>CM048745.1:185520111-186747195 GCA_026315105.1 Locusta migratoria
AACAACTTTCTTCGGAAATAATCTTGTACAACCTGGAGAACACATCTACATACCTTAAGAATATCAGCTAAAGCCCTTTGCTATTCAGCCGCAGCATACGCTTGTTCTCTATGGAGGAGATCCAGTCACGCGAAACAAGTGAATATCGCCTTAAATGAGACCTGCAGACTCAGATAAATCTTGCCTGTAGACAGTATTTTGAAGGCTTCAAACCCATACTGATCACGAAATCTTCTTACAGCTACCGGTAGCCTTTGCGATTTGTTCATTTCCTCAAAAATCTAAAACCTGCTTTCATTTGTAATTCTCCATTGTAATTGTCATGACAGTCATTTTATCTCATTTATGTCACCATAATGTAAGCCACATACTAATCCAGTTATTATTGTTCGTTTACGCAATGTATTTCAGCAGTACTTATTAGTCAGCATATTTTTACAATTTGTAATATTTGTTTCCACAGCTTCCGTCAACCTTCTCACCCTAATTTTGTCCAAATATTCCATTTATTGACATAGTTGTAAATTCAACGTACATTATGCCAATAGTGACTGGTATGCACGCTCCTTGCTTCAAATCAGTAAGCGTAAATGACTGCAATTGCGCTGACGCGTCTTTCAGTGTAAATTACATTCCCTAGACCATGGGGATGTCCAATTCCTGTGATATGCAAATATAGTAAGTAACAGTTTTATTCTGATTGGTATTTCACAATGTTTTAGACAATAGGCTTGGTATGACGCATATTTCAGGCATAACTAGTTTGAATTTGTAATTTGTCACATTGTCTATAGGTATACATGTATTTCTGAAGAAGACGGGTTCATATCCGTCGAAACCGTGGTCAAGTTTATTAAACAAATATTATTGCAACTGGTTGGCTGAGTATTAATTTTGTAACATGCAGACTCATTACAAGATGTCTGAGATCCATACCACTTGATAAATTTTACTGTTTATTAGGTATCCCACCTGAACATATCCGTTGTCAGTACGCATCCAATCTAAAGAAAAATGAAGCACTAAATATTGCGACCCATACTTTATATGGATACCTACTAGCAAACGATCCTGGTCAAGAAAAGCTCTCTCTATTCAACAGAAAGCCTCAGTGAACCAACAACAACCTTCAGTGAGAAGTCATGGCGCTCTAGCCACCTCACAGGATGGATGGTGCTCTCACGGACCGTTCCAACAGATCACGAGGAGAGCTTATCATTATGGAAGACGCCAAAATGACTGCGTTCTGGAGTTGGAAGAGCGAAGACCAACGTAGGATGGGGATTTCTTTGCGAATCAACGCTACGTGAATGTGGCGAAGGACAGACAATGAGCCATCTTCTTCACTGCAAACTGTGTCCAACTGGATGCTCTCACCACAGGGAGGCATGTGAAGTGGCGGCATACTTGTTACGGAACATTTAATTACATTTGTGTAGGCCGTAGTTTTGCCCATAGTGGTCATGTTTATAGTACCATTGTTTGGATGTTTACTTTGATTCGTATTTTTATTGCCTTGTTTCTCTTGATGGTAGATTAAAAACAACCACAACACCCTCTGCAGCAAGTTTCTGTTATTACCACTATCTCGGTTGCTGGAATGTTGCTGTTTACACTCTGTAGAACCGGCAGAAAGACGTCGAAGCATTTGCCGATGCCAATTCTTAAGAACATAGATATTTCAACTGATCCCCTAACTAATTTGACTTCTGTACATTAATTACACGGGGAACGTAAAAATTATCTTGTCCCCTTCATCTTATGACCCAATATGTGTACAATATATCTCGACCATTGTTAGTTTTTTCGTCAGCATGGTAAATAGAATCGTTTGTTTTGAATTTTTTTAAATTCTATCTCGGAGTCGTCTCCCATTCTTTTCCTTAATTCTTTAAGAAGATAACTATCGAATGGTTATTGTTATTATTTTGACGAATTATTTTGTGACTTACCGTATTTATTTATTTATTTATTTATTTATTCGTGTCAGAAGCATCTTATAACATAAACATGTGACTCAAAAACTTAGCCTGAACACAAATACAAAACTGAAAATCAAGAACTATAAATACATATTAACCATTAACAGCACACATATCTACTAGTTCAGTTTTAACAGTACAAAAGTCTTCCCCCCAGGATTGAACTATGCTAGCCCAAAATCTGGCTACATCACACGCATCATGGGTAGCACGAGTCAGATCCTCCATGGTACAACAGACTGGACAAAACTCACACTGTAGCAGATGCTCGGTAGTTTGTTCTTTTTGACACTCACATGACAGATGCGTCAGAGAGGCCTCACCTTCTCAAGCTGACTTCTCGCTATGTTGGTCCGCAGTATATTGAGGGATTTCCGCGTCATCCAGTCCTCCTCATAGCCAGGGGGAGCGCTTTCTATGGAGTCATTCAGTCACCAAGATCCTCACTCTTTGCTCTCCACATCTCTAGCCTGGTCACGTGGGATGAGTTATCATCTCCGTCGTTGCACGTAAGAAGCTTTTCCTTGATTTGAGTCAGCTATGAGCAGGCTGATAATCAAAACAGGGAATTTGTTGATGATTTCAATGCCTTTTTCGTCCCATTCTGGCTGTGACTTCCCTTCTAATCTCAGGCGATGCTATACTAACAAGGCAGTATTTTTTTTTAACTGTCGTTGACCTTAGCCAAGCAATTAGCAAGCAATGAGGAAGTTACGTTGAGAGCTAGGGGAAAGTTGGGTAAGGAGGCGACATTGATGTTTATTATTATATATTTTTTTGTTCTTACGTTGAAATCAAATATTTTATTTATGGAAAAATGATTGCGTAATGTATCTCCTTTGTAATAAAATTCTTAAACGTTCCCCAAGACTGAAGATTTTTTAGCTAGACCAGTTTTTTGTTAGCGACAGTACCATTCGTCCACTTGCCATACATTTAGAAAATGCTTGATGCTTATCTACTTTTCAAACCAGAGACAGACATAAAATTTCTCCTCTGCATCCATGTAATTTATGCCCGTACACTGAGCACAGCCTTGGCAAAACATTATTTAATTTCAAATGATGACGGAGTACGGCAATCTGTCAATTTAGGTAGGCGATCGTAGTCCGGAGCTGTGAAAATTAATTTAGTAGTGTTAATGATGTAATGAAGTTAGAAGGATGAATCATTAATTAATTGACCAATTTGGATTTGCTGTCAGTTTACCCCAAATTTAATTTCGTATTAGAAGTTGTTAATACAATTGGATTAGTAATTGTATAGCACTGACCACAACTGATTGGTTATGAATTATAGATTAAAATTTAAGAGAGTGCAAAAAGGTAGAAAATTAAGGAGATGGAACCTACACAAACTGAAGGTAGCAACGGTGGTTAAGAGTTTGAGACGGCACATTAGGCAAGGATTGTCTGAAAATGAGGAAAGTATTGCAGTAGATGAAGAATGGGTAGCACTGAGATGTAGAGTAGTGAAGTCCGCAGAGGATCATACAGGCAGAAGGACAAGGCCTAGTAGAAATCCTTGGATAACACAGGAGGTACTGAAATTAATTGATGAAAAGAGTAAATATAAAAAGACATGAAGGGAAGCAGGCAAAAGGGAGTCCAGACGTCGGGAAAATGAGGTTGACAGGAAGTTCAGATAGACTAAACAGGAGTGACTAGAGGAGAAATTCAAGACCGTGGAAGAATGTATAACTAGGAGAAAGTTAGATACTGCCTACAGGAATATAAAAGAGACATTTGGAGACAAGAAAAGCAGTGGTATGAATATCAGGAACTCAGATTTTAAACCAGGACTAAGAAAAGAACGGAAAGCTGAAAGGTGGAAGGAATATATAGAGGGCCTGTACAAAGTAAACTTGAAGGAAGTATTCTAGACATGGAAGACGAAGTAGAGGAAGATGAGATAGCAAATACAATACTGCAAGAAGAATCTGAGAGAGCACTAATAGATTTGAGTAGAAACAAGGCCCTTGGAGTAGATGATGTTCCGTCTGAACGGCTATCCTCGTTAAGGGAGCCAGTCATGAAGAAATTGTTCCACCTGGTATACAAGATATATGAGACAGGGGAAATACACTCAGACTTCAAGAAGAATATGGTGATTCCAATTCCGGAAAAGCAAAAGTGAAAACTACAGAACTATCAGTTAAATAAGTCATGCCTGCAAAATAGTAACGAATTATTTCCAAAAGAATGGAAAAACTGGTGTAATCCGACCTTGGAGACGATCAATTTGGATTTAGGATAAACGAAGGAACACGGGACGCAATACTCACATTAAGACTTATCGTAGGACATAGATTGAGGAAAGGGAAACCTACGTTTTAAGCATTTGTGTATCTGGAGAAAGTTTTAGACAATGTTGAGTGGAATACACTTTTTCAACTTCTAAAATAATTTGGACAGGGAATTAAGGTAAAGGGAGAATGAATAAAAACCTTGCGGTTTGCTGACGACATAGTAATTCTGTAAGAGCAATTAAACGGAATGGACTGTGTGTTGAAAGGAAGGTATAAGATTAATATTAGCAAGAGTAAAACGAGGGTAATGGAATGTAGTCTCAGGAAATGAGCCGAATGAAGGAATTAAATTAGGTAATATGAAAAAAAAAGCAGTAGATGAGTTTTGAAGCAAGTTAACTTCTGGTGCCGAAGTAAAGAAGAGATAAAATGCAAAATGGCTATGAGACGAAAAGCGTTTCTGAAAAAGAGAAATTTGTTGACATCAAATATTAGTTTAAATGTTTGAAAGTCCTTTCTGAAAGCATTTGTCTGGAGCGTAGCATTGTATGGGAGTGAAACGTGGACGATCAGGAGCTCAAACAAAAATATGAATCTTTAGAAATGTGGTGCTACAGACGAATGATGAAGATTAGATGGGTAGATCACGTAACTAATAAGGAGGTGCTCAACAGAATTGGGGAGAAAACGAGTATCTGGCATATCTTAACTAACAGAAGTGATAGGTTGGTGAGACACATTCTAAGACTTCAAGGAATCGTCAGCTTAGTATTAGAAGGAAGTGTGTGGGATAAAAATCGTACATGGAATCCGAGGGACGAATGTAGCAAGTAGATTCAAAAGGATTTAGGTTTCACTATGTATTCTTAGATGAGGCGGCTTGAACAGAATAGGGTAGCATGGAGAGCTTTATCAGGCCAATCTGCGGACTAAAGACCTCAACAACAACAATGATGGGATGAAGTTAGAAGGATGAATCATTAACTAGTTGACCGGTCTATATCTGCTATCAGTTTATACGAAATTTGGATTGGTATTAGAATTAGTGATTACAAATGAGTAAGTAACTGTATAGCACTCACTTACTTTGTCTGGTGACTGTTGTATGACGGGCGTTTGAAAATTCCGTACAAAAATAAAAACTACTAACGTGTATGGGGATAACCAATTTTATTTTTAGACGTAGTCTCCTTTAAGACTAATAAACGTCGTTCTAATTTGTTGATGCCTTCCGAATAACAGGAATTCTTCAAGCCTGCAAAATAGCTATTAGTTTCTACAATCACCTCCTTGTTTGAATGAAATCTTCGTCCTGCCAGCCAATTGTTTATATTGGAGAACAAATAGTAGTCCGAGGGAGGCCAGTCTGGAGAATAGCTAGGATGTGAAACGAATTGTAATCCTGTTTCCAATAACTCTGCGACCACAACTGCTGAGGTGTGTGCTAATGAATTGCCGTGATTGAAAAGGACTTTTTTGTGAGCCAGTCGCCGACTTCTTTCTTGCAGCTTGGTTTTCAATCCGTCCAATAACGATGAATAATACGCATCTGTTACAGTTTTACCCTGTTCCAGATAGTCTATGAAGATTATCCCTTGCGAATCCCAAATGATCGTTGCCATAACCTTTCCGGCCGAAGGATTCGGTTTCGCCTTTTTTGGTGCAGATGGTCAATTGGTAACCTACTGTGTAGATTGTTCTTTGGTCTCAGGAGTATATTAATGTATCCATGTCTTATCCACAGTGTCTAAACGACGTTTAACATCTTGCGGATTCTTTCTGAAGAGCTGAAAACCTTCCTTGCAACACTTCAAACGATTCCGTTTTTGGTAAAGCATGAGCTATAGCGACACCCATCTTGCGGACAGCTTTCTCTTGTCCAAATGTTTATGTAAATTATTATGTACGCGTTCATTCCAGATGCCCATACCACGCACCTTAACTCTTCTGTCATTCGTCACCATATCATGGATTTTATTAATGATTTCTGGGACCGAGCGAGGTGGCGCAGTGGTAACACACTGGACTCGCATTCGGAAGGATGGTGGTTCAAATCCACCTCCGGCCATCCAAATTTAGGTTTTCCCTGATTTTCCTAAATCACTCCAGGCAAATGCCGGGATGTTTCCTTTGAAAGGGCACGGCTGATTTCCTTCCACATCCTTATCCAACTAGTCCGAACGTAAGCTCCGTCCCCATTGACCACGCTGTCAACAGGACGTGAAACTGCAAGCTTCCTTCCTTTAATGATTTCTGGAGTGGTAACCGTCACAGGGCGTCCAGAACGTTCAGCCACACTTGTGCCCATATGGCCTATCCGAAAATTTCGAAACCACTAATAAACTGTAATAATCGAATGTGCAGAGTCACCATAATGTTAATCAAGATTCTCTTTAGTCTCCTAAGACGTTTTGCCTTTCGTAATGTTTAATCACCACACGAATTACGTTTTCGTCCATTCTTTGAAAATCACTCGACTTGCTTGATTCACACGAATGCCAAACACAAACAAATAGACCAATATGGCTGAAACGTGGTGTGAATTTTTTCCAAAGACGTTACTGACTCCAGAGTGAAACTTTCACTCTGCAGCGGAGTGTGCGCTGATATGAAACTTCCTGGCAGATTAAAATTGTGTGCCGGAACCGGGACTCGAACCTGGGACCTTTGCCTTTCGCTGGCAAGCGCACTACTGACTGTGATATCCCGACACGACTCACGATGCCGCCTCACAACTTTAGTTCCGCCAGTACCTCGCCTCCTACTTTCCAAACTTCACAGAAGCTCTTCTGCGAACCATGCAAGACTAGCACTCCTGGAAGAAAGGATATAGTGGAGACATGGCTTAGCCACAGCCTAAGGGATGTCTCCAGAATGAAACTTTCACTCTGCAGCGGAGTGTGGCAAAGGTCCCAGGTTCGAGTCCCGGTCCCGGCACACAATTTTAATCTGCCAGGAAGTTTCATATCAGCGCACACTCCACTGCAGAGTGAAGTTTCATTCTGGAATTTAGTTTGACACTAATGTATATTGCTGAAAGTCCTCTAAATGTAATTATGATATATTTCAGAGCATAATTTCCTGAAGATGGTTTAAATAAGACCGAATCTAGTCGAAAAAAAAATTCTTTATGCACCCCGATACTGCCGCCGGGTATATCTGTACACGTAGCTGTTCCGTGAGGTTTGTCACCTGAATGTAAGCTAACGTGCGCGTCAGAGATAGCGACTGTCGGGGTGGCGGTCTGCAGCCATATCCTTTCTTCCAGGAGTGCTAGTGCCGACATGGCTTAGCCACAGCCTAAGGGATGTTTCCAGAATGAAACTTCACTCTGCAGCGGAGTGTGGCAAAGGTCCCAGGTTCGAGTCCCGGTTCCGGCACTCAATTTTAATCTGCCAAGAAGTTTCATATCAGCGCACACTCCGCTGCAGAGTGAATCATTCTGAAAACATTCCTTAGTCTGTGGCTAAGCCATGTCTCCACCATATCCTTTCTTCCATGAGTGCTAGTCTTGCATGGTTCGCAGGAGAGCTTCTGTGAAGTTTGGAAAGTAGGAGGCGAGGTACTGGCGGAAGTAAAGTTGTGAGGCGGCATCAAAGAATGGACGAAAAAGAAATTCGTGTGGCGATTAAACATTTATGAAAGGCAAAACTCCTTAGGAAACTAAAGAGAATCTTGATTAACATTGCGGTGACTCTGCACATTCGATTCCCGGCCGCACCACAAATTTTAATTCAATGCTTCAGATATATCAATAATGTCTTTGACATATTTGAGACGTAAATCCGTCTCTGGGATTGTTTATTTGTATTAATTGATATTTATATCACCATGACAGGATTGTTCCACCATGTCCATTGCTGAGGTGCTATTCCGCTGCATGGAGAGCCTTGGCAGTAGTGACAATTATCTTTGGAACAAAGAAGCTGAATTAAAGTTTGTGTTGTGGAGGGAAATCGTACATAGACTATTTCAAGGCGCCTTAATCGTCAGTGGTGTGGTAGTCTAACGGTTAAGACGTCTGCCTAGTAAGCATGAGGTCCGGGTTCGATTCCAGGCCGCACCACAAATTTTAATTCAATGCTTCAGATCTATCAATAATGTCAGCAGGAAACGCCTGGCAGGAGATAGAGAAATCTGCAATGGAAATACACGCAGTGAGCAGAAAGCTGCGTCGGTTATGTGACGCATTGGTTCCGTGTAACGCTGTAACTCGATGAAGTATGTTTTGTATCCCAGCCTCGTCGCCACTTTTGTGTCTCGTTTCCGCCGGTTGTCCTGGGTGTCGGTGGCCGAGTACATAGAGACCGACATGGGGAAATAGGATGCACGCGTGTGCAGGTACAGAGTCTGAGGTGACCAGCCAGTGGGACAACAGAAACTGGAAACACTAAGCTAGATTAGAACAAGATATGTATGTATATGATACTTGCAAAACAAAAGTAATGGAATGCGGTCTTAGAAAATCAGGCGATGCTGAAGGAATTAGTTCAGGTAACGAAACAATGAAGGTGGTAGATTAGTTTTGTTACTTGGGTAGTAAAATAACATGCGATGGTCACAGTAGAGAGGATATAAAATGCAGAATGGCAATGGGAAGAAAAGCATTTTTGAAAAAAGAGAAATTTGCTAACATCGAATATTAATTTAAGTGTAAGGAAGTCTTTTCTGAAGGCATTTGTGTGGAGTGTTGCCTTGTACGGGAGTGAAACATGGACGATAAGCAGTGCGGACAGGAAGAGAATAGAGGCTTTTGAAATGTGGTGCTACAGAAGAATGCTGAAGATTAGGTGGGTAGATCGCATAATTAATGAAGAGGTTCTGCAGAGAATTGGTGATATAAGGAATTTTTGGCATACCCTGACTAAAAGAAGGGATCGCTTGGTAGGACACATTCTTAGACGTCGAGGAATCGTAAATTTAGCATTGGAGGGAAGCATTGGGGTAAAAATCGCAGAGGGAGACCAAGAGACGGGTATAGTAAGCAGATTGAAGTGGATGTGGGTTGCCGTTCTTATGAGGAGATGAAAAGGCTTGCTCAGGATAGAGTAGGGTGGAGAGCTGCATCAAACCAGTCTCCGGACTGAAGACCATAACAACAACATGATAATACTTAACTTTTACAAGTATCATGACTGCAGAATGCTGATACATAGTTGAACTAGATAGAGACCTACCTACTGATGAGTCCTAGTGCCTGCCCTAATCCCAAGTGACCTATGCAGTTCAGTGGTGGCCACGAGCGGAGTCGCAGCAGAGGGCGCTCGTGGCTGACATTGTAAGAACGCCGCGTCGTACTTGCATGACGGCGCGCGGCGAAAGTACGTGGCGCGCACTTCAGACTTGTGCGACACCACAGTATGAAAGACACGTAGTGCGCTAGCCCGCGAAAGGCGAAGGTCCCAGGTTCGAGTCCCGGGAAGTTTCACGTTACTGACTAACCACGACCTCGATACTTTGCATGGACTCTTCAAACGCCCTTCGTAGACAGATGCTGCGGTCTCATCACGTGTCTTCCATACGTCACAAAGTTAGAGCGTTACGCGGTACCCATGCGTCACGTAACCGACGCAGCTTACTCTCTGCTCACCGCGTGTATTTCCATCGCAGATTTCTGTATCTCCTGCCGGGCGTTTCCTGCTGACACCAACACGACCGCAACCCTCGCCGTGGGCTGCACCTCTGCGGACGGCGGCTCCCCTCGCCTCGTTCCAGCGGCAGAGACGAGCGGCAGATTGATTTCCGAAGCAGTGGGCTCTGCCCGGCCTTCTTTCTGGGCTGCCGCCCCACTGGCCGCTCCGCCAGCCGCCGCCTTCCTTCCTTCCGCGCGGCCGCATCTTCACCAGAGTGAGAGCGAACCGAGGCAGGCCCGCTGGAGGGGACCAATCAGGCCGCCCCTTCCGGAGCCTCATTATCGCCGCACAACTTACGGCCGTGTCCACCCCAACCCCCACTCCTCCACCAACCCTCCGCCGCTGCTCTGGTCGATGCTGTCCCTCCCCTGCCGGTAACCGACACCTCTTTCCCTCTGCCGTAGCCTCAAGGAGGGCTCCTTCTGCCGACGATCTCTCACTTCGCTCTCGAGTTTTCGCCTTCTTCTTACAGGAGTAAATCTTGTGTGGATAATGCCCAAAATATTACAGCCTTTATCGGATGTCACGCATCGTCGGCTTCGCCTCTTTAGCAATCGCTTCTCTGCGTTTTATAGGGACAATATATCATTGAGTCTCAATTTTTTTGCAACCAGCTGCCCGATGTCTCTTACCAGCGAAGCGGTTTCCGAGGGGTGGGTTACTTCCATGTGTCGACTTACCGACACACGCAAACGTGAATCGTTGTAAAATGGAAAAGCAATACATTACAACCTCACGCCTTTATTCGATAACAAGACACTGTTAGTCGTTCCTAGGGCACATATTTTTTTCCAAACTTTCCATTATCTCGTGTTACGTCCTATTTCTGTGCATCTCTTTTTTGCCTCCTTTTTCTAACCATCTCTTACTTCCTCTCCTCCCCTTTCACCATTCACCACCTCTATCCAGCTTGTCGTGTCCTACATAGGAAAGAGGGAAGAGGTAGCAAGGTCAGTCTGCATATCCCGAGCGGAGAGGAGTGACTGCAGAGAGACAGTACAGGCATCTACTAGAGATGCGGATTTCGGGACTCGAGAGGATACTTGTTAGGAAACTTAATGGAACTCCTAGGTACCTTGCAATGAATTTATTGCATCCCATACTAAGTCTACTACACTGGGGTTATTTATTTAAAAAAAAACAAGAAGTATAAATCGTTTGCCACAACAGAAGCCAGTAATTACGTTCCCTAGCAGCATCCTCTAGACAGACGCACTCCCCGCGAGAAACAGACTGTCGTGGAGCACCCCGAGGCCGACGGCGATACTCACGGGCTGGCGCCCGACTCGTCTGACTGAGAACTCCCCTCTTGATCCAAAAACCGGGGGTTTTAACGGCCGGTGTGGGCGCACCTTTTTTCCCCACTTTCCGACAGTTAACAATTTCCTATTGGCCGCTGCTCGGTTCAACCAATCTAAATTGTGGCGTGCCCTCTCTCTGAGTCCTCTAGCGAACCACGTTTCAGCCCTGTCCTTTCTGCCATTCCCCGGGTGGGGACGTGGCTTGTTTGCGCACTAACAAAATCCATACTTGGTAGCAACATTGTTCAGCTGAAAGTAAAACGGCACGACGCTACCGAATATGGGCAACAACAACAATGTATTACGTCAGTTGGCCACCCCTTAGGCTCCGCCTTAGGCCATGCCTCAGGGGAGCTGCTAACTTACAGTTTTTCTTCTTTACCCTCTCACTCTAGCCTCGTGGAACCACTGACGTTGCTGTTCCCAAGTGACTGGTATCAACTTTGCTACGTACTTTAAAACGTGCCTGTTGGCCACCAAGTACTAATGTAACGTCTTACAACAGCGTCTAGACGCTATATGAAGTTACGCCCATCTTCTCCGAAAGGTAACCTCCACCTTGGGACGGTGGCCGAGGGCATCAGCAGTTCGCTAGGAGATTTCTTTAGTGCCTACTTCTCGTAAGATATACGTGTCTGTTTTAGCCTGTTATCTGCAATGGTCTCTATTTCTCAGCATGGAGTGCGTCTGTGTGGCTCACACAGCCTCTCAACAATTCCAACAGAAAAATCAATATATGATAATCTCCTCCCCTGTATCTTGTTCTGCTTCCTTCTATCCCCCCCCCCTCTCTGTCTCCTACATACATAATTTATTCTCAAATGGTTCGTCTTACAATTACTAGTTATTTCGAAGGAAGGAAGGAAGCTTAGGGTTTAACGTCCCGTCGACAGCATGATCATTAGAGACGGAGCTTAACCTCAGAGTTTTGGGGAAGGATATGGGAGGAAATCGGCCGTGTCCTGTTGAAAGGAACCATCCTGGCATTTGCCTGGAGTGATTTAGGGAAATCAAGGAAACCTAAATCTGGATGGTCGGATGGGTATTTGAACCACCATCCTCCCAAATGCGAGTCCAGTGTGTTACCACTGCGCCATCTCGCCCGGTACTTGTTATTTCCTCTCTTATCTCCGTGGAGTTTACGCTAAATTTATGTTCGCGATAAAAGAATTGTTCTGAACTCCACTTCAAACCCCACCATTCAAAATTTCCTCAGTATTTCGGAAAAGTACGTCGCGATTTCCCTTTCAGTTAATAAAGCATCTTTCTAGCAGTACATAAGAACATAAGAAACAACCTCCCCCTCCCCCCCTTTTCCCCTAAATTCCTTCTATGCGTACCTTTACAGGACATGCTGGGGATCACAAACACTTGAGCATTAGTGAAAAGAGGCTCACACAAGCGTATTTTACGCCGTTTCCTTAACAGATATATTTTTCTAAACAGCGGCAGTTCGATACATGTCTTCCCCACGACTGTCATAGCTCTGCAATTTTGCGCCTAAATAGTAATTGACGCGATCTTACGGATTGCTAGATAAAGGAGGCAAAAGGAGACGCCAGGAATAAAATGTAACAGGAGATAGACTAAGAAACGTTTGAAATAAACATGTGCCCTAGGAACGACTAACAGAGTCTTGTTATCGAATAAAGGCGTGATGTTGTAGTGTATTTCTTTTCCATTTTAGAACGAATCGCGTTTGTGTGAGGAAAGAGCACACTATTAATGATGTAATGGATAATTATGGGATTTTCCTTCCTTGCCGCTCGATGATCGCGCTCTGTGAAGCGACCGCTGACGCTGGAGATACAAGTCCTCTCTCTCTCTTGAATGTGTGTTCCAAGTTGCCACGACGAGCACAAATTGGCTTAATAACAAATTCTAGTCAACATGTTAAAGCAATTGTATACGATAAGATACGAGTACTTTTAGACGTAGGTAACATCTTTAAGTTACTTCACTAGCTAGTTTGTGTTTAAGTGTAGGGACCTATGACTTTAGTAGTTACACTAATTTTGATTGCTTTTCATACTTACCTTGAACACCTTACATTTATCCTCACACCAACTGGAAATTTCAGTCCGGCATCTTCTCAGAAACCTTTCTGGTCAAGCAATGTGCGATGTGCACGATGCTCTCCAGCCATAGCTCTCAAGATGCCATGCGAGGGAAAGGCAAAGTCAGGTTCATAGTAGTAGTGCTTTGGAAAGCCACGCCTCTTCATGGACAGAAGTTTTCCCGTCTCATGGAAACTTATTATATCTGGACTGATAGTATGTTGAAGAATGTACAATGCTGTTTTTATGTGTGTCCTTTCTTTTACCTTTCTTATAAACAGGAATAACCTATGCTTTTCTCGTGTCGTTTTGGTTTTAGCGCTTCTTGTAAAAGGGAACTGGGGTTCCATGCGGATCTGGCGAATTTTCTTTTGTTTTTCAGCTTTCTCAGTTGCTTCTCTGGGGGCGGGGGTTGATACTATGTCCTCCATGTGACAGTTTTTGCATTCATCAAATGATAGTATGTTCGTGTGGTCCTCTTCCTACGTGAATGGTTTCTAAGAAAAAATTAAAATTTTGCTTTCTTTTTGCTGTCTTCTCTCACCACACCTGAATGATTAACGAGCGACTCCCACACCCCTCGCCACTCCATCCTTATACGTCTTTCCGCCTGTCTGCACCCCCTGCCCTCTTTGTCCATGACCCCTCTCTAATAAAAACTCCTCCTTCCCAGGGAAATTGAATATTACTGCTATATTCCATAGTCATCGGCAAAATAGTGTGGAAATTTATTGCACATTACCCTCCTGCATGCACCATATGATGGGTTAAGGAAATTAAAATCCTCCACCATAAAAATATACTTACAGTTGCCAAGTTTCACTGTGATCGGTTAAACAGTGCATACGCCAACTGTAACAAAACTTCCAGTGTTCTCCGTTCGAATTCTCTGTTACTAGCGACAAGAGTGCCATTTTTTCACATTCGTAGTAAAACTATAGTTTAGTTTGAGGGACAACTGTCTTGATTCTCATGTTTTTGTTAGTCGTCACGTATCACGTCGTTTTTGAAGACTGAAGGACGAAACCCATTGTATCATGTCGGACGAATTAAAGAATTATTCGTATGTCTCAGAGTTCATAGCTATTCCTGAGGTACTCCCCGCCTGTCTACACCCCCTCCCCTCTTTGTCCATGACCCCTCTCTCATAAAATCACCTCCTTCCCCGGAAAATTGAATATATCTACTGTATTCTATAGTCATCGGCAAAATGGTGTAGAAATTTATACACATTACAATCCTGCATGCACCATATGTTGGGCTAAGGAAATTAAAATCCCCCACCATGAAAATATACTTACAGTTGCCAACTTTCTCAGTGATCGTTTAAACAGTGCATACGTCAACTGTAACAGAACCTCCAGCGTTCTCCGTTCGAATTCTCTGTTATTAACGACAAGTGTACCATTTCTTTCACATTCGTAGTAAAATTATAGTGTGAGGGACACAGTATTTTCATAACTATCTCGATTCTCATGTTTCTGTTAGTCATGTCGTTTTTGAAGACTGAAGGATGAAAACCATTGTATTATGCCGGAAGAATGAAACAGTTATCGGTATGTCGCAGAGTTCATAGCTATCCCTAAAGTAAATCATTCATCAATCCAGAGATTTGTTTGAACTCAACAGTACTTTAGTATGCACGGTCTAGTTTATAGGTGGTATGCCGCTGCCATCCTCCTACCTTTGAAATGACTTAGTTATCGGGTCACCTAAAGTTTATCGTGGAAGCATGGGGCTACTATGCGATGTTTTTTTTTTTTTTCTTTTTTTTTTTTCTTTTTTTTTTTTTTAACTTCAAATGATTTTTAAGCTTCTAGGACTTAACTGAGGGGTCATCACTCCTTAAACTTACAAACTACTGATAAACCATCTTATACTAAAGACAAACAAACATCCATGTCCGAGGGAGAATTTGAACCCCTGAAGGAACGGTCTCGCGCATCGGAGCTTAGCGCCTCAATGAGCTCGGCCACTCCGCCACAATTTCAAGATACTTGACACAAAAATGAAAGCATTAACCTTGGCTGGATCTCGCAGGTTTCGTATTTTTGGTATTCCACTTTATCACCGACCCACGCCGAAGAGTGAATATTGATCACCATTCTCACCCACTAGTACGTATCGCGACCGAACTAACTAACAGCACTAGAACAAGGGCTATCTACCACCACAAATAGATTCAGTCAGTGGGTGGTCACGGAGAAATTTGTCAGTTCGTACTACCACAAGTCTCCTATATTAGGCTCTATGGATGACATCAGAATTAATGCGACCACTACGGTCGGGGGTTCGAATCCCCCCTCGGGCATGGATATTTGTGCCGTCCTTAGTTGTAAGTAGTTCATAAGTAGTTTTTAAGTTTAGGGACTGATGACCCCTTAGTTAAGTCCCATAGACTCTACAACCATTTTTTTAATTAATGCGAGCTGATAAATTGCAACATAGCATAGACTGCTAATGTTCCCATCTCTGTCGTATTTGAAACAACTGACCCTGCGCAGAAAGCTGAGTTGTAGTTTTTACGTGCAATAGTTGTTATCATTTAAAGCAGAAAACGAGCATTGATATTAATAATAAAATGCCTTCTCGGATTGCTATTGCACATGTAGTCGTGAAAGGAAGTTGATTCGTCTAAAATTGCTAATATTATTGCAAAGATTGTCCTCTTTACATGTGGTTAGGTGTAATGTATTGAGTTATTATTACAAACAGCAGAATTATAGACGCTCTCGTTGAAAGTATATGTACAAGACGGGACAATTTGTGCTCGTGAATTTGACACTGACATGCGCTATTCAGAATTTTTATTTCAGTTATTTTATTACTGTGACGACCTAATATGGTGAAATATTTTATAACTTGACCACACTCCCATTTCAAAGACGACGACGTTGTCAAGTAATATGAAGTGATAGTATCTGAGTATGGCACCTAGGTTTGATGAAACTGGTCATGAAATAAAATCAAATAGTTTCGACGTAAAACTTCTCGGCAATACATATAACCATTTCTGAAGTGCAACCCTGTTTTAATATTTCAATAGTTTAATTTTTTTTTATTTCGTGGCGAAATATAACTTGTATTAGAGGTATTCGATTTAAGATTTACCAAAATACTATCTGCAAATAAATATACAGCACGGTAATTGACGAACTGATACCGTCCACAGCAGGAAAATAAAAATATAAATATAAATCTGAGTGTCAGTATATGAAACAGACTTCAGCATCATACAAATAAATCATAAAGATATCCTTGCACGACTTTTTTATTTATAGAAATGTAATAAGCCAACTTTAACAATTGTTTAAAATAAAATAAAATTGCCTTTGATAACCTCTTAATCTAAATAACATGACTGACGAAATGTAATTAAGAATAATGTTACGAAATTTCTAGGAGAAATAAATGATAAAAAAGGTATGTTTTTACAATTGAATAAGCATTCGGTAATAAACATATATATGGCCTGAAATAAAGAGAAACAATAGACACACATGGCAACTTAATACTGTTCCTTCACTGCGAGGAAAACAATTTGTAGGTTACTTCTGTAACAAAGGAGAACACCAATGGTTAGTGTGTGGAAGTTGAAGACTTTCTGAAATAGGGATCTTACAAAACAAAGCAGAATGAAAGAATCACAAGAATAGATTAATATCAAAAGTATCAAAATTTTTATTGTTCGATTGTGGAAGGCTGTAGTCTACGGAAGGAAGAAGAACTTGTATCTCTGGTGCTGGAATACCACAGGTTAAATGCAGTATCAGACTACAAGGCACAATTTTCAAACACGATTGTATGATCCAATAAAACCTCTTTGCTTCCTTTCAGTTCACTGGTACTTTATCTGTGATCTATTGCGGAATGTTTGTCACTGGCGAACTGTAGACTGACGACACGTGCAAATATCGCCATACTTAACAAACGCTTTCAGCAACATCAGAATCAATCCGTCTGAATAACTGCAATGGAGACTGAGAAGCGTTCCAATAGGCAAGCAATACTGAGTAAGTCAAAGCCTATTTCAATTGAAAATACAAAGTCTCACGTGTCCCATTGTGTGAAGATAGATTTTGAGTACCAGACTCTAAGATTGACCGATAACACTGAGCGAATTAGCTGCTTCTCCCATGTCAATAGATTAGTGAATAAAGAAACTCACGATTCTGGGGAACAAAATCTTGTGTTCATTTCTTTTCAGCGGAGACGTAAAGGGATTAATGGAATTTTTTTCAATTGATTGTCGACAACTATTGAAAGTTACATGGCACATTTAGAGAAACACCAAGAAAAATAACGCTTATAATTATGATTATCTTGTTCGTCAGTCTGTCTATTAGCCTCTTTTCTCAGGACACAGTAGCGGTAAAAAGTAAAATAAATGTTAAATGTTGGGGTCAACTGTGCATTTACGGGAAAAAAGTTTAGCGTGGAAGTCAATGCAGTGAACAGTTAGGGATCTGTATATCACTCGCAAACTAGATCACGAAAATTTACAGAGCATTTCTTCTAATCATTTTCGGACCCGACACCACTTTGATTTCTCTATTACGAGCTGGAACACAAGCTTTCCGGAAAACGTTTTATATATTCGTTAAACTCCAAAGTAATATTAATTCAAAGTATTTATTTACCCACCAACAGATGTAAGTATACGTGTATTGTTTTATTTATGCAGGTATTACATTAATACCATCTTCAGATCATGTCATTCCATCCATCCAGCCAAGTGAACATTCTAAATCGATACACATATATAAAAATGGAACGTGGGACGTGTGTCCGTATATTTCACTTGGTAGCCAAAATTATTCACTGCAGACTAATGGCGGTTATGCATGAGAGTAGCCTTTAGGTTCGCGCTGTGCATTTGGTCGCGGTGTGAGGGGATGGGTGACTGTGGCGAACAAAAATCCGTAAAATGTGGAGCAATACGACGATCAACAAATGCTTAAAGATAAAAAGATTCAAAGATAAAGCACTGGGGAACGCAGATATATATTAACTGAGCTTTAAATACACTGGCAATACACCAATGATCTCTATACAAACACGAAAAACAACTGTAGTGCCTAGGATCAAAATACTAACAACTGGTTTAGAGAGACAAAAATACGTCGAGCTTCACGATTTCATAATATATATAGCACCATCTCCATATTATCTTTGAGCTCAGTGCAATACACAGACTGTAGACAACCGTTAATGTATGTCTGTGATGTAAAGTTCGTCATATATTAGTATGTGCTGCTCAAGAGGTAAAATTGCATTTCCAGTTTCAAAATTACCTCCATGCGAATTCTTTGAATATATTTACATAAGAATTATTTGCAAGGAAAATCGAATTTATGTAGTTTCCTTTCTGATTTCGGTGTAGCCCTCTCCTCATTACATTTTAAGTTCGTTATGTTTAGGAATGCGTAGTACAGGAAAAGGACAAATTGAGGAGATGTTAGTTACATAGCACATCAAATAACTAACAGATGCCGATGCTTCGTTTTTTTTTTCATTCTCATAACTGTGGTGTAATTCACTACAACAAGGGGTACAATTTTACTTACGGCAGCGGCGTAGTGTGCTGATGTTGGCATACACCGTTCAATGCTATTTCAAAAATCAGTCACATAGAATGAGGGGCATAATTCATTATGTTGGTGATGAAATAAATAATTAGTGCTGTTCCGGTCAGTAAATTAATGATCCTTCTAAAGCGAATATTTCGTTGCCAACGATAGCACACTAAACTGCCGGCACTGCAAGTAAAATTTAACCCACGCAGGACACATATTTTGCATATAAGATATGTATACAAATAAAAAAAAAGTAATAACAAAAAGAATTTATAAAAGTAAAGAACTAAACGCAAAGTCTCTTACTGCAGATTTTTTACCTTCGATATTACATTTATACATAAAAATTAACCCAGCGAAGCGGGTAATCATAAGCTAGTCGTTTATAAACCGGTTGCCTTAAAATATTTCTCCCAGCTCCCAAACAAACATTTGTGAGGTGACACATGTTTGTGCAGGAACTGGGAGACATATTATAAAGTTACCGGTCTGTATTGCGATTTCGATTATTCACTTGAATGGATGGATGGTATGACATGGCCTGAAAATGTTATTAACTTAATACGGAAACCGGTTGCATAAATAACACGACATAGATATACGACGACTGGTGGATAAATAATGGAATTAAAACTCGAACTACCGCAGTCCCGATTTCCATTACAATATTCAAAACTAATAAGAAAATTAAATTCGGTTTACATCAATGTATCTGTTATAATTCTTTGTTTTTCTCGAAGTTTGGAAATTCTTGGGCTAATAATATTCCTCAAATTTACACACACATCATTTATTACTTTCAATCCATTCCTGGGCTTGTTTTTAAGCAGGATACTTTTGTTGATCTGAATAAGTCATCGAGAAAACCGTAAGTAGGCAGATGGCAATATTCGGATTGTTATTGTAAAACCGTAAAGTAATGTAATTAAGTATATTATATGCAAATGTAGCACAATATGAAAACAGTAATGTTTGATTAACAGCCGGCCGCTGTGGCCGAGGGGACTGAGGCGCTCCAGTCACAGTCTGCACGTTCACTACGGTCGGGGGTTCGAATCCCACCCTCGGGCATGGATATTTGTGCCGTCCTTAGTATTAGCTAGTTCAAAAGTAGTTTGTAAGTTTAGGGACTGATAACCCCGTAGTTAAGTCCCATAAGCAAGTGTTAATTTTGACAATTCAAAACCCAACCAACATGTATACATTGACCGCAAGATAATATCATGTATTTTATGTAGCGTAAACTGGATAGTTTTAGACTTCCTTAAACTAAAGGTAAATAAAAAAAAAAGTATATTGAACAGACCTATAATGGACTTACGATGACCTAATAAGGCGAAAACAGTTTTAAGAGAGTAAAAATAAGTAGAACAAAAATAGTTTGTTTTTATACTAAAAACGGAACTGTTCTATCAAGAAGTGACGGAAGCATCCATACAAAATGTTACTGAACGATTTTTATCTTTTTACAACAAAATTGCACGAGAGGGTAGAGTCAAATTCGTTGTTACAGTTTCTGTCTGTTTGGAATTGAATAAGCGTTCACACAACTGGAATACAAATATATATTACAAATGGAACAGATGTTGTCCACTTCTGTCAGCACCAGTGACGTTGTCAAGTTTTTCCGGTCGTACAGTATGATTGACTGACCACGTAACAAGGCTTTAATGATTTCATACAAATAGAAGTTAGAAATTCGATATCTTTCATGGAGGACTGTGTAGCATTTGCGGACCACTCTTGCTGGGGCACCACTAGTATAGGAGAATCATCTGAGCACATAACTCTTTCTTGAATGGGACTCTAACAACTCGTCCCGTCACACAACAAGTTTCGGAAATGACCAAGATGGCACCCGATTACATCGTATCAGTAAGGACATTTCAGGGCTGTAATTATTACGTTGAATTATAGCAAACAGGGGTGTACATTTTTTTGACGCTGTGAAACTTTCAGATATTTTAGGAACTACTGTCCTGAATGAACGTCTTGTAGTTAAAAACTGAAGTTCTCCTCGGTATCCCCGAAGTCAACTGAACCCCCCCCTCCCTCTTATCACATTTCACATTTATTGGTGCATGCATAGACCGTTCTTCATACTCAGATTCAAATATTTGTAAACATATTCAACCAAACTGCTATGGTCATCAGTCATGTCTCTGGTAAAATTCTTATAACGATTGTAACGAAGTAATGTTTTTTTTTTTTTTTTTTTTTTTTTTTTTTTTTTTTTTTTTTTTTTTTTAACTTTATCGATCAGTATTTCAGTTGTTTAGTTTCGAAGGAATCGAGTTCTTTTCTGAGCACCTTTCATTTATCTCAGACATTTTGTAAAATTACATGAAAAAATAGTCAAATTGGAACACACCCAGTGACTTTTATGAATCTACATCTATATCCATACTCCGCAAGCCACCCTAGGGAGTGTGGCTTAGGGTACCTTGAGTACCATTATCGGTTCTCTCTCCTATTCCAGTCTCGTTCGCGGAAAGAAAGATTGTCAGTATGCCTCTGTGTAGGCTCTAATCTCTCTGATTTTATCTTCATGATCTCTTCGCTAGATATACGTAGGAGGGAGAAATATACTGCTAGACTCCTCGGTAAAAGTATATTCTCGAAACTTCGACAAAAACCCGTACCGAGCGAGAGAGCGTCTTTACTGCAGAGTCTTCCACTGGAGTTTATCGATGATATCCGTTACGCTTTCACGATTATTAAATGATCCTTTAACGAAGCGCGCTGCTTTCCGTTGGATCTTCTCTATTCCTACTTCAACCTCACCTGATACGGATCCCACACCGGTGAGCAGTATTCTAGCAGTGGGCGAACAAGTGTACTGTAACCTAATAAGCCTGGCATCTGCTTTACCGACGACTAATTTTATATGGTCGTTCCATTTTAAATCACTCCAAATGCCTACTCCCAGATATTTTATGGAATTAACTGCTTTCAGCAGCTGACCTGCTAAAGTGTAGCTAAATGATAAAGGATCTTTCTATGTATTCGTAGCACATTACACCTGTTTACATTGAGATTCAATTGCCATTCCCTGAACCATGCGTCAATTCGATGCAGATCGTCCTGCATTTCAGTAAAATTTTTCATTGTTAGAACCTCTCTACTATACTGCGGCATTATCCGCAAAAATCCTCAGTGAACATCCGATGTTACCCACAAGGTTACAACGGACCCACGACACTCCCCTGTGGTACACCTGACATCACTCTTACTTCGGAAGACTTCTCTCCATTGAGAATGACATGCTGCATTCTGTAATCTAGGAACTCCGCAATCCAATCACACAATTGGTCTGATAGACCATAAGCTACTTTCTACATCTACATACATACTTCGCAATCCACCGTAAGGTACAAGGCGGAGGGTACACTGTACCACTACTATTCTTTTCCTATTCCACTCCCAAATAGAACGAGGAAAAAAAGAATGCCTATATGCCTCCATATGAGCCCTAAATTCTCTTATCTTGTCTGTGTGATCACTAAGCGTGGCAGCAAGATCGTACTACACTCAGCTTCAAATTCCGGCCCTCTAAATTTCCTCAACAGAAATTCATGAAAAGAACGTTGCCTTTCCTCCGGCGATCCTCAATTGAGTTGCCGGAGCATTTCCGTGACACTCGCGCCTACCAGTAACAAACCTAGCTGCTCGCCTCTGTACTCCTTCTAGGTCTTCCTTTAAACTGATCTTCTACGGGTCGGAAACACTTGAGCAATACTCAAGAAGTGGTCGTACAAGTGTTTTATACACGGTCTCCTTTACAGATGAAGTACATCTTCCCAAAATTCTCCCAATAAACCGAAGTCTGCTGTCCGCCTTACTCACAACTGTCCTTACATGTTCGTTCCATTTCATATCGCTACGCAATGTTACGCCTAGATATTTGATCGACGCGACAGCATTAAAAAGCTCACTACTAATGCTGTATTTGAACATCATGGGATTGGTTTTTCTACTCATGAGCATCACCTTAAATTTTTAGCTGCCATTCTTCGCACCAACTAGAAATTTCGTCTAAATCATTATGTTCGCTATTACAGACAGTTAAAGACGACGCCCTCCCATACACCACAGCATCATCAGATAACAGCCGCAAATTACAACTTACTCTGTTCAAAATGTTCAAATGTTTGTACAGAAAAAAATTTTCAATTGTTTGTAGAGTCTATGGGACTTAACTACGGGGTCCCATAGTTATGAACTACTTACAACTAAGGACGGCACAAATATCCATGCCCGAGGGGGGATTCGAACCCCCGACTGTAGTGGCCGTGCAGACCGTGACTGGAGCGCCTCAGTCCCCTCGGCCACCGCGGCCGGCGCTTACTCTGTCCATCAGATCATTTATATAGATAGAAAATAATAGAGGTCCTATCACACTCTCCTGAGGCACAACTGACGATACACTCGTCTCTGATGCACACTCGCCGTCGAGAACGACGTACTGCGTTCTATTACTTAGGAAGTTTGCCAGTCAGTGTCAAATCTGTGAACCTATTCCATAAGCTCGTATCTTCCTTTGCAATGTATTACCGCGTCAAACGCCTTTTTGAAGTGGAGAAAAACACAATCCGCCTGTTGCCTTTCATCCATGTTCAAATGTTTGTAGAACTTATGGGACTTAACTACGCGGTCAACAGTCCCTAAGCTTACAAACTACTTATGAACTAGGTAAGACTAAGGACGGCACAAATATCCATGCCCGAGGGGGGATTCGAACCCCCGACCGTAATGGCCGTGCAGACCGCGACTGGAGCGCCTCAGTCCCCTCGGCCACCGCGGCCGGCTCGCAAGATGTCATGTGAGAAAAGGGTAAGCTTAGTTTCACATGAACGATGTTTCCTAAACCCGTGCTTGTTCATAGAAAGAATCTTTTCCGTCTCAAGGAAATTTACTATACTCGAACTGCTATGTTCATTAAAAAGCTGTGTGGAACTGAATGGTTTCCCAAATGGTGAGAATACTTGTGCTGAGTAATAAAACGCAGCCACTATGCAGTGGTATGCAGGCCAGCGGCGCCGCTGTCGGCTTTAAGGCGCACTTTTAACGCGCTGCTCGCCTCCCCACGCCGCTCCGCGCCCGCGTAATCCCATTCGGCGGCGCCACCGCGCGCAGTGTTTCGCCTGCCACCGCCAGACCGCCGCCCCCCGCCCCCCTGCCGCAGAGATTCGATCAGTCGCGTCGCGCCCCCCGCCCCCTGGCCGCCCCCACCATCGCGCGAGCTGTCCGAATTATAGGTCGCCTCTCCCCGTAGCCTCTGCAGAAGCCAAACCCCGCCCTAACGTATTCACTGACATCACCGCCAAGGGATGTGCGAAAAAAAATGAAAGGAAAAAAATAAAATACTTCGCCGAATGGAAGGCTGCAGCTGCTGCCGTACAGCAAGAAATTACAGGGTGTTGTTGCACTGAAGAAAATGACGGCTTAATTACTAGTCAACGGATATTACGGATTATGAATATTCTCAGGACGAAATAGATCCATTCCATATTCACGCCTGATGATGCAACCAGTTTTGAGTTTAAATATAAATTCAGAAACCCTAAGACGGTTTTTCGTGTCGAACGTGTCCGAGACATTAAAGCCGGCCGCGGTGGCCGAGGGGACTGAGGCGCTCCAGTCACGGTCTGCACGGCCACTACGGTCGGGGGTTCGAATCCCCCCTCGGGCATGGATATTTGTGCCGTCCTAGTTCGTAAGTAGTTCATAAGTAGTTTGTAAGTTTAGGGACTGATAACCCCGTAGTTAAGTCCCATAAGCTATACAAACATTTGAACATTTTTTTTGAGACATTAAAGATATAAGTGAAGTAATGTATTAAAATTTATGATTCGGTAGGAAATCGAACCCGGAACTCCATGCTTACTAGGCAGATATCTTACCATTACCTCTTACCTCCGCACCACTAACAATTGAAGCACCAAGGAATAGTCTAAGTACGAATTCCCTCCACGTCACAAATTCAGCTTCTGTGTTCCATAGATAATAGCCACTACTGCCAATTTTGTTGAAAGAATGGAATCACGCATGCGAAAATTATTTAGGTCATTTGCTATCCATTTTGGCGTTTTGGGGCATCATCAGATCATATAAAAGGCGTGGTAGAACTAGATCAGCCAAAGTTACCTCGAATTCAGAACTAAAATTATTAAATTCCTGTTGTCATATCTCTAAATGAAATATGGTTAGGCGAAACATAGCCAATACAGAAACGCTCGTCAGTGGAAGCGCAAACATCGTTGAAGAGCCGTTAGATACGTATTAGAAACTACGGTTACCAGTCTTTACCGTAGTATGCAAACTGTACTGTGAAATTTGGGTTCGGTATTAGAAAAAGTATCGATACTTCTAAGTGTACAGAGGAAATGATACGAATGTCATCTCAGCCATAGCAATACCTACAGGAATGTACGTCAATAGGTCGTAGTCATTAGCAAAACGTCCCTAGCAGTTTTTGTAAGATTTTCAATTTCAACAGTGAATAAAATTCAACCTAACACACTGTCTTTTGGTCGAGGTTACGTACGAATTTCGGGTCATTAATCCTTCACCACAGACACATTTATGTGGAAACTACTACTGCATAAGCTATGATAAGCAAACAAGTACGCTGCAAGTACTTGAGCGAAGCTTTCTGATAAGCAAATAAAGTTGCACCTTGGCTCTGTAATGTGGACATCAGTCGCAAATTTGCGCACGCTCTGTGTTATTCATATTCAAAGTATCTATTCAAAAGCACACAGATAGTGTGTTCTTTCAGGCATGTCTGAATGAACAATTTTACATGTCAACAGCGTATCGACCTCGTGCGAGAACAGATATCGGCAGCATAAGAGTGCTTAGATGACATGGGGGCTACTTCGGCAACGTGCAATTTGCAGGAATTTAGGGTCGATGTTCAAATATTTGTAAACCTAATGGATCAAATTGCTGAGGTCATCGGTCCCTATCAAACTACTTGAATTGACTTATGCTAACGACATGGTCGGAATCCCGACCCGACGAATTATTTGACTGTCCCAGTGCACTAGAGTCATTGTTTTCCTTTCTATAATTTAAATGATTAAAAGTAACCATGTAACGCAGTTTTCTTTTTTTATCGTATGCCAAAACAAAAAGTTTCTTTTTTTGGTTCTCTTGCCATAGTTTTATTATGCACATTCCTCTTGTCCTGCAGTTATGTTTTTGTACGATATTTTTCACAGGGTTAAGCGTAATAATCCAACAAGCAATCTTGATTTGACTGTTGGAATCCCTTTCCGGTTTTCGGTAGTATTTTTGATGAAATTCAACTGTGACTGTGAAGACTAGACTGTTCGGCACATGTTCGATGTAGACTGTGCCCCCCCTCTCCTGTACAGAACCTGATCTTTAATAAGCAACGGAAAATGCACAGAATGTACACAAATTTTGGTCAAAATTAATCTAAAGTGTGTAAAATGTTCGTACATATACCAGTATGTTTCTGATACGAGACAATTACGTACTTATTTTGGAACATGAACTCCATGAATCGAACATGGCCTGCATGTAGCCGAATGCAAACATTTTCCGTTGATGACTGGTACAGATGGACCCTAGCAGTCAGGACATCTCTCGTCCTAACGACCAACAACATTAGGAAGCCATCACCAATTTCCAGAGCGCCTTGCTGCAACATCGCTTCAGGTTTCAGAATGGGGAAGTCTATCCTACAATCGAACCATGTCGTGAGCTGTTACCTACTTGAATGAAACTTTGCAGCGGAGTGTGCGCTGATATGAAACTTCCTGGCAGAATAAAAATGTGTTCCGGAACCGGGACTCGAATCTGGGATCTTTGCCTTTCGCGGGCAAGCGCTCTGTCACCGAGCTGTCCCGACACGATGTCCGAGGTTCGAGTACCGGCTCCGGCGCACAATTTTAATTTGCCAGGAGGTTTCATATCAGCGCACACTTGCCAACATGATTCGGGATTCATTTGGGCGAGACTCATATTTTCCAGTCGTCTATGTTCCAACAGAAGTCACGCAGTGCGAAAATCCACCAGAGTTGGTCGTCTGTTGCCACGCCTCATTAACACTGTTAACCATGTTGATACGAGAGATGTTCAAATGACGGGATACGAAACGTTACTGTGTGTGTAATTGAAGTAATTGTGCAAAGGCGATTACCAGAAGCCTTAGGAAAACTGTGCCACTGTTCAACGCGCCGAATAAAATGTTCAAATGTTTCTAGAACTTATGGGACTTAACTACGGGGTCATCAGTGACTAAGCTTACAAACTACTTATGAACTAGCTAACACTAAGGACGGCACGAATATCCATGTCCGAGGGGGGATTCGAACCCCCGACCGTAGTGGCCGTGGAGACCGTGACTGGAGCGCCTCAGTCCGCTCGGCCACCGCGGCCGGCGTGATAAAATCCAGTCCTCTATTGTGTCCAGTTCATCTTTCGATCTGAAGCATTTCGCTTTGAGATGTTTCTTTAGCAGAGCAAACAGATGGAATTCACAGGGCGACGTTGGGACCGTCGTTGTGTATGCCTAGCCTGGGCTCATGGTCTTCAATAAAACTGGCACACCAATTTCTCAGTGTCTTGTCCTGAGTGTCTTGTGGGACACACTGTCTCCTCCGCATACGGCCGCCATCCGGAGATAAAAATCGGCCGTTTTAAGACCTTCCGAAGTCAGAAACTGATTACAACTCGCTGGTCCTAAATCGTCAAATTTTGCAATGGAAAACCATGATGTCGTCACAGACACTGCCTTGTCAATTGGACGGAAACACGCAACTGCCTGTATATTTCTGCATGTGTGGGCGACCGCCCGTATCGCAAATTGCGATTTATTTCATTCATTTGAACGCTGTAATTCGTTAAAAATATATATAATTATATACAAGCCGAGGCTGGGCTCTGACGACAATTAATTGTGTTTCGATACCTCACGGTCTGTTCTCCCTGATGCGGGAATACAATATTGTGGATGCGAGCATTATAGAATAAATAGGCTGTGGTATAGGAAAGAGACAGCGTGGCGAGTGGAGATTTGTGTGTGGCGGGAGACGTGCAGGGAAGAGTCCTCTGAAGTCGTGCTGGTCACTGTGTCCTCGGTGGCGGAGTAGTCAACGCGTCTGCCTAATATGCAGGTGGTTCCGGGTTCGAATCCCGACCGGGCACGAATTTTCATTCACCACAGTTTGGTATTCCATCTAAACCTCATACAGTGAAGCCATAACATCGCAAATTGCGATTTATTTCATTATTACCATTATAAAGTCAATCTGGTCCATCCCAGTGTCTCCTGGTCTCTTCCACGAATATAACCTTCTTTCATGATGATTAAACCAAGTGTTTGTGATGATTAAATTGTGCTCTGCACAAAATTCTACGAGACGATCTCCTCTCTCGTTCCTTTTCCCTAGTATATATTCACCTACGACATTTCCTCTCTTAGATCAGTGGTAATTCTGCCTTGCACTCACAATCACAGCGGAAATTTTACACATGACTTACCCATTTACAAATGTTGTCATCTCTTCCAATGCACCAGGTCTTTTACACCCTTATTTTTGGAAACATTTTTGTTTCACTTATGTTAAACAGCACTGTTATTTAAATTTATATATAAAGAACAGTGTAGAGTGCAAAAAAAAAAAATCGAGTAGTTTCGGTCTTATTTAAACTATCTTCAGGAAATTAAGCTCTGAAATATATAATAGCATTTAGAGGACTTTCAGCAGTGTACATTAGTGTCAAACTCAAACTATATTAATAAAGAGAAATAAAACTATGTTATACCCATTGATGTTGCGTAGCTGGCAGGAGACATGGAGCTTTCTAGAGCGTCACTGCTGGCTGGAGCAAGGTTTACTGCTCTTAAATAGCTAGGCTTCGTCCCTTTGCCAGCTCCACCCATATTTGATAGCCAATAAAAAGACTACAGAGGTGAATTTAGCCAAAAAATATAAAAATATAATTAGCCACATATTTCTTTGTCAATGTCTAAGATAAAGTAATTATAGTCATCTTTCTGTTATTAAAATAAAGATTAAAACATTAAAATACTGACAATAAATTGTATTAGGTTCTTATTAATATTTTCAAAGATATTCTATGTGTGGTACTGCAGCACTGTATGTAATTTTAATAGTATTAAAAAATTAACTATACGATTTATTTAAGATAAATGGAAAAACATTTCAAGATATGATACCTTGTTTTGGCTAAATTAATCTATGTAGTCTTTTCATTGGCTATCAAATATGGATGGAGCTGGCAAAGGGGCGGAGCCTCAGCTATTTAAGAGCAGTAAGCATTGCTCCAGCCAGCAGTGACGTTCTAGCAGGCTCCAAGTCTCCTGCCAGCTTCACAACATCAATAGGTATAACGTGGTTTTATTTCTCTTTATTAATTTAGTTTAAAACTTCCTGGCAGATTGAAATTGTGTGCCGGAACCGGGACTCGAACCTGGGACCTTTGCCTTTCGCGGGCAAGTGCACTACCGACTGTGCTATCCCGACACGTCTCACGATGCCGCCTCACAACTTCACTTCCGCCAGTACCTCGCCTCCTACTTTCCAAACTTCACAGAAGCTCTCCTGCAAACACGCAAGACTAGCACTCCTGGAAGAAAGGATATGGTGGAGACATGGCTTAGCCACAGCCTAAGGGATGTTTCAAGAATAAAACTTTCACTCTGCAGCGAAGTGTGCGCTGATATGTAAACTTCCTGGCAGATTAAAATTGTGTGTCGGAACCGGGACTCGAACCTGGGACCTTTGCATTTCGCGGGCAAGCGCACTACCGACTGCGGAAGTAAAGTTGTGAGGCGGCATCGTGGGTCGTGTTGGGATAGCACAGTCGGTAGTGCGCTTGCTCGCGAAAGGAAAAGGTCCCAGGTTCGAGTCCCGATTCCGGCACACAATTATAATCTGCCAGGAAGTTTCATATCAGCGCACACTCCGCTGCAGAGTGAAAGTTTCATTCTTTCGTGATGATTAAACCGAGTGTTTGTGATGATTAAATTGTGCTCTCCACAAAAGTCAACTAGACGATCTCCTCTTTCGTTCCTTTTCCCCCGTCTTTATTCACCTACGACATTTCCTCTCTTCGACCAATGTTAATTTCTGCGTTGCACTCACAAACACGGCGGAAGCCTTACACATGACTTACCCATTTACAAACGTTGTCATCTCTTCCACTGCACCAGGCCTTTTACACCTGCGCCCTGATACTGCCGCCGGGTATATCTGTACACGTCACTGTTCCGTGAGTTTTGTCACCTGAATGTAAGCGAACGTTGCGCGTAAGAGATAGCGACTGTCGGGGTTGCGGTCGGCGACGATTATCGCGCCCGCCTAGCGGTCGCGCCGATGACCCCTTTAGGCGGCGGTCTGGTTCTGGGAGACGGCGGACGCAGCCGCCTGTGAAGCCAGATAAACAAACGCGCCAGCCGCCGCGGCCCCGGTGGCGAGCACACGGGCTTGCGCCGCCGTATCTCTGGCCGGCCGCCGGCGTTCGTTATCTCGAAGCAGCGTCGCGGACGTAAACGGCGCAGCCTCGCGTGTCGCGCGGTGCCGAGGCGCCTCCCGACTACCTCCCCCATATGAATAATAACGAGGTGACGCACTGCTTTCCTCCAAACCGGGGAAAATGTCACACGGTGACCCCTGCGTTGCGGGTGTATGCGAAAGGATTGAAACGCAAATGATCTCATATACAGGTGTTTCACTGTGTTTGCCTCTGTAACTTATAAAATAATAGGTGATGGGATATTTTAATGCGGTAGGTCAATACAAGAAACATTACGCTTTCTGCGGAGCTATGAACATAGTTTATTGTATCATTTTCCAAAGAGTTACACCACAAACAGCAGCCGCGCGTGACGCGGAAGGTGCAGCCGCCGCCGCCGCCGCCGCGAGTCAAGGTGCACCCGCTGACGTCACAGCAAGTGGCACTCACGTTACGCACAACTGTTTTTTATACTTCCTGCGGTCATTGGTGAAGATGGGATCTCCCCTTCCCCAGTCAGCTTCTTCCCTTTTGTTTACAAAAGACATTCGTATGTATAACACCATAATTAATTTTATCAGGACCACTCGACACAAACTATAAGTATCAAGTGTGTTAGTTCAAATGTTTGTAAATCTATCGGACCAAACTGCGTGCAGCTTACAAACTACTTAAACCTAGGTAAACTAACCTAAGGACAAACACACACACCCATGCCCCAGGGAGGACTCGAACCTCCACGGCGAGCAACCGCGCGCTCCGCAGCGAGACTTAAGACCGCTCGGCTACTCCACCGCGGCGTTTCACTAAGTGTGTTTGCCTCTATAACTTATAAAATAATAGCTGACGGGAAATTTTAATGCGGAAGGTCAACACAAGAAATGTTACACTTTCTGCGGAGCTATGAACATAGTTTATTGCATCATTTTCCAAAGAGTTACACCACAAAAATATAATTTTATAAATGGAACAATAGTTTTTTTTTCTATCGTGCATTGGATTCGTTGAAACCAGCTGCGTCCAAATCAATTTAAACTACATTCCTATTACTGTTAGTTTTGGAGCTACAACCCTTCAAAGTTCCGGGGGCAGATAACACACGCTGTACATAATACATGGCTGTGTGGTGGATGAAGGATGTTATGGAGGTGGGAAGTTGATTTACATGAGATGTTCAAATGTGTGTCCATGTTCCTCAATGCATACTGCAATGCACCGTCGAAAGGATCTGCGGACGAGATGTAACATGGACGGTGTGACGGAGCGACATGCGTCTTCGATGCGCCGTTTTAGATCATCTGGGGATGTGGGCTGAGTGACATAAACACGATCCTTTACATATCCCCACAAAATGAAATCTACTGGTGTTAAATGGGGCGACCTTGCGGGCCATGAATGAGGACTATGGCGCCCCAACCATCTTCCTGCAAACCTGGGTGACCATCGTGCTGCATCCACATATGGACTCTCGTGTGTAGACACATGTGTTCAAGGAGACCACCCAAACTGTCGCCTACCAAAGCACGATATAACTCACCTGTCAGTGTACCTGGGAAATAGTGTGGACCGATGATTTCATCCCCAAGGTTTCCACACCACACGTTAATAGTCCACTTACGTTGACGGTCGACAGGTCGTACACACCGAGGATTGTCTGCGGCCCAGTAGTGCATGTTATGGCGATTCACTGCACCATAATTTGTGAACGTGGACTCATCAGAGAACATAACACTTTGTAAAGACTCCAGCGTGAAATTACGCATGGCCCACTCACAGAATGTCACTCTTGCACGGAAATCGTTCCCATGCAGCTCCTGGGTCAGTGACAGTCGGTACAGGTGAAACCTGTGGCCGTCTACTACACGCCATACAGATGTGAGACTGACACCGGCGTCTGCAGCAACGGCTCGTAAGCTGACATGAGGATCGTGGTGTAGTGCAGCTAAAACAAACACCTCCGTCTCCTCACTTCTTGCAGATCTTCGTCTGTTACTGCGGCGCATTACCAAGCTGCCTGTTTCCCGAAGTCGTTGTTCGGCACGTAAGAACGTAATGGCTGCCGGGGCTCTTCGCCTAGGATATCTCACGGCATACACCGTGGCTGCTTCAGTGGCATCGTGTCGGCACTCGCCGAGCATCAGCAACATGTCAACGTACTCGTCATCCGATATCAGTAACTGTGATATATTGAGCCCCGGTTGTTTGTGTGGCTCCAACTGTCGGGTATACGGCCATGTGCGGCGACAGTCGGCAGCCTAACAGCGCATCGAGGAAGCTTTTCGTTCCGTGACACCGGCGACGTTACAACTCGGCCGCACCACATTTAGAAGGCGTGTTGCATTATGCGCAGCGTTTGTGGTATCTGCCCCTGAAACTTTGAAGGGTTGTAGCTCCCAAACTAACAGTGATAGGTATGTAGTTTAAATTGATTTGGACGCATCTGGTTTAAACGAATCCAATAAACGATAGAAAAAAACTATTGTTCCACTTAAAAAATTATATCTTTGTGGTGTATCTCTTTGGAAAGTGATACAATAAACTATGTTCATAGCTCCGCAGAAAGTGTAACATTTCTTGTGTTGACCTACCATTAAAATTTCCCGTCACCTATTATTTTATAAGTTACAGAGGTAAACACACTTAGTGAAACACCCTATATATTGCGGACCAATTTGAATTAATATTATAGTAAACCATTCTATAAGCCTTCATTCAATAAGACAAAGCGTTTTAGCTGATGTAAAATACTACAGGTTTAGAATGAAAGTGGAGTGAAACTTAAGAATTTACACTAAAAGAAACACACATAACCTTAAAATGATATAAATCGCAATTTGCAATCAGTTATGGCTTCACTGTACTATGTTTAGATGGAATACCAAAGTGCGGGGAATGAAAATTTGTACCCGGGCTGTATTCGAATCCGGGATCTCCTGCTTCCTAAGCAGACACGTTGACCACTCCGGCACTAAGGACGCAGTGACCAGCCCCACTGCAGAGGAATCTTCCCTGTACGTCTCCCGCCACACACATATCTCCAGTCGCCACGCTCTTTTCTATTACCACAGAACAAGTAGGCTGTGGTAATAGGAAAGAGACATCGGGGCGAATGAAGATTTGCGTGTGGCGGGAGACGTGCAGGGAAGAGTCCTCTGCAATCGGCCTGGTCACTGTGTCCACGGTGGCGGAGTTGTCAACGCGTCTGCCTAGTAAGCAAGAGATCCCAGGTTAGAATCCCTGCTGGGCACAAAATTCATTCGCCACACTTTGGTGTTCCATCTAAAACTAGTACAGTGAAGCCATAACTGATCCCAAATTGCGATTTATTTTATTCATTGAATACTGTAACGTCGTCAAAAATATATAACTGTCCATATAAACGTGTTTCACAAACTTTATTGGTGCTGTACGACCTGGTTTCGGGTTGTAAGCCCATTTTAAGTACTTAACTCATTACTACTCCCGAAGATGTTAACCATCCAAAGATAAACATGTCATAAACTCATACTATCCTCTGTTGACGTAAACATACTGTTTATCTTTGTGACAATGTTGACAAAGTTACAATGGATTACCAAATACAACAACACAACATTAACAACAGCATAGATAAATATACATTGGAATTAAGAATAAAATTTGAAGTCATATCACCCCTACTCGAAAATGGGGGAATAATTGAATTGATTCTGCTCATTCAATAGTAGCTGTGGGGATACATATATCTGTCTTTAATTTCTAATATTTTTAACTGAGTCAGCTTTGCACCCTTTCCTTGTGGGTGTAGTATTTCTACATCTATAATATATCAGTGATTTGCAGCCGCGGCGAAGCGGCCGAGCGCATTGAGGCGCTATGCTGCGATGCGCGAGGCTCTTCCCCTTCAGGGGTTTGAATCCCCCGTCGGGTATGGATGTTTGTGCTGTCTTTAGTATAAGGAAGTTAATAAGTAGTTTGTAAGCTTAGGGTCTGATGACCCCGCAGTTAAGTCCCATAAGCTTCACAAAAATTTCAACATTTGATTAGTGATTTGCATTTAAGCACACAAGATTGAAATTGACTGTCCAGTCATGACAACAAACAAATGTCCAGTCAAGAAGGCAAACAAGTGTTCAATTTGAAAAAAATGCTAATAGTAGTACAGCCAGACCTGTTTCTTTACTCTAGGAATGAACTAACGAACTTATCATATCATTATGGATTTTTATTGTTATTTTGCCGGTAGATAGTCAGTATATAAGTTTATTTTTGTGACGACGTGCGAATTCATTTTTTTATTGAGGAAAAAATTGTTAGTTGATACATAAGTACTTGAAAACGGTGAAATATTTTCAAAGAAACTAGTTGTTCATCATATATGACAAAAGATGAAAGTAAGATAAGGACTGTTGCATGTAAGCAGTGTAGCTAATCACCTATATACCTTATGTTTTCTGTTATCTCTCACACTGATCAACATTTTACCACACATTCATTTGCAGGTGCTTCTATACACAGTGTTACACATGCAAGTAGCTCGTCCTAGAAATTATAAATTGCAGAGTAAAAAATTCGAATTGATGTGTTTTACGGCCCACTTTTGGTTACGACTATACTCTTGTGAGAATATCAACGCACTCAACACGCAATACTCACCCTGATCGTGTTTTAACACAGACAAACTTATATCATATTTCAGACTTTAACTTTGCCTAATATCAATTTTTTGAACATTTATTCTTTAAACTATTATTTTAACAGATTTTTCCATATTTTATTTTTTTAATTAAAATACCATCATCTGTCTTGGCATGGGACTACATGGTAGTCGTCTTTTTCAAGTTTCTTATCTTTGTAATAGTTTACGGAAAATCAAGTGACAGGTTCAAATCGCCGTTACTTTTGAAACGGCGCATGACAAAAAAAAAAGAAAAAAGAAAAAAAAGGTACCATAGGAGAGCAAAGTTGTAAAGTATTTTCTCCTCTAATAACAAGATTATTCAGTTTTCGTCTCCGATAAATGGTTAACGAGTTTCAATTGAATTTTCTTCTGCCAAAAGGCCATCACAAACGGGCTATTTTTAGTGTTGCTGTCCTATTTTTGGTCCGAAGAATTTTCAGAAGGGATGTTCAGGTCGCTGGCGATCAGCAATTATGTGTGTAAAATTTGGTACCGATCGGTTGAACGGTGCGACGAAAAAGCGGGCACACGTTACAGACAGACAATGTCTAATCGCTGATATTTTTGTAAATATCTCTGAAATGGTGACACATATGGAAGAAACGAATGAGAGCAAAATTTTTGAGAATTTTTATCCTCTACAAATTCATTGATTCACTTATCGTCTCAACTGAGCGATCCGTTATTTTCGATTAAATATAGCGTTACTAGAGGTTTTACCAGAAGTTGGCCAATAAAGCGAAACATTATCGATCGATTATGATCAAAAGATACGACGCAACACGCAAAATAAATTTCCAGTTGCTGTTCTTTCTTGTCATTTTAGTGAGCTTTCCACAATACTGTTGTAAAAATAGATTTTATGTAGGTATATGTTGTGTCTAATATTTAGTAGATGTCCCAATAGTAACACACACACACACACATACACGTACACACACACACACACACACACACACACACACACACACACACACACACACACACAAAGACACACATACATACAACAAAAGTGCTGCGTCGCCTTGGTGAATGTCTCCTGAACACTGATGTTGAATGTTTAGATTGTAATAACAACACAGTTTCGTAGATTTATATAACATTTCAGGATTTAAATTATCTTAATTCTGTAGAGTAGTTACGGAGGGAGGAAGAATTGTCACATTTCTTAAAAACTGACATAGATTCAGAAACATTCACATTAATAAATTCTGTCTAAAGCAGCGTTTAGAACTGTGTGCGACTTAAATGGAGTTCCACAACAGAACCAATATAATCGTAAATATTTACGGAGCACCCACTAAATATTATAGTGTATTCATAAATAATCTACAACTCTATTGGGTTATTTAACAGTAAGAAACAAAGAAATCTTGCTTGCTGGTGACTGTAATATAGATTTTGATATGCAGTCAGTAACTCTGTCATTCAGTCTAACTCATACAGTACATTTTCCATCTAGGATAAGCAAATCCTTTAAGACAGCCATTGATAACATTTTTATAGACATATCAAAGCAACAAAGTCATATCAGATAATTAATAACCAATGACCTATGAAATGAAAAAAAAATTGTCGATACGCCAAATGACTTATTTGAACGCATCTACTCGACCTCTGTCAAATGCGGACATCTGCATTCCTGACATAGTTCTTGACTATCTGGGTACGGGGGACGGCATTCGCGTGGACCGTATGCTCTGGTCTCAACGTGTTCCTGGTTTGCCATCTTTGTCAGCTATGTCACACAATCACCTACATCAACATCTGAGTGTACTTGCATCTGCAAACTTACACTGCAAATCACATTTATGTTCCTGGCAGAAGGTTCATGAACCGTTTTCATAATATTGCGCTGTCAAGCGCGCGGGTAAAAGGAATACCTAACTATCTGAGCTTTCGATTTGATTTCTCTTATTTTGTTGTAATGTTCTTGCCTGCCTGTGTAAGTAGGTGCTAACGAAATATGATCGCAAATACATCTCGCTTCAATGAATAAAAATCCTTTATTTTAATGATTTCCAACCTTACTCTAGTATCATTTCCGTGACACTCTCCCCCTTGTACCGCGATAACAGTCAAACTAACTGTCCATCTGTGAAATTTTTCCATGCCCTACGTCCGGGTGGGAAACGTATGAGGATCCGAGACTGCGCAAAAATACTGCTAAATTAGAGCAGTGCAGGCAGTTTCTTCAATAAAACTGTTGCATCTGCTAAGTGTTTTTCCAGTAGAACTTTGCCTTTGGTTTGCCTTTCCGCAATATTTTTTATGTATGTTTTTGATTTATGAAGTTGGTAATCTTATTTCTACGTATTTGCTTGAATTTATGGCCTTTCGATTTGATTAATTTATTGTGTGATGAAGTTTAACGTTTTTATTTTAGTAGTCATATGGATGACAACACACTTTTTATTATCTAAGGTCAACTGTCAATTATCGCACATAGCTTTTATCTAACTTGTTTTGTAGTTGATTTTGATCTGGTGACTTTGCTACCGATACACGATAGCATCATCAGCGAACAAGTTAAGACAGCTGTTCATATTGCCTCAAAAATCGTTAAAAAAAGACAAGTAAGAGTAGGGGCTCTATAACACTATTCTGGAGGACGACAGATATCACTTAAATTTTACTCCCATGACCTTCCATCAATTACTACGTACTGTGTCCTTTCAGACAGGCAATCACGAATCGAATCAAACAACTCAGACGATATTCCATAAACACGTAATTTGATTGGAATCCGTTTGTGAGGTAAAGTGTCAAAAAGTCTTCCGAAAATCTACAAACATGGACTCATGACTTCGTGTAAGTGAAGAGACTACCGTTTTTCATATTAACGATATTCTGTGAAAAGGTATAGTTCTCTTTGAGGTTGTTGATAATGTTCAAACAAAGTATACATTTCAAAACCATCCTGCAAACCGACGTCAATTATATAAACCTGTAATCCTCCGGACCTTTTATTTTACCTTCCCTGAATTCTGAAGTGATCTGCGCAGTCTTTGGGTACAGATACGAGGGTCGTTTGAAAAGTCCGAGCAAAAATAAAAATTACTGACGTGTTTATGGAAAACCATTTTTATTTTTCCGCATGTTCTCCTTTTAGACTAATACACTTCATTCAACTATGTTATAATTTGTTGATCTCTTCCGAATAATACAAATTGTCCAAGCCTGCAAAATAGTTATTTTTTTCTGCAGTCACCTCCTTGTCTGAATGAAAGCTTCATCCCGCAAGCCATTTCTTCAAACTAAAGAACAAATAGTAGTTCGAAGGAGCCAACTCTGGAGAATAGGGGGATGTGAAACAAGTTACATTTCCAATAATCTTGCGACCAATACTGCTGAGGTGTGTGCTGGTGCATTGTCGTGACGGAAAAGGACTTTTTTGTGGGCCAATCGCCGGCGTTTTCTTGTTGATTGGTTTCAAAATGGTTCAATAACGATTAATAATATACATATGTAATAGTTTTACCCTGTTCCAGATAGTCGATGACGATTATCCCTTGGAATCCCAAAAAACTGTCGTCATAACCTTTCCGGCTGAAGGACCAGACTTTGCTTTTTTTGGTGCAGATTCTACCTTGGCAACCCATTGTTTAGATTCTTCTTTGGTCTCAGGAGTATAGTAATGTATCCATGTTTCATCCACAGTGACGAAACGACAAATGTTCAAATGTTTGTATAGTTTATGGGACGTAACTACAGGGTCATCAGTTCGTAAACTTACAAACTACTTATAAACTAGCTAATACTAAGGACAGCAGAAATATCCATGCCCGAGGGGGGATTCGAACCCCCGACCGTAGTGGCCATGCAGACCGTGACTGGAGCGCCTCAGTCCCCTCGGACACCGCGGACGGCGACGAAACGACACTTAAAGTCATGCGGATTCTTCCTTGAACAGTTAAAAACCTTCCTTGCAACACTTGACACGTTCGCCTTCAGAGGTCGGGCGGCAACGTGAAGGAAAGAAGAAGACTCCTTTTATCTCTTCTTACACATAAAATCTGTCCTTGGTGGACAACACTTCAACGATGATGAGCTGAAAGAACACGTTTGCCACACCAAACGGTACTTACTTTGTGGACATACCGCATAGTATGTACCAGTTCATTAGAGACGCCCGGAGCACTATCAAACTCACGAACCTGACTATTTCTGTCACCCATCAACTTATGGTGGATTTTATCAATGATTTTTGGAGTCGTAACTTCCGTAGGACGTCCACAACGTTCAGCGTTACTTGTGCCCATATGGCCACTCCGATAATTTTGAAACCACTTATTAATTGTTGTAATCGAAGGTGCAGCGTCACCATAATGTTTATCAAGCTTCTCTTTTCCTGAGGCGTTTTGCCTTTCATAATGTTTAATCACCACACGAAATTCCTTTTCATCCATACTTTGACAATCACTCGACTTCCTTGATTCACACAAATGGCAAACACAAGGAAACAGACCAATATAGCTGAAACTTGGTGAGCGTTCTTTCCAAAGATGCTACTAACTAAACATGACCTCTATACGCGCCGGTGGTACCATCTCTCGGACTTTGTACGGACTTTTCAAACGCCCCTCGTATTTCGCTGAGTGAAGGGTCGTTTATCAGTGCTAAATAAGCGTCTATTGCATCACCATAGAATGGAAAATAATTGGTGTAGAATTTTTACCGTGAATACTTCCTTCTGTTAAATAATTTAAGTTGCTTGACTACTGAAAGTGTATCATGCTCTGAATTACGAATGCTGGCAGCAGTTCTTGATTCGAATTCTGAAATAATTATTTCATTCGTCTTCATTGGTGATTTCGCAAAGCTGTGTTTAGCAATTCCGCTTTAGCCGCAATCTCGTCGGTAGATTAACCGTAGGTATCGAGTCGTATATTACTCGTGTTTTGCCGCTAGTGTTCACGATGGTATTTTTTTTTTTTTCAGTCGATAATCATACCATTATCAATTTGTTACCACTATTTCATACTTCGGGCATCCACAGCTGAAATACATTGTAAATCAATTCTAGAAAGTAATATAAACAATCAGGATGTCTTTCAATGAATTATTGCAGTCCGCCTGTTTGTAATTCTATTGGACCAAACTACATGGTCATCAGTCCGTAGCTTACAAACTACTTAAACCTAGGTAATCTAACCTAAGGACAAATACACACATCCATGCCCCAGGGAGGACTCGAACCTCCACGGCGAGCAACCGCGCGCTCCGCAGCGAGACGCTTTAGACCGCTCGGCTACTCCTACGGTTCCGCCCTCTAAATTCTAGCTCACGATGACTTTTCATTTATTAGGTATACGCAACCGTTGCCCACATAGACTTTTACTGAAGGGAATCCCTTGTAAAATTAATTAACGTCTTTGAAGAAAACTTCCATAAAACCCGGGAAACCAGCACGAACGTGGGACACGCAACAAGTCAAAAAATGTTCAAATGTTTGTATAGTCTATGGGTCTTAACTACGGGGTCGTCAGTCCCTAAACTTACAAACTACTTATGAACTACTTACGAACTAGGACGGCACAAATATCCATGCCCGAGGGGGGATTCGAACCCCCGACCGTAGTGGCCGTGCAGACAGTGAGCGCCTTAGTCCCCTCGGCCACCGCGGCCGGCCGCAACAAGTTAAACCACCCCATGTAAATTAAAAGGTAAGTGTTTATCAGGTATTTTTAATGTGTAAATAGTAGTAGTTATAAACCCTATGTATAACATTTTGTTTTTTAATACAGTTACCTGAAGATGTACCTCTAACGGTACGAAACCGGTAGTAACGCAATAAAGACGTATAAAAGCTGCTAAGGCGGACTGCAATAATTCATTGAAAGACATCCTGATTGTTTATATTACCTTCTAGAATTGATTTACAATTTGTTACCAGTTTTTAAAACCGTTTTTTTTTCCTTCAGATATATTTATCATTTAATGTTTACGGTTTACCTCATCGGAAACCGTCGACCAGAATTTGAAGTGCCTCTGAGGCTCATGTTTAGAGAAGCAGCTCGTCAGTGCCGGTTTGGAGGTGTCAGCGTGAGTGCGTCTCCGTAATTAAGTAATGGGCCGGAACACAGTGCAGCAGCAGCGGCAGCGACCAGCGTTGGAGGCTGTCCGCGCTTCAGGCGAGGTAACACAGCGGCGAGTCGGGTGGGAGGGGCGCCATGGCGAGGCATGGCCCGGCCCATCCGCTAATGCCCGCTCACTCATCGCCAAAGCCGCGCCGCGCGCAGTAATTATACAAGTCTTCGCCCTGTCAGCCAAAGGCGGACGCCACCGGCTTTCACGGCTTTAAAGCCGATCTGCCGCGCCCAGCCGACAGCGGTGCTCCATCTACTACCGACACAGCGCCTACTCTGGGGTTTATAGGGCGTAACCATCTACGAGTTTACGTGATATAGGCAGAGAGCTCGCAGCATAGGAAAAAAATCAGATTAAAGTATTGTCTCACTTCATAAAATACTCTCCACTCCATTAGGGCCGGCTGTTACAGCAACCAATTACACTACTGGCCATTAAAATTGCTACACCAGGATGAATTGCAGATGATAAACGGGTATTCATTGGACATTTTATACTAGAACTGACATGTGATTACATTTTCACGCAATTTGGGTGCATAGATCCTGAGAAATCAGTACCCAGAACAGATGCCCATGCAGCTTCAACACAATACCACAGCTCATGAAGAGTAGTGACTGGCGTATTGTGACGAGCCAGCCGAGAGCGGTGCTCCATCTACTTCCGGCGCAGCGCTTCTCTGGGATTTTAGGGCGTAACCCTCTACGAGTTTACGTGATACAGGCAGAGCTCGTTGCATAGGAAAAAAATCAGATTAGAATTAGTATTGTCTCACTTTATAAAATACTCCCATTAGGGTCGGCTGTTACAGCAACCAATTACACTACTGGCCATTAAAATTGCTACACCAAGATGAAATGCAGATGATAAACGGGTATTCATTGGACATATTATACACGCAATTTGGGTACATAGATCCTGAGAAATCAGTACGCAGAACAACCACTTCTGGCCGTAATAACCGCCTTGATGCGCCTGGGCATTGAGTTAAACAGAGCTTGTAAGGCGTGTACAGGTGCAGATGCCCATGCAGCTTTAACACGATACCACATTTTGTCAAGACTAGTGACTGACGTATTGTGACGAGCCAGTTGCTCGGCCATCATTGACCATTCACCATTTTTTCGGATGAATCCCTGTTTAGAGCATTATGATGCTAACATCCGTGTTTGGCAACAAACACAGATGCGATCATCATGATGCTGTAAACGAAATTTGGATTCATCCGAAAACATGACGTTTCACTATTCGCCAACCCACGTTCGTCATTGCATACACCATCGTAGGCGCTCCTGTCTGTGATGCAGCGTCCAGGGCAACCGCAGCCATGGTCTCCGAGCTGATAGTCCATTCTGCTCCAAAAGTCGTCGAACTGTTCGTACAGATGGTTGTTGTCTTGCAAACGTTCCCATCTTTAGACTCAGGGAGTGAGTCGCGGCTGCACGATCCGTTACAGCCATGCGGATAAGATGCCTTTTATCTCGGCTGCTAATAGTACGAGGCCGTTGGGATCCAGCACGGCGTTCCGTATTGCCCTCCTAAACTCACCCATTCCATATTCTGCTGGCTTTGGATCGCGACCAACGTGACCATCAATGTCGCGATACGATATTAAGTTTGAGAAACATATTTTCCTTCTGGAATGCAGGGAATTGGTAAATGTTGTATAAAATGAGAACAACAGTCAAGTTCGCAAATGGTCTTACAAATTTAGTAGAGGGTCCGTGTGAATACTTCGCACCGTTATTGGAATGAAAAAATAGTTGGAAAAAAATGGAAGTAAAGTTGAATGTTCACGTCTAGCTTTCCTCAGAATCAATCAGTGCAAGTGTTTAAAAGCGCAAATGAAAGAGCTTGATCCGCTGTTATTAGGTCAAAAAGAACTGTGTACCTTAATTAGAACCGAAGATATCGTAAAACAATCCGATTAAAATATTCAGTGCAAGGGTAGAAGGAAAACGCGTTTGAATAAAAATAAAGGATGGAGAGTCTTACGTTAATTCTGATACTCGATGACAAATCTGCAAAGAATACCTTTCGTTTAAACCAAAAATGAAGGAAGTCGTTCGGGCAGAACGGCCTGAGCTTTCAAGCGTACTTACAAGAACCTGGCAATTATAGAAGGAAAAAAAAAATAAAATAAAATAAAATAAAAAGAGGTTTAACGTCTCGTCGACAGTTTTGTCATTAGAGACGGCATAGATAGTATTTTACAGATTGTTCCAAGTAATTTGGCACTTGAATTATTTTGTTGTACTTATATTTATACAAAACTGTGGATTTTATACCATCTGCTACTGCTTTTCAAATAGTTTCTAATTTTTGTCTCTTCCTGACTGCTTCTTCTGAATAGATGAAATCACATAGATAGCATTGTTCAACTGAACAACGTTCTCTTCAGTGCTGGTGTGAATGTTGTACTTCTGTAATTCAAAAAGTACATCAACGGGAATAAGGACACAATAATTTAAAGTCCATTTATTACTAATAATATGTTTAATAACATTTCATTATTCACTAGAACTGGAACATTGGCGATAGTGTATCCACATGGAATAAGTTTAAACAAAGCTTGTAAATGATTTTTCTGCCACTGGATTGTATTAATATGTTTATTCCTTTTGATATACTATCCATATTTCAGTTTTAGAGCCATTTTCAAGTAAAATGAGCGGCCTGATATTATAACGTCAGAGCAGTGTTCGAATAACGCGCAAAGCACACTGCTCTGACGTCAGAGAGCGCAGATGGTGGTGGGTGGGAGGCCTTAGCAAGTGATCACTCAAGGCTTTCCGGCCAGATATTGTAAACAATTATCGGATATAAAGGGTAGGCAGCTGGCTCAGTAGGATTACAGTTCATACGGAGTAAGCATCTCTCTAACTGCACTGTATCCAAGGCGTCAGTTGTGTCCAATGGGGCTCAGTTATAAAATCATATGAGAAACATTCATTTGCACTAGTATATTGTGAGTATGACTAATGTTACAGTCGTTTATTTTGGGACATTACTGGTTCCGAAGAACATTGCTGCAAGTGTACTTCAGAATGGAAATTATTACTGAAATCTGAGAACATAAATCTCGAGCCCACTTACTCGACGAAGAATTCTATCTGCTAGCAGTAACATGTCCCTTACGAATGTATTCCTGCGACGTTATTCCAGAATGGTTTTGAAATAAAAAGGACCGACATTCGTTGAGAAATAATTATCAGTCGAATTATTTCGAGCAATATAATTACATACATCATTACGAACCAAATGAAGATGAAGTTAAATTATTTCTTCATGAATTTAACTTTCTTGACCATCGTCAGTTATACTACACAACTGTATAACGATATGTTAAGGACTATAACTAGATTTTCGATCCTATAAACTTTGATGATGCAGGAATGGAACCCCTTAAATTCTTTTCGATTGTTTTGGAAACGTATTCTTTAACAGGTTTTCAAAAAGTAATTAATATTTCCTTCAACTGATAACGGTTTATAAAAAACGTTGTCTCTTAATTATTTTTCTCTTTGCAGATGTTATTACGAGTTTGAAGAATATTTTAATTGATATGTAACATCACTTTCACCAGCAGAACATGAAGCACATCGTAACATTTTACAAATTGTACACAAGGGCAATGACCTTCAATACATTAGTTTCTACGGGGTTATATGACATTTCTCCGTACTCTGATAATGCATAAAGACCTTCTCTGGTGAAATAGATGTGGCACTGGATGATACTTTGCCTAGAGATCCCTTTCGTTACTCATGAATACCAACAAGCAAAGTACTAAGTGAAGTACTAAGTAATATCTGTTGCAGATAGTGAAAATGATAATTGATTAAAAAAGATAATATATTTTATTCCTATACAATTAGTTTTTCAAAAATATTTATTGTCTTCTGTAACAGGAAAAACACTAAAGGTATAGAAAGATTCAGACAACAAAAGTAATACTTCGGAATTTTTTAAACTGCTGACTTTACTTGTTGGTATCTTTTCCTGTATGGAGATTTGTGTAACTTATTTATTGCCACTTCAGCAGAAAGAGTTATAAAATCCACAAACAAAATAACAAATTATATGCTTGGAATTTCTTCTATCTTTAAGATCTTCATTTCTGGTAGACACGAGTCTTCTACAACTACTTGTAACACCCTGCAAATGAATATCCTTTCTGTTATCAATCAATATTTCTGTCTCTGATTAATTCAGGTGCAAGTAAATAAAAGTGAGAATTTTGTGTAAATAATATTTTGTGATAGATGCCTACCAATCTATCTGTACTTTGTATTATATGTTTTGCAGTACAGTGAAACACTGTATCAATTTCCTACATTTTAGATGCCACTCAATGTGGTATATAAAAGATTATTCTCAAATTATTTTTAAATTTTATGTGGAAAAATATTCGTATAATTTTATCAATAAGTTGAGCAACATTGTTTTGATTTTACAAAAGATGCACTATAAAGTGGAATATATTGTCATACTCAGTTCATTTAGTGCTGGTTAACTATCGTTTGTTTTCTTGCATTATAAAACTTTGTTTAAAAAATCCTGAAGAAATGTAAGTCAACTTATTTCATAGTAATGTACATAATGAAAACTGATAAAGTCGACTTAATTTTTATTGGTAAAATAAATGTAATGCAGTTCTAAGTTGCCTTTTTGTATTTCCAAGTTTTCGATTTAGTCAGTATATACCCATTGTCATTGCAGTACAACTGAACACCTGTTTCAGGTTGCATGCCTTTTATATCCTGTACTTGTTTACAATATCTGGATGGGAAGCATAAGCAAATTAGTTAAAGAGTTATTAAATACCAGTTAGTGCTTTTACATAACACATGTTGTACTTGTGCTTACTTCGTATGAAGTGTAATCCAACTGAGGCAGCTGCATGCCATTTGCAACCGATACTTGTTTACAATATCTGGCCGGGAAGCCTTGACTAATCACTTGCTATGGCCACCCACCCACCACCATCTGCGCTTTCTGACGTCAGAGCAGTGCGCTTTGCGCGTTCTTCTAACACTGCTCTGACGTCAGAGAGCGCAAATGGTGGTGGGTGGGTGGCCATAGCAAGTGGCCTTAACATCCGATCGACTGATTGGAAGCAAGTTAAATTTGCAATTGAAAATGGCTATAAAACGACATACAGATATTGTATCAAATGAATAAAGATACTTATACAGTCACATGGCGGTAAAATTGTACATTTTTATAAAATATATATAAATATTTAGTGAAAAAGAATTTTTCGTTTTATGTCATATACTACCTTGTAGTAATCATTCAGAGTTCGGAGAATAGCTGCACATGTATCTGGAATGATTTTTCCCAAGGACTGTGGCGATATCAATGTCGAAAACGTAAGATCTTCGAAAGATCGCCCAGTTGCTAAAAATCTTAGTATTGCTGTAAGACGTTTGTGAGGTGATATTGATTTCCTGATGTTTGTGTCTGGTTTTTTAATTTCTCGTGTCACAATTCTCAGCAGCTCGAGATAAGTAGTTTCGGCCATGCGCATGCAATTGTGCCAATATTTTGGGTGGAAACGTAATTCTTTCAGTAAATCTGGGTGAGACAACTTCTGTCTCTTTAATATCCATTGATTTGTCCATGTTGGTCTCCATTTTCGTTTTTATAGTATTACACTGACGGAACACAAGGACAGTAACAGCTAAACATAGCAGTTCACATTCCATTGCTCAAGATTAACCACAACACGACGCTCGATAGACTGGATGAGATCGCAAGGCAAGGCAAGGCAAATCGCACGTGTGTGGCGGGGTCGAAGCAAGCGCATGAGATGTATCGCTACGATCGATCGCTCGTGTGCGGATCTCTTTAAATACTGCCAAAAATCGTTTATAAACACTGATTACAATAAAATAAATTTTGATAAAATATTTCAACAATGCCATTGAAATAAAATTTTGAAGCCAACAGGGGTTTTATGGACACCCTGCATATGTGTGAGAAATGGATATAAATCGGGCACTTCTTTCCTCAGTCCTTCTGCCTATCACTCATCACATATCATGCCTATTTATATCTTCATCTTACGCTTCTCTGTGTATTAGAAAGCTGAAAACACTGCATTGCCTGGCTGTTTACTTACTGCATACTCTCGTAGTCGATCTCCAAACCAGCCTGTCCATCGCTTCATCTCCCATCACTCTGCCCATCTCCTCGTTCCCCTCTTTGACCATCCTTCCGCCCCTCTACCCTTCATTTCCCCGTCCCTCTCTATTCATGCCGCCCCTTTAGTTCATCTCCTCCTCCCACATCTATGAAAACTAATATATAATATATATATGGTGTTTCACTAAGTGTGTTTGCCTCTGCAACTTATAAAATAATAGGTGACGTGAAATTTTAATGCGGTAGGTCAACACAAGAAATGTTACACTTTCTGTGGAGCTATGAACATAGTTTATTGTATCATTTTCCAGAGAGTTACAGCACAAAGATATAATTTTTTTAAATGGAACTATAGTTTTTTTTCTATCGTGCATTGGATTCGTTGCAACAAGCTGAGTCCAAATCAATTTAAAATAAATTCCTATCACTGTTAGTTTGGGAGCTACAACCCTTTTAAGTTTCAGGGGCAGATACCATGCGCTGTACATAATACATGGATGTGTGGTGGGGTTGGGGCTCCATGGTCGTAATTCATGGGCCGCAAGGTCGCCCGATTTAATACCAGTATATTTCTTTTTGTGGGGATATGTAAAGGATTGTGTTTATGTCACTGAGCCCACATCCCCAGATGATCTAAAACTGCGCATCGAGGACACGTTGCTCCGTTACACCGGCGATGTAACATCTCGTCCGCAGATCCTTTCGACGGCGCATTGCATTATGCATTGATGAACATGGACACACATTTGAACATATCATTTAAATCAACTTCCCACCGCCATAACATCCATCACCCACCACACAGCCATGAATTATGTACAGCGTGTGGTATCTGCCTCTGAAACTTCGAAGGGTTGTAGCTCCCAAACTAACAGTGTGGAAAATTTCTTCAAGATAGGAATAGACCTGTAGACTTCGTCAGTGTGAGTAAGTCTGTAAAGTACCGAACGCTATGCGCCTTATGAAATATTCTGCATACAATGACTTTTTTTCAGTATTTACACATTCCAATGTGTTAAATTATTTTCAAGATCAGAATAAAACTGTAGGTATGTTAAGAAGTCAATAAGGAAAGTACCAACCGCCATTACTAAAACCGTTCACCAAACATAAATATATGTGTTTCTCAACGCTCTTTAAGATTAAAAGGAAAATTTATCTATTAGCCAAGAAGAGCTTAAATGCTGATGATTTAGGTAAATATATCAAATACTGGCAAACATTAAGAAACGTAATCCAGTCATCTAGACAAACATACTATGAGAAGACGTTAGCGATGTCAGGCAACAAAATAAAAACAATATGGGATATAGTGAAAGAGGAGACAGAACCAGAAAGGAATAGGAGCAGATAGCATTAATAGTGGATGATACATTAATAACTGATGGGCATAGTGCGGTAAATCCCTTTAACAGGAATTTTATATCTGTTACTGACAGTATGGGATTATCAGGGTCAGTAAATAATGATCTTAAATATCTAAAACCAGCATTTACAAATAATTCAGGTAGATGAATATGTCACTCACTTCGCCACAAGAAATAAATACCATTACAAAAACTTTAAAAACAAAGCATTTGAGTCATTGCGATGAAATATGATTAACTTAGCTAATTTATAAAGTTCATTTCTGCTCCAGTACTTGCGTGTTTTCAGCATTGCGTTACAGAACCTGAAAAATGGACATTCCAGTGAGTCTTCGGAGAAATACCCAACAACTGAGAAATTATTATGAGAAAGTACCAGTTATCCGTATGCTACTACGAAGTGGTCAACATAATCCAAATTAGTGATGTTGCCAAGAAGATTTGGATATCCACTTGTGAGTGTACTGTAATTTTAAGTTATTTTTGTAAGAAGTCAATTATAATTGGAACATTTCCTTATCGGCTGAAATATACAGATATTAAACCTCTATTCAAGAAAGGGGTAAAGTGATACCAGCAAACTACAGAGCGATTACACCTCTGCCAGCAACGTATTGTAGGTGCACCTTCTTTACAACCTGGCCACAAATCACATATTGTCCAGAAAACAGTTTCGATTTCTGAAAGATTCTGATATCGAGGACGCTATTTACACTTAAAATGAGAATGTACTTACACTACTGACCATTAAAATTGCTACACCAAGAAGAAATGCAGATGATAAATGGGTATTCATTGGACAAACATGTTATACTAGAACTGGCACGTTATTAGATTTTCACGCAATTTGAGTGCATAAATCCTGAGAAATCAGTACTCAGAGCAACCACATCTGGCCGTAAAAATGGCCTTGATACGCCTGAGGATTGCGTCACACAGAGATTGGATGGCGTGTACAGGTACAGATACCCATGCTGCTTCAACACAATACCACAGTTAACCCAAGAGTAGTGAATGACGTAACGAACCAGTTGCTCGTGCACCATTGACCAGACGTTTTCAATTGGTGAGAGATCTGGAGAATGTGCTGGCCAGGACAGCAGTCGAATCTTTTACGTATTCAGAAAGGCCCGTACAAGACTTGCAACATGCGGCCGTCCATTATCCTGCGGAAATGTAGAGTTTCGCAGGGATAAAAAAAATCAAATGTTCAAATGTTTGTAGAACTTATGGGACTTAACTACGGGGTCAGCAGTCCCTAAGCTTACATACTGCTTATGAACTAGCTAAGACTCAGGACGGCACAAATATCCATGCCCGAGGGGGGATTCGAACCCCGTCCCTAGTGGCCGTGCAGACCGTGACTGGAGCGCCTCAGTCCCCTCGGCCACCGCGGCCGGCTCGCAGGGATCGAATGAGGGGTAGACCCACATCTGAAATGTAACGATCACTGTTCAAAGTGCCGTCGATGCGAACAAGAGGTGACCGAGACGTGTAACCAATGGCACCCCATACCATCACGCCGGGTGACACGCCAGTATGGCGATGACGAATAGACGCTTCCAATGTGCGTTCACCGCGATGTCACCAAACATAGATGCGACCAACATGATGCTGTAAACTGAACCTGGATTCATCCGAAAAAAAAAAATGACTTTTGCCATTCGTGCACCCAGGTTCGTCTTTGTGTATACCATCGTAGGCGCTCCTGTCTGTAATGCAGCGTCAAGGGTAACCGCAGCCATGGTCTCAGGCTGATAGTCCGTGCTACTGCAAACGTCGTCGAACAGCTCGTGCAGATGGTTGTTGTTTTGCAAACGTCTCCATCTGTTGAATCGGGGATCGAGACGTGGCTGCACGATCCGTTACAGCCATGCGGATGGATATCACACCATCTTCTTCCTGTCAGTTAAATTTAGCGTCTGTAGCTCGCCATCTTCGCGGTGTAGCAATTTTAATGGCCAAGAGGGTAATTCATTAGCTAATGAATTACAAGCAGGTATTTTACGTGATTTGTCGAAGGCATTTGATTGTGTGCACCACAACATAAATTAGAATTCCATGCTATCACTGTCATTGCTGCAAAGTGGTTCAAGTCATACCTGGCTAACAGAGAGCGAAGTGTGTCATTACCAGGGACAAATGAATTAAGTCATCAGTGATCATCCGATTTCGAAGACATTGCCTGTGGTGACCCACAAGGACCCATCTTAGTGCCATTACTTTTTTTGTGTACTGCCAGAAGCAGAGCTCGTTTTGTTTGCAGACGATACACGTATTCCAATAAATAGCATGGCGAGTATAGTTCAAGAAAGGTCTGCTAATGTTATTTTCATAAACATTAATAGATGGTTTAAAGCCAACTCATTGACATGAAACTTTGAAAAGACTCAAAACATGCAGTTCAGAACATGTAAAAGGTTTACACTCAGCATCTGCTTGAAGTATGAAGAACAGATAGAAGAGGTTGACGTTATTAAATTCTTGGAATTACAGCTTGATAATAAATGCAGTTGGAAGAAAAACACCACAGAACTGCAGAAACGACTTAACAAATTTGTATTTGTAATACGATTCTTGTAAGACGTAGGAGACATAAAAGTAAAATAAGCTGGCGTAGTTTGCTTACTTTCATCGCATTATGTTATTTGGTATAATATTTTGGGCTAACTCTTCAAGCAAAAGTTTTCAGAGTCTAAGAGGGTGAAATACGCATTATTTGTAGAGTAAATTTACGGATTTCCTGTAGAATCTTTTTCAAATAACTTTGTATACTGCCTCTCAGTACATTTATTCCTGAGTGAAGTTTGTCACAAATAATTTATCCCTTTTTACAACAAACAGCTCAGTTCATCAGAACAACAGAGATCTACATAAGGCTTTAAAAGCACCTACTGCAGTTCAGAACGGAGTCCACTCCTCAGCAACAGATACTGTCAGTTATGTACTAGCAATAAAAAAATTAACTAGAGCAGTTTAAGAGAAGCCTGGAAAAATAATTTGACATGATCCATATCCACGAGGATGTCCTCAATATGGATCTATGGATCGAACTACTAATATAATCTAGTATGTGCCGGAAACGGGGCGTGATTCGCCCTGTACATATATAGGCCTAACCTTTTGTACGAAGTGCGCCTTCATTCACCTATATCTTATTGTTTTCCATATCCCAAATTTCTAAAATACGAACACTTTAGTTAAAAAATAAGTTTTATTTGAACCAAGTGCCAAGAGACCGTCAGATATTTAATATAAAGTATCTTACAGTATTTTTATCGACTAAAGTAAACGATTGATATTTTATTGTTTTGGTTTATATTATCACAGGAATTTTAATGTTACTGAACCACATTTTTTACAATGATGTGTGAGATCTCAGCACAGACTGTTGGATTCGCAACTGTCAAATGAAACGCTGTCCTCGTTTTGCGACTGTTAACATACGTTTTCATTTAGTGAATCGCTTCAGTGAAAGAAAAACCGGAGGGAAAACGCTATAGCGTGCAGTGTTAATACTTTCCACAAAAGAAATCTAATGGCGTCATATTTGTCATTTGGCGTGTTAGGAAATGAAACCATCAGTCGGAATCCACTTGTATACAGTACGATAGTGAACCATTTTGTTGAAAAATCTCATGGGGCTGTTAGTCTCTTGTTTTGTGTCCCAGCCTCGTCGCCGCTTTTGTGTCTCGTTTCCGTCGAAGGTGTCGGTGGCCGAGTGGAATGAGACCGACACAGGAATAAAGATAGCACGCTGGTGCAGGTACGGAGAGGAGCAGCCAGAAACTAGAAACACTAGAGTAAGTTAGAACGAGATATATATATTGCACAGAATTTATACAATACTTAACTTTTACATAGTACTGCAGAATGTTGATACATAGTTGAGCTAGAGTCCTGCCTAGTGCCTAACTGATAGCTAAGTCTTCACTGGTGCCTATCGCATTCCGAAGTCTTTACTGGTTGCTATCTCAGTCCCAAGTGAACGATGTCGTTCACTGGTGACCACGAACGGAGTTGCCGCAGAGGGTGCTCGTGGCTGTCGTCGTAAGAACGCCGCGCCGTGCGTGCATGGCGACGCGCGGCGAAAGTAGGTGGCACGCACTTTGGACTTGTGCGACACCACACCCCTCCCCCCCAAACCGCCGCGCCATCGTGGCGTAGGGCTGAGGGCCACGGCAACGGCACTGGGAGGAGGGCCTGGGCGGGGGCGTTACTGGTGGGACGGGCGTCGTAGCTGAGGCTGGGATCGAGACGCCGTCCGCGCCCCGGCATCCGCCTTGCGATCCTCCAGGAAACCCGGCGAAACCTGAGGAAGGGCGCACACCCCCGCCCAGAGGGAGCAGGTCATCTTCTGAGGTGCGTGGCCCAAGCTGGGGGGGCCCGCACGGTCCCGGAGTCCCTCTCGGTGACGCTGTCATCTGCGGCGGCGACAGAGGCGGAGGGGCCGACTGCGTAGGAGGCGCGTCGACATCCATCGGGAGCTCGTAGCCCGGGGAAGCTGGGCCCGGCGGTGAGCGATGTGGCTGTGCTCCCTGGCGGTGAACTGGGTCTGGAATCAAGAAACCGGAGACAGGATCGCGCGGCCTGTGCAAGCGCAATTGGTTTGCGTGGCGCCGCAGCTCCGACCCTGTGGAAGAACGTACAACATACATATTGCGACCGAGCACGCGCTGAATGGTGCCTGGCAACCATGTCTTCTTCATACCAGCAAACACCCTGTACAGCACCGGCGTAGAAACCTGAAAACGCGTAGCGCCATACGAACCGACTCGGTGCGTGGGAGGCTGCAGCAGGTGAAGGAGAGTGCGGTGACGGCGGCCGTGTAGCAGCTCGGCAGGAGACGGGTCGTCACGTGGCATGCATCGATACGTAGACAGGAAAATTTGAAGAGCTTGCTGCCTGGAGTGCTGACCTTTCATCTTCTCCATGTGAGACTTGAATGTTCGAACGAATCGATCTGCTTCACCATTGGACTGAGGGTGAAAAGGTGCAGTGGTAATATGCTGAATGCCATTCACACGACAAAACTGTTGAAATTCCGCACGAACAAACTGAGGTCCATTGTCACTGACGATAGTTTCAGGAAGCCTTCGATGCAAAACACTGATGTTAAGGCACTGATTGTACTAGAAGCTGTCGTTGAGTTCATGGCAATCACAAAAGGAAACTTGCTGAAAGCGTCTACAACAATTAACCAGCGCGTATTCCAGAAAGGTGCGGCAAAGTCAATATGTAAACGTTGCCATGGTCCCTTGGGGCGTGGCCAGTCTGAGAAACGCTGTGGAGGAGCCGCCTGATGCTCCGCACAAACTGTACACTGTGATGTCATGCTCTCTATCTGAGCGTCCATACCAACCCAGGTACAATGACGTCTGGCCAGTTGTTTTGTCCTAACAATGCCCCAATGTCCTTGATGCAGGAGGCGTAACCCTTCACGTTGCAGGGAACGAGGAACAATCACTCTTGCTTGGTCGTTGTCGGTATGCAACAACAGTACACCCTGACTTAAAGATAATGCATGACGTTGTGCAAAATAACGTCGAACCAGAGGCCGATCAATGTCTTTGGCTCTGGCAGGCCACCCTGAGCGAACAAAACGTGCTACCACACTTAGGTCTGCATCCGCAGCTGTTTCCTGTGCAACCCGACGAGAGTTCAAAGGAAAGTCTGCGACAGTGGAAGCATCTCTGGAGTCTATCTGACAACATGCCATTTCTGAAGAATCAAATGATACATCCTGGCCAACCGGAAGTCGGGAAAGTGTGTCCGCGTTGGCATGTTTAGTGGTAGGTCGGTACAAAATCTCATACTGATAATTTGACAATATCAAGGACCATCTCTGAAGCTTTTGTGCCGTTCGTGGCGGAATTGGCTTTGTGGGTGAGAACAACGACGTGAGAGGCTTGTGGTCAGTCAACAAACAGAATTTTCTGCCATAGAGATAATGATGAAACTTTGTGACGCCGTAAATGATTGCTAAGGCCTCCTTTTATGTCTGACTGTAATTCTGTTGCGTTGGCGTCAGAAGCTTGGACGCAAAGGCAATAGGTCGATCGTGACATCCAATACGATGCGATAAAACTGCACCCAGACCGTACGACGAGGCATCAACTGCTAGCACTACAGGCTTCTGTGGGTCAAAGGGAATCAAACATACATCACTGAGTAGTGCAGACTTTAATTTGTCAAAGGCTACTTGGCAATCTTTAGACCATACAAAAGGAACATTCTTCCTACGTAAGTGATGCAGTGGAGCTGCAATCTGAGAGGCATTGGGAATAAATCTGAAATAATAGTTAAGCTTTCCCATTACTGCTTGCAATTCGTGCACATTCTTAGGAGGAGGCAAGTCTTTGATTGCTCGAAGATGTGACTGTAAGGGATGGATTCCTTGGGCATTAATCACATGGCCTAGGTACTCTATTTCAGTTTGAAAAAACCAACACTTTGCTTTATTGCAACGTAGACCTGCTGCAGTCAAAACTTTGAAAAGGCACTCCAGGTTTGCTAAATGTTCTTCAACTGTACATCCGGATACCACAATATATCTAAATAGTTCGAACAACACGGTACAGAAACTGTCAGCTGCTCCAAAAACGCTGAAAAATAGCGGGGGCGGGAGAACTGCCAAAGGGTAGGCGTTGAAATTGAAAAAGGCCCATGTGAGTATTAATGACGAAAAACTTTTTTGACTCGTCATCAAGTGGAATCTGTAAGTATGCCTCTGCTAAATCAATCTTAGAACTGAAACGAGACTGTCCTAATTTGTCCATTAGTTCATCTGGTCGAGGCAGGGGATAAGTGTTTACAATTGTTTGACTGTTGACTGTTGATTTAAAGTCCGCACAGAGACGAAGTTTTCCTGACGGCTTGGGTATAATTACTATAGGCGAGGCCCACTGACTCGCAGAAACAGGAGAAATCACCCCACTATCTTGCCAACGTTTAAGTTCATCTGCAACTTTGTCACAAATTGCGATAGGCACTGGTCTAGCTTTACGAAATTTTGGTACTGCAGATGCTTTCAAAGTTACATGTGCCACGAAGTCTTTTGCACAACCTAGTTCCGGCGAAAACAAGTCACTATATTTGTCACACAATGCATTGATTTTATCCTGAGGCACTATTGACGAAATTTTAAGCACATCTCTTTGAATTGATAAACCAAACAAGTCAAAAGCATCTAGTCCAAAAATGTTCTGTGTCGATTTGGCCTGAAGAACTACAAAAGCAACTGTTTTTGTTACACCTTGAAAAGAGGCGGGCAGGCTACACGTTCCTAGCACGGGAATATTTTGACCTGTATAAGCTGTTAACACTTGCTGTGACGGCGACAATTTTGGCGAGCGGAACCAGTATCAAGCTGAAATTGCACCGTCTTATTTTCTATGAAGAGAGTCACAAACAGTTTTTGCTTGCGGCGCTTGACAGGTGCGCGAATGTGGGCAACGTCTGCTACGGTTTGTTTACTGCGCTTGCGCGGGCCGCGTAGTGAAGTAAGCGGCGCAGACTCGGCACGCAGCGGATTAACAACACTGTCACTAGATGGCACTACCGCCGGATCGGCGTCCGCGCAAGCATGCGAAGCTACTCCAGATGTACTAACTACTGCACTACACTTTTGAGTAGCTACTTGATGTCTACTGTCACTAGCTACCCAGTACTGGGCACTATTACAAGGAGCAGTTGCAGAAGGCACTATTTTCACTACAGGAATGCACTGTTCATAGTCATTTTGCTTGTCCCGAACCCTTTTCCGTTGCACTGTTTTACGCGCTCGTCGGCGCTTGCTACGTGGTGCACTATATAGTTTTGCCATAGGCGCAGAACTAATTTCTTGCAATTGAGATCCAAGGAAAGCAGTGTTCAATTCCACAGCCCGGATAACATTTACAGAATGAACTGTTCTCGCACTCTGCGAAGCACTGTTTCTAACGGCACCGTTCTTTGAGTTTTTAATTTGCATACACACAGACTGTACATGTCCTGATTTGCCACATTGATAACAGGTTGCGTTGCGACTAGGGCAATGAGCACGCTTGTGGCGAGACACACACGGGGGGCAAGATTTACGTACATTTTTCTGAAATGAGCGTTGGCGCCCGTTATTCAAATCACTGTTTCTAACACGACGGGGCGACCTTTGTGTCGCACTTTTACACTGGCTACTGTTCACTGTCTGTTCAGCACGGCCGGTAGAATTTAAAGAATCACTAGTGCTATACTGAGAACTGTAACTACGAAAGCGTCCGTTGCGGCGCACTGAATGTACACTGTGCCTTTGCATTTCGACATCTGCTAAGTCAAAAGTATCATGCGCTTCAATAAGCTGCAGTACAATGTCCAATGAGGGGTCAGACTGTTTTAGAATTGCTGCCCTAATTCTGGGGTCCTGAATGTTCTGCGTAATCGCATCTCTTAACATAATGTCACTATAAGAAAGTCCACAAGAGCAAGTAAATTTACATTGGCGGGATAAGCCCTTCAATTCCGTAATCCACTCTTGGTGTGACTGCTCAGGTAATTTATTAAGTCTGAAAAATCGGTACCGTGCCGCAGCTACGAGAACTTTTCTCTCATAATGAGCATTCAGTGCATCTACAATTTGTTCAAAGTCTACATCACGGGGAGATGCGTGAGGGAAAAGTTTTTACAATAATACGAAGGTCTGGGGGCCCACAATCGATAAGAAAAGGTTCTTCACTCTCTGACCTGTAATTTGATGAGCCGCGACGAGTTCTTGAAACTGTGCGAAATAGTCGCTCCATTCTTCCTCACGTACTGGCGAAACGTAGTAAGCGTTGCGGAGGCAGGTGTGGGCTGCTGAAGCGGCGGCTGTTGTTGTTGGTTGGCTGCTTGCGCTGTGAGCTGGGCCACAGCCTGCAGGAGTTGTGTTATTTGCGCCGTCTGTAACTAAATAATTTCCATTAAGTTTGGGTTCGGGGTAGTGGCCATGCTGACCGATTAGGCGCCGCGTATACAAGTAAATTATAACAAAACACAAATGCAATATGAAAGAGGACGCTCTGCAACAAAAAAGTCCACAAAACACGTAATAAAATATCTTCCCCCAAAATTCTTATAATAAGGGTGGGTGGGCGGGAGCAATTTCTGTGTGCTCCGACTACTACTGCTGTCTGGCTGCTGCAAGCGGGCTGGTCCACGGATCGTCTATCACTCCTCGTCGCCACTTTTGTATCCCATCCTCGTCGCCACTTTTGTGTCCCAGCCTCGTCGCCGCTTTTGTGTCTCGTTTCCGTCGTAGGTGTCGGCGGCCGAGTGGAATGAGACCGACACAGGAATAAAGATAGCACGCTGGTGCAGGTACGGAGAGGAGCAGCCAGAAACTAGAAACACTAGAGTAAATTAGAACGAGATATATATTGCACAGAATTTATACAATACTTAACTTTTACATAGTACTGCAGAATGTTGATACATAGTTGAGCTAGAGTCCTGCCTAGTGCCTAACTGATAGCCAAGTCATCACTGGTGCCTATCGGATTCCGAAGTCTTTACTGGTTGCTATCTCAGTCCCAAGTGAACGATGTCGTTCACTGGTGGCCACGAGCGGAGTTGCCGCAGAGGGCGCTCGTGGCTATCATCGTAAGAACGCCGCACCGTGCGTGTATGGCGGCGCGCAGCGAAAGTAGGTGGCGCGCACTTTGGACTTGTGCGACACCACATCTTGTTTGCGTTACCATAGATATTTGTTATTGATTATTTTCAAATAAATAAAGACAGAAAGAATCTGTCACAGTCATTTTATGTTAATCCCAAAGGTCTTCTAACATAAGACGTGAGCTTTCAGAAAACAAACCCTCACATTGTCCTTTTGAACTTTGTGTGGGAAAGTAGCCTCATCTGAAAACAAATTTGTTGAAGATATTCACTGACATTTTTTGAAAAAACCGACAGTTTCAGACATTCTGAAAATGTATACGAAGATGGCGACACAACGACTCTGAAACTGTCAAAACATTGCTCTCTCATAGATGTTTCACTATGTATCGTAATGAAACAGTCGAAACAATGCGGAGTACAAACAATTTATTTCGTATATTTCATATTCAGGAGAACTAATTACGATTAAAACAAACAAAGAGACAAACAATTTCGTTATAAAACATGTCTGAAATGAAATAATGTAAATGTTTTAAGATACATACAGTACGTTAAACTACACGCAATTAATATTCATCATGAGGAACTAAAATAAACAAACAGAGAACCAATTTAATAGAAAATTTCAGTGAAATAACATTTTAGTGCACTCTGGAAATAAAGTAAATAATGCGAGGCAGTCGCAGATGACGACATTCGTAGGTGGTGTCATTTCGGAGACTTGTGTCACTTGCATATGCTTTTCTGCAAGCCATATCATCCAGTTGTGACGCCTGACTTACCTGAACACTTCATTCATTGAATGAGGACCGCTATTTTCACAGAAGATACTGTACACTGAGGTATGTTTGAACGTTTTCCGTATTGTCGTAGGTAATTTCAGTGTACAGTTATTCGAGATTTCGTCTCGAGACATATCAGAACACATTGTGCCCTCTCATCGTCTGAGGCCTTTTTACTCTAGCAGTTGTAATGTTCAGCCTCTACCTGTAACAAAGATTTTACAGTCACTTGGTATTTTGCCTACGCAATAAATGTTTGTGAACAGTTGGGAAATTAGTTGTGTGTCATTTAAGGAACTAGCCATTCGTGGATGAGTAGAGCAATAGACGCCCGGTTTTTCATTTTAATCCGTTGTTGTGTCCTGAAGGCATTTCCGTTAAACCTTGTGTATTGACCAGCCGTCTTATTCCATGTCATACAGTCGATGGATATAGGAAAGATACATGACTGTCATGATGTATAAAGCATGTAAGTATCGCATTGTGAAAGCTGACTGGAGACACCTAGTTTCGCAGCTCCGGCCTCCTATTGTAATAGCTTACATGCTGTTGCCATCATGTAGCGGGCGACGAGACATGACAGGAACGACAGGGCTTTGATGAAACAGAAGACAATAGCCTCGTCATGAACATGATGCAGCCCTTTCTACGGTATCTTCCCCTTTCAGTACACGAATAGCAAGGGAAGTCCCGCTTCTAAAATCCTCTTTTGGAGAATTTTTTGAGTGGTACATTAAAACGGAATGAATGGGGTCACACATCTCCTGTGGCAGTCCGATATAAACAAAATAATATAACAAAACTACGGATGATCGAAATTTCTGTTAATATCTGGTAACTCAATAGTTCAGTATATAATGTGGGTAGAAGGTCAAAATATGCACGCATGGTTGACATGGCTTGGGGTTTTACTGAAGCCAAGAAGTCCACAAAATAGTTAACAGATGCGGAGATGAGAACAATTTCCTCTTTCTATTTATTTATTTATTTATTTGTTTTTTCTGTTCCATAGGACCCACTTCAGGAGTAAGACTCCATGGTCATGGAACAAGTCAATACATTGTTACACAAGAATGGTAATAGAAAAATTTTAAGTAGTCCTTTGCACACGACAATCTTAAGACAAAGTGAAAAGAATCAATAAAGAAAAAATGAATTAGCTTAATTGTTTAACTTTTCTAGGAGTTCCTCGACAGAATAAAAGGAGTGAGCCACGAGATAACTCTTCAATTTAGATTTGAAAGCATGTGGATTAGTGCTAAGATTCTTAAGTTCTTGTGGCAGCTTATTGAAAATGGATGCCGCAGAATACTGCACCCCTTTCTGCACAAGTGTTAAGGTGGTGTGGTGCAAATGTAGATTAGACATCTGTCTAGTATTCACCGAGTGAAAGCTACTAATTCGTGGGAATAAGCTGATATTATTAACAACAAACGACATTAGAGAAAAAACGTATTGTGACGCTAGAGTCAAAATTCCCAGACTACTGAAAAGGGGTCGACATGACGTTCGCGAACTTACACCAGATATTGCTCGAACCGCCCGTTTTTGAGCCAGAAATATCCTTTTTGCATCAGGCGAGTTACCTCAAAAAACAATGCCGTACGTCATAAGTGAGTGAAAGTAAGCGAAATAGACTACTTTTCGTGTTGAAAAATCACTTATCTCAGATATTGTTCTAATGGTAAATATAGCAGAATTTAGTTTTGGAACAAGATCCTGAACATGGGCTTTCCATGACAGCTTACTGTCTATATGAACACCTAGAAATTTGAACTGTTCAGTCTCACTTATCACATGCCCATTATGTGTAATCATAATGTCAGATTTCGTCAAATTATGTGTTAGAAATTGTAAAAACTGAGTTTTACTGTGATTTAACATCAACTTGTTTTCTATTAGCCATGAACTTATCTCTTGAACTGCATTATTTGATACTGTGTCAATATTACGAGCAACATCCTTCACTACCAAGCTGGTATCATCAGCAAACAAAAATATTTTACAATCACCTGTTATACTCGAAGGCATATCATTTATATAAATAAGAAACAGCAATGGTCCCAAAACAGACCCCTGGGGCACCCCATACTTAATTGTGCCCCATTGGGATTGCACGTCATAGCCATTTTCTACACTGCGGAGAATTACCTTCTGTTGTCTATTATTAAAGTAAGAGGTGAACCAGTTGTGGGCTACTCCCCGTATTCCATAATGTTCCAACTTCTGCAACAATATCTTGTGATCAACACAATCAAACGCTTTTGTTAAATCAAAGAAGACGCCTAATGCCCGTAGCCTCTTATTTAACCCATCAAGTGCCTCACAGAGAAACGAAAATATAGCGTTTTCGATCGTTAAACCACTTCTAAAACCAAACTGTACGTTTGACAGGAAATTATGTGAACTGAAATGATCAATTAATCTTGAATATACAGCCTTTTCAATAACTTTGGAAAAAACCGATGGCATAGAAATAGGTCTATTGTTGTCTACATTATCCCTTTCTCCTTTTTTATAAAGCGGTTTCACTACTGAGTACTTTAATCTGTTAGGAAACTGACCATTCTGAAAGGAAAAATTACAAATATGGCTTAGTACTGGGCTAACATATGGAGAACAGTACTTTAGAATTCTGCTAGATACCCCATCATATCCACAAGAGTCCTTAGTCTTTAGTGATTTAATTATTGACTCAATCTCACCTATGGAAGTATCATGAAGGATCATTTCAGGTAACAGCCTCGGAAACGCTTTTTCTAAAAACGTTATATGATTACCTGTAGAAACTAGAGTTTTGTTTAGTTCCTCTACTATATTCAGAAAGTGATTATTGAATATTGCACATATATCTAACTTGTCAGTAACAGAAACATTCCTACTACGCACTGACGTTATATCTTCTATCTGCTGCTCCTGACCAGACACTTCCTTCACGACTGACCAGATAGATTTAATTTTATCCCGAGAGTTTGCTATTCTTTTTGCGTACCACATACTTTTTGCATTCTTAATGACGTTTTTCAGAACCTTACAGTACTGTTTGTAATGAGCTACTGCATCTTCATTCTGACTGCTTCTAACATTTTGATACAACTCCCGCTTAGTTCTACATGATACTCTTATCCCCTTTGTCATCCACCCTGGCTGTCTGTTACTGAAAGTACCCTGTTTTGAGCGTTCTAGCGGAAAGCAACTTTCAAACAGCATAATAAATGTGTTCAGAAAAGCATTATATTTATCATCTGCATTATCAGCACTATAAACATCCTGCCATTCTTGTTCCTTAATTAGGCTTAAAAAGGTCTCAATTGCAACTGGATTAACTTTTCTGTGTAGTTGATATTTATGTTTAACATTTGTTTGAGAACAAATACTTTTTAGAATTAAAAGTTGGGCATCGTGGTCTGATAGGCCATTTACTATTCTGCTGACAGAGTGCCCCTCTAATAATGAAGAATGAACAAAAATATTCTCAATGGTAGAACTGCTATTTCCTTGCACTCTCGTTGGAAAAAAATACTGTTTGCATCATGTTATAGGAATTAAGTAGATCTAACAGTTGACTTTTCCTTGAGCTATCACCTACACAATTAATGTTGAAATCTCCACACACAATTAAATTTTTATACTTCCTATACAATGAACCCAGAACCAATTCCAGCTTGGGCAGAAACATTTTAAAATCTGAGTCAGGGGATCTATAAATAACAACTATTACTAGTTTAGTTCCATTAACATTAACAACTCCTGCACAACATTCAAATATCTGTTCTGTGCAGTGTTTAGAAAAATCGATTGACTCCGATGAAAAATCGTTTTTTACATACATGGCCACTCCCCCACACTGCAAGGAACTCCTAGAGTAGAAGGCAGCTAACCTGTATCCTGGCAAAGGAAGTCTCTTAATTGTCACACCACTTAAAAAGTGCTCTGAAATTCCAATAATGTCAGATTCAGTATCAATAAGCATTTCATTAACTTTATCTCTGATACCCTGTATATTTTGATGAAAAACAGTAATTCCCTTATTACTTATATTCTTAGACTTTGTCAAAGGTGGTTCAATTCTTAGAGGGACTTCCTTTAAGCAGGAATATCTATCAGCTGTCTTCAGTCTAAAAAAGGTGCAGCCCTAGCACCAACTACTACAGGAATTTTTCCATGAGTGAAACCCCCACCCCCTACTACACTGTCACCTATGAGCTTTGCCAACCTCCCCTTCCCATACCTATTGAGGTGCAGACCGTGCCTAGTAAAATCCGATCTTTGGATAGTTTCAACTGGCACCACTGCAATGTGATCCATGCCCTCCGTCATCAGCGCCTTCTCAAGCCCCATGTTAACACGGCTGACAGCCGTATTAAGACAAGGCCTATCATGACGCTGAAACAGCTGCACGAAATGCACATTCGTGCCACCAGTTTCAGTTGCTATCCTTTCCAGATCACCACCTATATCATATTCCCCGTCCCTATCAAGACTATTCCCGGCCCCACCCACTATAACTACCTGATCCTCTTTTGAAAAATTCCTACATAAGTCCCCTATGTTGCAAGTGACCTGAGCTAACCCTGCACTAGGCTTCACTATGCTGGTGACCTGGTACTCACTCCCAAGTACTTCCTGCAACTGTTGGCCAACACCTCTGCCATGAGAACTACCTAGCAGCAGAACCTTCTTCTTCCTAAGAGACCTCTCTACAGATTTCGGCTTACCAAAAGCTGAGGTCTGCTGCGTACTTCCTACACCTACAGCTACAGGAGGTTCATCTCCACTCAACTCTGACAGTTGGTCAAACCTATTTGCAACTTGCAATGTAAAGCTATCTGAATACCTTCTCCTAGCTACCTTCTTGCCAACTGCCAGTTCCCATTCCCCAGCCCCCCTTCCCCTCCTCAGCCTACCTAGTTCCTCTTCAGCGTTTTTCAGCTGCACCTGAAGGGCGCAGATCAAACGCTCCTGCTCCTCTATCAACTTATTCCTGCTGCAAATCCTACAGTTCCAGGAGAGAACCTCACCACAGTGCCCACTGGCTTCCCCACTGCACTCCCCCCCATGAAAATACTTACTGCAAATCCCACACTGCAGCCCACTACGCACGACCCTACGACAGAGCCCACATTTTTCACTCATGGTAAAATTTCACAATTAAGTTATTAAGTTACGTTTCTAGAAAAGAACTAGGAAGTACCTCTTAACTACAGCAATCAACAAACCTCAGTCTCTACAAAATGAAGTAACAACAACTAATAGTATCAGAAAAGAACAAATAACACTACCACTGAAACTTTACACTATTGCTTGTATAAACAAGTTGAAATTCAAGCGTCACTAATAAACTAACCAAACACAGTAAGAGTACAAGAGTTATCAAATACCGTAACTTAAAGTTTCCCAACCTCAACTACGTTAAAAACAGCAAGTCACCTGTTGAAAAGTACTAAATTTAATAAATAACTAGCGTGATAACACCTTCTGAATCTACTCACTTTAATAATTTAACTACAATAACACAAACACTTATTGGAACTTAGCTTTCGGAGACCGCTACGGCTGGAACCACTCGCCACCAGATGTAAACAAAGCAGTAAGAAGTAGCCTAGCAGCAGAAAAAGTGTATCTGGTCACCAACTTATGCAAGCGATCGTCTAAATAAGCTTCGTAACTGCTTCCTACGCGGTGACGTCACAGAACCTTTACCAGTTCGAATATCCCTCTTACGGTTTTATGAACGTAGATCTGTAGTTACGGCTTTTCACTTCCGATAGTACAGCAACAGTAAGTGTACCTTCTCTAGTAAAGTCAAAAATTTACGATTTCGACGCATCTGATTTCCTATCTCGCTACAGCTCATTTTAGTCATTGTTGTATTACTGTCATTGTGTACTCGTTGTTGTTTTCAATAAAGCTCCATATAAATTCAAGCATTTATGTCAATTTGCACCTCTGCAATTAGATTATTCCAAGACTTTGTGCATATTCTCTCTGTATCGTCTTGCATACTGCGTTACGCAAACAGTAAAATGAATATATCGCAGATTATTAGGATATATATTAATTAACATGACGGGATGTAGAAAAATCGTGTCATGACTTACGAGAGACAGTCACATATCACGTTTAACCTGAAATGGGCTCCTTCTGGCAGGATAATTACGCTGGTCCCAACAGAGCTGTTCTGGTAGACAACATGCTGGAACCTGAGGGAATCGAAAGAATTGAGTGGCCACGTTGTTCTTTAGATTTAAACCCGATTGCGCATTTCTGGGATGCACCTGGTAGATACATTGCAGCCAGACCAGCACCTCCAACAACAGCTACAACGATTGTATATCGGAATATTACAGTCTCGGAAAAATTGCCATATATCCCTCAAGAACTGATAACCCTATACTGTCATATTGTCCACGCCACGCAGGTGTGCAACTATACTGGGCATCCCAGGTAATCACACAACATATTGGAGGGTAACGAGAATGACTTTTTTTTACGGTAGAACCATTGTGCCACGTTCTAAGTAAACATCTCAAGTAAAGGCAGCAAACTATGGTATTGTATGAAAAAACTAATTACGCTTGTAGCCTAATATCTGAATAAAATACGTTGCCATATGTATATTGTATATAATATCTCACTTGATGCCCTAATACTTTTGAGCAGTGTAGTTATGACGAACATATGAAGAACGGAAGTAATGAAGAAAACATCAAAAGACTTAATTTTTTTTAATAATTATAATAAAAATATATCAGGTTAATATCGGTTAATTGTTACCTTGACCCATGTTTTAGTTTTTCCTGCGCGGAATAGTTAAATAGGATCTAATAACTGTGCAGTTACTCCATTATATTTCGGGTATTCAGCCACAAGAATTTACCTTGTTCTTTCTATATGTCCAATGTATGACGTTCAGCCATGCTCAGAGTGAGACGTAAGACTCACTCTGAGGATGACCGAAATATTGGAAGAAGAAGGAGAATGACAGTGATTATGAATTATTCTCTGGAGTACCGATCCAGCAGATATAATTTGCAATTATAGTCCTTGGCATTTAGAAAGCGTGTGTTAACAAACCGTTTCACAGCATGGGACCAGCTTTTTATGTTCGTTCCTTATAAAAAATTGCCACCTTTGTTGTCAACCATGAGGTCGCCTCATTATTGTTATTTGAATTGCCAAGAAACGCTTTCAAGATTTCCCATTGCAAGAGGTGAGATTTTTGTGGAGCGCAAACTGTTGTTTCCCGAAAAGTCATGTTAATAGTTTTATCTTATTTACAGTGTGAGAACGGATATTTTCATGACACAAAACATTACATACATCAACATTTATTGCTTTATCTCTGTAAAAATGCCCCATTTAAATTCTGTCCCAAAAGATTAACTTACTTAAATGCTTCATTGGTGACGGAGTGTGCCAAAGATTGCGGCTCACTGGTTTCAATATTCAGCCAAGTCACATTCCCGTAGCCTAAGCAGTGCAGATGCCAAACAGGGACGTCATATGTGGTGAAAATAATCTTCATTATAAATACAAATTCGTCACTTGTCGATCCATGTAATTTCTGCACGGAAAATCTTTGGTACATCATTCACTCTTAGCTCAGTGTGTGTGTGTGTGTGTGTGTGTGTGTGGCGAACACATACTGACTGCGTCATTACTACTCTACATCAACAACCACTCTCTGCAAGTTACTTTGAAATGCATGGCAGAGGGTTCATGGAAGCACTTTTATGGTACTTCTCTATACTTCCAGTCTCTAATAGCTCGCAGGGAAAAGGAACACCTAAATCTTTCTGTTTTTGATCTGATTCCTCTTATTTTATTATGATGATCATGTTTGTCTATATATCTGGGTGCTAACAATATATGTTTGCATTCGGAAGAGTAAGTTGGTGGAAGAAATTTCTCAAATAGATTTCGTCGCAACAAATAAATCAAATGTTCAAATGTCTGTAAATATATCGGACCAAACTGCGTGGTCTTCAGTCCGTAGCTTACAAACTACTTAAGCCTAGGTAAACTAACCTAAGGACAACACACGCAAACACACCCATTCCCCAGGGAGGACTCGAACCTCCACCTCGAGCAACAGCGCGCTCCGCAGCGAGGCGCCTTAGACCACTCGGCTACTCCACCGCGGCTAAATGAACTTTAACGTTCTTTTAGTGATCATATGGATAATATCGCACTTATCATTATTAAAGGTTAATGCCAAGGTTTCCAACAGGAATAAATCTCAATCTTTTTTTTTTTTTTTTTTTTTTTTTTTTTTTTTTTTTTTTTTTTTTTTTTTTTTTTTTTTTTTTTTTTTTTTTTTTTTTTTGGTCTTCTGGTGGCTTTAGTAGCCGATAAATGAAAGTATCATTCCCGAACGGTCTAAGAAAGCTACTCATATTGTCTCCTAAATCATTTATAAAAAATAAGGAACAGTAGGAGCCCAATAACACTTTCAAAATATCACTTCTGTTCTACTCGATGACGTATCGTCAATTACAACGTACGATGGCCTTTCTGACAGGAAATCGCTAATGTAATCGAATAACTGTGGCGATATTCCATAAGCACGCAATCTGATTAGAGGACGCTTGTGAGGTACTGTGTCAAAAGCCTTATAAAAATCTAGAGATATGAAATCCATTTGACATCCCTTGCCGATAGCACTCATCACATCATGTGAGAAAGGAGCTATCTTTGTTTCATAAGAACGATTCTTTCTGAATCCATATCGACTATGGGTCAATAGGTATTTCTCTTCGATGTAGTTCATAATATTCGAGGAAAGTATATGTTCTAAAATTCTGCTGCAAACCGACGTCAATGATATAGACTTGTAATTTTTCGGATCATTCCTATTGCCTTTTTTGAATACTGGAATTACCTGTGCAACTTTCTACTCTTAGAGTACGAAACGTTCGCACAGCGAGCGGTTGTATATGATAGCTAGGTATGGGGCTATTGCATCAGCATACTCTGAAAGGAACCTAACTGGTTTACAAACGGGACCGGAAGGGTTACTTTTGTATAATGATTTAAGTCGTTTTAATACTCCAGGAGTATCTACTTCTAAATTACGCATGTTGGCATCTATTCTTGATACGATTCTGTTCGTCACGATTGTGACGCTGTTGGCTGTAAGAACCTTAGCAGTTACTCAAAGCCGCGCGGGAGTAGCCTAGCGATCTGGAACGCCACGTTGCGATTCGCGCGGCCTCCCGCGTCGGATGTTCGAATCCTCCCTCGTGCATGGATATTTGTTTTGTCTTTAGTATAAGTTATTTCATAAGTAGTTTGTGAGTTTAGGGACTGATGACGGAGCAGTTAAGTCCCATAAGCGTCACAAACATTTGAACTTTTTGAGTTACTCACATACTTCTCAACTGTGGTTTGATGTAAGAAAGATATGGAACAGTTATATGTAGACACACTTTCATTTATTATTTGTTATTTTTTACAATCGGTTTTTATGTTATTTTTGTTACTAGTTTTCTTCTATCACATTATCCGAATGATTCAGACGAAGAACTTGGTGCGCCTTCACCACGCCAGCAGAGTTATCGGAGGCAAGAGCCACCGGCTGCCATTTGGGGCCAAGCAGTGACAGCAGCTGCGTGGTCCGATATAGATAAGCCCGATTATGTAAATATTTATGCACTGCAACTCTGCGTGCAGCGCGCATTAAGATAGGTACGGTGTGGCACAAAAGCACGTTGAAGTTTGAAAAATCAGTACTTCACGGGATAATGTAAGTAGAGTGCGTGTTTTATGAACAGTGGCAATCTTTCAAACTGTTTTAGCTATGCGGCACGTGACAAGGTACACGAATAGTTACGATATCGGATATAATACGTTTATTGCTTCGTCTTATGCTTCGTTTCTTTTAAATAAAACCGTTGGTATCCCCTACAATTAAATCGGGTTTCTCATTTAGTGCTGTTTAGGACCTAGTACTTTTCGTCAGATACTCCCAGTGGGAAAACTGGCTTCTAGAACGGGACGTCTGTAGAAGGCAGGAAAATAGGAAATTATTGTAGACTGAATGTTCTACCGACATAAGGCAAATGTACAACTATAGCCCCTCCCCTCACTCTGAATTCCAAGTAAAAATGTGGACAGGATGCAGAGGATGGTTTACGGACGACGGTACTTAACTTACAGTGAGGAACAATTTAAATTATTGCCGTTAGGTTTCAAAATTGCTTCTGAAACAATTGGTTCCCACCAGAATAATGCTCCCTATCGTATTGTTTCGCAATACTACTGAGATGCATTTTTCCATTCTTGACAGAACAATACAAAAGATGGGTCACGAGAGTGTAAATACCTTCGCGCAAATATATATTGCAGTGAGATACAGCAAACTTCTAGCTCATTGGGTACAGACACCTGGATGCAAACGAATTTCCATCAGCTAATACGAGTCAAATAATTGCTAGGTTACCTCTGGATTTGTAATTTATCTCATTATGCGAATTAACATACTCCCGCGAGTACGGAAAATCAAAACATACTTCCTTTTCGTTTTATTGTAATACTTCGTAGCAACCATGTTGTTATTAGTAAAGGAACAGAATAAAAACCAGAGTCTAACACGAGAGTCACGAATATCCCAATGAATTTCTGCAACTTCGCGACTACAGCGCTGCTAAGCGGTTGGGTCGTACAAACATACCGCGAAACGATTGAGTAATGAATGTTTATTTGGAGTGAAGCGGTACACACGAGCTTTTGTGGCGCTATAAATTGTTACAACTTTCAAGAATATAATTCGGAAATCTCTCATTTACAAAGCATGCTCAGAAGTAAGAGAATAATGTTACGAATAACAAGTGTTCATTTAGGCTGGTTTGTTATACGTTTCGCCATATGAAGTATATCTTTAACAATTCACGCACATCCAAACTTCTGCACTTAATCTGAATCTCAAAATATTTCTGCTGTATAGAAAAAATGTCTGAATGTTTGCATTAGCAGTTAATCAGAGCCTGTGTAGTTTCGTACTTCAGTTTCACAAAAATTATAGGCCTGTATACCATTATATTTTGGCGGTTACCTACTAGTTTGAAGTGAATGTATAGCTGCAAACAAATAAAATGTCCATGTATAAACTGTCAATATTAGCGCTTCACATACTTGAAATCATGAAGATATTCGATTTGATACCTGCCAAGCACAAAAAAATTAATTGTAGGTACACAAAACACAAAGAAGCAAGGACAGGGTAAAAAGAGCGTTTAGAAGCTAGACTCCTTTAATGTAAAAATCATATGTCGTTTTGAAAATATTACAATATTACAATGTTCGAAATCCTGTAAAACAAAACTAGTGCAATGTGACAGTACACACCGAGCGTGTGGACATAATCATAACGAGTCCTTTTATACCTGATCATCAGGTTGCAGTTCATTTTTGTTTTCAAAAAGATTATGACTCAGATATTGTGAAACTGCACTGAGAATTTGTTATTATTCTGCCATTAACAGAAGCAGTGATATTACGTTAATAATGTTTTTGTATTAGAAAGTTAACAGCAACGTTCATTGACTACGAAATATGAAAAAAAAACAGCGACTTCTAATGCCATTACTCTGTTACTCCCTACTGCCCGCTTGGAGCGCTGGTATCGCTTCAGCCGCAATTTTCCCGTAGAGAGTTCCGCGACTGTCTGTGATAGACTGTGATATGAACATGTTTGACTGGCATGCTCAGAAATCTATATTTTAACGTCCAGGTAGTATATAGATCACTGGGTACAGATAATAAATCTACGAGTTTAGTTTTAATAGTAGGCCTAGACTTATATTTATAATGTCAACAATCACAAAAAATACTTATTTCTCCATTGGCTTGTTGCCGTGAAGCCTCAGGCTGATCTTCGAATGCCGTGTATTTAGATGCACATTACCGGTGTGTTTTTACTAGGTAGAGCTGTAACTGCAGCAGTGGTGATAATGTCCTAAGTCTATTGATTATGTACGCAACCGTGGTGTAGGTGAAGCGTCCTGTACTTCGGATCACAGGTTAGACCCCAGCACCAGCTCAAAACCTGAAAATCACCAGAATTAGTTATCGAAGAATTCTGAGGAACGGAATAATTAACAACTCTAGAAGGCGAAAGACCATGCAACTAGTAAAGACACACTGCGTCTTTACATGGCATATAAATGAACTTCCCATTAGTAAAAAATTTGGAGTAGTTTACCATTTATAGGGACTGCGAAGTGGGAAGTGACGAAACAAAGAAGATACGATAACCAAAGTAGTGATAACATTCTACAGCTACATACATACTCTACAATCAACCGTAGTGTGTGTGTGTGTGTGTGTGTGTGTGTGGTGTAGGGCCTCTCCTACCACTACTGATTTTGCACCACATTCCTGCAGTGCGTTTCCCACCAAGTTACTCGACGCCGGAACTATAATTAATAGATCGTGATCCAACTTGTACAAAAAGATACGCCTAAATCTGTGCCAGCTCTCGAAGGATTAGAAACCATGACGGCCCGCTTCACCAATCTTCCTCACCTGTTACTAGCATAGTAGTGTTTGAGCCGTACATAGTCAATTATTTCCAGGATATATTCAAGACCGGCTTCGCCCTACAATTTTTATCCTCTACAACTGCCCATGTACTATGGAGGTCTTAACACATGTTCTATTCTACCGGTCCTTCTTTTTCTCAGCGTCTTCCACATGATCTTTCTCGACCGATACTGCAGAGAGCCTTCTCAGCCGTTATCTTGTAAGTGCATCTAATATTCAAATTCACTTTCACTTTCACTTCGTTAAACAGGAATATCTGTCTCAAATTAAAGCTATGCTTGACACCAATAGACTCCTCTTGATGACGAATACCCTCTTCGTCTGTGGTAGTTTAGTTTTTATGTTCTCCTTGCTTCCTTGTTCGTGAGTTACCTCGGTTATAAGGGAGGAGAACTCCTTAAGTTCATCTACTACGTGATCACAAATTTTGATGTTCATTTCTCGTTATTTGACTTTCTTCTAGTATAGTTGATTTCTTAATTGATCATAAATATCATAAATATTTTTACGAGATGGCAATATCAGTGAAAGAAACAAACTGCACTTTTAGCTATGCCAGAGATGTTGTACAAAATTAAATTTTCGGTTTTCCGCGATAATATTGCTTCCTTCCACTCGCTGATTGGAAAACGTATAAAGTACTATATCACAACAACATAATTTATTACTGTTATTACCTCACTGTTGCATCTACTTCTGGTAGTTATGCTTGATGGCACGATTGTGCATGAAAAAACTGCAATAAATATTATATCTAATAGCTATCAGAAATAGATAATTTAAGAAAACCTTTTCCAATATAATAATTGTTGCAGTTATATAGTGGACTGTTTTCGTAGAACCATATGATCTCGGAATTGAATTAAAAACAGTCCGATACTGAAATAAAAGTATCATTAAAAGTGGTTAGCGCAGCTGTAAGTCAACGTCGTATTCACTGGTACACTTCACTATCGGGTGTGTGTTTATTTTCACGACACATTGCAGAACCTGTTGTTTAATTACCGTGTTTCCCTATACGTATACTTTACATGGCTATTACAAATTAAGGTGATATTAGATGCAATTCTGCAACATATCAGTCGAATGTGGACAGTGCCCGTTGCACTATTTGCTATGACATTTCAGTTTTCAATTTCACTATCAGTCTTCTTTACTCATTAGACTGTGTACTCCATTCACGTTCAATGAATATAGCAATGTAACGAGTACACATCATTATTGATGTACCCCACTCTTGAACATTACTTTTATTTCCGTCATTCCTTCTTCGATTTTTATATTCAAGCCTTTTTAACCTGAGCACTTCGTTCTTGATCTTGCAACGTTATTTATCCTGTCGCTTTTCTACGTACTATATGCTATCCGTTTTTTCTCGATAGCTTACTCGTATTTTCCGCTCACTTTTGAATATCTTGCACCATTTTACATAATGTAGGTTGAAAAATTCTATGAAAAAATTATTTGTTATCGTTCTCTTCCTTCCGCTATCAGGCCGTCCGTTATCAAGATTGCCTCGCTGGTGGCTACTCTTTTCCCAAAGCCAAACAATACCTGAAAGGTCTCCAGTTTTCTTTCGAATCTTCGTTACATTATTTTCGTCAGTATCTTGGATGCATGAGCTGTTCAGCGCTTGTGCAGTAGTTCCCACAGTTATATGCCCTACTTAACTACGCTATGTTTACGAAAATCTGATAGTAAGTCGCCAAAACGCGACTGACGAGTCGCGTACGTTGGAGCGCAACGTGACGTGACGCAGCTGCTGCGCGCGGTGAGCCTGCGGACCGCAGCTTACTGTACGCAGTTTCCCCCCGTTGGGGGTTCGAATCCTCCTCGGGCTTGGGTATTTAATATAAGGCAGTTCATAAGTAGTTTAGGGATTGATGACCCCGCAGTTAAGTCCCACAAGCTTAACAAACATTTGAACATTTGAAAGCATCTTCCTGCAAGAGTCACGGTGGCTGTTCATATTATGTTTGTTAGTTCTCAGTGGAAGAAAAACTAATTCAAGTCATACAAGTGCTGATCCTCTGTACCACTTCTTCCTTTCTATGTACCAGATGACTAGGAACATGTCACCATCAACTCAGTTTGTTGTCAGAAACGACATTTACCGTGTGGTTACAGAAATGGCGGCCTCATTGCTGAACATTCCCGAGCGAACTCCACAGTCCATCACAGATCAGTGGCTATCATATCAAGAGTTGTTTACCCAACATACACGAATGTTGAATGTAGTGTTGTATTTTTAGCAAGCTATATGATTGATTGGCATACTTTTGTTTATTTTGTTTAAAATGTACATTACCAACTAGAAGTCCATCTTTTGTAATATAAACTAGATTATGTAGCTAGTGGGAACAGAATATTCTGTATCCAAATAATTGTACAGATTGTTAACGCAATATTTGGTATTTTGTATGATGTGTGAATTGAGTTTTGTGAGTCATTTTTACGTAATGTTTACATCGCCTCAGATCCACCTCCAAAGATACTCAGATATCCATGTAAACAGAAGCTTACAGTCACATCCATAGAATCTTTGAGTTCTATGCTTTGACGCTACTTCGATCTATTCATCTTTGATTTGTTTATGATTATATCTCGCTGCATTAGGAGCAGTACTTTAGTTGCATGATGGAAAGTCACAAGATCACTAGAGCAATGCTCCATTTTGTTTCAATGTGTTTATATTTTGTTATTTTGACACTTTACTTTATAGCAACTTGCATATTTATGTATATACAAGCATATATCGATTAAATGACATTTTGGTCATTATATATTCCAAATAATTTGGACTATTGTAAGTATAAGAATTTATATTGCTTTTCACATTAAATAATTTCAATGCTTTAACTGTTCACCCAGTGTTTTAATGCTTATAATAACTACTAATTACAGTGTACACTTCATAATGGCCTAAAAGCCGAAATAAGGATTGTGAAAATAAAATACCTTAGAGTCAAATGGCGGTCCAATCTTTTACTCAGTACTGTATAGCTGTGACTCAATACAACAAAATATTTGATATCAAGAGTTGTTCCCGTACAATAACCCAATTCCCAGTCCATCCCAAACCACTTCATTAACTCCACCCACTTCATCACATTCCAACTGTCCATCCCAAAACCAACAGAAAATTATGAGTTTCAAAAAAACACTTCAGCTACGCCTTTAAATCGACATGAGTTACTTACATTTACTAATGATTTATCTGAAACTGAATTTCTTTTAGTAAAACTTACGATATTTTACATTTGATCTACAGAAGCTATTTTTTTTATTAGAGACCTTTTTCGCTGTTAGAATATTATTATGTTAATTCAGTAAATATTTTTCTATAAACGCTGAATTGGTACTCTCTGCCAATGGTGATCGTAATATTACATTACGCATTATAAGTGACGCATTTCTTATCTTAAAAACACAGCTATTTTCTCTTCATTTCCAATCGACCTTCACGCGATGCATCCCTCACTCTCAATTTGATTCGTGGTGCGACCATGCACTTCTTGGAACTGATCGCGGTTTAATCTAAAATGAACTTTTCATCATCAAATTCCGCGTGACTTTGTCTTCCTATCATGTATGCACATATTCTGCTTTTTGTTTCCTCAAAGTGTTGTTTCGAGCAAAAAGAATCAGAATCCGATTCTGAACTTATATCTATTGACAAAGCAGAAGTACTCTGCCACGTGCACGTGAGCCGCGACTTCCTCCCAACCCTCGCCACTTTCACTCAGCTGCAAACTGCGGCCTGGATCTGCGATCCAACTTCCAGCGATTGTCACCGTGATACACGCCCCGACAGGAATTTAACGTCAGTCACCCTGCGTCACTCACGTCCCTGCGTCTCATTTTGTGATCTGCCTTACAGTCGCTCACCGAACCTACAATGTCGACAAACAAAAGTTGCAGGTTTGTTTGACGCTTGGTAGAGTGTGATGAAGAAATGTAGCGGACAGACAACAAGAGTTTTTCATTTTTTAGTGAAAACTGTTTGTGTGTGTAGCGCATTGTGGAAGCAATTTCATGTCTACACAATATCCTGTCATCCAGGTCTTCCATGAGGTCATCTTGGCTCAATCGGAAGTTCAGAAGCTGCTAGATGAATTGCGTAATATTTTATATCAGGCACTATTTATCTACCACAAGACTGAGAATCGATGTCAAATGTCATATTTTGGTACGCCATTGTTAACATCGTTCCTTGCGGCCGGGTGGGGGCTGCGGAGAGTAGGAAAGAGAGGGGATATACAAATGGAAAGCACATAAATGAAACAGATTCCACGAACAGCTCTAAGTGTGAGGCGATTTTGACGTTTAATCGAACCTCCCCACTTGGTGAGATGTTAGATCTATCTCTATGTGTCCCATCCCTAATGTCACATCAGACCTTTCGAAATGCGCGTGTTTGCGTAAATGCGGGGACTCATATGTGGTCTATAGTGACTACTGCAAGCAATATGTCCATTTGATTTTCAGTAAAACCTTCGCTCTCGTCTAGCCAGTCCAAACCGTTATCGCTTGCAGAGGAAAGCTTAATACCTCTTTGTGTGACAGTACCTGGGGGTCGTCCTTCGCGCTGGTGCGGCTAGTTCACTGTGGACCGAACTCTGAAGTTCTTTCGGATTCCACGCTGAGCTGTAGTTTCCCTTTCCCCGGTTGGATAACTGGGGTAGGCTAGGGACACGCAAGTCACCGAAGTGATATCCAATCGAAAGACTTGCACCAGGCCACCGAGCCACACTTATTATTATCATCTCATGAACGAGAAGTAAATATCCCACCCACTTCTGTCTCTTTTGTACTTCACTTGGCAATAAGAGGTGATATGGAATGGCGATGGAGCCGAACAAAAGTTGAAAGCAGTAGGAAGTGGCGGATCAAGAACGGAGCACATGATTTTGCGTCATGATTTTTCGACATTCTACAGCGGACAATGTTAATATATATTTGGCGTCACGTATCCCTCACGTTGCACAAACACTACCCATTCCACCATCCATGGCATTACGCATGTTAGCTGCACTGGGTTCATATGTTTGCCATGGCTTGCTGTTCAAGATAAGATACGAGACGCTCACTCTCCCGAGAAACAGAGGCGGACTAGGCCTGTACCATGTGCCTGACAGAGCGACAGCCGTAATCCCACATGCCTTACCAGCTTGTTGCTGGAGGCCTTTGCACCGCGCTCTCTCTCGACTCCTATCATGCTTTCAGATGTTCCGGCGCCATTCTTTTACTTCCGCCGCTTTTTCCTAGAACTGAGCTATATCCACACTGTGGTACTGCCGACACGCTTGATGTTTACGAAGGCGATCTACGGCTTTCTTCAGAAGAACCGATCACCAATGTGATTGAAGGAAAACATCCCAGCGTCAACTGGAGTGTCGTCTAGCGCTCGGTGAGTGCTCCTTACCTTGCCACAGACTTCCAGTCAACATGGTACCTGACAGTCAACGGGAAAAAGTATGCCAGTCACGACTTCACAGAATTCACCTTGCAGACACGCCAATGTGCGTCGCCTGTGATGTAATGGTAACGGACGAGCATCGACTCGTATGTGGATCGGCGGAAGCTCGTCTGGATGTTGGTGCGACAGATGCTGGCTTTGATTATCCGTACGACATCTCATCACATACTTTCCCATTTGCTCCTCTTTCCAGACTCGGGACATTACCCACAAACGAAGACAAACGCTGTGAAATGGATATGTGCACATGCGGTTCACTACTTGTTTGTACATGGAGAGAAAAACGAACTTGATTTTTGGAACTTTCTGAACCAACGACATTGCACAGTTGTCCGCAATCCAAAATACGGGCAATATTTCTCAAATTTTCTGTATAGTGTTTTTCGTAATCCACCCAGGAGTTGGGGTGTTCCTGCCATGAAGTAGTTGATCCTTACATTTTCTTTTGCCGATAAATAAATAAATAGTTTAAAATGAAGTATATTAATTCATTTGAAGTTCATTTTTGTAGCTACACTGAATGTCCTTCCTTTTTTTTTGTTCCCCCTATTAGAAATAGGTTAGTTGCACTGGGCCTAGGAAAAGATAGGGCCAACGCCTGAAGTGGTGTAGTTTGTCATTTATTTTATTTTATTTTCTAGGGTAAAAGTGGCGGTGGCAAAAAAAAAAAAAAAAAAAAAAAAAAAAAAAAGAGGAGGGGGGGTCAGCGCAACTGCCTAGAAAGCAGGTGACCCGGGTTCGACTCCCGGCTGGGTACACATTTTCAGCTTTGCCCAATCACAGTTGATGTGATATATTCTGTGAATATTAAATAACAACAACTGCGGGATCAGAAGTGTCGTCTATTCTTTCGGAACAGACGCCACATGTATATATGTTGTTCCTTTGTCTGAAAATTATGAATCAGCCTCAGACAACGATGCAGATAATTTTTGTAACGAAAAATATTTTGCACAGTTGCAAAATGAGCACTTTTGTTGTAAAAACTTTTTCCAGTGTAATTAATCCTATACTTGTAATCAGAGATGCCAGATATCCTCATTTTACAAATTTACATTAAAATATAATACGTTTCTACTAACCCGGCGAGGAATTCGTGGGGTCAATTTGACCCCGCTCATTTTCCTTCGTGCAGTGGTTTTTGTTCTGCAGTTGCACATTGTTGCAGTTCTCAGTAGCTTTAACAATGAAAGTCCCCTACCCTCAGCGCACTGTCACTCCGTCGCCGCCCGTGCAAGGAGGTACACGTGCGTAAACACAAAGATGGTAATTAAGACCCTTCCAAAACCGCGATGTAGTATTTTTGTGCCATTTTTGATCTATTACTTGTAGTGAATAATTTGTGTTCTATGTTTATTTAGTGAAAATGGACAATGAAAGACAACATGCTGAACATATATGTTGTCAGCTGGTGGAAACAACAGACAGTGAAGACGACTTTATGCGATAGCCGGCCGCGGGGACTGAGGCGCTCCATTCACGGTCTGCACAGCCATTACGGTCGGTGGTTGGAATCCCCCCTCGGGCATGGATATTTGTACCGTCCTTAGTATTAGTTAGTTTATACGTAGTTTGTACGTTTAGGGACTGATGACCCCGTAGTTAAGTCCGATAAGCTCTACAAATATTCATTTTATGCGAGACGACAGGGAGAATTCAGCGCAGACACAGTAGAAATACTGAGCAAGATGGAAGTGTGACAGTGACAATGAAGACAATATACTACTACATGAGTTGCAAAATACTACTAACAGTTCAATATTACCAGAAAGAGTCGACCAGTCGGGAAGCCAGGTATCCAGATCATATTATTTTGTTAAAGATGGAACTAAGTGATGCAAAAATCTGCCCCAGCAACAACTTCGGAATTATTTTGAAAATATAATAAGGCATGTACCTGGAGTAAGCTTGGCAGCAAGACCGGCACAGATGTTGAATCATGGAGTCTGTCTTGCAACGAAAATATGCTTCGTGTTATCTATCTACCTAAATTTGTCAAGTACACTTTGTTCCGTTCTGTCAGTCATGCGCTACAGCAAGCATACATGAGTAATCTATAACACTGATTTATAACCGATTTTGCGATTGACAATGTTGATCTCATAAATACTAACAAAATTCATCAGCATGGTTTGATTTGATTTGATTTGATTTTCTCAAGGAAGCCAAAGCAGTCTTGGTCTAACCCGCCACTGCCCGCACCGAAACTAAATTTATTGTCCGGTATCGCTCCCTGTATATCTAGTAAAGCCAACCAATGCCCTTGAACAGTGGAAGGAGTCCCTTTACCAGTTCTTTATTAGACACAATTTCTTCGGGTCTGTTATTCCCAAATGTTCTGTGCCTTTTACTCTCCAATGCAATGCATTCGAAGATTAGATGTGATGCAGTTTCATCACCGTCATCACAGATCCTTCATTTAGGGTCCTCTTCTGTTATTCCCGTTGTATGTAAGTGTTTTTTGAAATTCCCATGGCCTGTCAGCAATCAAACCATGAGTCTAATCTCTCTCCTGTTCAGGCCCAGGATTGCAGAGCTTCTTTTAAAACATGGCTTTGGCATCATTACCTTGCCATGTTTTTGTTGATAGACTTTGGTCCAATATTCTACATGCTGTCTTCTAAGCCAGTTATGTAGCTCCAATTTGATCATTGTCTTGGTGATTGTCAGGACAGGTTCCGGTCCAATAAATGGAGTCTCTTCCCCCAACCTGGCTAATCTGTCGGCATGTTCGTTGCCACTGATACCCGAGTGGCCAGGACCCACTATAGATTTACTCTATTGCTTTCCCCTAGCTCCACCAGAACCCTGTGAAAGTCTGCAACAATTTTAGACCTTGTTGCAGGAGCTGCCAGTGATCTCAGGGCTGCCTGGCTGTCTGAATAGACATTGATTCTACGATCTTTGTAGCATCTATGCAAATTCTCCTCAACACACACCCTGATGTCAGTGACTTCGGCCTGGAATACTAAGGCCAGTTTCCCTAGAGAGATGACGCCCTCCAGTCTTGGCTGCACCCCGTATACCCCGGCTCCAATGCCTTGGTCTGATTTTGACCCGTCAGTGAACCAGACGATATATCCCGTATGGTGTCGAACTATTTTCTCCCACTGCTCCCTACTTTCAATTGTCATATTGAAAGGCTTGATGAAGCAGTATGGGGATATAATATAGTCGGCTGGCATTTCCCCAACCTTTCCTATATTTATCTCACTCATTATTTTAGTGTGTGATTCTGGATGTCCCAGAGAGTTCCAGTTTTTGCCAGTTTTGAGTCTGTATGCACCAGCCGCTGCCTCCATCTTGACCCAAAGGTGTAATGGGGGCATATCCAGCAAGGTTGCCATCCCAGCAGTTGGTGTGCTGCTAATTTCGCCTGTTATGGCTAAGCAGGCTAATCTCTGCACCTTACCAAGCTCCTTAGCAGCAACCTGCTGTTCTACCTTCTTCCACCACACGACCGCTCCATAGGTGATTCTGGGTCTAATCACTGTGGTGTATATCCAGTGGATAACCTTGGGGCGCAGGCCCCAATTTTTGCCACAAGCTCTCCTGGTACTTACTAGAGTTCCTTTTGCCTTGGAGCAAATATTCCTAATGTGAGCGGTCCATGTCAGTTTCTCATCTAAGGCAACCCTTATTTCACTGTCCCCTTGACAGGTAGCGCTTCATTGAAAAGCTTTAGATTCCAACTTGAATGTTGGATATGCTTCTTTGTGAATGGTACAACAATAGTCTTCTTAGGACTAACCCCCAGATTCTGTTTTCTGCACCAGTCTTGCACAATGTCCAACGCACCTTGTGCCATATTCTTTACTGTGTCAGCAAATTTGCCAAGTGTTATCTGCGTATCCTTGGCAAAAGTACTGCCTAGAGTTTAATTCTCCAATGAGATCATTCACCACTAGATTCCACAATAAAGGGGAAATAACTCCTCCTTGCAGGCCACCCCTAGTGGTGTTGTTTACCATTTTTTTTTACATTGGAACTTCCTCGCAGATTAAAATTGTGTGCCGGAACCGGGACTCGAACCTGGGACCTTAGCCTTTCGCGGGCAAACGCACTACCGACTGTGCTATTCCGACACGACTCACGATGCCGCCTCACAACTACCGCCAATTCCTCGCCTCCTCATCGTGGTAGCTTCTACCTTTCTTCCACTATGGTTACTATTGTGGGTTTTTGAAAATATGTAATGTAAAGTGCGGAAGAAGATGATATATCTTGGGACTTCTTGTATAATTCAAATAATTAGACATTTGTACAAATAATGGTGCTTCTTTTTACGAAATTCCCTTTCATTAACAACTAATTTGTACCTTCGCTTCCCATTCTTCATTAAAAATATCAATAAATAATTCAAAAATATAAATGAAGTATACGGTCATATCCTTCATGTATGCATTTTGCACCACATCCTCTCTGGGTTAAATAACTTGGGTATATTCGATCCACCATTTGTAATTTTTTACTTTTGCCCTCGAAATCGAAATCAGCGATCCCTAAAACTTTATATACAAATTTCCAATCTTATCCGAATATTTTTCGACTTTTGGCCAGCTTTTAGGCCACTTCAGACCACTATGTGTCGTCCAGAATGCCAGTCCAATGCATTATCACTGCGCCATCTCGCTCGGTACTATCGCTGCATCGTCATTACATAACACGGGCGGCACCAGTTGATAAACAGGAGAACCAGAGACCGCGGCAGTCACGGCCACACGAGTTAGCGCTGTAGCACAGCATTGTTTTCCCCACCACGGGCGCCGGGAGGTCGGGTCGGTAACGAGCATATTTTTCGCTGTTTTAATCGCGCGCTTTGCACGGCGCGAGGCGGCCTCGGCCGCCGTAACTCACGATATTAGCCGCTATAAAACAATATGCCGCGAGCAGAGCTTGCGAGGCTTACACAGACCCCGGCCCGGCGCCGGCGCCCTCGTGGAAATTCTTCCGCGAGGAGGCGTCGATTAATTTCCCGGGACAAGCGCGCCTTTGGCGCGGTCTTTTCGCCCCCCGCGTTCACAAGTTAAGCCCATTTGTTCCAAAGTCTCTTTTATTCCGGCCAGCCATTCATCGCACCGTCTGAGGCGACTGAATTAAAGCGGCACCTCTAGCAACCGCGGCGAAAACTTGACGGCGGCGTGTTGGGCCAGTCAGCGGGGGGTTGCAGGCTGGCAGATTTCAGCCGCGTTGTTTGTCGTAATTGCGTGTATAAAATAACGCAATTTATTTGGAATGGGTTTTGGGAGGGGAAGGTTTCGCGGTAGCGGCGCGAGAGGGCAATTAATGTGTCAGATTCAGAGCTGAGAGAAAGCGGAGTTCGTGGATGAATTAAAGTCGGTTTCTTGAGTGGTAGTTTGGATAAATTTTGAATGCGGGTTAGAGGTTTCAGACAGCAGTAATCAGAGTCGAAGGGCAGGAAACGGACGCAGTGATTGAGAAGGGTCATGGAAGGAGAAATTTGGAGAGGGCATTAAAGTGCAGGGAGACGAAAAAAAAACATTTTGCCGAAGACAGTACTTCTGTCAGATACCGCAAAAGATGTGGAAGAGCAATTGAATGGATTGGACAGTGTCTACAAAGGAAGATATAAGATGAACATTAACAAGCATAAAACAAAGGTAATGAAATGCAATGTCAGAAAATCAGGCGATGCTGAAAGAATTAGATTAGGTAATGAGGCAATAAAAGTAGTAGATGAATTCTGTTATTTGGGTATCACGAAACCTTCTGTATGGAGGATGATCAAACAGGTCTCATTGAAATTTCCGTAAGAATTGTTTGGCCACATTCGGTGTGTCATGTCAGGCGCTATCGTAAAAAAAAAAAAAAAAAAAAAAAAAAAAAAAAAAAAAAAAAAAAAAAAAAAAAAAAAAAAAAGATCGTAGTCCTCTTCTTACACCTAGTCTGTCCTTGGTGGACAACACTTCAACGATGATGACGAGCTGAAAGAACATGTTACCACATGGTTTATTACACAGGCGGCAACATTCTATGAAAAAGGCACAGAAAACCTTGTGCCATTCTATGACAATTGCCTACAAAATTTCGGAAGCTATGAAGAAAATTAGTTTCTTGCAGATTTTTGTACAATCTATATCTTTTCTGTATCTGTACCCGTTCGTTTCATATAACCAAACGGAACTTACTTTCTGGACGCGCTTCGTAAAAACATTGCGGTTTGCCGAAGACATAGTAATTCTGTCAGAGACCGCAAAAGATCTGGAAGAGCAATTAAATGGATTAGACAATGTCTTGAAAGGAAGATATGAGATGAACATTAACCAGAGTAAAACGAAGGTAATGGAAAACGAAGGTAATGGAATGCAATGTCAGAAATTCAGGTGATGCTAAAGGAATTAGATTAGGCAGAAGGACAAGGCCTAATTGAAATCCCTGGATAACACAGGATATACTGAACTTAATTGATGAGAGGAGAAAATATAAAAATTCAGAAAGTGAAACAGGAAAAAGGGAGTACAGACGTCTGAAAAATGAGATTGACAGGAAGTGCAGACTGGCTAAGCAGGAGTGGCTAGAGGACAAGTGCAGAACTGTAGAAGAATGCATAACTAGGGGAAAGACAGATACCGCCTACAGGAAAATAAAAGATATATTTGGAGACAAGAAAAGCAGCTGTATGAATATCAAGAATTCAGACGGAAAATCAGTACTAAGCAAAGAGGGGAAAGCTGAAATGTGGAAGGAATATATAGGGGGCCTATACAAAGGAAATAAACTTGAAGGCAGTATTATAGAAGTGGAAGACGAAGTGTAGGAAGATGAGATAGGAGATATGATACTGCAAGAAGAATTTGACAGAGCGCTGAAGGACTTGCGTCGAAACAAGGCCCCTGGAATAGGTGATATTCCGTCTGAACTGCTGATGTCGTAAGGAGAGCCAGTCGTGAAAAAACTGTATCACTTGGTATGCAAGATTATGAGACAGGGGAAATACCATCCGACTTCAAGAAGAAAATTGTAATTCCAATTCTATTGAAAGCAAGTGCAGACAAGTGTGAAAATTACAGAACTATCCGTTTAATATGCCATGGGTGCAAAATACTAACACGAATTATTTACAGACAAATGGAAAAACTAGTGGAATCCGACCTCGGGGAAGATCAGTTAGGATTCAGGAGAAATGAAGTACACGGGATGCAATACTCACATTACGACTAATCTTAGAAGATAGGCTAAGGAAAGGCAAACCTACGTTTTTAGCGTTTGTCGATTTGGAAAAAGCTTTTGACAATGTCGACTGAAATACACTCTTCCAAATTCTGAAGGTATTAGGGGTAAAATATAGGGAGCGAAAAGTTATATTCTGCCTATACAAAAAACAGATAGCGGTTATTAGAGTCGAAGGCAAGAAAGGGAAGCAGAGGTTGGGAAGAGAGTAAGACAGGGTTGTAGTCTTTCCCAAATGTTGTTCAATCGGTACATTGAGCAGGCAGTGAAGGAATGGAAAGAGAAATTTAGAGAGGGCATTAAAGTGCAGGGAGAAGAAATAAAAACATTGTGGTTTGCCGAAGACATAGTAATTCTGTCAGATACCGTAAAAGATCTTGAAGAGCAATTGAATGGCTTGGACAGTTTCTTGAAAGGAAGAGATAAGATGAACATTAACAAGAGTAAAACGAAGGTAATGGAATGCAATGTCAGAAAATTAGGCAATACAGAAGGAATTAGATTAGGTAATGAGACAATAAAAGTAGTAGATGAATTCGGATGGCTGAAGTAAAGAAGATATAAAATGCAGAATGGCTTTGGGAAGAAAAGCGTTTCTAAAGAAACGAAACTTGTTAACATCCAATATTAATTTAAATGTTAGGAAGTCATTTCTGAAAGTATTTGTCTGGAGTGTAGCATTGTATGGGAGTGAAACGTGGACGATAAGGAGTTCAGATAAATAGGTGATAGAAGATTTTGAAATGTAATGCTACAAACAAATGATGAAAATTAGATGGGTAGATCACGTAACTAATGTGGAGGTGCTTAACCGAATCGGGGAGAAGGAGTTTCTGCCGTATCCTGACTAAAAGAAGGGATAGGTTGATTGGACACATTCTGAGACATCAAGGAATTGTCCACTTAGCATTAGAAGGAAGCGTGTGGTGTAAAATTCGTAGAGGGAGACCGAGGGACGAATACAGTAAGCAGATTCAAAAGGATGTAGGTTGCCGAACGTATTCTCAGATGAAGAGACTTGCACAGGACATGGTAGCGTGGAGAGCTGCATCAAACCACTCTGCGGATTGAAGAGCACAACAACAACAACAACATGGTGGAGTGGCCGAGCGTTTGTAAGGCGTCTTGCTGCGGATCGCGCTGTTGCTAACCGTCGGAGGTTGGAGTCCTACCTCGGGCCTTTACGTTTCGATTGTTATTCCCTAAAGTCTTTTGATTCTGGTTTAGGTGAGTTATTTGTTGGTAAGGGTTTATATTGCTTTTTCTTACATTCAATTAATTATGTTCAATCTTCATATGATTCTAATTTTAGTCTTTATTATTAACTTTTATTTTTTGGATTATTTATGTTATTATTTATTTTACCTAAATAGCTTTTCATTAGAGTTTCACATTGAAGATGTCAAAGAAATATGTATTATTTTTAGGTCTTTGATGGGCATGTGTTTGTTGTCCTTAGTCTAAGCTAGTTTAACTAGTTTATAAGTCTATGGACTGATGACCAGCAGTTTGGTCCAACAAATTTACAAACATGCATAATTTTTTAATGTGTTGGTCGCAGTACACTTTTTTTTACCATTACGCGTTTCGATAACACAATCATCATCTCTGTGGCACAAATAAAAGAAGTTCATTACATTTCGGATGCTTACAGTTCATAAACACAATATTCACAAGGAGAACAAAGACATTATATGCAGATATACTTACAACCTATTTTAAAACGACGGTAATTAAAATGCATCTTAGTGGAGATGCAACTGCTGTAAATGGTCTCTAAAAGCATGTACATTACGGTCACACACATGAAATTGCGTGCTTATGGAATATCGCCCCAATTGTGAGATTGGATTCACGATTTTCTATCAGAAAGGATAGTAATTGACGGTAAGTCACGAGTAAAACAGAAGCGATGTCTGGCGTTCTCCAGGGAAGCGTTATGGGTCCCCTACTCTTCCTTGTGTTTGTAAACGTTTTAGGAGACAATTTGTATAGCTCCCTTACACTGTTCGCGGATGATACTGTCGTTTATCGATCAAAAGCAACTGCAAAGTGATTTAGAAAAAAATTCTACATGGTGCTAAATGAGCAATTAACATTAAATAATGAAAAGTGCAAAGTAATACACAAGAGCACTAAAAGAAATCCGCTGAACTACAATTACATGATAAATCAGTCCAACGTTTAGGTCGTAAATTATACCGATTACCTAGGAGTTACGAACAATTTAGACTGGAGAGAACACATAGAAAATTTTGTGGGAAGGGGGAACCAAACGTTACGTTTCATTGGCAGAACGCTTCGAAGATGCACCAGCTCCACCAAAGAGACTGCCTACATCAGTCCTCTCCTGGAGTACTGTTGCCCAGTGTTGGACCCTCAGCCGTTGGGGCTGACGGAAGACATTGAGAAGGTTCAGAGAAGGGCAGCTCGTTTTTTATCACGTTACAGGGGGGAAAGCGTCACGGAAATGTTGTAAGATTTGATACTCAAGATTTGAGGTGGAACTCATTAAAAGAACGACATTATTCCTTCCGGCGAGATCTATTTGAGAAATATCAAACACCGACTTTAACTTCTGAATGTGAAAATATTTTACTAGCACCCACCTACGTAGGAACACATGACCATCCCAATAAAATAAGAGAAATCAGACCGAAAAGGGAACGATTGAAATGTTCTTTCTTCCCGCGTGCTATTAGAGAATGGAACGGTAGAGAAAGGTTATGAAAGCGGTTAATGAACCCTCTGTCAGGCACTTAAATGTGATTTGCAGACTATCTACGTAAATGTTAACGAAATATGATTCTAATGTCTGGCCCCTGTTGTTCTATGTAACATTTATCATATGATTCATATCGAGTGCTATAGACCTTGCCCTAAAATTTTGTTAGACATTGTTCAAACAGTGTCGTAGAAGTTTTGACAAACTATTGTTTGATCGGAAACCCGCTTTAACATTAACCTTACGTTAAGCGTTAGCAGTTTTATATGATACAGAATGACAATGCGGAGGTGAAATATATGTTTCCCTGCTAGTTGTTGATTCTGTCTATGTTTGCTTAAAAACATTTTCCCGTTCTCCTTATCTTCGCCTATATAAAACCATTTCCCAATTTAGCTAGTTATCCAATTTTTTTCCCAATAAACTCCTCACAGAGTGCTATGTTTAACAAAACGTTAAACAGAGAAGTAAAAATGTGTGCTAGAGCTATGGTGGAAGAAATAAATCCTTCGAAATAATAAAGTCTGTTGCTGTCGGCTTACGAAATATCTCAGTTTTCAATTTGCGATAGGCCCCTGTAAACTGCGACTCTGGAATGTAAACTACCATCATGCTCGTGATGGCATTCTCGTTATCTGCCATAATCATAAAGATATTGTGGCAGGCAAGGAGTGCTAGCAAATTTCCTTACTAAAACGGAGATAAGAAGAATGGTAAGAGCAATTTTTTTAAAAAATTTAAAAATACTGGTGGAATTATAGCTCATGATCAATATTAAAGAATTGCAACAGTCATATTTTATAAATTCTCCGCTGTTTTATTCAAAAACTACGCTGCCCTAATTTTGACACATGAGTTTTATCATTTCATCAGTTTCATACATCTTCATCCAGCTGTCACACTATTTCATTTGTACAATCTGTTTTGAGATTTACTATATGTAAGCGGACCCCAAAGTCATGAGTCATTATTAATTTTATAATTATCGTTTTCTGCCAACCTAAAGAAATACCAGCTTCTTAAAATTTACATCTACAGCCATAAATTTCCAATGTGCGTGATAAATAAACTGAATTGTATTTCGTACATATGTAATGACAGATTTTATATTATACTCATGGCATTTAATGAGAATCAATTATCTCTTTTAGGTACTCAACTAATTCTTTAAGGATGCGAGTTTAGGTATTTGTTGCCATTCAAAAGAAGTGTTGATCGGTGAGTGTGAATCTGTACTTAATTTTAAATAAATTTCATAGTAAAAAGAAATTTGAAACACCTGTGTAAAGCTGTACGTTTTCGTTCCTTGCGCATTCTTCTTTAGCAAAAAGATTCTAAATATTTCAGAGCTTGATGATAGCGACTTCACAAATAAATTAATCTTCCAACTCCAATGCACCTAAGTGCTCTGAAGGTAGAGATGTCTTCAGTAACAACCTTTATAAAAAGCAATTTCTCAATCGGTACAAAAACGAAAATACGTACTAGAAGTGGTTGGTGAATTCACTTCTTAAATCAGATAGATCCCATAATTTAAACGTCATTTTTCGCTTAAGGAGCACTGTTGTTTCAAACAGGGAATTTGTAATTTTTAATCACCGTGGCAGTTTTCCTCACAGTTTGGTTTTGAGAATGAGAAATTTACGTTTTCCGAGATTTACCTGAATCGCTTCCGGGAAAGTCTAAAAGGCCTACTCACCAAAAACGCCAGCTGATCCTCACCTACCGTATAAGTCGCTAAATCGATTTGCAGGGGGAAATAGCAGTGATTATCTCCGGCCGACGATGAATCATACACCAAACTGACACTGAAAATCCCGTCTTACAGGTAGACGAAAGTATCACAACAAATGAAAAAGAGAAAGCTGAAATTTTTTATGACGTGCTCGAAAAAAATACATGTTCATCATCAGTACGCTAATTTAAACCGTGCCACGAGAAAATGATAGAGCGGGAACACGCTACACTCTTACATTAAGAGTGTACACCAGCCTTCCATATTCTATTGAAAGAAATCAATGAAGATTGAGATAGCCGCTGCCATTCCGAGCTGCAAAAATACCGCGCAGAAAAGTGACAGAATTGGACGTCTTCATTTAAAACTTCTTCTACCCCAGAGTCTAACGAGCAATCTTTAACCTCCCTTTAACGCAGCATTAAGTTTAATAACGGTGACATCGCAGTAAAAACACGATTATATCAGAATGATTCTTAAACCAGACAAATCTAAATTAACCGGAACTCGAACAGGCTCATAACCCTACCTCCAATAGTAGGAAAAACTTTCGAAGCCATTATGTTACAGAACACGGCTCTTCGCAGAAGTCGATAACATCGTAGAATGTGAGCTGGCCGGCTTCAGGAGCAACGATAGCATACCCGATCCAATACTTAGGATCACCAGATACAACTACCGCGCTTCTCTTAGACATTGAATTAGCTTCTGACAAGGTTTGTCATGCTGGATTTTTTTATAATGCTCCACTACAGCTTTCCATTTTAGCTTGTACAGCTAATAGCCAACATTATCGGAAACAGAAACATTTAAATCCCAAGGAGCAGTTATGTCGCCACTAGTATACTCCAGATATACTGCGGACATCCCTCGGCCAAGGGGCTGCAATGAAGGTATAGCTTTGTATGCAGACGATACCGTTTACCAGTGTCATGCCTTAATGTCCACCATTATAAACGATCAAATAATTACCTAAACAAACTAGAATCCTGACTCTGCAAACGGAGGATAAAACCAAATCCCACAAAAAGTTAACTAATCATTTTTCGACACAGAACTCTTTTCCAACGTAAAGCAATCCACACAAACTCAATATCCGAATACTGGGACAAAACACAGCAAACTAGTGTCAAATGTCTAGGAGTGTACCTGGTGGACCACCTAAACTGACAGAAAAATACTACAGATAAAAAAAAGAACCAAGAAAAATTTGAATCTGGTAAGGCCCATAAAATACACAAGAGGTGTTGAACATCCAGTTGCTCTGTAAATCTACAAAACCATTCTGCGTCCAGTACTAGAATACGGATGACAACCCTCACTTATGTCAACAACACAGACTAGAAGAATTCTTTCTACAGTTCGAAGAATGCTACGTATCAATGGAAATTTACGATACGCCTTTCCGACATCTCTATTGCACCACATTCTCAGTACCAATAACTGAAGGAACTAAAGGAATAATGTACCAACTTTGGACTGAAGAAATTGATCTATAATGTAGAGACCAAACATCTATTAAAACATAAACTCACAACATTTAAGTACCCGAATTGAAATATGTCTTCATTCTCTACATCATACTGGAAGTTACCTCTCATTTACGTCGAACAAATACCGCTAGGATATAAAAAGATTAGCGGAACCGTTCGCAGACAGAAACTGTACATAGCCATCTGGAATAATGGAGCAGAACAACAGTAATAATACTAAGAACCCTCAAAATTTAATTAAAGTGAATATCAAAGTGAACGTCAACAGAAGTGTAATGTATTAACACCTATCGCTGGAAATTAAAACTTGAAATGCTAACTTTAAAGGCTAGAAGGAGAAAAACCAGAAAATCAGAGCACAAATACCAGCTAAAGTTTTTTCTACGATGGGTTTCCCTTATTCGTAAGGCGTATGCCGAGATTTAGAAGAAAGGAGTATCAGTAACAAGCCAGTTCATTCAGTATACAACAAACGGTTCTTCACAAAGAACCCCATCTTTTTAAATAAAAAGTGTCAAAACATCACCCTGCAGCCTGCTATCTCCATCCAGATGGAAAGAAACATTAAAAAATTTAAAAAATTAAAATAGATGGCGGTCATATATGGATGAATTACTCCCAGATTAATGTGTTACTGCATGTGTGCTTCATTCTGGTGAAGGCTGTGGCCGTAATTCAAAGTTGCGTGAATGTGATTGTCTTTTCTACGTGCCTGTTTGCTGTTCAATAATCAATTTTGTAGTGAGTTGCTATCCTCGTAATTAAACGTTGTCTACGAGAAAAAAATATTCCTGATGCGAAAGACTGTCTGACTGCAAGATAATCGTTATCACCAAGAGTATCCTCTTTGAATCTGCTAACAGAAATGTGTGGTCGACCTGTGCGCATCAGGAAACCGAATTGCTCACACTGCTTTGTAGATCTGAAAAATTTTAGCTACTATCGCCGAAGTGTGTAGTGAGAGTTCATCCAAGTATTAAAAAATGTTGCACCTGCAACAGCTTCTTTGCTTTATCGGATCTTAATTAATCGAGACTGAAGGGAGAGGACTTGTGAAATGACTATTTAAACTCTCAATGTTTGCTACTTTCAAGTCATATTTCCAAAAGTTTCTGTTACATAAAATCATGTCATCACTGAGAATAAAATTAACATAAATTTTCATCTGGACATAGACTATGTTATTTTTCCTCAACGACAAAATTTGGATTACTAGAATGAATATTACCACAAAGTATATATATGTAATCAGAATGGACAATTCAACTTTATGTTTCAAACTGTACAGGAAGCAAATGATTACGCCCAGTTACTGACTTTTCTATTGAATGAATGTTTAAAACTAAACAAAAAATAAAAATAAAATAAAAAGTAAAAGAAATCTATGCTTCATTATCAGTTATATAAAAGTTTACCTCATTCAACCGTCTTACAAAATATAAAAATCCGTAAAATATTCATTGCGCAAAATAAATAAATAAATAAATAAATAAAAATAAAAAAATAAAAAATAATGATAAATAAATTACTAAATAGTTTCATTGCGGTACTCAGTATTAAGAAATTCAAATTTATTCTCTAATCTACACGATTACTGACACTTAGATTAAAACTGGCCGTGAACTGGGAGAGAGAGTTCGCCATACTGTTCGCTTTTAACAGCGAGTCTAGCAGCGCAGCATCTCTAACAGAGTGTGCGTGCACACCAGAAATGTACATTACGCGGTCACAGGAAATCATAAAAGAATTCAACTCGGATCCCATAGAACACCCTTTTCACTACCCCATGACATCTCAAGGAAGAATTTTGAAGAGCAAAGCTATTGACTGACTAGGAAAGTAATGAAATCACAGTTAGGGAAGTAATGAAATCAAGATATTTACACCTTTACGAAATAGAAAATAATATAAAATAAATAAATCGTTGCTCTAAAAAAGTGTATTGAATTCCAATAATTATGCGTAGACAATAACAGTTGTGTAACACATACTTCAGTGTTATTTATAATATAAAAACTGTTCATGATCAGGTAAAAAAATAATTATACGTTTGTGTGATAATAATCTATTCAGGTTGTCAAATATGGTGACAGAAAATTCTCGTGAAAAAATACTTGTCCCTTCACTGGGAAATTGTCACTGCACTTGCACGAACGAAACCCTATTTACCAAATTTTGAAAAAATAGTGCTGATATCGGCGATAAACGTCCAAAATGTAGTTCAGCCAGCTCGGGAAAGTACTCAGTATAACTTTCAAGGTTCATACATAACCGTTTAGGATAAAATACAAGGTGCGTCTGAAAAGATTCGTTAAAGGTCTCAGGAAATATAGGAAACAAGAATTACAAACAAAATACCATTACTGGGCTTCAAAGTAATTTTTGTTTATTGTTAATTTTCAACAATATTTGGGTGATCACTTTGGCAAATGCGAAATGGACGAAATAATGCTTTCTGAGAAGCCTGGAGTACTGAGCGAATATCGTCTTCTCAGTTTCTCGCTTGATGTTTTCTTACTGTAGTTCAATTATTTCGTGGCTTGCTGGTGTGGATGGAACCGACTATCAGTTTCATTCAATCAGACGTTGTGTTAGTTTCTGAGATTTACGCTATTTACCTGCTGATTACTTTTTTCCCCCTAACGTTATCATGACTCTTGTAGTCCCGACTTTGATGCCCGTTATCATAATGGTGTTATTGTTAAGGAGCAGTCTAATGGCGTGTAAACTGCTGTTGGAGGATACAAAACTGTATCTAGTGTTGTGCTGAATGTGTGGATTAGAGGAAAAGTTTAATTGTGAGTCCGCTTGTCGTTTTCGTTGTATGTGTACTGGCATTTGGTATAAAGTTGCTGATTCTGGTAGTAGCCTAATTACTCACATGTGAATTGTGAAAATACTTTCTGTTTGAATATGATTGTGGTTTATCCCTGTCGTAATCGTTAGCTCTGCAGTTCATAAATAAGTATGACTGTTACTTATCTTTCTGAGAACTGGCTGATATTTGCAATTGCCGTTCGGTGACTACATTGTCTCTCTGAAGTTGTTGCAGAGTTTACGCAGTCTCTGATTTGTAAAGCGACTTTCGAAATTTTCGAAGTGAATATTTACTCTAATTTTTATTGTAGAAGATGTAAGTTTGAATATCACACTTTGTTTCGATATTTTGTTGTCAAATTTTATTTGTAATTGAGAAGCAGTTGCTGAAAGAAACATCTAAACTCATTACTCCATGTTGCATCCAGTATCAGTGGTTCATGAAAGAATGGTTGTGTACAAAATGTATCATTGTATTTCCTTACGAAATACATATGAATACTAATTCACTAAATTGAGATCTTGGTGACAGAAAGGCTTAGACTTATACTGAACTGAGAGAGAACTCGCTGTTCTGTTTGGGCATAACGATAAAATTGTAACTTGCAGCAGTGGCAGCAAAGCGTAGCATAAGTTACCTACGCGGTATGCGCTCCATATAATCAGGACCTCCAGCGCCTAGCAGCCAGTCGTCGACTCACCTCTGAAGATTTTGCCCGTAGTAGGCAACGAAACGTCGTGATAAAGTTTTACAGGTGGACCAAGGCTTCTTAGCCGTCAAGTTTTAATTGATGAAGACGCCGGCCGTGAAAGCGTACAAGATACGTATCTACATCTACATCGATACTCCTCAAGCCACCTCACGGTGTGTGACGGAGAATATTTTGCGTGCCATTGTTATTTCCTACTCTTCCAGTCGCGTATAGTTAGCGGGATATGATTGCCTACATGCATCTCTTTAATCTTATCCTTGTGGCCGCTTCGCGAGAGATACGTAGGAGGAAGCAATGTATTGGTCGACTCTTCATGGAACGTTCACTCTCGGATCTTTGGCAGAAGTTCGTGCGGCGATGCAGAACGCCTCTCTTGCAACGTCTGCCACTGATGTTTCCTTATCTTCTCTTTGGCGTTTTTGCGCTTACTAAATAAGTCCGTAATGAAGCGTGATGCCCTCCGTGGGTTCTCTATGTCAAACCTACCTGGTACGAACCCCACACAGATCAATACTCAAGCTCTCACTGAACGAGAGTTTTTTTGAACTTACTTGCTTTGTTGACGGACTACACTTTCTGAGAATTCTTCCAACGAATCTCAATATGGTAACTGCCTGATCCACGAATGATTTTATATGGTCATTTCATTTCCAATCTTTCCTTCTTTGCACATGTAGTAGCGTCGCTATTCGCCAGCTCTATATAACGTCGGCGGTTTACACACGTCGCCTCGCAACTTGAAGAAATGGCCATAAGTCGCTCTGCAAATACTTTGGCCACCGGGGACACCCGCAGTCTCGTTATGTCTTTGCCTGCTTCGCGCACCGACCGATAGGAAGACAGAGGCTCGCCTACATATGCCAGTGCACCGCGGCCACGACAATCGGTATGGGAGATTACGGAAGTTCCAGTAAGTACGAGACAGCGCCAGGAATACTACAGGTCAAGATGTTCATCATAGAAGAGCCAGCCTTCTGTCTATGCACAAGCCGGAACAGTTTTCTATGGAGAAGCAGAACTATGTAATAGTACAAGAAGTTTGTAGCAACACAAGCACATCAAAGTATTTATCTCATATATGACTTGCTGTTCGTTAGTCTCGCTAAAACTCGAGAACGACTGAACCGATTTGGCTAATTTTAGTCTAAAGATATTCGTGTAAGTCTAGGGAAGGTTTAAACGGTGATAAAATATGGAAAAGTTGTCCGGAAAAGGGGAAAAATCGGGGAAAACTGAAACAGCTTTTTCCAGGGCGCTATCTATGCCGTTCGTACAATAGCGATAAAATTTTGTACATTTCATGTTGAAAGCAAGAGGAAGGTCCGCATCAAATAAAAATTTGGAAAGTCACCAGAAAAGTAGGAATATTGGGGAAAAACCGAACGCGATTTTTTCTATGAATAAAAATCAATCGCCACATGGTTGTAAGAACATCAATTGAGTACGGCTTGACAGGACAAGATTTATATGATATAAATTTGTTGGAAAATATACCGGAAAATTTTAAATTTGAGAAAAAACTGAAAGTGCGTTTTTCAATCTGTTTTTGATTGAATTCAGCACTATAACTGACTATTCGCACTATGGAGAGCGGTGATTCTTTTTTTGGTTTGTTCATTATGGCGTTGGAAAAGTTTTCAGTAAAAATATAGGGACATAAACAAATAAAATTCAGCAACCAGTTGCTGGTAATTATTTATTTTCGACGACCGGTTTCGGACGCTTGAGTGCCCTTCGTTTGGTCTCTATACAGACAAACAAGTGGATTGGTAAACAGTAAAGACTATAAATGTACAAAAGTCGGTTACAGAAATTTGAAGCAGTTTGGAACCAAATCTATTGTAATAAGATATGTTCATATAATGGGATAAAATTAACACTGGCAGTATTGCTCATGTGAAAAATACCGAGTAGCACCGTGGTTCAGAACCCACGTTAAACTGTAGGTCCCCCTATAATTGGCTGGGTAAGTCAGTTTGAAGGTCGGAGGAAGGCAACGGCATACCACCTCCAAACAGGACCATGCCTAGTAAAGCACTGTGGTGTTCAAACCAATCTTCGGATTGTTGACTGCTTTACCTTTTTTTGCTTAATGAATGTAGCTACATGCTATTAGGAGAATCAACACTGAGTGCAGAGATTATGCAATGAATAACAATTAGCGGCTTAAAAAGTATCTATGGATGAGCCTCATAGTGAAAGAGTAAAAATAAATAAGGAAAAAGTCTATGGGAAAATATTAATACTCGATGTGTTGAAAAGAAAAGCGTGAAGAGGGGAGAAGGTGACTGATAAAACAGTCGCTTAACAGAGTAATATTTAGTAGTGTAAGAAGTAAAATGATAAGTGGCGCCATAGGCGGAATATTTCAGGGCATCTGTTAATATTGGCGCAAGAGAAAACGAGCACCGACTGCCGGCGTGGCGCAGGGGATAGCGTCATGGACTGCGGTGCAGAAGGTCGCCGGTTCAATCCCGCCCACGGGCAAAAATTTATTTCTTTGTAATTAACAATTCCAGAAGGTTCTACATCTTTCTTATGTTCACTTGTAAATTCTACTTGTTTCTTATTTTAACTGTTCTTCTAATTTCTGGTAAATTCTGTCTGTGTATAAATAGCAGAGCACTCTGCCTGAGAGGCAGTCAGTGCTGCGTGTATGTTGAGTTCGTAATAAACGTGCTTTCAGTATAAGTGCTGTGTTTAGTTGCCTTCGAAGTCAAGCCTGTTTCCATTTCAACGGGAGATTGTTTGGCGGAGGCGCCGGGTACACTGTGCAACAGCTACATCACCGTGGCTCCGATTAGGCAACATAAAAGCCGTCGCTAACACGGACTGGAACCGGAATACAAGGGCTACACCGAGTACGTTCTTCCAAAAGTCCGTATTATCAGAAGAACGATGGAGACGAGACCAGCAATAAGCCAGCTGCACATCAGACACCCGTCGGTGTTCTCTGGAGATGCTGGACAGGACCCCAACAAATGGCTAAAAGGGTTCGACCGAGTCGCCAAGTACAACAGGTGGGATCATACGATGTGCTTGGCCAACGTTTATTTCTACCTGGACGGAAGAGCTCAGCAATGGTTTGAAAACAACGAAGACAAGTTGAATGACTGGGAGACGTTCCAGGAGGAACTAAAGAAGACGTTTGGAGACCGTCAGCGACAAATCCGCTCGGCTGAAGAACCGGGCCCAACGACATGGTGAGCCGACACAGTCTTACATACAAAATGTTTTGGCCCTGTATAACATAGTCCATCCGAACATGACTGAGGTGCCAGCGTATTGAAGAGATGCAACAAAGGAGAGTTGGACGCAAGAAGTATGACAGACTCCCAAATGTAGTCCCTATGGCCGTTGTGGAAGACCAGCATGACTTCGCTTCTCTCATACGACAAATCGTGAGAGAAGAATTACAACAGTGCATGGCAGCCGGGACTATTAGGCCGAGCGAGCATCAGTTTATGGTCATGGATGTGAGTCCTGTAAGTCACGAGGGAGCCGACGCCGCTGAGGACGAGGTATTTCAAACATTAGCTCCTGTCTGCCCCGTCAATCGCACCCGACGTGAAGAATGGCATCACCCTGCTATGACTTACGCTGCAGCCGCCAAACGGCAGCCCATGAACCGGCCGACGCGACCACAGCCAACTCCCCCGGTAACTATGACGCCCCGCAGAAGAACAGACGTCTGGAGGACAGAAAACAATACACCACTGTGTTTCCACTGTGGACGCCCTGGACATGTCGTACGCTACTGCAGAGAGAGGAGGCGAGTATTCGATGATTATTTTGCCGCATGACGTCAGCCGACGGAGCAGTTGTATCCCAGGCAATCACCTACCGATGAGTTCAGTCGACCTATGGTAAGAAGCCCATCGCCGTACCCTAGACGAGGTCGCTCCCCGACGCGCCGCAGCCGTTCACCGTCGCCGTACAGAGGTACCAGCCGCTCTCGTAGCCGCCGCGCCCAGAAAACTAAGCGAGGCGATCATCTACGGAGGTGAGGCCGCCGCAGATGAAAATCCTCCATGGAAGATGTCGGGAAATCTCATCGACGTCATAATCGACGGCCAACCTGTCCGGGCACTTGTTGACTCAGGAGCCTCTTTTTCTGTATTATCGGATAATTACCGCCGCACACTAAAGAAGACAATGTTCTGTGATACGGGGGCAATTGTGCTGAAGGTCGCGAATGGAAAGTACGTCCATCCAGCTGGAACTTTTGTCGCAAGATTAACCATCAACAACAGGACGCAGTCGTTTGAATTTGTCGTGTTAATAGAATGTAGTCACAATGTCATCCTCGGATGGAACTTCCTTCAGGCATCCCAAGCTATCATTGACTGTGGAGGATCTGAGCTGCAAATTGAAGAAGTTGTTCCGCCGGATACACGTAATACAGAATTTTCTGGGAAGTTATTCGTCGTTGACAATGTGACGATACCGCCGTTGACAATGAGAAGAGTTGCAGTCACAAACACAGATGACTGGTTAAACTGTGAAGTTCTAGTTGATAGTAAAAAGTTTATCAGGGTCACAAAAGAAATTTACATACCAGCGGCTATCATAAGCATTACTGGTGGTCAAGGAGAGATTTGGATCACAAATTGTCACGAGCAATCACAACTTATCCCCAAGGGAATGTGTATCGGGACAGCTGAACCAATCCAGGACGGTGAGCTCAACGTCATCAATGAGGACCCATGCCCATGCTGGACTGACCAAGGAACAACGCCAGCGGGTGTTAGGTATACTACGCCAATTTTCGGGTGCATTCACACCACAGCAGGGGAAAAGTCAGACGAAACGGCCCAGGATAAAGCACCGTATCAATACTGGGGATCATCCGACAATTAGCCAGAGTTCGTATAGAGTGTCGCCAGCTGAAAGACGGATAATTCGGGAGGAAGTGGAGAAGATGTTGCGAGATGACATTATTCAACCTTCGGAGAGTCCTTGGTCGTCTCCGGTGGTCCTCGTAAAGAAGAAGGATGGCACGTGGCGAGTCTGTGTCGACTATCGGTGGCTGAACAGAATCACAAAGAAAGGTGTCTACCCATTGCCGCGCATTGACGACACCTTAGACTGCTTGAAAGGAGCTACATACTTCTCAACTATGGACATGCAGACAGGTTACTGTCAAATCGAGGTTGACGAAGCTGACAGGGAGAAGACGGCTTTTATTACACCTTACGGCCTATATGCATTTAAAGTAATGCCATTTGGATTATGTAATGCTCCAGCCACATTCGAACGCATGATGAACAACTTGCTTCGACACCTGAAGTGGACGACGTGTCTCTGCTATTTAGATGACATTGTCGTTTTCTCCAAAACATTTGAAGAACATCTGAGTCGCCTGTCAACTGTGTTGAAGTGTGTTCAGACCGCAGGTCTCCGCCTCAATCCAAAGAAGTGCCTCTTCGTCGCCGAAGAGATAAAAATTCTGGGGCACCTAGTCAACGGAGATGGTGTCTGTTCTGATCCAGATAAAGTAAGGGCAGTCACAGAATTTCCAAATCCTCAGCACATTCGTGATGTGAGAAGTTTTCTCGGGCTTTGCTCATACTACCGACGTTTCATAAAAGGATTTTGGTACAAGGCACGTCCATTACAAGAACTTCTGCAGGGAGACGCCAAATTTTACTGGGATGAGACAAAAGAAAGAGCTTTCCGGGAGCTTAAGGAGGCTCTAACTTTCGCACCAGTGCTAGCCTTGTACGACGAGAATGCAAAAACGGAACTTCACACAGACTCCAGTGGTTATGGGATTGGTGCAGTGCTTGTACAAGTTCAGGAAGGTGCTGAAAAAGTGATAGCCTATGCGTCAAGAGTCCACTCAAAGTCCGAGACAAACGTATTTCTTCGGCAAACCATTCACCGTCGTGACAGACCACCATTCTTTGTGTTGGCTGACTAGCTTGAAGGATCCATCAGGTCGACTAGCAAGATGGGCACTAAGACTCCAAGAGTACGATGTCACAGTGGTATTCAAGAACGGGCGCAAACACAAGGATGCCAACTGCCTTTCGAGGAATCCATTAGTGCAACACAACAGCGTGAATTAAATTTCAGCCCTCACAGAATTAAATGACGTTACAGCTGAACAGATGGAAGATCCAGCACTATTAAAACGATAGAGGCCTTGGAGAAAGGAGAACCGACCAATGGAAACATTGTATGAGAGCAATTACGATCCACTGGGCCCCAAATGGCTCATCTCCAGCCAGCTATTCTCAAATATTTCCACGTTGCTCCAATATCCGGTCATCTGGGATTCGTGAAGACCCTAGACAGAATCAGACGCAGGTATTACTGGAAAGGTCTCTACCGGTCTGTCAAGCACTATGTGAGTCACTGTAAAGAGTGCCAGCGACGGAAGCATGTGCCGCAATTACCTCCAGGACATCTCGTACCGATTCCGCCGGCAGCAGCTCCATTCCACCGAGTTGGGATCGATCTTTTAGGGAGGTTCCCGAAGTCGACAACCGGTAACCGTTGGATAATAGTCTGCACTGACTACCTCACACGCTACGCTGTCACCAAACCTGTGCCGACTGCAGAAGCTCCAGAGATCGCAAAATTCCTTGTAGAAGACATTATTTTGAAGCATGGAGCACCACGTGTCATGATACCTGATCGTGGAAAAGTATTCCAGTCAAAACTAGTATCAGAGGTAATGTCACAGTGCAACATTGTCCACAGAATGACAACTGCATACCATCCTCAGACAAATGGTCTTACGGAACGTTTTAACAAGACGTTAGCCGACATGCTGTCGATGTACGTCGATGTTGAGCAGAAGGATTGGGATACAATTCTGCCAGTCGTGACATTTGCTTACAATACCGCAAGACAAGACACCACAGGCTTCACTCCGTTTTTCCTGCTCCATGGCCGTGAAGCTGAAACGACAATGGATACGCTATTCCCGTTCCAACCGGACGACACTCAGGATGACTATGTTAAACAGCTCATCACCAGGGTCGAAGAAGCAAGACAGCTGGCTCGCATACGGACACTGGAAGCCCAGGAGAAGCACCGTCAGCGGTATAACGACAAGCACCGACCTGTTGTGTACAGCCCATGAGATCTGGTATGGATTTTTACCCCTGTACGGAAGGTTGGACTGTCAGAAAAGTTATTGAAGCGATACTTTGGTCCGTATCGTGTCATACGCCGCCTGTCAGACGTCACATACGAAGTTGAGGATTATAAGCCGTCGTCGAAACGTCAGAAACGAAGAGACATTGTTCATGTCCTGCGCATGATGCCTTACTACGATCCTGAAGAGCAGGTAGACGACAATGGCTTCTTGTTCAAGGACTTTAAAGACGGTAATGTCCTGATGAAGCCGCGACAGGAACGTCTGTCGTCGATAATCGCGGAGAAGGGAAGGATTCTCTTGAACTGTCATACAGAGGACCCATGACACGGTCAAGATCCAGGACATTGCAGCTGGCTCCACAGGGATCATAACAGCGGGTCGCTGTTTCTACAGGAGAGGGAGCAGTGCCCCGAGAGACGACGAACACCGACTGCCGGCGTGGCGCAGGGGATAGCGTCACGGACTGCGGCGCAGAAGGTGCGCACGGGCAAAAATGTATTTCTTTGTAATTAACAATTCCAGAAGGTTCTACATCTTTATTATGTTCACTTGTAAATTCTACTTGTTTCTTATGTTAACTGTTCTTCTAATTTCTGGTAAATTCTCTCTGTGTATAAAACAGAGCACTCTGCCTGAGAGGCAGTCAGTGCTGCGTGTATGTTGAGTTCGTAATAAACGTGCTTTCAGTATAAGTGCTGTGTTTAGTTGCCTTTTAAGTCAAGCCTATTTCCATTTCAACGCGACAATATAAAGAATTTGTGATAGGGTCTATGGCTTCAAATATTAATGGGGATTGATTGAGAAGTGATTCTCATACAATAAATAAGTTAAGGATGTGAGTTATAAGTTTTAAGATGCGTGAACTAATGTGCAAAGAAATGTGAATGGTTACAGTAATATTAACCTAGTGTTACAATTGGTACATCTAGTCGGACAAATGATGAGAGTTAAAAAGTCAACATGCTAGAAATATACCAAAGAGGACAATCATGTAGAGCAGATCACGGTACTCTGACTAGATGTACCAATTGTAACACTAGGTTAATATTACCGTGACCAACTGTAACTGTACAAAGCATTGCCGGATGGACTAGATAATTCAACAACCAAGTCATTATTTTACATGTTTTATCTAAATTTTACTCGCCATTTTTCCATATTTTATCATCGTTTAAACATTCCCTGAACTTCCAGAAATTTGACATGGACATTATCCTGGACATGTCTGTGTGATCTGCCCACTCTGATGCTGCCTTGACAAAGTTACTGTGTGTAAAATGCATTTGATTTAAATTAATATGCTTTATATTAAGAGGTAAGTGATACGAATTTCACCTGGTCATCTAGTTTTATTAATAAATTCTTTGTGGACTAATCAGTTCTTTCTTTTGCAGACCTTGTCCACACCCTTGCTAGCCATGGCCCACCACCTTTCGAACGTACAGCATCCTGAGGTAACCACATTGGAAGTATTTGCCCTGCTACTGCATAGTTATGTAATAAAGGATCTTTCTTTCTGTGTAAACGCGGCACTTTACACTTGTTTATGTTGAGGCTCAATTTCCAATCCTGCATCAAGCGGCGCTACGCTGTAGAACGTCCAGAATTTCGGTACCAAATCAAATGTTCAAATGTTTGTTAATCTACGGGACTATTCTGGTCTTTAGTCCCTAGGCTCACAAACTACTTAAACTAATTTACACTAAGGACAACAGACACAGTAATGCATTAGGAGGACTCGAACCTTGTAACCCCTCGTTAAAATCCGGGTGTTAAACTTTAATATTTTGGTTCCATTAAATGAAGTTCAGGTGGGAAATTTTAAAATTTTATTAGTTCTGGGAGTGATATTTAGTATTCAGAAAAGCAAAGTAGAAATGAGGGTACCAGCAAACAGTGCAAACATCAGCCATATTTTATTCCGTGTGGTCATATAAAAGTCAATTCGGAGGATAGCATGTTTTCATCTGTTAGCAGTCAGTTAGGGTAGAAGTACGTTAAAATATTATTCAAGTTAAACATTTCGAAGTTAAAATCCGCTCCAGCCCTGAAAGAAATAGTGTGTTATAAACTTGGCATCATATCGAACTTTAAATCAAATAATCGATAGTTACAACTGCAGGAAACATTTACGAGAAGTGAACATCATTTTAAATCGGATTTGAATATACGAGTTATAAACTGAATTTACGTGCATTGGAGATTCTTTTAAATAATATCTATGACGTAATGTGTTGTGTGCTGATATGCGGTGAATTTACTAAAACGTTTACGTTTCACTAACTGATTAAGTATTTGAAAGGAAGAATCTGAAAGTTCAATGGGACTTATAAACAATAAAGCACTTAACCTTAGTGTAAAAATAACTCTGCAATAAGTAATTGTTTTAGAAACAGCGGAGCTGTTAAACAGTGCTTGGCAAAGTTTACATAATCTCTGGAGTCCACATCTGAGAATTAAATAAAATAAATTATCTTTTAGTGAGATTCACCTATAATGCCTTGGAAAAAATCTCCAACTAATACAAACTCTAAATGCTGAAAGTCGGGCATAAATATGTGTCAAAAGCATCGATGTGTTCCGTTACACCGTCGGGGGGCGTTACAACCTCCGTTACAGCCTCCGGCGTGATCCGTAGCAAGTCTACTTTGAGCGCTCGGCCACTCCACCACGGTAATTCCGTTACCCTCATCTCAATAAATTAAATTATTATTCACAAAAACCTGATTAAACTTCCGATGTTATCTCTGATGTTATATATATAGGGTGTTACAAAAAGGTACGGCGGAACTTTCAAGAAACATTCCTCACACACAAAAAAGAAAATATGTTAAATCACATTAATCATGGAATGGAAACACACAGCAACAGAACGTACCAGCGTGACTTCAAATACTTTGTTACAGGGCATGTTAAAAATGTCCTCCGTTAGCGGGGATACATGCATTCACCCTCCGTCTCATGGAATCCCTGATGCGCTGATGCAGCCCTGGAGAATGGCGTATTGTACCACAGCCGTCCACTATACGAGCACGAAGAGTCTCTACATTTGGTACCGGTGTTGCATTTCAAAAAAATTTCAAATGTTTGTAATTCTATCGGACCAAACTGCGTGGTCATCAGTCCGTAGCTTACAAATTACTTAAACTAAACACACACACCCATGCCCCAGGGAGGACTCGAACCTCCTCGGCGAGCAACCGCGCGCTCAGCAGCGAGACGCTTTAGACCGCTCGGCCACTCCACCGCGGCAGTTGCGTTTCAAATGCCCCCATAAATAAAAATTCAAGAGCTTTGAGGTCAGGAGAGGGTGGAGGCCATGAAATTGGTCCGCCTCTACCAATCCATCGGTCACCGTATCTGTCGTTGAGAAGCGTACGAACACGTCGACTGAAATGTGCAGGAGCTCCAGCGTGCATGAACCACATGTTGTGTCGTAAAGGCACATGTTCTAGCAGCACAGGTAAAGTATTCGGTATGAAATCATGATAACGTGCTCCAGTGAGCGTAGGTGGAAGAACATGAGGCCCAATCAAGACATCACCAACAATTCTTGTCCAAAGGTTCACAAAAAAACTGTGTTGATGACATGATTGCAAAATTGCGTGCGGTTTCTCGTCAGCCCACACATGTTGACTGTGAAAATTTAAAATTTGATCACGTTGGAAAGAAGCCTCATCTGTACTAAAATGAGCTCTAACATGGAAATTAAGCGTTTCCGGACACATGTCCACATAACATATTTTCTTTGTTTGTTTGTGAGGAATGTTTCCTGAAAGTTGGGCCGTATCTTTTTGTAACACCATATGGAGCACGCCTGGAGCACGCACGCCTGAACGTCTGAAGCTGGTCTGATATTCCACTCGCTCGCACTTTGTTCAACAGGTGACGTTATGGAGTGGTGTCGAAACGGCTTGCGGAAATAAAGAAACACAGCTTCTACCTGGGATGCTGTCTCTACTGCCCTGTGCATCTCGTGGAAGAATAGCGTTTGTTGTGTTTCACATGATCATTGCTTTCGGTACTCTTTTGATTCCTAAAGAGAACATTTTCAGTCCCCAGAAATGTCATAATACGCAGATATAACAGGGTTGCAAACGCCTACTCCTTACACACTCCAGGAATATAGATTGATTATTTTGTACATCTGATAGACGACTGTTCTTGAAAACTGAATGAACTGCATTTTTCAATCCTTAGGAACGTTTCGCTCCTCTACAGACCTACATACAGTTACTTTTCTGTCCCTCTGACGTTTACTTCGATATCTATAGCTCTGTCGTCCGTGTGATGGTTTAGAGGAGGAATTAGAACCACCGAGGAATCACGTTGAATACCAGTGACTTTTATTCCTAACTGCTTCATCAAAATAGTTTCTCCATACTACTTCGGCATTACTGTCTTCTCGTCACAAATGTCTGTTAACATTCCTAGTCTGTAGCCAGTAAGCACGGCTTTTTACTGTTAGATTCTAATGGAGTGTCCACATTAAAATCCCTTTTACCCCAGGAAGTAGAAGAAACTACACGCATTCATCAATAACATCCTCATTCTCAAAGTAATATATCGTAAATGTTTTCGCAGGAATCGTCTAACGAAAGTAATAGTTTATTTTAAGTTAGTTAAAAGTCAAATACAGGTCACATCAATATATCCGAACGACGATACACAGCCAAACGACACTACCTCGTCAATTATTCAACGACTGCAACAGTACTTCGCAATGCAAACTCCTTGTAGCGAAAGCAGCGGTTCTATTTTAAATCGAATCTCGCTTTCGGTTCCAATTCGCTTACACCTACTGCGCCTATTTAATCTCTCAGGGGTCTATTCATAAGCCGTTTACCTGTTTCGGAAGTTTTCCTTAGTATTTTCTCGTAATTCCCGTAGCAGTGTTTACGTTAGACGGCCTGTTTAATTTTAAAAGCTGCTTAAGGTAACATCGGATTAACTTGAATTCCTCTGTTCGTTAAATTCAACTTTTTTTGCTTTCACGGATTTCATTATTACAGCCTTGTAATTATCTCTATGAACGTATTCCGCAACACAAAAGAGAAACAAAATTAAGCTCTCTGAACCAGAGACGTCGTATTCTTTCTTGTACTTGTGCCATCTGCTGCTTGATTCTCGCCCGATGACCACTAAATTGCGTAATGGAACTTTCCTGACTTTTTAATACTAGTAAAAATCCTGAAATGTTTTTGATGTTTCTGATTTCTAGAGCTTTATTCTGTGGCTGCTACTTTATTCATCGTAGAGCAGTTTGCACGGAAAGCTGAAATCACCCTAGACAAAGTTAGTTTGATACGAGATTTATTAACATGAAAAAGACGCAATTGCGTAACTGATCTTTCTTCAAAAAAAAAAAAAAAAAAAAAAAAAAAATGTTTGTTAAGCTTATGGGACTTAACTACGGGGTCATCAGTCCCTAAACTTACAAACTACTTATGAACTACTTACGAACTAGGACGGCACAAATATCCATGCCCGAGGGGGGATTCGAACCCCCGACCGTAGTGGCCGTGCTGACCGTGACTGGAGCGCCTCAGTCACCTCGGCCACCGCGGCCGGCGATCTTTTTTCGTCCATGCCTTACTATACAGGGCGTTGCAAAAAGGTACGGCCAAACTGTCAGAAAACATTCCTCAGACACAAAGAAAGAAAATATGTTACGTGGACATGTGTCCGGTAACGCTTAGTTTCCACGCTAGAGCTCAATTTAGATTTCTCTTTAAATGTAAATTGAAATAATTCATGCAGACAATTGTCAAAATACCCAATTGTTTCGTTAGTATGTACTGTACTTCCTCTATTCACCGCCAGTTGGCCCAATTGAAGGAAGGTAATGTTGACTTCCGTGCTTGCGTTGACATGCGACTCATTGCTCTACAGTACTAGCATCAAGCTCATTAGTACGTAGCATCCACTGGTTAGTGTTCGTCACGAACGTGGTTTTACAGTCAGTGCAATGTTTACAAATGCGGAGTTGGCAGATGCCCATTTGATGTATGGATCAGCACGGGTCAATAGCCGTGGCGCGGTACGTTTGTATCGAGACAGATTTCCAGAACAAAGGTGTGCGACAGGAAGACATTCGAAGCAATTGATCGGCGTCTTAGGGAGCACGGAACATTCCAGCCTATGACTCGCGACTGGGTAAAACCTAGAACGACGAAGACACCTGAAATGGACGACGTAATTCTTCGTGCGGTTGACGATAACCCAAATGTCAGCGTCAGAGAAGTTGCTGCTGTACATGGTAACGTTGACCACGTCACTGTAATGGAGAGTGCTACGGGAGAACCAATTGTTTCCATACCATGTACAGCGTGTGCAGGCACTGTCAGCAGCTGATTGGCCTCCACGGGCACATTTCTGCGACTGGTTCATCCAACAATGTGTCACTCCTCATTTCAGTGCAAATGTTCTATTTACGGATGAGGCTTCATTCCAACGTGATCAAATTGTAAATTTTCACAGTCAACATGTGGACAAAGTGTTTGAAGTCACGCTGGTACGTTCTGCTGCTGTGTGTTTGCACTCCATGATTAATGTGATTTGAAGCGAAGTAATAGAATGAGCTCTAACATGGAAATTAAGCGTTTCCGGACACATGTCCACATAACATATTTTCTTTCTTTGTGTGTGAGGAATGTTTCCTGAAAGTTTGGCCGTACCTTTTAGTACCTGGGCAGAAGGTGAACACGGGAATTGGGAATACCGTGTATAGTAATTGCCTAGGTCGGTGTGACCTAACTGAGACTGTCCTTGCTATCTTACTTTCTAGCGTCCTATAGCTTGTCGACTGCTGCGTCTTCTTTTCTGTCCCGTCGTTAATGTGCGGGCCCTCTCGTCCCGGTGTGGAAGACCTCAAGAAGTGAAGCGGAAAAGTGGGGAAGTGGGCTCTCCAGAAGTCAGCGGCACTTTTTCTATCCTCTATTGGTGGCGCTCTTGCTATCTGCGTGGAAGGAGGTTTGCAGCTGTGTGAATGGCTAGCGGCTCTCCTTCGCCTTCTTGATCTTTCGTTCCCACTTCGGGATGAGTGACGCCAACTTTACGCCATTACAATTCTTGCCTGTCTTGCTAGTTATGGTCATTCTAGAGATGGATACCAACTCCGCTCTTGTGTACGGATTCAGAAGGAGTTGGCCCCTGTTCGTAAACAGGTGGAGGCTGTGAAACTTCCTGACAGATTAAAATTGTGTGTCGGAAAAGTGACTCGAACCTGGGACCTTTGCCTTACGCGGGCAAGCGCTCAACCACTGAGATTTGCCGACTCGACTCACGGTCCGTCCTCACAACTTTACTTCTGCCAGTACCTCGCCTCCTCCTTTCCAACTTCACCAAAGTTCTCTCGCGAACCTTGATAAACTAGCACTCCTGGTAGAAAGCAACTGGTGGAGCCTGATGTTTCTAGATTGGAGGAAGCTGTGTTGGCGACTGTCACCACTCTTCAGGCTGCTGCCCTGGGGTGCAGTGTCACCCGCGCACCTAATGCGATTGATGGGGTACCGCTGATGCCTAATGTTCTCAGATCTCTGGCACCACTGTGGTTACAGTTTCCGACATTCCTGTCAGAAGACATCTGCCTGACGCTGATAGGCGAGATGTTAAAGGGTCCCGTAACTCTGGGCAGAAGGTGAACACGGCAATTGGCCGTAAGGCTGTTCCCTTAAGCCTCAGCAGAAGGTATGCGGTGTGGTCCGCTGGTGATAATACCTCTGAGCCGGCACGGGCTGCGTATCAGCAGTGGCCAATCCTTCCAATACGTCTGGACAGATGCTGAGGGTGGGTTTGCCAGGCTTTGTAACCTCCATTCTTAGGCGAGTGATGGAGCCCTTTAGGGAAATGGCGGGAATGGCGGGAAATAATGCCAGCGTGCACTCTGCTTGCGTGCCGGGGATCTTATCCGAGATGTGGAGAAGTGTCTGTTGGCTGCGGTAGCACTGAGTGTACCCGGCTGCAGATCGTTACTCATGTTGGCACAAATGACTCCTGCCACTTGGGTTCAGAGGTCATCCTCGGCTCCGTTAGGCGGTTGGTGGATTTGGTGAAGGCAGTAGGCCAGATCGCACTGTAAAACCTGAGCTATAAATCTGCAGCATCGTTCTCAGAACCGATTGCGGTCCCCTATTTTGGATATGACTGGAAGGCTCAGACCACATAAAGACTGGGAGACAAACGGGTTTAAGAGGATGGCAGGCACATTAAATCGAGCAATGTTTTGAGTGCTGTACCCGAAAATTATCTCGACCAGTTAGAGAACTCTCTCGTGGAAATATGTTCTACATTTACATCTACATGTTACACTCTGCAAATCATGTTTAAGTGCCTGATAGAGGGTTCATCGAACCAACTTTATAATGTTTATCTCCCATTTACGCATACCGCGGGAAAGAACAACACCTGATTCCCTCCGTTCGAGCCCTGATTTCTGATTTTTTATTTATTTTGATGATCATTTCTATCTATGTGAGTGGGAGTCAAGTATATATTTTCGCATCGGAGGAGACTGTTTCGATGTCCTCCTTCAAACCCACCTGATAAAGATCCCAAACTGGGCAGCTATGCTCCAAAACAGGGCGGTCAAGCGTAGGGTATTAAGTTTCTTTAGTTGTTCTGTTGCATCTTTTAAGGGTTCTGCCAATAAACGAAGTCTCAGGTTCGTTTTATCTACATGTTCTTTCCAGTTTAAGTCTGAAGTAGTAGTAATTCATAGGTATTTAATGTAGTTTATGGCCTTCACTTTTGATTGATTTATCTTGTGAAGAAAGTTTAACGTATTTATTTTCGTACTCATATAGACGACTTCACACTTCTCATTATTTAGAGTTACCTGCCAATTTTTACACCATAGTTATATTTAGATCGTTCTTCAGTTGCTTTTGATCTTCAGATGATTTTACTAGACGGCAAATGACGGCCTCATCTGCAAACAACCTAAGAGAGCTGCTTATATTTTCTCCCAAATCGTTTATGTAAATAAGGAACAGCATAGGACCAATAACGCTACCATGTGGAACACCCGATATCATCTCTTTTTTGAGTCGATGCCTTACCATCGATTGCTACAAAGTGTGTCCTCTGTGACAGGAAATCCTCTATCCAGTCGCAAATTTGGGGCGATATACCATAACCACACAATTTGATTAAAATATATTTGTTAGGTATGGTGTCAAAAGCCTTCTGAATCAAGAAATACGGAATCAGTTTGACATCCCTTGTCGATAGCACTCATCACTTCCTGCCACCGAACTTCACTATTCCCCATCATACCTAACTTTAATCTACCCATTTCTCTTTTCAAATTTTCTGACTTACCTACCCGTTGAAAAATGAACATTACATGCTCCGATCCGTAGAATGCCATTGTTTCCTTTCCTGATGATCACATACTCCTGAGTAGTCCCCACCCGGAGATCCGAATAGGAGAATATTTTACCTCCGGAATATTTTACTCGAGAGGATGCCATCATCATATATACATGCAGAAGAACCTCAATTAACGACTGTAGTTTCCCCTTGCTTTCAGCCGTCCGCAGTAACCGCATGGCAAAGCCATATTGGCTGATGTTACAAGGCCCATTCAGTCAATCATCCAGACTGTTGCCCCTGTAACTACTGAAAAGGCTGCTGACCATCAGGAACCACACGATTGTCTGGCCTCTCCACAGATACCCCTCCGCTGTGGTTGCACCTACTGTACAGCTAACGTATTGTTGAGGTATACAAGCCACCCCAAATCAGCAATGTCTGTGGTTCAGGAGGGTGGTGACATACTGTGGTCCAAATCCATCATAGCTGATCATGATGGTAGCTACTGTTCCCATAAGCACCGTTTACCGAAGGCTGTATTAAATACAATAAAACAAACATTTATCAGTTTTGCAGGTGCAGAATTTCTAATAAAGTGTGTGCATGGAACGGTGCCGAATCCAGAGAGAGGGAGGCTATGGGGCTACGTGGTTGCAGCCTCCCAACCTTCCCCATGCCCCCCCCCCCCCGAAAAAAAGCATGAGGAAAACCTAGTGAACTTTTCTTTATTTAGACATGAATCAAATTAAAAGTTAGCACCACACAAACACGTTCAACCGATATGTATCGAAAGCAATAACTGATTTCGATGTATCTGAAAACTGATCTTGTTTATAACTTTTAATAATTGCATTAAATGATTAAATTCATACACAGAGAGAACACACGAGAGAACTAAATTAACGTGAAAGGAAACTAAGTTTAGCAATGCCGAAATTTTCTTTTTATATGGCTGTACAAAGAAAATGTCCTCGGCTATATTCGCCTTCCATGCTGGTACCCCCGTAATTACTTTGACCTGTACTTAATATTATGTTCATAGTTTTAAATTTTGTAATCTCTGTTATGAAAATTAATTCTTTATCCCGGAAATATATAAAAAATATTAATTAAAGCATAAACTACGGATTATACAGCCCCCCAGAACGATAACCACGTAATTTATTGCAGGGGTTTCATTCCCCTAAACCCGAGTTACTATTCTGATTTATTATTTTGATTTTATAAGGACTTAGTGGGATTTCTCTTAGTCTCTGTTTCTTTCTTTTTCTATTTAGGAACTTAGGTCGTTTCCTTTGGAATATGTCCTTTAGTCATAAAACACATTCTGTCTTCCCAACCTTAACAAAGATGCCGTTTGGACAGTGAATTGCAGGGACAGGAGCTACTTGAATACATCACATTTCATTTTTGTACAATTTTTTATTACATAGATATGAAGCCATCTTTGGATTCTTTAATGGAACCCTGTGTTAAATGTTAGCGTATCGTGATGGGCTTAAAAGCTCGTTTTCAAATATGTGTATATTTAGGCGAATAGTTTTTGAGACAGATAGGTTCACCTATCGTATTCGGCCTTCGAAGCGCGTTGTCCAGTGCGACCTACCTGTTGTGTAGACTACACGGTAAACGACACGAGTCCGTCCTTACACAAACAACCTCGCTTCGAAAGACGAATACGATACGCGGACATATCTGTGACTCAAAAACTATTTGCCTAAATATTACGATATACATATATTTGAAACCGTCTTTTTAAAAGTTCAAATGTCTGTAAATCTATCGGACCAAACTGCGTGGTCATCAGTCCGTAGCTTACAAACTACTCAAACCTAGGTAAACTAACCTACGGACAAACACACACACCCATGCCCCAGAGAGGACTCGAACCTCCAACTCGAACCTCCAACCGCGCGCTCCGCAGCGAGGTGCTTTAGACCGCTCGGCTACTCCACCGCGGCCCGTCTTTTTAAACCCATCAAGTTTAAGATAGGGTTCCATTTAAAGAAACAAAGATGGCCTCATATCTCTTGAATAAAAAATAGCACAAACATGAAATGTGATGTATTCAAGTAGCCCCAGGCTCTGCAATTCATTGTCCAGGCGGCATCTTTGTACCTATTACGGCTGGGGCGACCCAAAGGGTGTTATGACTTATAATGTGAAATGATCATCTTGGACGTATACGGATACACCGAGTTTTACAAAAAATTACAAAAAATAATGAATACAAATCCGTAAATTACAAACAACATCCCAGAATGCTCCTCGACTGGCGACAGAAACCCCACACTGCGACACGTAAGTACGGCATGTGTCAGACTGTGTGTCGAACTTTTACCGAACGCGACAACTGTCGTACACCATAACCTCCTGTCCTACATTCACGGAACTGAACCGTGCGGTACCCGAAACAGAGGTCGTCGGCCATTTCTTGCTCCAGTAGAAGAGATTGCATGTGGCCAGCGGCCTGGCGCGCCCGTGCGTGCATCGTGATGCAATCAGGCGCGAGTTATGGGGCCGTTCACTAGGCGCAGATCGTCCCATTAGGCAGGGCGCAGCGCAGCGCGGCGGTCGCACCCCAAACTAATCTCGTTGCGCCGCTAAGTGAAACAGATAGCCACGCCCCGCCACAGACGGCGACGCATTCCAAGTGCGCCGACCCAATGCCGCCAGCGGGCCATCTGTGAGGTAGCCGCATGCTGTACGTCCTCCGCTTACCACTTAACGTCGGATCGAAAAGGAGCAGCTCGTGCCTGTGTTTGGTCGCTAGTCAACGTGAAAAGAGTGGTAGCCTACCGTAAACTACACTGCCTTACTAAATCTCTTATAAGGACAGCACATGGGTATTGGATGTTAGATTATCTTCATATACAGGGTGTTACAAAAACAAAACTTTCAGGAAGCATTCCTCACACACAAAGAAAGAAAATATGTTATGTGGACATGTGTCCGGAAACGCTTAATTTCCATGTTAGAGCTCATTTTAATATGTCTCTTCAAATGTAAATTGAAATAATTCGTACAGACAATTGTCAAAATACCCAATTGTTTCGTCAGTATGTACTGTACTTCCTCGATCCACCGCCAGTTGTCCCAATTGAAGGAAGGTAACGTTGACTTCAGTGCTTGTGTTGAAATGCGACTTATTGCTCTACAGTACTAGAATCAAGCACATCAGTACGTAGCATCAACTGGTTAGTGTTCATCACGAACTTGGTTTTGCAGCCAGTGTAATGTTTACAAATGCGGAGTTGGCAGATGCCCAATTGATGTATGGATTAGCACGGGGCAATAGCCGTGGTGCGGCTATGGACGAACCATTCGCAGAAGTGTACCCGTGGAGGCCAATCAGCTGCTGATAGTGCCTGCACACGCTATACATGGTACGGAAACATCTGGTTCTCCCGTAGCACTCTCCATACAGTGACGTGGTCAACGTTTCCTTGTACAGCAGCAACTTTTCTGACGCTGACATTAGGGTTATCGTCAACTGCACGAAGAATTGCCTCGTCCATTTCAGGTGTCCTCGTCGTTCTAGGTCTTCCCCAGTCGCGAGTCATAGGTTGGAATGTTCCGTGCTCCCTAAGACGCCAATCAATTGCTTCGAACGCCTTCCTGTCGGGACACCTTCGTTCTAAAAATCTGTCTCGATACAAACGTGCCGCGCCACGGCTATTGCCTCGTGCTAATCCATACATCAAAAGGGCATCTGCCAACTCCGCACTGACTGCAAAACCAAGTTCGTGATGAACACTACCCAGTTGTTGCTACGTACTGATGTGCTTGATTCTAGTACTGTAGAGCAAAGAGTCGCATGTCAACGCAAGCACTGAAGCCAACGTTAACTTCCCTCAATTGGGCCAACTGGCGGTGAACCGAGGAAGCATAGTGCATACTAACGAAACAATTGGGTATTTTGACAATTGCCTGCACGAATTATTTCAATTTGCATTTAAATAGAAATACGAAAATGAGCTCTAACATGGAAATTAAGCGTTTCCGGACACATGTCCACATATTTTCTTTCTTAGTGTGTGATGATTGTTTCCTGAAAGTTTGGCCGTACCTTTTTGTAACACCCTGTATATGGTAGGAAAAAATCGACTTTTAATTTTTACAACGTACACATAAGTATCAAAAACTTAAGTCACCTATCAGTGTAGCTCAGGCGGTAGCTTACTGGCCTCATAACCGTAGAGTCGGTGGTTCGAACCCTGCTGTGACTTTTTTTTTTGTCTTTTTTTCCGAACTCATATTAGAAAGCATTTTGCAATCTCTAATTACAAGTGTAGTGTCAGTTCTTGTTTATGTGTATGAAGACGAGCTGAAAACCTTATCGTCACATAAAACGATGATTGAGCTTGTCAGCTACTTGTAAAGCCATTAGAAGCTACGGGGATGACTTTCCAAAAACAGTGTCGTAGATCAACCACTGTAGAGATGATAAAGAAAAACGACGCCTTAGGGCAAGATTCGACGAAGTTGATCGACAAGTGAAGAGAAGAGCTACATCTGATAGAAGAAAGCGGGTAGAACAGTTTGCAGAAAGACCCCAAGCTGCAGCAGAATGGAGCGATTCGAAATAATTGTATAAAATCACATAGCGCTGGAAGGAATATTTCAGCGAGGTATTCAGTACGACCCTGATACTTTAAGAGCAAGAGGAACCAGATCAGCAGGAAATTCCGATAATGCTAATAAATAGTCATCCCCCCTCCCCCCTAGTAAGAGTGAAATTATCAAATAACTTCAGAGCTAGCTGCGGCGGAGCGGCCGAGCGAATTCAGGCGCTACGCTGCAATGTGCGGGACCGTTCCCCGTCGGGGGTTCGAATCCCCCCTCGAGCATGGGGTTGTGCTGTCCTTAGTATAAGGTAGTTCATAAGTAGCTTATAAGGTTAGAGACTGATGAGCCCGTAGTTAAGTCCCTTAAGCTTCACAAACATCTCTAATAGCTGCAAGAATAACAAGGCACCCGATGTAGACAGTGTGGTGGCAGAATTGCTCAAGTTAGATTATGAAGCAACACCAGCAACCACTGTTCCTACAATCCTGGAACGCAGAAACTATCCCGGAGGATTGGAGGAAGGTAATCCTTAAGTAGGCCAAGAAAGGAGATCTGACAAAGTGCAACAACTGGTGAGGCATCACATGTTTGTCAATACCCAGTTAAGTATTTTCAAGTATTGTATTAACCCGCTTTAGAGTGCCAATAGATACTAAGGTCAGGAGAGAAAATGTTGGATTCAGACATTGCAAATCATGCAATGACCAAATCAACACCTTGAGGGTCATTATTGAACAATCTATGAAATACTTGTCCGCGCTATACATTGGTTTTGTTGATTTTGAAAAACCCTTTGATATAGTGCAACGAAAAGCTATCGGGAAAACAGTTCAGAATTACGGAGTACCTCCAAAGATAATGAGAATGATGTACAGAGAATATACTTGCCAGGTGAAACGTGAGGGGAAACTCTCAGAACCATTCAAACTCTTCTGGAGTAAGGCACGGTTGTTTGCTTTCATCACTGCTGTTCTCGCTAACATCAGATGGTGTTATGAAGAAGGCAACCCGAGAGAAAAGGAGAGGTATACAGTGGACTCTATATGAGTGCCTGAGGGACCTGGATTTTGCTGACGACATATGCCTTCTGTCCCCTACTTTCAAGGATATGAGCGAGAAGCTTAAGGAACTGCAAAACAGAGGCTCAGAGCGGAGTATTAAAAATAGATACGGTGAAGACTAAAGAGATTATGATGAACAGTAAGAAGAAAAACCTACTACCCGTGAAAGGAGATTGAGTAGGTGGTGAACATTCTTTATCTCGGAAGTATTATTTCCAAAAATGGAGGGGCGACAGAAGACGTTGAAGGTAGGATCAAAAAGGCTAAAGGGGCCTTTGCCCAGCTGCGATAAGTTTAAACATCTCGTGAAATATTGTTGAAGGTAAAGTTTAAACTCTTTGAATCAAATATAAAATCTGTTGTCTTTTATGGATATGAGACGTGGAAGGTGACATCCCAAATTAAAGCAAAAACACAAATCTTCATTAATAAATGTTTGAGGATTATACTGGGAGCACGCTGGCCAAACCTTATCTTAAGAACTATGGCAACGCACCCAGCAACGGAAAGTGGAGGTAATCGTAAAAGAAAGGAAATGGAGATGGATAGGACATACCCTGCGAAGAGGTCCGCAACAAAGGCAGACCAAGGTCGACCTGGCGCAGGACTGTTGAAGCGGAGGTGGCAGCCGGTGGCCACGCTTGGAGTAACACCAAGAAGACGGAAACGAACAGGGTCAGATGGAGAGCTCTAATATGTGCCCTATACTGCACACCGGAATAAAAGGAATCAAGCCTAGAGTAGGTTAGCTGCTTGTAAACCCATTAGTAGCTACTGAGATGACTTTCCAAAAACAGTGTCGTAGCTCTTCACAAACTGAACAATCAAAGACTATCGTCGTCAACTGTGAAGCCAATACCGTAAAAAAAACTTATTTTCTTATTGAAACCATCATTATTAACAACATTCTATAAAATAAACAAAAGTACGTGCACTTTTCATAAAAATTACCATTAGAAGACAACGAAAAAATAAATAAATATCTGCCTCGAAAGAATACGAACCACCGACCCTCGGATTGTAAAGTCAGAACGCTACCATTTTTTTAATTTTTTTTTTTATTTCTTCTTAGTATTATTTTTTAATTTGATCTTCAGGTAGTTCAATGCTTTGCGGTCGGTTGTCCATGTTCGATGTTGGTTAAGCAATTTGCTCAGCCATTTATTATTATTATTATTATTATTATTATTATTATTATTATTATCACAGAAGGCGTGTAGCCCTCTGACCGAACGCGCTGAGGCATGGCTCCCGGCATACCTGACATACATCGACAGATGCTGCACTTCTTGTAATGATTGGTACTTATGCTACCTAGCGAAACTTCAAACTTGATTTCTCGGGAATTTTTGAGAGTTGTGTCGAATGGCTTTGGCTGATTGTTATTTGAGTTCTGGACTTCACGTTCCGTAAGTATCAAAATATCCAAATCATTCAAGATTTATTCTTAAGAAAGAGCATACGAAGTACATAAAATGATTACATTTACAGGTTAATAGCTCAAGCGGTACTGAAATGTCAGGGTCAATACATCCATGCTGAAACACACGTACTATTACAAGATGTAGTCTCCATGATGGACAATGTAGGAGATGATTCTGCATCCATGGCATTGGCGAACAGTGTTCGGGTGACATATTTTACTCCTGCTCGAGTTGTTCACGTTATGACATGACTACGACTATTTGGTGTGTAAAGCGCGCGAGGATTGACAGACAACAGCTGGTGAGGAATCAGATTACGATTCACTTAATAATTAATAACTTATTTTCTAATTAACATACTTAAGAGTTCTTTTATCGCTTTGTTAAAGAATGAACACTTACAACAATCACTGAACTACTGCTGACATTAAAAGAAAGGGCTGAAGAAACCACTATGACTTTACTGTAAATACAGTGCCGTATTGTCAGGACGGCAAGCTTCAACTGCAACATTTTATTGACAGGATAGCACATTTACAAGGAGTCTCACAAACATGTGGGTTACGTGGAACTTTATCTTGGCTCAGGTATGAGGCGTAAATGAAGCAGCATTTACACAAAATTCATTTATCAAACTAATAAACCATGTATTATTGTTACTGTGTACTATATGACTTGGCGTCTGTCGTAAAAGTTCGTAAGGCATGAGGCTGCGAAGTGCATTTCGCTGCGGGGGCTGTGTATATCCGATTACGCTACTGACATATCTGCTTCTTGTTGGTTAAATGTTCAAATGTTTGTAGAACTTATGGGACTTAACTACGGGGTCATCAGTCCCTAAGCTTACAAACTACTTATGAACTAGCTAAGACTAAGGACGGCACAAATATCCATGCCCGAGGGGGGATTCGAACCCCCGACCGTAGTGGCTGTGCAGACCGTGACTGGAGCGCCTCAGTCCCCTCGGCCACCGTGGCCGGCTCTTGTTGGTTAGTTGAACACTTTTAGACGAAGCTGGTGCTCTTCCAAACGTACGTTAAGAGGCAGTAATGGTGGTGGGGGAATTACCTCACTTCGGTGTCGGGTGATTTTTCCTTCTTCGACAAAAAGTGTTTTGCTTCGGCGTCGAGGCGGCGGGTCGTTGTCCTGGGGTCGAACTTACGGTCTCCAGGCAGCACATCTTAGAATTGCACAACCTCACAGGAGACTTTGACAACCAAACTACATCCTATCGTTCCGGTCAATCATCCTGACTAAGTGCCTCTCTTATTCTTTATCTCATTCCTGAATGCTGTAACTGACGAATAAATTCTTCCAAATGTCGCTACCGGTGACTGATCATGACTGAAACTCCAGTTACTGCTGAATGTTTACAAGTGTTATTAAATTTCCTTTTGAGTAATGTCTGGAGATTGTGCTGGCCAGGGAAGTTGCAGTACTTCTTGCACAGCACGCCAAGTATCATGCGCAGTGCTCTAATTGGAACGTCAACTTTCTATTGTAAAAATGGCAAAAGAACTCCTCTTAGACTTCCTGCACCAATTAGTACCGAATCAGCGTGCCCTCCACAATGGTGAGTGCTGCACCTTATCGCACCCCACTTCATACAGGCAGTGCCGTGACCAGTGTCTTACGCGCATGCGCTCTACGAGACAGCGCTCTCCAGGTTATGTCGTACACGAAAAAGACCGTCACTTTCGAGCTTGGAGAATTTGCTTTGAACACTGAAGATCGTAACATGCCATTCTGTAAGCGATCCTCTCATGGCAGGATGAAGCCGTTTTCCTGGATGCTGTGGGCCGAGTGAAAGAGAGACTAGTGTGTACGGAAACTGTGAGTAAACGGTTAGCAACAGCTGATGCATTTCTTGTCCCACAAATACTCTTATCTGTGCTGCGATAGCTGTAATATCTTACAATAGACGAACTTGGAGAGACGTATTCGTTGTTTTGTAGACTTCTTCAACTTGTAAAATGTGTTTCGTGACATGTTCCACATCCACGAGGATCTCCTTAACGTGGATCTACGGAACGAAAAACTAATCTAATCTAATCTGTGAAACTGACTTTGACTTCAACAGTTTGTGCGTGGTATAAGAAAATGTACACAATGCTTTACGAGATGTGTGAAATGGCAGAAAGGCCTGGCGTCACGTCTGCCTAGCTTTCAGCCCACCACGTGGTTATAGCAAGGCCCAGTGTCCCTCTCCCGGCCACCTCCTTAGGTGCCCTGTCCGCCATCGCAACTTCAGCTCTGTTGTCTGTCAATCCTCGCGCGCTTTACACACCAAATAGTCGTAGTCATGTTATAACGTGAACAACTCGAGCAGGAGTAAAATAATGTCACCCGAACACTGTTCGCCAATGCCATGGATGCAGAATCATCTCCTACATTGTCCATCATGGAGACTACATCTTGTAATAGTACGTGTCCACTGCAGTCAGCATTGCGGAACAATGTACGCAGCCGGCCAACTTATGTTGCAGTTTCCCGAAAGCATCATCAGGCCAATGAAAATCCCACAATTTGGACCCTTTCAAGCTCGCTCAGTCTAGGAAGCACGAGTGAGTGTCTGTGGCATGTCGCCTGTTTGCTTTATACTGAAATCACACTGATACTTGTGACGTTAAGCATTCCCTATTAAAGTGTACGTTCAGACGACACTGATGGCTATGTTGATCGAAGTTGAAACCATTATTAGTACATATAGTACAGCCCAGATGGCATCTGCCATCATTGGTCCAGAATCGTCGTCAGTTTTCCCTATGCGCTATTATTTTTCCGGCAGTTTATAAACGTAGCCTACGATAGCTGTCCCAGAAGGATTGGACCATCTGATTCACGTCGAAACTAGTCATATTTTAAAAGAATACATTCATATGAATATTTCTTTTCATCGTTGTTAACTGAGTCTCTTACATAGCTGCCAAACCATGAGAAGCTCCATCCATTGCTTGTTAGTTCGCTTTTACTGCGTCCCGCCTTGCCAATCTCTTTGTCGACTGTTCTAGCAAATTTATGTGCACATATAGTAGACGGAATTAAGAAGGGTAGCGCACTAATCATATTTCAGGTACAATATGACATTCATTTCTCAATGTGCATATACAACTGTTAACTCTATGACTTTTACCTTATGCCTTTATTACTATTAAGAAGTGTACAAAACTCTATAATAACACATTGATCATGGTGCTCTCAGGGTATAAAGCGCCATGTTGGGTGCCGCCATCTTGAATCAAGAGGTATTACACACAGAACTGCTGCCAACTTAAGTGTAGTACTCACTGAGTCTCAGAGGTGACACAGAGAGCTACAGCCGCGGTGGAGAAGTCGAGCGGTCTAAAGCACCTCGCTGCGGAGCGCGCGGCTGCTTGCCGTGGAGGTTCGACTCCTCCCTGGAGCATGGGTGTGTGTGTTGTCCTTAGGTTAGTTTACCTAGGTTTAAGTAGTTTTTTAAGCTACGGACTGATTACCACGCAGTTTGGTCCGATAGATCTACAAACATTTGAACATTTGAACAGAGAGCTACAACACCAATAAATATCGCTTCTTGGCTTTTGGAAAGATCAATGTGAAGCTTAAAGAAAAAAGGATCAAGGAGAAATGTTTATTTGATTACGGTAATAATATACTACATAAACATAAACTTTAATATTATAATATGTACCAGAACCTTTCAACCAAATACAAACACGTTCACACACATTATTTTTCCATTGATAAAAAAAAAAAAAAAGTTCAAATGTTTGTATAGTCTATGGAACTTAATTACGGGGTCATCAGTCCCTAAACTTACAAACTACTTATGACCTAACTAAGACTAAGGACGGCACAAATATCCATGCCCGAGGGGGGATTCGAACCCCCAACTGTAGTGGCCGTGCAGACCGTGACTGAAGCGCCTCGGTTCCCTCGGCCACCGCGGCCGGCTCCATTGATTTCTAGTGCTAACAATAAAAGACATATTTTACACATAATGTGAAGTTCCAATATCTGTATTGAAAACATTATCAATTCGAAAAGTCCTTAAACGCAATTACATCTCTGTTGTTAAAACTTTTCAGACCAGCTACAAACTTTACTGTACTACCATTGTAACGAAGAACCGCTGCAATATTCCAACCATGTCCATGACATGCAGCTACTGAAGGGCTGCGGGTTCGAAACCTGCTCGGTTCTCAGATTATATCAAATTGCGTTTTGCCCCAAACTTCGCGTTTCAACGTGACGAGGAGTCGCAGAAACGCCACGTGGTTGACGTTAACACTAGTTCCCCCCTTCCCCTGCTGCCAGGACCATAGCCCACAGTAGATAAAAGTATACTGTTGTAGCAGAGCTTGATGAGACTGGGAGGAAAGTGGAACCTTCGATGCCCAATCCTAGCGAGCCTGTCTACTGCGACTGATGCTCTCTGTTACTGCATCTGTGTGGACCGTGAGGTTCCAGAACTCGTCGATAAGAACCCCAATGTATCCTGCTTGGTTTCGCTGAATCACTGATACTCCAGATATCCTCACTGTCGGGTTTTGTGTAAGGCTACCCTTCAAGAGAAGGTAGTTGGACTTTCTTCGTGCGACTGAGAGTTTGGTGGCTTGGAACCAAGCCGTCAAGATTTCCAAGGCAGTATTTTTTTTTTTTTTTTTTTTAATTTCTTTATTAATAATATCATACAACACATCACCTATGTTAAAATGGAACTTATTATTAATACAATGATTGTTTTTTGTTAGTGAGTTATAAACAATTAGTAATTTTAAGCAAACCACTGGCCACCTTTGTTTGTTAATCTGTTATGTTTTCTACTACCTAATATGCTACTGCTGTGTTGTTACAGGTTGTGCCAATGAGCGTGCCCCTGGTACTGGGCAGACTAAATTCCCTTTAGCCATCACAGCCCCCCCCCCCCCCCGCAAAAGTTACGACCAATTTGCTTTAATCTACGAAAGAATAAGAAAATCTACAGCTAACTTACGTCTAGGTCATGATCGGTGTTGACACATCTAACTCCCGAATCCAGGGGATTGCGGGTGCTGTCATTACGACCAGTCCACCGCCCGGCGGCATGGCAGATGTAGCTGTCTTAGTCGGGTAGTTTTGTCAAAGTCAGGTTATTTGTTCCTGATGAAGTCCAGGATCACTTTTTTTAGAGATCTCGTTTGCAAGAGCGTCGAGTATTCGGGACCTATCCGGATCCGGGTTTCCGATAAGATCTTATGTGTTGTTATCGGGCAGAGATCCACAGCCACGCAGTCGAATGCAGGACATTCGTACGCAATATGTTCAGGTGTTCCTACCTCGGCACCACAAACTGGTGTAGCTTGTTTCCTAAAGCGGCAGAGGTATGCCGGATAGGGTCCATGTCCGGTAAGAAATTGCAGCAATCCTCTCGAAGGTTTCAAATGCTTCATTTTTAGTTTTTCCAGGAGATCTGGTGGGAGAGCATGCGTTCTCCTTACAGACTCCTCTCCATCGCAGGATTCTTGCCAGAGCTGTAACCCCTTACGCCCAATTTCGGCCTTGCTTATTACTGATTCCCCAAGAATTTCACCGACTTAAAGCCCGTTTTAAACGATCAACTAACTTGTAATAGATTGATAAGAAGTTGCGATAATGGCTGCTGTCAGTCGTTTGAACGGCTGCACTAGTATGATCGCGCTAGTATCGAAGCGCGATAATTATAGCGATAAAGAAATAGGGCCAGTTCTAAATTCGGTACTAGTGGATTCACTGCGCATGCGCGAGCTAGTAGCTGTCAGCTGCAGTCATCGCTTAAGTTAGTCCGCCATTTTCCTTCGTATTTACGTATATTTTACGTTAGGTCAAAATTTATGATCAAAATGTATTACAAAATGTATTTCTAATGATGGCATTCACACTGTCCGTCACCAAACCGTCACCTAACGTCAACGTCACGTTAAGCTTTATCTAGAAGATTGTTTTCATTGAACAGTCGTCTGCTGACATCGGAAGTTAACCTATTTTCGTCACGCGATTTTCAAATTGTAGTCGACAATTACTCGGTTTGCACGTAAATTTGTCTTATTAATCTTTAGTTTATTATTACACTTTGGTTTAGCGGTAAATTGCAAATGTTTCACGACGACGTAAATATTTATCTCGATTATTGTCTACCGAAAAGCGAGGTCGTACATCTGAAACCGAAAAATGGTTTATGTTTTGCAATATCGTAACAGAAAAGACTGAAGCCAATTGTTTATTTGAATAAGATTGTAATTTGATGATGCAATTTTCATTAAATAGCATTTTAAATGAAAAAGTCAGTCCAAATGAAAGACAAAAATTCAGTTGTGCATGACGTTATTAACAATGTCAGTGGGCAAATCGTAGTAGAAAAAGTAAAGAAGGTCTATTTATGCTCTTATAAATATTGCTTGATATGTTCATATGTTTATTTTTTTCGATTGAAAATATATGTGAATGTTTTGAAATGTTGTTTCACGTCCCAGAACCTTACCACATTAAAATGTTTGTTTGTACAGCTTATGGGACTTAACTACGGGGTCATCAGTCCCTAAACTTACAAACCAGCTAACAGTAAGGACGGCACAAATATCCATGCCCGAGGGGGGATTCGAACCCCCGACCGTAGTGGCCGTGCAGACCGTGAATGAAGTTTCTCAGTCCCCTCGGCCACCGCGGCCGGCTTACCACACTAAGTGGACCATAGATTGCAAGATTTTCTTTGGCCGTCAATAACATTTAGCGTTGTTTCCTCAATTCCAGTATTAAACTATGACTTCCTACATAACAAATCGCCTGTTATAAACCCACTTTCAACTTCGGGTATTACTGTTCGATTACGTTTATCGCTAAACACGCTGCCACAAGATCTTGCATGAGTTTGTAGTTCAGGACTAGTTACACAGACAAATATAAACAGACGAGAAACCTTCGTAAGGGCCCGGTCCTACCCTCAGGGGTGCGGGGAGGGAGGGTTTCCAGCAGTTCCGTAAGATGACCGATGATGGCGCTGCGGTCAGAAGCAGCCCTTTAAACTGGCCAGAGCAGGCGGCAGGTAGCGGCTGTCCCCACCACCACCTCCCCTCAAACGCCAGCAAGCCGGACACAGCCGTGGCATCGTGGCAGCAGAGAGTAAGCCCCCCCCCCCCCCTAAACCACTGTCCTATGCTCCCCTCGTAGTTCCTTAAGATGCTAGCAGGTGTCAGGCCATTCCCTGGTTTAGGGTGCCTCTCGCACGTCAGACGGTAGCGTGGAGGGGAGGGTGAGGGGAGAGCTCGTGCTGCCTGCCAAGAGGCCACGGCTGTGTCCGGCTTGCTGGCGTTTGAGGGGAGGTGGTGGTGGAGGCAGCCGCTACCTGCCGCCTGCTCTGGTCAGTTTAAAGGGCTGCTTCTGACCTCAGCCCCATCATAGGACATCTTACGGAACTGCTGGAAACCCTCCCTCCCCGCACCCCTGTGCGTAGGACCGGGCCCTTACGGAGGTTTCCCGTCTGTATATATTTGTCTGTGGTGGCAGGCGGCACGAGCTCTCCCCTCAACGTCCCCACCACGCTACCCTCTGACGTGCGAGAGACACCCTAAGCCAGTGAACCGCCTGACACCTGCTAGCATCTTATGGAACTACGTGGGGAGCGTATGGCAGTGGTTTAGGTGGGGGGGAGGGGGTCTTCTCCTCTGTATATGTGTGCTAGTACGCAAGGTGCGCTTCAGTAGACTATTGTCTATCTTGTTCACCTTCGTTCATCGTTTAAAAAGGGCTTAAGGATCTTCAGTTTGGTCAGCAGCGTCCCAGCAGCACCGAACCCCGGTCCCCCGGCTCCGCTCCTGGACGTTGCGCCTGTGGTGGGGGAAACACCTGCCGCGGCAGTACGTAATCGGTGCGTGTCGGCTGCCGGCGTCCGCGGCCCTTAACAAGAGTCTGACTGCCGCGGGCCGCATGAATAAAACATGGCGGACCACCGGGCCAGGCCCGGAGCGCCCAGTGCACGCACAGTGGCTGGACCGCGCGCACCCGCCGGCGGTTCTTAACTGCCGTCGCGGTCGCCGGCGGACACGCTTTCTGGGCACGCAGAATGCGCCGTGTCGCGACTACCGCCGTACAGGTGTTCCCTCCGCCTCTTTAGCCGCTAACAGGACCCGTGTAGCCGCTGACCGCACGGAAAAAAACCGCCTCCGCAAAAACGGGGGACAAGCGCGGGCTTGTCGAGTGGATGCAATTTATTCCTTTCGTGGGGCGGCATACGTCCTGAAATAAGCGCGCACTAAATTAAAGGACACGGACGAGCAAGTCGGGCTGCGACGAGAACGCTGCGGACACTCAAATGTCCGTGTTTCATTTGGTTCTGCGCGTGTTTCGTAGTGTTTCTTTTACTTTTGTGCTCGAAGACGTCCCTTCCGAAGATGGTGCCTTTGTCTTGCTGTTTGGAGACGTGAGCGGAATCGCGTCTTTACCGTGTCGTCCGTCATGGTGAATAACTGTGTGTCCTCCAGACTGTTAGACAGCATGTTTTGGCTATCACATTGAGAAAAAAATATTCAGATATCTAAAAACTCGCGTCTGTAGATTTTTCTGCGCTCAATAGTGATAGCACATTACACACCCATAACACTACTGACAAGGGAACCTCCCCATCGAATCCCTCTCAGATTTAGTTATAAGTTGGCGCAGTGGATAGGGCGCGAAAAACTGAACACAGATCAATCGAGAAAACTGGAAGAAGTTGTGTGGAACTATGAAAAAATAAGCAAAATATAAAAGCTGAACAGTTCATGTGAAAGGCAACGTTGAGCAAGTTGTATTTAAGCGCCGTGGTCCTGTGGCTAGCGTGAGAATTTGCGCAGCGAGAGGTCCTTGGTTCACTCCTTACCTCGAACGATTTTTTTTTTTCGCAAAATTATGATCCGTCGGTCCGTTCATTGAGCTCTCTGTTCGCTGTAATCAGTTTAGTATCTGTGTTTTGCGACTGCAGCGCAAAACCGTGCGATTAGCAAACGAAAGGAAGTGCCTCTCCAATGAGAACCTAAAACATTTAATGTAACAAATTAAAACCTTCGGTCGTTAATTTTGGACTTTTCAAAGTCCATAAATAACGGCTGAAGGTTTTGATTTGTCATGTTCGTCATATGACAGGAATTACATGTCGACCCACCTAACTTGTACACTTCTACATTTGCCCGATTTAGGTTTTCTTGTGGATGTGATAATCACTCCCAAAGAAGTGATGATAAGAGTTTGTCACATACTATCGCGCAGTTACATCACATCGGATGGACTAACACAATTTCTTCCTGTTTTCCCGATTGATCTGTGTTCATTTTTTTCAAGGCCTATCCACTGCGCCATCTTATAACTAAATCTGAAGGGGTGCGATGGGGAGGTTCCCTTGTGAGTTTAGAAATGTTCAAAATGTTTGTAAATCTATCGGACCAAACTGCGTGGTCATCAGTCCGTAGCTTACAAACTACTTAAACCTAGGTAAACTAACCTACGGACAAACACACACACCCATGCCCCAGGGAGGACTCGAACCTCCACAGCGAGCAACCGCGCGCTCCGCAGCGAGGTGCTTTAGACCGCTCGGCTACTCCACCGCGGCTGTGAGTTTTGTCAATAAACTGTTAGAAAGAATGGGGCTAAACATAATCCAACCATTAATTGGAAAAGCAACACCATTGCAACAAGCAGGTTTCCGAAAGAATAGCAGTTGCTGTGGCCAAGTATTGGCGTTAACATCCTTCATCGAAGCACGGTACCAACGTAAATTGTTGATCTTACTGCCGCCGTATAGCGCCATGGCCTGCTGCTTTATTGCCAGAGGTTATTTCCTGCCAAAAGCTGGTTAATTTAATGGATACATTCTCAACAATAGACGATTTCAAATATCCATAGGACACAAAGGGTGCAGATGGCGAAGGCTGAATGATAGCTACCGCAGATCTCTATGCTATAACCAACCCTTTTTAATCTTTATACCAGCGACATGCGCAATACAAGTGCTATAAACGTTCAATTTGCCGACTATCTAGCACTAGCTTATCAAGCAAGAAACCTGGAAGAGTGTGAGAGAACCTTGACTATAGATTGACTACAGATTTACACATAAGAGCTGGAGACTGAAGCCAAATCCAACTGAAACAGAGGAAAAAGCTAACCACCTTAATAACCGCGATGCAAATAGCAAATTGAATGTTTTCTTCGAAAATGTCCCCCTGGAACGTAACGCATATCCAAAATACTTGGTTTGGGGGTCATTTAAATCGAGCTCTTACCTTTAAGAACCGTCTAGAATACGTAGCAAAAATAGTGAACACCAGAATCGACATTGTCAGAAAACTGAATGAATCAGTGCAAATGGGGTGCAAATGCAGATACTCTCCGTACTGCTACACTTGCATTAGTTTACTTCACGGCAGAATACTGTGCTCCAGGATGGAAAAATAGTGCACGTGTACGCAAAGTCGACCTCAAATAATTAGAATAATCGGGGGCACTACAGAGAGTACACCACTTCCATGGCTGCCTGTGTTGTGTAATATACCAGCTCCATCGATAAGACGAGAAGCAGCAACAATAAGAGAGTTCCACAAGAGTTCTGGTCACAGCAACTCACTTCTATACAATCGACTGCAGAATATACCAACCAGCAGACTTAAATCCAGAAAACCACCATGGTCAATACGAGATGCGCCCCTTGTTTATGATGTCCACCAAGAATGGAAAGATGTTTGGAAAAAGTTTCCTCCGACTAAATATCGTCTTATAACTGATCTTACAAAACGTGTTAATGGATTCGGTCTTCCCAGAAGTCCATGGATGTCCATGAACCGATCGCGTATAGACCATGGAAGATGTAGTGCCTGTTTGTATGAATGGGAATACAAAGATGCCACAGTGTGTGGCTGTGGTGCTCCTGTGCAAACTATGCAGCACCTGATTGAAGAGTGTCCATCACGGAAATTTCCTGGAGGACTCAGTGAGCTGCATTTTGTAACAAGAAGACCTATAAGGTGCTTAAGATACTTAGATATTAAATTATAGTATTTTCTCTGGTTTGTTTGTTTGCTTGTTTTTTTGTTATGCGTATTTGTACATTGCTTTTGTATATGTAATCCCTTATATATGAAAATTTTCAAATAAAACTGTAATATGACCATGTTGGCAGTACGAATAAAAGTGACATGGTAAAAGCCTTGTATTTTACGTCCCGTAATTCCTATTACATACACTGCCGGTAATAAAAATCACTACACCATCTTAGGGGTTAACGATTCAGTCAAGATTAATTGATCAAACAGTTCATATGGAGCACACAGAACAATTACATTTAGAGTTCAACAGCTCAAACGGTAGTGAGGTGCCTACGGACGACAATGCAACCCTTATTTCTGACATCCATTCGATTATACAGATGACAAATACTATTCTGGGCTATATAGTCCCACTCTCGCTTGACCTATTCACCTAGTTTTGCAAGGGAGGTGATTCGACGAGTTGCGCGTGACGTTGGTCTTCCCTGCACAACCCATAGGTTTTCATAGGAGACAATTCTGGAGATCGCTCTGCCCACGGAAGTTGCTGCACGACTTGCACATCACATTGACTTTGAATCTCTCTCTCACGCTTTATCCCCCCCCCTCTCTCTCTCTCTCTGTCTCTCTCTCTCTCTCTCTCTCTCTCTCTCTCTCTCTCTCTCTCTGTGTGTGTGTGTGTGTGTGTGTGTGTGTTTGTGTCGGCGAACATTTTCCTCTTGGAAATTACCATCACCATCCTAGTGAAAGAATTGCAAAAACTAAAAATAAACCTTCCTACAACATTCTGAGAATACCGATCGAGAACTGTAGTTTCTCGCACTCCATACCATAAGCCTTGGGCTGGAGCAAATGAGTCTTGGAATAGTGAACAAGACAGTTCTCGGCAGTTCTACGTCGTACATCCAAATGACCATCACTTGCATGCTGGCGAAATCTGCTTTGATCGGCGAAAGTCACGATCTCGTGCTGACATAATCTGTCGCAGAGAACGAAGAAGATATATTTCACGAATACACGGTTTACTGAAAAGAGAATATAACAAGAAACTTAACAAGAGCAAATTAAGTGAGTGATTTAGATTAGGAGGAGCGACAATAACAGTGGTAGATTAATGTCGTTATTAAAGGTAGTAAAATAACCCATGATGCCCATAGTTGAGTAGATACTAAATACAAGATGAAAGAATTTCTATTGCAATTTCATAATGCAACCCATAGAATTATATAAGGAAGCTACACGCGATAGGGGGCGATTACAGAGACGGATGAGGTCCTGTCTCAGAAAAACCACAAAAGTTAAATAGTTACAAAATCGGAAAAATATAAATAAGAATTACGGAATGCATCCCAAAGAAATGTTTAGAGTTACACGAAGAAGCGAAAGAAATGCAGCTACACGCGATTGGGAGCGCTTACAGAGACGGATGAAGTCCAGTCTCACAAAACTCGTAAAAGTGAAATAATTACAAAGTCGGAAAAATAACATTAAGAATTACAGCATGCAACCCATAGAAATGTTTAGAATTACATAAGGAAGCTATTGAAGGTGGTTGTACAAAGCTCAGAGAGAATTACTGACAAAGACAGAGTGCGTACTACAAGTTGGAGAGGAAACAGCAAAATTAAAATAGGCGGGGAGAGAAGATCGCGAAGTATTAGTGGAAATCAGAAGGATACCCGCAAAGTTACTTGCCTGATGGCCATGGAACAAATAAAAGTGGAAGCTGAAGGCTTTGTTCTATGAACCAACCTCGCGGAACACATATCACTCACGGAAGGAAACGATGAGAAGATTTTTACATACACTGTACAAAAATGAACATATCACCTATTAGAAATCGGGCCTCATAAAGCTAGAAAGAATTTACACAGAGTTCATACATCGCTACATGATTACAAAAGGTTTTGACATACCAGGCCGTTATCAAACTGCAACCGCGTTTATCTACTGGAAACCAATAAATTGAAAAACGAGAACACATTTCTGCACACTATCGGAGGAAATATTCCAAAAAATGATTCTAAGTTCTCGAGTCTAAGTTAAACGTGCTAGATAATGAAACGCTACCATCTCTTGAACCCAAGAGGAGAAGCAATCTTACCTCGCCAGACGCCCAGTATAGAGAAAGAACAGCCGAGCGGCCACGGGGGGCGCGAAAAGCTACCGGAAGCTGGAAAGCCCAAGAAACAGCGATGGTGGGGACGGAGAGGGAGACTTTCGCTGGAGAGGGCTCGCTGACTAGCTTGTAACCAAAGGGTGTAGAAACCTCTTTGGTAGTATCAGAAGCTATCGACACTGAGCCAGAGAGAACGATACAAAGCGAGCTATCACTCCCCACATTCAGACAGCCATAGATTCTCTCAACCACTTAAAAGTAAAACAACTGCAAATTCTCACAGGGACAGTGGCGTAGCGGAGAAGCTGTAGATATGCCACATGAACTAATATAATAATAAATTATTAACATAACAAATTAAGAAAAACCTAGCAATATTAACTAATATTTTAACACATGAAATAAAAGTGCTATTCCTCAAGTCTTGAAAAGAGTGGTGTTCAAGTTTTAACAAAATGATAATCTATCGACATTACATAAATTATAACTTTACAGTAATATACAACAAATATATGGAAGACGACAGACGGTCGTCTTTCAACATGTTCGTGCATCACTAATTCCCCGCTCCTTACGCTACACCCAACAGCTGCGAGAGAAATCCATAATTCTCCTACCATTGTTGGGAGGTGTTATCTCTTAACATGGCATTTTGATATTTGATTATAATTCATTGTCCTAAGAACGACGTGTTTTTGACTATTTTCAGTGCGCTATTGCTTTGAAATGGCAACGCTTTAGTTATAAAAAGAAAATCATGGAATGCACAAAGCAATATGGCGTATGCTACAGAGCGTTTCGGGCAAGGATTCGGTCGAGGGATTGACGTAACTGATTTCAAAACGGCAAATGCACGCAATGTGCTTTCCAGACTATAGGCACTCGCCCGAACGTCAAATGTACACTACGATCCATCCAGGCTATAGCATTCGTAACCAGTACAGGCAAAGAAAATAAAGTCAGAGCAAACTACCAAGCCAAGACAGATGATAATATTTTAGTGGAGAAACATACTGAAAAAGTAGGAGAGTAGGAGAGATATTAAAATATTAGTTTAAAGAGGTAAAAAAAAAAAAAAAAAAAAAACAGTATGTCAAATCTAAACTCAATAAAATTTTGGATGTTTGTTGACATACAGAGAGAATATTACTTGTTTGGTGCATAGATATTATCAGAATAGTAGAGTCGTAATCGCGCCGTCCATTGTTTCTTATTATTTATATTTTTATTATTTTTCCGAAATTTTGCAAAAAATCATAGAACTACAGGCAAATGTAAAATGGGCCGTAAAACATGCAGGTGTGATTTTTTTTTTTTGTTCTGATCGTGGGTGTAGCATCCCATTACATTAATAATTATTAGAAACAATATTCACTTCCACCAAGTTTCAATTAAAGAATTTTGTTTAATTTCTGAAATAAGTTACTTATATTTTACTCTTGGGACAGATAATGTCCAAAACGTGTGTTTGCACAAGAGTCTGAAATCAAGTCTCGTAAATTTACGTTTCCAGCGTCTCCTTTACACGAAATTCTTTAATATTTAGTAGTATATGTCGTGTCTCAAATCTCTGCATTAACTGCCCGATCCACTGTATCAAAAAGGATTAGTACGCTTGCATCGCGCTGCGAAAAAGGTCCGGGAAAGCTGCAGAACTCGCTCTAATTGCTATCTGTTTATTTATTGGTTAATATCCGAGTTTAATCTCATGCCGACACAAGGGCACAACATCATAGATATGTAAAATGAGCTACAAAACAGTATAAAAATAATACTATCAGAGACAAAGAACGAGAGACAACTATACCTGTGCAGGTTTAATTTTAACGATGTTATTATGAAATGAAAGCAGGGAGAGAGCTCTCAACTAATTTATCACTCTGAAACATTTAATTAACATTCTGGCATAGAGAATTAAGGCCTCTCTGGTAACTAACACGTGGCTTTGATAACTAACATAGAGATTTTCGTTCCAATTATCATACAGACGTCAGTACAATATGGATTATTTTCTGACGTCTCGCTAATATCTAGGGAAAAAAAAAAATAGAACCAAAAAAAAAAAAAAAAAAAAAAAGCAGAGCTAGCCTTTAACACTGCCGTCTTTTTTACGTGTGATAGTAAAACGTTTCATGTAATGATTAATTGGTGGTACACAAGATATATTTCTGCTTCATTCCTAAACGCCATTTAAATCCGTACGTTATAGAAATTCGGAATTCTTGTTAGCAAGGATTGACGACTGGTATTCCCGATTTGGTTTTGTAGTTTAGTCGACGGCATAAGCTGTCTACATTCTGATATAAACGTAACTCTAGTGAAACGTCTGTGCTGAATTTGCTGCAATGTCTCAACCAAAACCACAGTCTGAAGCTCCACGAAATCATCGCAAAACATCATAACGCCTTCGTTAATTAGCCTTGTCGAAGTCAATTCTCAAAAGTGACGAAATATTACCGCGTGATATTTAAATTTTAAAAGACTTGAAAATGAAAACATGGACTTCACGAAACCGGTATTTAGAAAACATCGATAGTGCGAAACCCAGTTTGCCCTTTTCTCTCATGACTCCATATTTCTCAAATTTCGAAAGTCTTTCGACACGATTCCCCACTGCAGACTGCTAACTAAGGTACGAGCATGTGGAAGAGTTACACAAATATGTGAGTGGCTCGAAGACGACTTAACTAATAGGACCTATTACGTTGTCCTCGATAACAAATGTTCATCAGAGACTAAGGTATCGTAAGGAGTGCCCCAGGAAAGTGTGATAGGATCGTTATAATTTTCTATCTATATAAATGACCTGACGGGGAAAGTGAGTTGCAATCTGCAGCTTTTTGCTGATTCTGCTGTGGTGTAAAGGAAGATGTCGTCATTCAGTTCAATTGCAATAAAAGTCTATGTGGACTAATCACTTCTATTAGCTGCAGACCTCGTCCACCTTCTAGCTAAGCACGACCCACCTCCTGCTACCGCCGCATCCCGGAGATATAAACGGCGGTTTTCGACGAACCACCAACCAGTCTGCAAGATCTACGTCCAATAGCTGTTGTAGAGAGAGGGTATCTAAACCAAAGAGCTCCTTCTAGTGGACAGTATGCCTCGACGAATACATGCATGATCAGTGCAAGAAAACCTGTTGCTGGGCATTTTAGTTTACTGAAGAGTATGGGGATACGGACACAAATTCAGAATGTCTAAGTTATAGTCACAAAACCTGTGATAAAGAGAACCAAAAAATTGCTTTTGTATATCTCTATTTTTAACTAATGGGTCATGAATCTTTGGGATCTTTGTGATGCAACATATATTTTGATATGTGAATATATGAAACAGAATTTCAGTACTTAATATGAACTTAATCAGAGATACCGTAAGTAATTAATCAACGGGATAAGTACTTAAAAAGTTTTTTCTTCAGAATAAAACAATATAATCCCCTCCAGAAACTCGGACGACATCAACCGGATGCTCGTATTCGTTCCACAGTTTCTGTAGCGTCTCACGCATAACACATTGGAAAGCTGCAGTTATTCCTTATTTTAGTTGGACAATTTTAGCGGGAGAGGTGGTCGAATGACCGGATCATCAATACACAGCCATAGAGATGTGTTGAGCTGCTTCGTGGCCGATAAATTTCACTGGGATTATTTCTTTCAAGTTGGCACGAACATATCAGTTCCAAACGGATGGTACCCCCCCCCCCCCCATGCGCTGCAATATAAATTTATGTGCCTCATTGAGTTGAGAAAACAGCCAATTCCAGATAGGGTTGGCGGAAATGCCGTAAAAAACGTTCACTTTCGTGAATCACGTTTACGAGGAATTCTTTGCTGCGAATTCTCAGTGCCCCATATTGTTATTTCCGGTGTAGGGAAGCAGTTTAGAGAGCTAAATACAAAAGTCTCCTGGTCCATATGGAATACTAGTTTTACAATAAATATCCTGCGACACTGGCCCCTTACTTAGCTTGCATTTATCGCCAATATTTAATTCAGCCCAAAATTCCTAGTGATTCTAAAAAACCGCAGGTCACTTCGTCTATAAGAAAGGAAAGAGAACTGACAGACATAATTACAGGCCAATATCGTTGACATCAGTTTCCTGTAGAATTTTGGAGCATATTCTCAATTCGAATTTCTTTTAGCCGAAAAAGCTTCTTTCTATGAATCAGCACGGGTTTAGGAAACATAGTTCCTGTGAAACTCAGCTTGCCCTTTTCTCACATGACATCTTGGGAGCCATGGATGAAGGGCAAAAGGCAGACTGCGTTTTTCCCGATTTCAAAAAGGCGTTTGACGCGGTGTCACACTGCAGACTGGTAAGAAGATACGAGCATATGTAATAGTTTCAGAGATTTGTGACTGGCTGGAAGACTTCCTAAATAATAGAATGCAGTACGTTGTTCTCGACCTTGAGTGTTCATCAGAGACGAGTGTATCGTCAGGCGTGCCCCAAAGAAGTGTGATAGAACCGCTGCTATTTTCTATCAATATAAATGATTTGGTGGACACAGTAACTCGTAATTTACGGCTGTTTGCTGATGATGCCGTGGTGTATGGGAGGCTATCGTCTTTAACTGACTGTAATAGCATACAGGATGACTTAGACAAAATATCTAGTTCGTGCGAAGAATGGCAGCTAGCTCTCAATGTAGAAAAATCTAAGGTGTCGCACATGAGTAGGAAAAACAACCCCGTAATGTTCGAATACAGCATCAGTAGTGAGCTTCTTGATGCTGTCGCGTCGTTCAAATATCTAGGCGTAACACTGCAGAGCGATATGAAATGGAACGAACATGTAAGGACAGTTGTTCAAATGTTCAAATGTTTGTTAAGCTTATGGGACTTAACTACGGGGTCATCAGTCCCTAAACTTACAAACTACTTATGAACTACTTACGAACTAGGACGGCACAAATATCCATGCCCGAGGGGGGGATTCGAACCCCCGACCGTAGTGGCCATGCTGACCGTGACTGGAGCGCCTCAGTCACCTCGGCAACCGGGGCCGGCTAAGGACAGTTGTAAGGCGGACAGTCGACTTCTGTTTATTGGGAGAATTTTGGGAAGACGTACTTCATCTGTAAAGGAGACCGCGTATAAAACGCTTGTACGACCACGTATTGAGTATTGCTCAAGTGTTTGGGACCCGCAGCAATCAAGTTAGGCTAATTCATTGGAGTATAGGCATTCTTTTTTTCTTCATTCTATTTGGGAGCTGAATAGGAAAAGAAATGCCTGGTAGTGGCACAATGTACCCTTCGCCATGCACCTTACGGTGGATTGGATTGCGGAGTATGTATGTAGATGTAGATACAGATACCGTTACGATTGGCGTTTCCGTTTGAGTAAAATGTAGCTTCATCGGTATACATTAGCCGAAGGCATAGCTCTCAGAACTCTTTTCGCCTTGTTAGCTTCGAAAATGACTTTAACTAATTCCACAAGATAAGGCTTCATGTCTTTGTCTTAAGAATCTTCGAATGGTCGGTTGTGAATTTTGGAATTCTTCGCTAGCGAATGCTTCCTGTACGCAGTCAGGGCGTCGAGAACTTGAATTGCATTATTTGATACTGTGTCAATATTACGAACAACATCCTTCACTACCAAGCTGGTATCATCAGCAAACAAAATACTTTACAATTACCTGTTATACTCGAAGGCATATCATTTAAATAAATAGGAAACATCAACGGTCCCAAACCAGTCCCAGACATCGACAGTTCTTGAATGTCTGTACCTCTTCCACGCCCGAACATCATCGCTTTGGATCATTTCGAGATGTCTAGAAACATCCCTTGATGAGGGACCCTCGTAACAGAAAGTAACAATGAGGATACGATCTAACTTCGGAATTCATATTTTAAGCACGGCAGAAATAAAGTCAACACAATCATTGTACTTCCTTATGTTATGACAGCCCGTCTTACCCACTGCGTCGCTTTCTTACTGCTCATGCGTATTTTTTATGTATTTACATATTACATATACATATTTTTGTTTACATATTTACATGTTTTTGTGGGTTGTATATGGGCAGTTTAAGAAAAGATGTTTTTGATGCAATAAACACAACGTAATTATTCAGGAGACCATAAAACCAAGGTGATGCAATACGGTTTTTCCAATCCAAGCGAACTTTGTTTTCCATTAGAAAATATTAATTACATCTCGCCTGTGGCTTGAACAAGCAGATAACGCCTTTCGATAGTCGCGCTTTGCTACTATCAATAGTGGTGCTTTATTTTGCTTTACATATTTATGCCGACAAAAGTAATTTCCAAGCATGTAGGCGCTTCGTACTTTCACGGGCCAAGTAGGAATTTTTTTAATATAAATTCCACTATTAATGCACTTTAAAGTGCTCAAATAACGCGGCAGAACAGCCGTGCGCACTAAGGTACCCAGCTGCAGTGAGCGTGGCCGTTCGCCGTTGGGGGTTCGAGTCCTTCCTCGGGCATGAGTGTTTGTGCTGTCGTTGGTATAACGTTCTTTAAGTTCTTTAAGTAGTTCTTTAAGTAGTTTGTAAACGTAGGGACTAAAGACCAACGAAGTTAAGTCCTTTAGATTTACAAACATTTTCAAATTTTTTGTGAACAAATGTGACACCTCCGCTACGAAGTTATACGGACAATACCACACTAGTATAAGTTTATGCCGGTGTGACCTCCGCAAGACTAAAACTGACTAGTCATTCTTCTTGGGCTTCTAAATCATGAACGTAATTTCAATTACAAGCTCCTTGAAACGTATTTCGAAAATTTAATGATTCTACTAAGTTTGCTTACCAGATACGAAGGGAGATCTTACTGCAGTTGAACCAAGATTATACTTGGCAAGATTGCAGTAACATGTTCATTTATGCCGACATCGTGTCTCAGTACACATTGATACCGCCCTCTGGTCTGGTGGGAATGTTGCAGCAGCAGCATGACGACCTACAACGGCAGCATAAGTGGTTCCAGTCTTAGAACCGGAAGACATTTAGAATCAGAGAAGATACGACGACTTAGTCTGTATACATTGGTGACGCACAGTCGACGAGAAACGGAGATGGTGCATGGAAAATGTGGCATGTGATTTGCTTCATTCATATTAGTTGGCATTTACATTAGAAACGCATAAATGGCAGCTCTTGAAACACGACTTTGGCACAAAAGTAATTAAATTGGTTACTACTACGTGCCATATATATAAAGGTAAAGCAGTCAACAATACGAAGATTGGTTTAAACACCACAGTGCTTTACTTGGCATAGTCCTGCTTGGAGGTGGTATGCCGTTGCCTTCCTCCGACCTTCGAACTGACTTACGCAGCCAGTTATAGGGGGACCTACAGTTTAACGTGGGTTTCGAACCACGCTGCTGCTCGGTATTTTTCACATCGGCAACACTGCCAGAGGTGAAAGAAGAGGATAGTGACAGATAAAAATCGTAAAACATGGCGGGGATCGAACCCGAGACCTTTGGATTTGTAGTCTGGCACTCTTATCACTGCGCATCCGTGCCGCGCCATAGATATACAGATGCGTAATAATATCATTGACTTGTCTCGTAGCGGTCACTGTTTGGCCGGAGACAAACATTCTAGTTTCGAGTGTCGTGGACAGAGGTCGTCCAATTTGCAGTGGCGGCAGACAAAACACTCCAGGTTGAGATATTGAATACTGAAGTGGTCTGAACTGCTGGGACGGCATCCACTGATTGAACTCGATTGTTCCAGCTATAAAATTAGATAAAAGAACAGTTTTTACGTAGCAATTTTGGGTAGTGACAGAATCACTTACCGTGTACGCATTTGTGTAATAATAAAAGGTATTTTGTGTAAGTAATTTTGGATTGTCAGTATTAAGAGATTTGTCAAAGATTGTCAGTTGTGTAGAAGTTTGTATGACAATGCTTTGATTTTTTAGTACTTAATAAAGAAATATCCTTCTGTCTTATTACAGTAATCAGAAAGTATCATCTTCCCTACTTTGATTTACAAGTGTAAAATCTATGAGACTGCATGTGCCGGCCGCGGTGGCCGAGGTGACTGAGGAGCTTCAGTCACGGTCTGCACGGCCACTACGGTCGGGGGTTCGAATCCCCCCTCGGGCATAGATATTTGTGACGTCCTTAGTATTAAGTAGTTCATAGGTAGTTTGTAAGTTTAGGGACTGATGGCCCCGTAGTCGAGTCCCATAAGCTATACAAACATTTGAACTCTTTTTTAGACTGCATGTGTTTAAAAATTGCATAGCAAGCAGTGCGTTTTCCACTGTGCAGAAAGAGTATTAGAATTTGATTAGTGAGAAAGCAGGAATTTATTTTCCTAAAAGATTTCCATTGTTATCAACGTTCACAGTGTTAAAATAGTTATAATATTCTTATAATAATAATAATAATAATAATTATTATTATTATTATTATTATTATTATTGACCAAGCACAAGTGAACGTGACAATGGGTCGCTAACATGATGCGGCCACTGAGAAAGTGCGCAGCTGTTACTGCGAGCTGTGTAAATGCCGCTCCGACCAGCTTTGATGCAGCCGCTATTGTTACTGCTATGCTTAATTTAATGTTAATTAAACTGTGAAAACCTTTCTCTTTGGCTACTAACATAGAAGCTGCTTAATTATATTACTAGCTGATTATATACACCCCATTTCCACTACATTGCTCCTCTTCCACTTTGAAATTAATGCGACCCTAATCATTTTATTTGTTGTGCAATTGTTTTTGTACTATAATTGGTTAAATGATAGAAAGTGTAAAAATAAGTCATAGATTAATAAATTTGATAGGCTTTATTTTTTAAGAAATAGCCTCCCCAGAACCAAATCATGGCTGCGCCACTGCTACCAGTAGAAGTAATGTGGAACGACTGTGTTATGATAATGCTTATCTGGGATTATCAATAAAGAGCTCCGGATGATAACAATAACTGAGATGACCTTGAAATGCGCATGAAAGTTGTTGAAAATCAAATAAGGTGAATATGTGATAAAACAATTAAACAATATTAAATTACCATTGCCAACTTGAATGTACGTGACAAGCCTGCAAGAAAAACGCCGGCGATTGGCCCTCAAAAAAAGTCATTTTCTATCACCAGCACACACCTCAGCAGTTGTGGTCACAAAAGTATTGGAAACAGAATCCCAATTCGTTTCACATCCCCTTTGTTCTCCAGTTGTGGCCGCGGTGGAGTAGCCGAGCGGTCTGAAGCACCTCGCTGCGGAGCGCGCGGTTACTCGCCGTGGAGGTTCGAGTCCTCCCTGGGGCATTGGTATGTGTGTTTGTCCGTAGGTTAGTTTAGCTAGGTTTAAGTAGTTTGTAAGCTACGGACTGATGACCACGCAGTTTGGTCCGATAGATTTACAGACATTTGAACATTTGAACTCCAGTTGTGGTCACAAAAGTTTCGGAAACAGGATCCCAACTTCTTTAATATCCCCTTTCTTCTCCAGGCTCTCCCTCGGACTACTATTTGTTCCCCAATCTGAGGAAATGACAGGCGGGACGCAGATTTCATGCAAGCAAAGAGGTCATTACGCAGACTAACAGCTATTTCACAGGCTTGGACAATTCCTATTATTCGGAACGTATCAACAGATTAGACCAGCGTTGGACGAAGTGTAGACTAAAAGCAGACTATGTTGAAAGATAAAAATGGTTTTTCCCCAAACACGTCATTTGTTTATTTTTCTGCGGACTTTTCAAACGCCCCTCATAATTTTTTTAGCGATGGACGCTGAATAGAATACGCGAAGAACCAGTGGTCCAAAGGTGAAAAAGAGTCTGAAACACAATGAGAATGGACGAGCACAGTGAACGAAATGGATGACACTTCGATAGTGTGCATGATATGGTACTGACTCAGAGTGATGGGAACGGGTCCGGCCGCGCGGTCTGCCTGTAACTCAAAGTTGCCGCAAACGTTGCAGTTAACGGTGTATGTAGTTTTTCATTCGTCTAATTCACTTCTGTGAACAGTTCCTTTTCAACGATAGCGAACCACCTATATCATCGACAACCCCTGTGGCTACCGGCGAAGCTCGGTAGAGGAAGATGGGGTCAACGAAGCTGTTAAGATAGACCGGCTGACGGAAAGGAATCTGGGTCGCACCGCCATAGGGTATAAAAACTGTTACGGCCGGTCATTAAAAATCTGTCGCCGCCTGCCTGAGGATATTGCGAGCAGCAAACCCCAACCCCAAACCCTGGACTAGACCAGCGGGCCGTACTGTCCCTGAAAGGCTGCCGAAAACCATAAAGCGTGATACGGCTGATATTATTACCGAGTGTAACCCCTGATGGCACTTATTTACGGTCCCCGCTCCAAGGAGGACGGCCGCGTAATTGCTTTCTGAGGGAGTCACTTATCCGTCTTTTGATCGCTGCCGGCTAAAGTTGGGCGCCTCTTCAAGGACTTTTATGGGCAGTTATCACCGGCCACATTAAACTGGGACACGTAATTAGCTATTGTTTCAGAGGAGCGCAACACAGTTCGTAAAGAATTTATCTATATTTGCAATGCACTATTATGAATTTCTTATTGCATTATTAGCAGTTCTCAAATAAATCTTAATATATAAAAAAAATTAAGGTGTTTGTGCTTATATTTCACTCTAGAGCTAAAAAATACACATAGTAACTAATAGTGTTTATAAGGGGTAGTAGCTATGTCTCCCATTGTGCACTATGGTGGCAGAGGGTTGATAACGATAAGTGGGTGGCAGATATGGGAGATGAAAGTTATCGACATATATAAAATTCTACGTGTGGGTGTCATTACTTTGTTCTTCAGCAAAAACTACACAATAGAGACGAAATATCCCATTGTTGTTGTTATACAAAGTCTCCCGTTGTAGACCATAGCAGTTCCGTAAAACAAATGTTTGTTAAGCTTCAGGGACTTAACTGCGGGGTCATCAGTCCCTAAACGTACAAACTATTTATGAACTACCTTATACGACCGTGCACAATGTGACTGGCGCGCCGCAGACCACTCGGCCACCGCGGCCGGCTAGCAGTTCCGTGTCGATAGCTATAAGAGGGTGGAAAATGTAAAGGTTGAAAGTCGTCAGCTTATATAAAATTCGAACTGAAGACTATCGATGAAATTTGACACTATAATAGCAAAGAGGTTATAAACAACGAAACGTGATGCACATTTTTCAGTTGTTTCTCTGCAACAAGTGTGCGAATAAAGAAAAATAAGTGCATATTGCAGTATGAAAAGCAAAACTACCAAGAAAGATGCCAAACTGTAAGAAAGAAATTTCCCGTTCTTCATCCGTTTCTCAAACACGGAATACGGTGCTGACATCTACAGACGATAGAAACTTGAAATTTGTATACGTTGTTTATCTTAGACTAAAGTCAGCAGCGATTTCTCGATATTCATATCCCTAGGGGGTGAAATAGGGGATGGACGGTTTTTTGAAAATCCGTTGCTATTCAAGTAATTTCGAAGCAAGAAATACAAAATTTGGGATTTAGTTTTTTGATTGGAATTTTAAAAACACGTGTTTCGATATGTTTCGAAATTCAATTATTCATCATCGTCATCATCATCATCATCATCATGTTCCTTTCAGGGATTAGGCTGTTCCCTGTTCCGAACTCACAAACAGTCATTTCCGTCTTTTCCGTGGTTTTTCAATATCTCTTTTACCATTTGGTTTATATTTCTGGATCTTGTGAGGGATTCTGTGCTATGGCATTCTAAGAAGGCGTTGCCTCCAGTTTTCTCGATATTGTGTGATTTTCTCGTTGATGTTGAAAATATATAACGCTTTCCTGATGTCATTCTCGATCATGTCTCTTTTCTTAGGAACCTCATCTCCGCACTTTAGATTTTATGTTCTTGTCTCTTTGTAGTGACCCAGTATTCGCTTCCATATTACAGGAACTGCCATCAATTTATAAAATTTCAAATTGAGTGTCTTTTTATACTCTATGGCCAAATGTTCTGCTTATGGTACCACAGACAAATCGGAATTTTTGTATTTTGTTTTCAGTGTTGGAATCAAAATCGAAACTTTTATCACAGCCTAAATGTGAAGTATTTGTTCTAAAGGTGAATTATATAAAACAATTTTTGATCTGATTGCGTATTTTCCTCGGAAAGCCATTATTTTATTTATATCACTAGAAATTTTAAAGGTTTTTCCTGCATATTTCGTTCAGCTGATATACAGATCTTTGGAGGTCATCTTCATCCTTTTGAATAAGAACGATGTCATATGCAAATAGAAGCCAATTCAGGTATTCCTGATTCGATATTTTAATTCCTATGTTTACTTTAATCTTCCATTTCCCAAGAATGTACTCAATGTATATATTAAGAAGGGTAGGTGAGAGTCCACATGCTTGTCTTACTCCTTGATTAGTACTTATTTCTTCTAATTTACTTTTGCCTGAGTTTATTACGATGTGTGTATTTTTGTAAACACTTTTTACTGCATCTATTAGATGATAAGGTTACCCTCATTCGGACATAATCTTCCATAATCTGACACGGTCAAAATCGTACTCAATATAGATAAATGCCATATGTGTTTCAATGTTAAAGCCTCTGTCTTTCTCTATAATGTTCTTAATTACAAACACATTGTCTGGGCATGAACGACCTGGTCTAAAGCCATTTTGTTCTTCCGAAATAACAGCTTCTGTTACAGTCTTCAGGCGGTTGTTGATTGTGTATGAGTATATTTTGCAGGCAGAGTTTAGGAGACTGATGCCAGGATAGTTTTTACAGTCACTTCGTTTGCCTTTTCTACTGAAGAGGCTCCATAAATGTTCAAATGTCTTTAAATCTATCGGACCAAACTGCGTGGTCATCAATCCGTAGCTTACAAACTACTTAACCCTAGGTAAACTAGCCCACGGATAAACACACACACCTATGCCCCAGGGAGGACTCGAACCTCCACGGCGAGCAACCGCACACTCTGCAGCGAGGTGCTTTATACCGCTCGGCTTCTCCACCGCGGCGAGGCTCCATATTTTATTAGCTCTTCATTTATCCCATCCATTACAGTAGCCTTCCCGATTTTCATTCTTTTCAAGGCCCCTTGAAACTCTCCCATAGTAACTGGGTCAATTGTTTCATTGTATACGTTTACTTCAGTTTCCTCTTCGGTGGTCTGTGTACACCATAGGTCTATTTACTGATTAACCCATTTTTCATTGGGTATGATGTTCAGTGAGGCAGTGTCTACTGATTCACTAAGTGCCAGGAACATAGTGTACATTTCAACGGAAAAAAATTGAAATATCTCTAAAATTACTAAATGGTTAAAAAGAGGTATAATTAAAATTTGTTCCTCTTCGAGGGAACACTCAATGATACAACGTTCGACCTCCGACAACAACCTGTGCGCTGGTAGGAAAAATTTAAGCAGATTAAGATACTACGGAAGAAACTACATGCGTTTTGTCCGAGGTATTTGTTTTCTTTCGCCTCAGCGGCACTATAATCGAGGAGTCGAAATGGGAACATAATCGTAATTTACAGCATGCTACTCATTGTACCTTCTATGGCAAGTGTGACCCCATCTATATGCTACAACGTTAGGAGGGGATATAATTTCATAACTTCTAATTGGAAATCCAATTCGCAAAAACAAGTTGAGGAATGCACCGTTTCGAATTTGGTTTCAGTTAGATGGCCTGTACTACCCACGCAGCTTGGAAGTGGTGTCCCCCTAGCCCATTGAATATCCAACGGACTTGCATACAGATACTGCTGGATGCGATCCGTTTTTATGTAAAACTGTTGTTGTTGCCAATAACGCTTATTAAAAATTTCACTTGTTTTTTATCGGTTTCGCCGGATCTTTCCGCCATCATTAAAAATAAAATAATACAAAGTAGAGGACAAATTAATGAAACTGCACCGCTAAGCCAACAAACATTAAAAATCTTAATGTGTAAGCAGCTGACAGTGGTGTTAATATACCTGTGGAAAATTCATTCGTCATTTATTATTACATATTACTTGTGTCTCCACGGTGTATTGCGGATTTGGCAGTTATATAAAATTTATTACCTGATAAGATGTGCCACTAAAACATCTTTCTGCGGTGCGAGCGGCCGTTCGCCGTCCAGGTTTCTAATCCTCCCTAGGGCAAGAGTGTTCGTGTTTTCCTTAGCATAAGTTACTTTAAGTTAACTTAAGTAGTTTATAACCTAGCGACTGATGACCAACGTAGGCCGGCCGCGGTGGCCGAGGGGACTGAGGCGCTCCAGTCACGGTCTGCACGGCCACTACGGTCGGGGGTTAGAATCCCCCCTCGGGCATGGATATTTGTGCCGTCCTTAGGATTAGCTAGTTCATAAGTAGTTTGTAAGTTTAGGGACTGATGACCCCGTAGTTAAGTCCCATAAGCTACACAATCAAACGTTGATGACCAACGTAATTAAGCCCCTTAGATTTACAGACATTTGAACATTTGATAAAATGTACACTTTATTGCCCCCACAACAAGTATCGCTATCGCGTTCTTCTGGCATGTTATCGCCAGTCCTTATACAACAGCGCGAGCTCGCGATTGGTTTACGAGCAGAGAGGTATCAAACTGATCGCTGGATGGCGCACATCGTTCATGATAATTCTCTGAATCACTAATGTAGCTCGGCTATACTAGCTATCGTGCAGGATGGTGGATTGCTAACCTAATAGTATAGTACCAACGTTATATATATATATATATATATAATTTATGGTAGTTATCTATTTTGTTCGTTATTCCTACTCATATGTCTACTGGTTCCAACTGGTGTTACGTTGTACTGTTCTCTTACCTATATATCAGAACCTCATTTCTATATTATGAGCTGTTTGTTTGTGTTGTGGTATTACTGTCTTCATTTCCACTCTTGCTTTGCATATGTTCATTCTAGGGTTACTTGTTGTGGTCATTAACTGACGTTTTGACGTCACATTTAGTGTTTACAAAGCCTTTGTTTTTCAGTTTTTTTTCCTCAGTTTCTTCTACCTGCTCTCTATAGTGAAGAAATTTAGAAACTTTAGTAAAAAATGAAGAGGTGAAGAACTAACAGCGTGAAAGGGTACAAAGTAAGCAGTCATTTAACTCGAGAACTTGGTAATCATCAGTTACCTGGCAAAGCGGTGAATGCTTTTAGCCTCTGAGTTTGCACTCCTACTCTACTGCTTACGACAGTCAAGAATTTTTAACAAGACCGCAGTCGTTCAGAATGATAAAAAGAGAAGAAGTAACAACGTCCGCGCTGGACTGCCGCTGTGGTCTGGATCGCGAGGCAGGATAGAGTCCTTCCTCGAGAATGTGTGTGTGTGTGTGTGTGTGTTTGTGTGTGTGTTGTCGTCAGTGTACGTTTAAGTGGTTTGTAGGGACCGGTGACCACAGAAGTTTGGTTCCTTGTCTTTACAAAGATTTGAACTAACAGCTTGAGAGGAAATTAAGTAACCTTTAACTCGGGCACCTAGCAAAGCAATGAAAACTATTGTACCCTACGACTTCTATACCTACGGTCGATAGTAAATAAAGTTAAGATGGTTAATAAGAATAATGCAATCGTGTATGGAATTAACGTGTCAGTTAGCTCGGTCACCTGGTAATCGTCATTTACCTGGCAGTGCAAAGAACGCTACTTCCTCTTGACGTTTCGCTCTCATTTCTAATGCTTTATGATAACCACATTGTTATATATCCATCACATTGCTCAATTTTTAAACCTGAACTAATAAACGGGGATAAAATTTCTGATAATCTTTTTCAACAAGGAGGGTTCAAAATGTTCAAATGTTTGTAGAGTCTATGGGACGTAACTACGGGGTCATCAGTCCCCAAACTTACAAACTACTTATGAAATAGCTACCACTAAGGACGGTACAAATATCCATGCCCGAGGGGGGGATTCGAACCCCCGACCGTAGTGTCCGTGCAGACCGTGACTGAAGCGCCTCAGTCCCCTCGGCCACCGCGGGTCAGATGTCTTAGGCCTCCGTAGTTAACGTCAGGCTTCTTAATTCGTAGTTATTAGTTTCTCCGCTGTTTCGAGAAAACTTACCCTTGACCTTACTTCGTTGTGAGTAGGGTTGTTCCCTAAGCAGGGTATGCCTCTTTTACTGTTCAACTTTCGTTCTTCTCCTGTTTGATGCTGTTCCTCCCCCACAGACAAATGAAAAGTATTTATTAATATTTTATCCGAGAAGACCATTCCAGAAGCTGACTGTTAAGTCAGTATTTATTAATATCTTGACATTCTAACAATAAGACTCCTGTACATGTTCCTGTAGTATCTTTCTTTTATTCATATGTTTTGAATGAATTTTGTTTAACATACTGTAAGCTATTGCTTGGTTCACTGAATCATCTTCCCATGTGTTAATGATCACGTTACTGTATATTTACTCTGAGAATATGCACTAGATTTATTTTCCTGTTTAGGTCAGTGCTGAAGTGTAGTAATTTCCTGGAATGGTCTTTGCGGATAATATATTAATGAATAATTTTCATTTGTCTGTAGGGGAGAAACAGCGTCAATAAGGAAAACAACGGAACTTGAACTGTAAAAGAGGCCACCGGGTAACAACCCTACTCATAACGAACTAAGGTCAAGGAATATTTTATCGGAACGTGGTAGAAACTAATAACCACAGATGAAGAAGCCAGGCTGCAACTGTGAAGGGCTATGACATCTTACCCTCCTTGTTGGAAAAGATTCTAAAATTTTTTATACCAGGTTGTAATGAGAATTGGCCAAACTGGAAGTCCATGATCAGGGTGAGGTCAGGACTGGGAAGATCACGGGTTTAACCTGTCAAAATTGGACCACACTGAAGAAAACAACGTCCAGTGTCACTCTGGGGAAGAACAAACTATTCAGCTCATGCTTCAATGCCAACTGTGTCCAGCCACCTGCACAGAAGATACTCTCCACTAGGCAGCGAAAAATGCAACTGGAAGTGCCCAGCCGGCAGCGGTGGCCGAGGGGACTGAGGCGCGCCAGTCACGGTCTGCACGGCCACTACGGTCGGGGGTTCGAATCCCCCCTCGGGCATGGATATTAGTGCCGTCCTTAGGATTAGCTAGTTCATAAGTAGTTTGTAAGCTTAGGGACTGATGATCCCGTAGTTAAGTCCCATTAAGTTCTACAAACATTTGAACATTTTTTTTAGAAGTGCTCACATTTTGGTACACACTATGATGATCTGCCAACAATTTTTGAAGCACGTCTGTTTAACTTTCAAGTGTCAAACATTTGAAAATGTACGATACCGTTATGATCATCAGTCGCTAGACTTAGACTAAGGACGACACATACATCCATTCCTGAGGGAGGACTCTAACCTCCGCCGGCAACGGCCGCTCAATCCGTAGCAAAGTGCCTTAGACCATGAGGCCATTCGGCGCGGCCATCCATGTTCCTAACATGAGAATCCGAAATACAAAACTGTATCATTATTCTTATTTATTAAGTCAACAATCTCTGCCGCGGTGGAGTAGCCGAGCGGTCTAAAGCGTCTCGCTGCGGAGCGCGCGGTTGCTCGCCGTGGAGGTTCGAGTCCTCCCTGGGGCATGGGTGTGTGTGTGTTTGTCCTTAGGTTAGTTTACCTAGGTTTAAGTAGTTTATAAGCTACGGACTGATGACCACGCAGTTTGGTCCGATAGATTAACAAACAAACAACAATCTCTATATATTTTCATTTTCCTTAACGTGAACATCGGAATCATGATTGATACCAGTTTCACAAACTTTAATTTTGTACTCTATTCTAGAATGTCCTTATCCTCCACTACCTTTCAGTTGTATATTTTCAGTCACCCTGATTTCCTTAATCAACCGTTCACATTAATCATTTCAATATTTATTTCATTTAATATTTACAATTTTACTCATTAAATCACTTTTCAGTGCCTGACAGAGAGTTTATCGAAGCACTTTCATAATATTTCTTTCCCGTTACATTGTATAATTCCTGCAGAAAAATGGAACACCTAAATCTTTCAGTTTTCGATGTTATGACTCTTATTTTATTATGATGAACATGTATCACTATGTTCATGCATGCTAACAAAATTGGTTCGCTTTCGGAAGAGAAAGTTTCGTGAATTGATGTCGCTTCAGTTAATAATTCCTGTCTTTTAATGATGTCCATGCAAATTCGTGCATCATTTATGCAACTCTTCTTAACGTGTCACGATAATACAAAACGAAGTGCCAATCTATAATTTGTTCTATGTCCTCCGTGAGTCTCTCGTGCTGACGATCCCACAGTGAGCAGCAATACTTCTAAATAAAGTTCTAATTTTAAAAATTATGACGTAATGTCTAGTTGACAATCAAGATAAAATACAGTAACTACCAGCTCACATCAGTATAGCCAGATGAAGGCCACTAACTGTAACGTTGGCCGAAACGTCTGTTATTTGATTAATAGCCTTCTTACGTCATGACGTGATTCAACACCCAGAAAACTTTTATGCCGTCTGAATTTGGCCGCGGAAGCCTATACAATTTTATGTAGATTATTTCAACATTCCTTTTAATATCTTTTATTTTCTTATGAGGTTTCATGTAGCTTCGATGTATGTACTGCTTTTAATCTCGGTATTAAGTTGTGCTGCAGTTTCTTTTCGAGCATCTAAAATTAATTTTAGCATTGGCGTCATATCTCGTCCCTTTGAGATCTTCTTATTATTTTCCTTTGAAAGGGAATACACATTTTCACTAACATTATTTTCAACATTATGAGTTTACTTCGTAATAGTTATCTTTATAAACCCTGTGACTGTTTTTCGTATCAAACATGTCAAAGACATTAAAGATAAAGGTGAAGCTTTGAATTAAGATTTGTGATGCGGCCGGGAATCGAACCAGGACCTCCATGCTTACTAGGCAATATTTCAAGGAACACAGAAGCTGAATTAGAGTTTGTGACGTGGAGGGAAGTCGAACTTAGACTATTCCGAGGCGTCTTTATCGCCAGTGGTGCTGTGGCCTAGTGGCATCACGTGTAGTAAGCATGGAGGTCCAGGTTCGATTCCCGGCGCATTTAAAATTTTAATTAAATGCTTCGACTTTACCTATAATGTTTTGACTTCGTAATTGATTTGATAAACCATAACTAACATTATTTGAGGCATGAAAATTATTTCTTTTCCTACATCTCATAGCCATTTTATACGTAATACAAGTTGTTGTTTCTCATACGTGCTCTTCCAGTTCCAACTCCGCTGCTGAAACGCCCTGAAACCGAAAACTGAAGGTGCCTTGTTCCTGTTAATAATTATGACAGCCGTTGCCTGGCCAAGCACACACCAGCCCCTTTCTCATCTCTGCACAGCCTTCTGCGTCGCGTTGCGTTCTCTGCGCTGCATCGACTCGTAATTTGCGCGCTCTTGAGATTATGTAATGTTTTATTGATTTTCACTCTGATTAGCCAAATTCCTTTTAATCATGTGCCTTCATTCTCGAGTTAACAAATGTATTTTGGATGTAACAACCGTTTTCAAAGTCTAGTTATCGTTCAGCAACAAAAATTTTGATGATGATTCTCACGCAGTTGATATTCCACATATGTTTCTTACATAGATCTCTGTTTGTTTCCTCACAGTTCGGTAACTTTAGATATTCCTTAGTTTCTCGTAATTTTCACAATTCACTTGTTCTTGCCAATAACTTTTAGCCTCGTAATAACAAAGCGTTTCGTACTGAATATTCCCACACGACATTGGGGAAGAAAAAGTATTCAAAAAGAGAAGTTGCCAAAAGATTGTCTCAATGCCTTACTATTCCTGACGATCCCCCATATGCTCTACGCCAGTGCTTTTCAACTTTTCACAGTATGCCAGCCCCTTTCAAAAAATAAATAATAAATTAATTAATAAAAATAGAATATATCGACCTCCTTATATACTGGGACACCCCCTCCTGCCCTTCCATCCTCACGAACCCTAAAGAAACTACGCTATCTCAAAGGAAACAAAATCAAATACAATCACCTTTATTTTGCTTCAGCTTTATTTTAAATTGTTGGACGAAGCTTTCTTGTGTATTCTTCGGAATGGATCACAGTATCTTATCAATAAATTCTGCCGGATATGAGACCGCGTCGTCATTTTTATAAAAGCTACCGACGTTTCGGCCACTGTTGCAGACTCATAAGGGTCTCTGTCAGACCCTTATGAAGGCCGCCTGCAAACAGTGGACGGAACTTCAGCAGATTTTGTAAAAATGATGACGCGGTCTCGTAACCAGAAGAATTCCACTGATAGTGACAAAGGCCGCTAAAGCCTAAGCTTATATTATCTTATTTTTACTTGATTTACGACAGAAAAAATATTATTTGCTTAAATAGTATTTCGCATTTCAGACAAGACTCGGAAGCAAATTATGCTTATTAAAAAATGTTCCACTGTACAATTTGTAAAGAAGTAGATATTATTTTTTTAGAATTTTTGAGAATTACTTAGTATCTTGTATTCTACCTATCGATTGTTTCCTGAAAACGGTGCCAGACTTTCCGCTTATTCATCTTTAACACAGTGTATTATAAAAACATCTGGGATCCATTTAATCCACAATTAATGTGACACAAGGAACTACCTTATACTAACATTAAATAAATTTCACTGAGGCAGATGTTTTTGTATTACTAAACCCCTAGTTATTTTAATCAAATGTTTTTGATATGTCGCGTTTTGCAGCTCTTAAATGTTGTGGGAAAGACATTTTTATATGTTGCATCTGTGGTGTCGCACAAGTCCAAAGTGCGCGCCACCTATTTTCGCCGCGCGCCGCCATGCACGCACAGCGCGGCGTTCTTACGACGACAGCCACGAGCGCCCTCTGCTACAACTCCGCTCGTGGCCACCACTGAACGACATCGTTCACTTGGGACTGAGATAGGAACCAGTCAGCACTTCGGAATCAGATAGGCACCAGTGAAGACTTGGCTATCGGACAGGCACTAGGCAGGACTCTAGCTCAACTATGTATCAACATTCTGCAGTACTGACCTATGTAAAAGTTAAGTATTGTATAAATTCTGTGCAATATATATATCGTTCTAATTTACTCTAGTGTTTCTAGTTTCTGGCTGCTCCCCTCCGTACCTGCACCAGCGTGCTATCTTTATTCCTGTGTCGGTCTCATTCCACTCGGCCACCGACACCTACGACGGAAACGAGACACAAAAGCGGCGACGAGGCTGGGACACAAAAGTGGCGACGAGGAGTGATAGAACCTTGGACCAGCCCGCTTGCAGCAGCCAGACAGCAGCAGTCGGAGCACGCAGAAATTGCTCCCGCCCACCCACCCTTATTATAAGATTTTTGGGGGAACATTTTCAGTTACGTGTTTTGTGGACTTTTTTGTTGCAGAGCGTCCTCTTTCATATTGCATTTGTGTTTTGTTATAATTTACTTATATGCGCGGCGCCTAATCGGTCAGCATGGCCACTACCCCGAACCCAAACTTAATGGAAATTATTCAGTTACAGACGGCGCAAATCACTCAACTCCTGCAGGCGGTGTCGCAGTTAACGGCACAGGCTGCTCACCAACAACAACAGCCGTCACATCAGCAGCCCACACCTGCCGCTGCACCGCTTCCTACATTTCGCCAGTACAACGAACGTGAGGAAGAATGGAGCAACTACTTCGCACAGTTTCAAGAACTCGTCGCGGCTCATCAAATTACAGGTCAGAATGTGAGGCATCTGTTATTATCTGTGGTGGGCACCAACACCTTCGTGTTACTAAAAAACTTTTCCCCGACGCATCTCCTCGTGATGTAGACTTTGAACAAATAGTAGAGGCACTAAATGCTCATTATGAGAGAAAAGTTCTCGTAGCTGCGGCACGGTACCGATTTTTCAGACTTAAAAAATTTCCGCAGCAGTCACACCGAGAGTGGATTGCGGAATTGAAGGGCTTAACCCGCAAATGTAAATTTACTTGCTCATGTGAACTTTCGTATAGTGGCGTGATGTTGAGGGATGCGATTACGCAGAACATTCAGGACCTCAGAATTGGGGCAGCAATTCTAAAACAGTCTGACCCCTCATTAGACAGTGTACTGCAGCTTATTGAAGCGCATGATACTTTTGACTTAGCTGATGTAGAAATGCAAAGCCACAGTGTTAATTCAGTGCACAGCAACGGACGCTTTCCTAGCCGTAGTTCTCCGTGTAGCCCTAGTGCTTCTTATTTTTCTACCGGCCGTGCTGAACGGACAGTGAACAGTAGCCAGAGTAAAAGTGCGACACAAAGGTCGCCCCGTCGAGTTAGAAACAGTAATTGGAATAACGGGCGCCAACGCTCATTTCAGAAAAACGTTCGAAGTCTTACCCCCAGTGTGTATCACACCACAAACGTGCACAGTGCCCTAGTCGCAACGCAACCTGTTATCAATGTGGCAAAACAGGCCATGTGCAGACAGAGTGTATGCAAAACAAAAATTTAAAGAACGGTGCCATTAGAAATAGTGCTTCGCAATGTGCGAGAACAGTGCATACAGTCAATGTCATAGACGCTGTGGAATTGAACAGTGCTTTACTTGGTTCTCAATTGCAAGGAAATTCTTCTGCGCCAACGGCAAAACTATATAGTGCACCACGTAGCAAGCGCCGACGAGCGCGTAAATCTGTGCAACGGAAACGGGTTCGGGACAAGCAAAATGACAATGTACAGTGCAATCCTGTAGTGAACCTAGTGCCTTCTGCAACTTATTATTGCAAAAGTACCTAGTACTGTGTAGCTAGTGACAGTAGACATCAAGTAGCTACTCAAAAGTGTAGTGCAGTAGTTAGTAAATCTGGAGTAGCTTCGCATGCTTGCACGGACGCCGATCCGGCGGTAGTGCCATCTAGTGACAGTGATATTAATCCGCTGTGTGCCGAGTCTGCGCCGCTTACTTCACTACGCAGACCGTGCATGCGCAAGCATAGCAAACAAGTTCATTCAGACGTTGCCCACATTCGCGCACCTGCAAAAGCTTTTTGTGAATCTTTGCATAGAAAATAAGACTGTGAAATTTAAGCTTGATACTGGTTCCGCTGTTACATTAATAAATAAAGACACTTATGAACTGCTGGGTTCACCTAAATTGTCGCCGTCTCAACAAGTGCTAACAGCGTACACAGGACAAAATATTCCCATGCTAGGAACGTGTAGCCTGCCTGCCTCTTGTCAAGGTGTAACAAAAACAGTTTCTTTTGTAGTTCTTCAGGCCAAATTTACACAGAACATTTTTGGACTAGATGCTTTTGACTTGTTTGGTTTATCAATTCAAAGAGATGTGCTTCAAATTTCGTCAGTAGTGCCTCAGGATAAAATTAATGCATTGTGTGAAAAATACAGTGACTTGTTTTCGCCAGAACTAGGTTGTGCAAAAGACTTCGTGGCACATGTAACTTTAAATGAATCTGCAGTTCCAAAATTTCGTATAGCTAGACCAGTGCCTATCGCATTGCGTGATACAGTTGCCGAAGAACTTAAACGTTGGCAAGATAGTGGGGTGATTTCTCCTGTTTCTGCGAGTCAGTGGGCCTCGCCTATAGTCATTATACCCAAGCCGTCAGGAAAACTTCGTCTCTGTGCGGACTTCAAATCAACAGTGAACAGTCAAACAATTGTAGATACTTACCCCCTGCCCAGACCTGAGGAACTTATGGACAAATTAGGACAGTCTCGCTTCTTTTCGAAGATTGATTTAGCAGAGGCATACTTACAGATTCCGCTTGATGACGAGTCAAAAAAGTTTTTCGTCATTAACACTCACATGGGCCTTTTTCAATTTCAACGCCTACCCTTTGGCAGTTCTTCCGCCCCCGCTATTTTTCAGCGCTTTTTGGAACAGATGACAGTTTCTGTACCGTGTTGCTCGATATTGTGGTATCCGGACGTACAGTTGAAGAATATTTAGCAAACCTGGAGTGTCTTTTCAAAGTGTTGACTGCAGCAGGTCTACGTTGCAATAAAGCAAAGTGTTCGTTTTTTCAAACTGAAATAGAGTACCTAGGCCATGTGATTAATGCCCAAGGAATCCATCCCTTACGGTCACATCTTCGGGCAATCAAAGACTTGCCTCCTCCTAAGAATGTGCATGAATTGTAAGCAGTAATGGGAAAGCTTAACTATTATTTCAGGTTTATTCCCAATGCCTCTCAGATTGCAGCTCCACTGCATCACTTACGTAGGAAGAATGTTCCTTTTGTATGGTCTAAAGATTGTCAGGTTGCCTTTGACAAACTAAAGTCTGCACTACTCAGTGATGCATGTTTGATTCCCTTTGACCCACAGAAGCCTGTAGTGCTAGCAGTTGATGCGTCGTCGTACGGTGTGGGTGCAGTTTTGCCACATCGTATTGGATGTCACGATGGTCCTATTGCCTTTGCGTCCAAGCTACTGACGCCAACGCAACAGAATTACAGCCAGATAGAAAAGGAGGCCTTAGCAATCATTTACGGCGTCACAAAGTTTCATCATTATCTCTATGGCAGAAGATTCTATTTGTTGACAGGCCACAAGCCTCTCACGTCGTTGTTCTCACCCACAAAGCCAATTCCGCCACGAACGGCACAAAAGCTTCAGAGATGGTCCTTGATATTGTCTAATTATCAGTATGAGATTTTGTACCGACCTACCACTCAACACGCCAACGCGGACACACTTTCCTGACTTCCGGTTGGCCAGGATGTGTCGTTTGATTCTTCGGAAATGGCATGTTGTCAGATAGATTCCAGAGATGCTACCGCTGTCGCAGATTTCCCTATGAACTCTCGTCGGGTTGCACAGGAAACTGCTGCGGATGCAGACCTAAGTGTGGTAGCAAGTTTTGTTCGCTCAGGGTGGCCTGCCAGAGCCAAAGACATTGATCGGCCTCTGGTTCGACGTTATTTTGCACAACGTCATGCATTGTCTTTAAGTCAGGGTGTTCTGTTGTTACATACCGACAACGACCAAACGAGAGTGATTGTTCCTCGTTCCCTGCAACGTGAAGTCTTACGCCTCCTGCATCAAGGACATTGGGGTATTGTTAGGACAAAGCAACTGGCCAGACGTCATTGTATCTGGGTTGGTATGGACTCTCAGATAGAGAACATGACGTCACAGTGTACTGTTTGTGCGGAGCATCAGGCGGCTCCTCCGCAACGTTTCTCAGACTGGCCACGCCCCAAGGGACCATGGCAACGTTTACATATTGACTTTGCCGGACCTTTCTGGAATACGCGCTGGTTAATCGTTGTAGACGCTTTCAGCAAGTTTCCTTTTGTGATTGCCATGAACTCAACGACGGCATCTAGTACAATCAGTGCCTTAACATCAGTGTTTTGTATCGAAGGTTTGCCTGAAACTATCGTCAGTGACAATGGACCTCAGTTTGTTAGTGCGGAATTTCAACAGTTTTGTCGTGTGAATGGCATTCAGCATATCACTACCGCACCTTTTCACCCTCAGTCCAATGGTGAAGCAGAACGTTTCGTTCGAACATTCAAGTCTCACATGGAGAAGATGAAAGCTCAGCACTCCAGGCAGCAAGCTCTTCAAATTTTCCTGTCTACGTATCGGTGCATGCCACGTGACGGCCCGTCTCCTGCCGAGCTGCTACACGGCCGCCGTCACCGCACTCTCCTTCACCTGCTGCAGCCTCCCACGCACCGAGTCGGTTCGTATGGCGCTACGCGTTTTCAGGTTTCTACGCCGGTGCTGTACAGCGTGTTTGCTAGCAACAAGAAGACATGGTTGCCAGGCATCATTAAGCGCGTGCTCGGTCGCAATATGTATGTTGTACGTTCTTCCACAGGGTCGGAGCTACGGCGCCACGCAAACCAATTGCGCTTGCACAGGCCGCGCGATCCTGTCTCCTGCCTCCGGTTTCTTGATTCCAGACCCAGTTCACCGCCAGGGAGCACAGCCACATCGCTCGCCGCCGGACCCAGCTTCCCCGGGCTACGAGATCCCGATGGATGTCGACGCGCCTCCTACGCAGTCGGCCCCTCCGCCTCCGTCGACGCCTCAGCTGACAGCGTCACCGAGAGGGACTCCGGGACCGTGCGGACCCCCCAGCTTGGTCCACTCACCTCAGAAGAAGATGACCTGCTCCCTCTGAGCGGGGGTGTGCGCCCTTCCCCAGGTTTCGGCGGGTTTTCTGGAGGATCGCAAGGCGGATGCCGGGGCGCGGACGGCGTCTCGATCCCGGCCTCAGCTACGACGCCCGTCCCACCAGCAACGCCCCCGCCCAGGTCCTCCTCCCAGTGCCGTCGCTGTGGCCCTCAGCCCTATGCCACGACGGCGCGGCGGTTTGGGGGGGAGGGGTGTGGTGTCGCACAAGTCCAAAGTGCGCGCCACCTACTTTCGCCGCGCGCCGCCATGCACGCACGGCGCGGCGTTCTTACGACGATAGCCACGAGCGCCCTCTGCTACAACTTCGCTCGTGGCCACCACTGAACGACATCGTTCACTTGGGACTGAGATAGGAACCAGTCAACACTTCGGAATCAGATAGGCACCAGTGAAGACTTGGCTATCGGACAGGCACTAGGCAGGACTCTAGCTCAACTATGTATCAACATTCTGCAGTACTGACCTATGTAAAAGTAAAGTATTGTATAAATTCTGTGCAATATATATATCGTTCTAATTTACTCTAGTGTTTCTAGTTTCTGGCTGATCCCCTCCGTACCTGCACCAGCGTGCTATCTTTATTCTTGTGTCGGTCTCATTCCACTCGGCCACCGACACCTACGACGGAAACGAGACACAAAAGCGGCGACGAGGCTGGGACACAAAAGCATCAAAGCTGCTTTTATTTTAAGTGTTGACTAGTTTCGGGCTTTGTCTATTTTCTTAAGCCACCAATTACAGAGAACAAAGTATGTTTTACAGGAAGATACATGAATATGGCAATGTTATATTGAATGTACAAGTCGTAATTATTTACGTTCATATATATTTTTATTTGGATACTGCTTAGGTCACGCTGTTTGTTGCAATTACTTTGGTGCAATTTATTGAGCTTTTGATCCAAAGGTGTTTTTGTTAAATTTTCTTTGCTTAACTTTGTTTGTGACAATATCGCTGGTTATATGCAGCGTGACATACATAGTACCATTACAAATATTCGTGCAATAAATTTTATATTTCATTCAGGACTATTTTAAGTGTTATAAAATGCTTGTAGGTATTATATTGTAATATAGGGATAATATTGCAGTGCTACTATAATTTATCGATTCTTGTTGCACATTTGGAAGTATATTACGCTAGGAAATTTGTCCCCCGTATGGCAGTATTACAAATTTGTCTTTCTTTTTTGTTTCAGTTGTCGGTAAAGTGATTCCATCTTTAATACATTTCTGTTTTGAATTTAATTTCGATTTACCGTCTGGTAAAACCATCTAAAGATCAAAACCAACTGCAGAACGATCTGAATAACATATCACTGTGATGTAAAAAATGGCGATTGACTCTAAATAATGAAGTCGTCCACGAAAAGAATCCCGTTAAAATTTGTTTACAAGGTAAATAAAAAGGCCGTAAACTCCACTAAATACCTAGGAATTACTATTACTTCAGACTTAAACTGGAAAGAACATGTGGGAAAGGCAAACCAGAGACTGTGTTTTATTGGCAGAGCCCTTAAAAGATGCAACAGAACTACAAAAGAAACTGCATACACTACGCTTGTCCGTCCATTTTTGGAGTATTGCTGCCCAGTGTGGGATCCTTATCAGGTGAGTTTGACGGAGGACATCGAAATAATCCAAAGAAGGGCAGCTCGTTTTGTATTGTCACAATACAGGGGAAACAGCGTTACTGAAATGATACAGGATCTGGAATGGGGCGCTTATCGCTGCGGCGTGGGCTACTTACGAAACTCCAATCGCCAACATTCTCCTCCGAATGCGAATATATATTGTTGACTCCCACTTGCATAGGTATCAATGATCATCAGAATAAAATACGAGAAATCAGAGCTCGAACGGAGAGATTCAGGTGTTCTTTGTTCCCGCGCGTTATTTGAGAATAACGGTGGTTCGATGAACCCTCTGCCAAGCACTTAAATGTCATTTGCAGAGTATCCCATGTAGATGTAGATGTAGATTTATACAGATTACATAAATCCAAGAAAAATTTGCCTTTAAATTCAAAACAGACGAGTCTTAAAAATGAAATCACTTTAACAAAATCTTAAACAAGGAAGAAAGACAAATTTGTAATACTGCCATACTGGGGACAAATTTCAGATAGAAGAAAGTATGCACTGAAGAAAACTAATCTTAAAGTAGGCTTCTACACTAAAAAACACTTTAGGAACCAATATTATTTATAAAATAGGAAAAATTGATCGCTATAATCAATATGGAGTTTACAAAATCGAAAGCATTAAATGTGACAAGGCCTATATTGGACAGACAGGCAGAACTTCCAAAATTAGATTTAGGGAGCATATAAACACAAGCGAAAATAATGTCTTAGCATTCGGCAAACACCTCATTAGACTGGAAGTATAGAAGAAAATCTCAAAATTTTACATATCGTATGCAAAGGCCAACTAATGGACGTAATACTCACCTGACTAAATACCCAGAACAAATATTAATTTAAATGAATAAACGGAAATGCGCAGTAAAAAAATTTATAGAAAATTTCCAGAACACCTTAACCGGCATATAAAGTATAATCCATCCTACCGTAATATACCTCCAAATGTGCACCAAAACGCGATAAATTATAGTAGCACTGCTATATTACTCCTACATTACAATATAATGCACACAAGCAATTTAAAGTACTTAAAATAGTACGGAATGAAATATAAAATTTATTGCACGAATATTTGTAATTCTACTATTTATGTCACGCTGCTTATCATCAACGATATTGTCACAAACAGAATTAAGCAAAGAATATTTAACAAAAACATCTTCGGATCAAAAGCTCAATAAATTACACCAAAGTAATTACAACAAACAGCGTGACCTAAGCAGTATCCAGATAAAAATTTATATGAATGTAAATAATTACGACTTGTACATTCAATATAACATTGCCATATTCATGTATCCTTCCTGTAAAACATACTTTGTTCTCTGTAATTGGTGGCTTAAGATTGCTGATTGCGGTTCAAAAACTGCGCAGAAGACGCGAGTTCCCTCCACCGCTATGAGTACATTGCATAGTTCCAAAAGACAGCCGCGGCCGACTCACCAAGCGCATTGAGGCGCTATGCTGCGATGCGCGAGGCCGTTCTCCGACTGGGTTCGAACCCTACCTCGGATGTGGATGTTTGTCCTGTCTTTAGTATAAGTAATTTTGTAAGTGGTTTGTTAGTTTAGGGACTGATCACCCCACAGTTAAGTCCCCCCCCCTTTTTTTTTTTTTTTTTTTTACCGTGTCCACGAACCTGTTGTCTTGTAAAGGTGTGTTACTGGTGAGCGGTTGTTTTGCTGACTATGTCGAAATAAAGCTGCATCACTTCAGTATCTGTTTCCAATGAAGTAATTCTAGAAGCCATTTGTCTTTAAAAATAATAATAATAACCACAGGGAAACTTTCTTGCTGGATGCGCATCGAGAAAATCAGGAATGAACAGGTGCAGGTGTATTGCTCGTTTAGACTGGAAACCATGTACACGGATGCCTTGTTCAGTCTGCCGGTGGGAGTTACAAGAAGTAACCGCACCGCAGCGCACCGCCGCCTTCCTGTGATTTGTCAGAGGCTGTTTAGCGGGGTGGAACTGCTCGCGTGGTGCAGCGCGGCCCGCCTCTCATGAATATAAGAGCAGCCGCCTCCGCGACACACACCGCCTTCTCGCGCCTCGCTCTCCGACTCCATCTCCTAAATGACGCCCACCCCCACCCCCGGGCACCAACCCCCTCCCCCACACTCCACATTACGCGCCGTCGCGCCGCATTACGCCAACCGATCACTTAGCGCTGAAATCGGCCGAGACCGGATCCAAACGAGGTGAACACACCACGTCCCCAGCAGATGTTCCTCAGCAAGTAGCTGCGCGCTGGAAGCACATCCGCAGCGGGTGGGAAAAACTATTTAAACACCTGACATACATGCAGTGAAGGCTTTCAGGATCCGCTGAAATAATTGAATCGGTCGGTGGAGAAAGGAATTAAGTCACTTTTTGGTGATTTTCACTTTTTTACAGAAATGCAGTAAACAGACCAAGATACACCTTACTGTGTTGAAAGGAACTATGTTTGGCGTCTTCCTGTGGGAATAACATGAGGTCAATTTTATACGTGCCGAGGAGAAAAGAATCAAGTCAGTGACTTAGTTCCTTTCTCCGCCGCACGTCGCGTCCCATCAGTAGATTTTACTGTCAGCGAGCTTGTACTACACCAGCTACATGCTAGATGGCGTTGGTCTGCGGCATGCAGGTGTAAAAAGCGCAACAAAACAGTAATTTGGCGCCAACTTCTTCAGGTGTCACGATTATTGTTGAGTGTTGTATGTGATTAAATACCGTCTTTCTAAATGTCAAAAGGACATGTTTTGGAAGAAATCCATGCATATCAAAAATTCCGGAAAATTTAATAAATTTGTTAGCACCCAGTATCACAGCTTTCCCACACAAAGAAACTCACTATGCTGATAATGAAATGAAATAACTAGATGCAACTTTGCACAAGATGTTCCTTAAGAAATATCCAGACGTAAATGTGAAATACGACTTCTATAGGAAACATTTTCATGATAATTACAAAGTGTGACTCAATATAAAAAGAATATTTTCGGAAACTGATGAAACACATTCATGGAGAAGACACTGAGATTTTCTATGAAGAGATTTTGAAATGGCTTACTTCAAGTGATAACTCACTGCGATATGACCTATTCCGATCTTTGAATTCTATTAAATAGTCGTTTTCATGTTCATCTGAAGATAACTGACCAATAAATTTGAGCTTTAATCCAGATATGTGTATCTTTGAATGTATTATACTCTCGTATAGTACTAATTCCTTCGTTGACTGGAGAAAGGAACTATGTTACAAATATCAATTTTTTTTCAGAAGATACTTTGTAGAATATATAAAAATTATTTTCATTCACACTATGTATGGTTAGAGTACAGCAAATGTCGAAAGTTGCAATGCAATCTGTTAAATAGTTTCACAATAAAACAGTTTTTTTGTCTCTCCTGAAAAGTGACATAGTTCCTTTCTCCACCGACCGATTCAATTGCTGTTGAATCTTCCGGGTTATGTGGTCGTGGTCGAAGAAATGTATCTGCTCCTGACTTTTCGTCCAGATCTGCGCTGGACATCCTCAGAGGTGCTACTGGTAGCGGTGAGTCTTCCCGACTGACGAGTCGGGCGTCGGGGAGTGGTATAAATACTGAAACTTCCTGGCAGATTAAAATTGTGTGCCGGAACCGGGACTCGAACCTGGAACCTTTGCCTTTCGCGGGCAAGTGCAAGGCGGTAGTGCGCTTGCCCGCGAAAGGCTAAGGTCCCAGGTTCGAGTCCCGGTTCCGGCACACAATTTTAATCTGCCAGGAAGTTTCATATTAGCGCACACTCCGCTGGGGAGTGAAGGTTTCATTCTGGAAACATCCCTTAGGCTGTGGCTAAGCCGTGTCTCCACCATATCCGTTCTTCCAGGAGTGTTAGTCTTGCATGGTTCGCAGGAGAGCGTCTGTGAAGTTTGGAAAGTAGGAGGCGAGGTACTGGCGTAAGTAAAGTTGTGAGGCGGCATCGTGAGTCGTGTCGGGATAGCACAGTCGGTAGTGCGCTTGCCCGCGAAAGGCAAAAGTCCCAGGTTCGAGTCCCGCTTCCGGCACACAATTTTAATCTGCCAGGAAGTTTCATATCAGCGCACACTCCGCTGCAGAGTGAAAGTTTCATTCTGGAAACATCCCTTACGCTGTGGCTAAGTCATGTCTCCACCATATCCTTTCTTCCAGGAGTGCTAGTCTTGCATGTTTCGCAGGAGAGCTTCTGTGAAGTTGGCAAGTAGTAGGCGAGGTACTGGCGTAAGTAAAGTTGTGAGGCGGCATCGTGAGCCGTGTCGGGATAGCACAGTAGTAATGCGCATGCCCGCGAAAGGCAAAGGAAAAAAAAAGTTCAAATGTTTGTAAAGTTTATGGGACTTAACTACGGAGTCTTCAGTCCCTAAACTTACAAACTACTTATGAACTACTTACGAACTAGGACGGCACAAATATCCATGCCCGAGGGGGAATTCGAACCCCCGACCGTAGTGGCCGTGCAGACCGTGACTGAAGCGCCTCAGTCTCCTCGGCCACCGCAGCCGGCTGAAAGGCAAAGGTCCCAGGTTCGAGTCCCGGTTCCGGCACACAATTTTAATCTGCCAGGAAGTTTCATATCAGCGCACACTCCGCTGCACAGTGAAAGTTTCATTCTGGTACAAATACTGTTCAAAAGGGGACGTGGTCAAGTGTTCACGTGCGCCGCAGAGATAAGCCTTGTCAAAGATAAAACATAACTTTCGATAGTCGATGGTCAAAGATAAAAGCGTCACTACCTACTCTGAAGAGCCACAGTCCATATGTCATTAAGTTTCATTGCTTCTTCCTTTCTATTAAAATTATTTATTTGTATATTTTGATTGCTTCGCTGTACAGTCGTGGATAATAGTTCGTCGTTGTAGATAAAATTTCCGTTTCGGAAAACTTCACTTCATGAGTTACTGATTGGAAAACATGTTCAGCTACAGTTGATTTCTCAATTCTATCCAGTCGGCAAAGACTTTTGTGTTCTATCAGTCTTGTATTCACATTCCTTTTTGTAGTACCAATATACACTTTTCCGCAAGAACACGGAATTTTGTACACCCCACTGGATGATAGAGGAGGGCGTTTTTCCTTTACAGATCGGAGTGCCTGACTTATCTTCTTTGTTGGTTTAAAAACCGGTCTGATATCGTGTTTACGTAAAATCTTTCCTGTCTGATCCGTAACTGTTTTAATGAAGGGGAGAGAAACGGTGTTCTTCCATCGTTGTGTTTTATTGCTTAACATACATACAGGTGTTGGCACAGTGGCAGGATAAGTATGTCGGAAGTTCGGGCCGGAAATACCAGATGAGACTTAGCCTTCAATCCGCCCCCCCTCCCCCGGCACCTCCTTCGCAATGAAGTCTAGTTGCCAACGATGGTAAAACCGAGTTGCCGACAATAGTAATCGTTTGCCTTCTATTAGTATCACTTCCGTTATCTTTGCCGCGTATATTGTTGTGGTCTTCAGTCCGGATACTGGTTTGATGCAGCTCTCCACCCTACTCTATCCTGAACAAGCCTCTTCATCTCCTCGTAAGAACGGCAACGTACATCCATTGGAATTGCCATACTATATTTATCTCTTGGTCTCCCTCTGCGATTTTTAAACCACACACTTCCCTCCAATGCTAAATTCACAATTCCTTGATAAGAATGTGTCCTACTAATCGATCCCTTCTTTTAGTCAGGGTGTGCCAAAAATTCCTTTTCTCACCAAATCTGTTAAGTACCTCTTCATTAGTTATGCGATCTACCCACATAATCTTCAGCATTCTTCTGTAACACCACATTTCAAAAGCATCTATCCTCTTCCTGTCCGCACTGTTTATCGTCCATGTTTCACTCCCATACAAGGCAACACTCCACACAAATGCCTTCAGAAAGGACTTCCTTGCACTTAAAATTAAATTCGATGTTAACAAATTTCTCTTTTTAAAAAAATAGTAAATCGGAGTATTATAGACTTGTAGTTTTCCAAATGACAAGCCAAGATCACACAATAACAATTTATTAAATGATGACCATCATCTGGTCACATATATGCTATAACCTGGTCATCTTGTTAAAAAAATTGGGTAAAAAATAACTACATTGCACTTAGGCCCTATATAAAGTTGCACTTGTTATTTTATACCCAATTTTCAACGAGATGACCAGATTATAATATATATGTGACCAGATGATGGTGACACAGTGCACCGAAAACGATCGTCATTTAATAAATTGTTAGTGTGCGATCTTGGTTTGTCATTTTGAAAGCTATAAAACGATTAGGTCGCCTCCAGACCAGACTATGTTAGGTAATTTTATTATAGACTTGCTTTCGTGAAACAAACCAATTTCTTATGCTAATTATTGCAGAACAGCCAAATTTGAATAAAATGCCCATTCTCAATGCTTATTAGGCCCGACCAAAACTAGTCGTCAATAAAAACAACTTCACCTACATCTAAATTTACATAAAAACTTAAATAAGCACATGTAATTGCATTGTGATGGCTTCATCAACCCACATTAATGGTATTTCTGTACCGTTCCATTCTCTAACAGCGCGCGGCAAAGAGGACCACTTGAATCATTCCATTTTCGATTTTATTTCTCTTATTTTGTTAAGGTAACCCTGTCTCCTTATTTAGGTGGGTGCTCGCAAAATGTATTCAAATTCGGAATAGAACGCTGGTGACAAACATTTCGTAAATATATCTTGCCGAAAACGAATAACGCATCCCTTTTAATGATTTCCACCCCAACTCGTGCATCACTTCCGTGACACTCTCTCTCATATATCGGGATAAAATAAAACGAGCTGCCCTACTCTGAACTTTCTCTGCATTCTATGTCAGTCCCACTTCGTGAGGCTCCCATAATGGGTAGAAATACTCCGCACAAGTGTTGTGTAGGCAGTTTGTTTAGAACTGTCGCATATTCTAAGTGTTGTTCTGATGAAACGTAATGTTTGGTTCGCCATCCCTACAATATTTTTTATACATTTTTCCATTTTAAGTAGTTCGTAATTGTTATTCGTCGGTATTCAGTTCAATTTACGGCCTTTATATTTGACTGATTTATCGTGTAAATGATGTATAAAGTACTTTTTATGTTCATACGGATAACTTCACTCTTCTCATTTTTATGATCAATTACAAATTTTTCCACCATGCAGATATCTTGTCTAAATCATTTTGCAGCTGCTTGTCATATTCTGTGCTTTAGTAACCGATAAACGACATCTGCTCACATTGTCTCCTAAATCGTTTATAAAGATCGTTTCCCTGGGGGGAACACCAGATATCACTTCCTTGGATGTTTTTAAATAGTAAATAAATTGCTGTTCCTAAATAACCCAGCATGCTGGTATTCATCACAGTTTTATAAATAATATGCTAAAGCGACAACTGCTGGCTACAGTCCAGCAAAAAGAGATAAGCAAAATAATACAGGCATCTACACAGATCGAGTCACTGCAGGTACACAATGGCACATGAGAGACTGCCTCGCAGAAGCACAGTACAAGGCCCGATCACGTGACCATATACGGCCATATGGCTGCCCTAAACACTCGACCAACCCAAACATCGCTCAAGCAGAAAGAAGGCACTATCAACAGTCATTCCGACGTTGTAGGACATCCAACTTAATGATATCAGTTTGGATTTACTACATAAACCGACTGGACGAAAATCTCTTTTATATCAACACATTCACTTTCATTTATTGGTGTATGTTTCTTCCTTCTCGTTGCCTTTCCTGGAGATTTCTTCACTCTTGGCATAAAATATGTCGGTATCCCAGGGGTCACGTACAAGAAAGGTAACATAAACGTGCAGACTCTTCCTGTATGCCTTGGGTCTGGTAAAGATCTAAAGAGTTCTACATCTGGTATAAATTTTGTTCGCAGTCTATTCTGTGAGGCGATTTTAAGACTTTAAATGCGGCGGTAAATATTACTCTCAATGCGAATCAAAACAGGTATTAGGTGTATAGTCAGAAGCTGAGCACCAATTTAATGTTTAAAAATGTCATGTTATAGTCTAGAGTTACTATAAATACCATGTCTTGGATGAAAAATCACGGTCTGCACGCCCATTACGGTCGGGGGTTCGAATCCCCCCTCGGGCATTGATATTTGTGCCATCCTTAGCTAGTTCGTAAGATTAGGGACTGATGACCCCGTAGTTAAGTCCCTTAAGCTATACAAACATTTGAAACATTTGGATGAAAACATGAAGCAGACACTGTTAACATCGGATACTATGAATTAAATGCCCATGTTCTTAAAAAAACTATATTGGTGAACAGTTTAACTGCATTCTAAGTTAACGGTATATCCAGATACACGTCACACTGAGCTCACTGCGCACATGAGTACGAAAAGAAAAGATAAATCAATCAAAAGTGAAGGCCGCAATTCCAATAAATACCTAGGAATTACTTTTACTTCAGACTTAAACTGGAAAGAACACGTAGATAATGTCGTGGGATAGACGAAACAGAGACTGCGTTTTATTGGCAGAACGCTTAAAAGACGCAACAGAACTACTAAAGAAATTGCATACACTACGCTTGTCCGTTCTCATTTGGAGTATTGTTGCCCAGTGTGGGATCCTTATCATGTGAGTCTAACGGAGGACATCGAAAGAGTCCAAAGAAGGACAGCTCGTTTTGTATTGTTTCGATACAGGGGAGACAGCGTTACGGAAATGATACAGGATCTGGGATGGGAATCATTACAACAACGGCGTTTATCGCTGCGGCGTGGGCTAGTTACGAAACTCCAATCGCTAACATTCTCCTGGTAATGCGAAAATATATTGTCGGCTGGCACTTACATAGGTAGAAAAGATCATCGGAATAAAATACGAGAAATCAGAGCTCGAACGGAGAGATTCAGGTGTTCTTTCTTCCCGCGCGCTATTCGAGAATGGAATGGGAGATAAATACGTAGAATAAATGTGGTTTGATGAACCCTTTGCCAGGCACTTAAATGTGATCTGCTGAGTATCCCATGTAAATGTAGATGTAGTTTTGTGTCATGTTCAAGCAACAGTTGTTTCAAATTGAATGCTTTCAGGAATAACACATTTTGCTGTTCGTAAATGCCCATTTTATCAAACAATACTACGCATTTGATTTCGTTAATACGATTTTGCAATAACCAAGGAAAAAAGTACCTATTTAACCTGAAAAGGACGCATTCTAAATCTAATATTTACTTTCTCGATAAGAATTAAGACCGTCTAGATACCTAAAATTGTATTTATTTATTACTCCCTTCCAGCATCTGGCAGAAACCAAATATTGCGGACTCATATAGGAAATTCGTTTATTTCAAATGGAAAACAGTATTTTCTTTGATACTGACGAAAAAACTGATGTTCTGTCTACGTTGTCTGCAACACAATGCTGAGCACAAATGGTGGTTTCTTTGGTGGGTTTCCAATCGACTTTTCTTACAGCGTTAACCAAGATATTATTCAAGTTGGACTAATAAAAATGTAAAGTAAAATGACAGAAATATAATCACTGTAATAAAAGTAAATAGCACATCTAAATGTCGTATGTAGGAAAGAAAATCGCCTTAACCAGTACGCTAACAACTGAAATCTGAATAATTCATACATTCATTAATCAGAATGATAGTTCACTCGAAAATATATCAGGATGGATTTTTATTTATTTATTTATTTAATCTAAACACTTCGATCAATAGCTAATGTTTGGGAAAACTAACATGGTAGATGACACATTCATAAACAAGATTTTTCACCCCGTCAAAAACATTAGGCTAAGCTAGAACTAACCCCATAAAGGCAAAGCGCAACATTGTATGGTAGCAATATTGCTAAAGAAGGGGTTAAAAGTAATCGGCTGTAAAAATTAAAGCGTTCGCCAAGGAAAGAGAGTGGCTATAATCTACAGCAGATTTATTATCAGCAACAGCAGAATCATGGCCTTAACCTTTCAAAGAAGATCTAATTTATAGTTAAAAGTATGGCGTCATATCGATAATTGTAAGATACGCCCGCAACTGGTAACTGACAATTTCAATGCAGACGTATCCGCGTCCATACGCTCGATACCTTGCGGAAATCCAGTATAAGCTGCGAATCAGAGGAACAGTTGAGCAGGAGGCACTACCATCGTGGTGAGCTACAAGTTGAAAATTTGGTTCCGAAGGGAAGCGTGCATGGTTGGTCTAATTGGTTAAGCCGACCGCTTGTCCCCAAGCGGGAAATCAGGGTTCAAATGACGGTTCAGCACAAATTTTCAACTACGACATTAAATTTATTTTAGTGCCCTGAAACGGTGCAAATATTTATATTTCAATCGTAGATCACGTTCAGATAGGGGTAATATAATATCAAAGCTTAGATACTATAGTATTCCACTGCAAGGTGCGTCTGAACAGTTTCGACTATGGTCCCGTATTTTACATACCGCGCTTGCGAGGCGGAGGTGCCCGAACATACACATTGAGGGCTATACGAAAATTCGCCGCGTATTGTGCCTAGTACTGCAGTGAAGCGCTGGTACACGCTCCGACCCAAGTTAACAGGGTGTGTATGAGACGTCCTGACATTGCAACATGGAAAGTAAACTGGAGCAATGGAGCAACACGTTCCCGTAATTAAATACCAAAAGAATCTCTGTTTATTACTTCGTAAGTAAAACGCTGACTGAAGACGCTATACGTCGTACAACGTATAAATTATATAAGATTCAAATGCTATTGAAATCGGTTTGAATGTTTGAAGACGTTGACGTCTTGTGTAAGCATTGTACTCATTATTTTCATTCGTATAACGTACAATATGTCAACAATTAAAAGTATTGTTAAATGTTATCAATTTCAAACGTACAAGAATAAATAGTCTTCAAGCGTATCAGAAGCTGTAAGAGAAACCTCGATGCTCAGCTGTTCCTTATTTCGAATTATACTTAAAATCAACAGGTATATTGAATTACACACCTTCTAAAGTATCCTATGTTCTTCTTCAGCGTTCAAGCTATCTCCGTACCCACTTTCATTAACATCGGTTAAGCGGTTTAGTCGTGAAAGCGTGACAGGGAGAGCTTCTTTCGGATTTATAATATTACTAGGTGTAAACCCGGCGTTGCCCGGGTGTTTATTTATCCTACACTCACTTAGTCCACATCCCCTTCCCCCTCGCATATCTCTTTTCGTTTCCACCTTTCCCTCTCTCCGCAAAGTTTTCTGCAAGGTACCCTGTGTCATGCACCATACAAATATTTATGTACCCAGTTATCTTCCTCTTGGTTTAAATGTAATGTGAGCAAAACTTCATAAAGACTGGATCAAACGTATGCATTTTGTAAAATTATTGAAGTACCCTCCAACATTCGCCGAACGAAATTTTATGTTTTTATGACAGTGTGCAAAACTTCATAGATATTCAAACTTTCTATGCAATAGAAACGCAGGGTGACATTGAGAAACGCACTTTTTTGTTCTCAAATAATTCAGTTCGATTTCATACAACCCTTCTCTTGAGAATAGCGAAAACAACAAAGAAGGGATCTGTGAAATTCACGTTATGGTGTGACCAGCGTATTTAGGAATCCATTTCTACGTTACAAAGTACCATCCCCCATGCACCGTCTGAAAGTTGAGGTAGACGGTGACCTTCCTCTTGTTTTGAAGGTAGAACGTGCGAAATTTCTTGAAGATCGGAATTAAACTGTAAATTTAGTGAGTCTGTATGATAACTATGCTCCGCCAAGCACCTTTCACAAAATACTTTCTTAGCTGACGTTTTCTGCCTATGAACTATATTCCTGCCAAATTTCAGCTTCATAGTCTCGTAGTTTTTGAAATTTCGTGTTTAGTCAGTGACTGGGTGTCCTTTCGCTTTTATACAGATAGAGATTAAGAAAACAGAGTGCTTAATTTTGGATGCAAGAGGATAAAGTGAGACTTGCAGACAAAAATAAATAGTAACTTGCGACTCTGTATGCCTAACGTTATTTGATACAAAGACATACCTGAGCCGACAGTTTTACGGCACCTACAGCGAAACTGTTGTGAACGGTAGAATTTTTTTCGTTTCATCATTTGTGTGTATGTGTATGTGTGTGTGTGGATGGGGGGAAAGTTCAGTTACAAAACGCTTGATAAACGTTCGAAATTACATGCAAACTTTGTTGCAGGTCCCTAACTACTCCCATTTTCCAATAATTCTCGCATAAATCTGGGTATTCTCACGCGGTGGCCTCTCATTATTTATGACGTCATATCTCCTGAGCTATGTGTCGTGCTCCTTTATTTCTGGGTCAGGAACATTCGTGGGAGTACGGTGAACAGTTCACCAAAGTTTCATTGCAATCGAATGAATAGTTTATGAACACATAGAGGACATACAGGAAAACATTCATATATATATATATATATATATATATATATATATATATATATATATATATATGGAAAACCTTCGACGGAGACTCCTGGGATGTTATCCATTTAATTTACAGGGTAGCTGATCAGCTACATTATCCATTATCTCTAAAACTGATCAACATTTTACCACTAATTCGTTTGTAGCTGCTTATATAAGTAGTGTTACATATGCTAGTAGCTCGTCCTAGAAATTATAAATTGCAGAGAGATACTGAATCATTTCTACAGCTGCATAGAGGTTCTCCAATCATATGCGTTTCACATCAGTATTCCTCCTTAGCCATGTAAAAGTAGACAATCACATTCTAATGTAGCATTGAGTGTTACTTTCTGGAAAGAGGAGAGACATAATAGTGTCATTTACTACATCGGGAACGTAATGGAAGCACCATATAGCTCACCAACTTTAAACATTTTATTGCTAATAGTTCATAATAATTTTAAGGATTTTTTTCAATATTTTCCTTAGTATATACGCAGTATACATTAATCGTGTTAGTTTTTATCGCTTAAAATAAAATGTTATACATTAAAACCTTAATGCAAGTGTGTAGACAAAGACATTAATGATGAATTTGAAGCATTGAATTAAAATTCGTGATGCGACCGGGAATCGAATCCGGACCTCCATGCATCCCAGTCGCATCAGAAATTCCAATTCAATGCTTCACAATCATCATTAATGTTTTTGACATATTCGAGACGGAAATCCGTCTCAGGGATTGTATATTTGTATTTACATTGATATTTATATCACCTTAAACAGGAATGTTCCAATATGACAATTGCCGAGGTGCTATTCCGCTGCATGGAGAGCCTTGGCAGTAGTGACAATGTTCTATGGAAAACAGAAGCTGAATTATAGTTTCGGCCATGAAGAAAATCTTGCTTAGACTATTCCGAGGCACCTTAATCGCTAGTTATGCGGTGGTCTAGCGGCGCCAGGCGCCGTAGCTCAGCGCGGCCGGTCAGGGGGCTGAACGACCTCTGTAATAAAAAAAGCTCAGCCAAATATCCAGCGAACAACCATGAACAAACTGAACGAACTACCGGAACGCATAGATCTCCCTGATGAACACACACACACACACACACACACACACACAAAGCGGTAAGATGTTTGCCTAGTAAACATAGAGATCCGGGTACGATTTCTGGTCGCATCACAAATTTTAATGCAATGCAGCAAATTTTACAATAATGTCTTTGACATATTTGAGACGGAAATCCGCCTCAGGGATTGTATATTTGTATTTACAAGTGTATAGTGTTGAAGCAGTGAGTAAACAGTGTGAGTTTGTGTGGTTGAGGAGATCCAACAATGCGTGACCTTAGTGCTTCGCCCAATTCCACAAGAAGCGTTCGATGACATTTTTTCAATAGCTATACAACCGATGTCAGAAATGTATTGTAGCCAATGGCGAAACTTTGAACTCCAGTAAAGGTATTTTGTTTGTAATTCTTGTTTCCCATATTTCCCGGAGTTATCACACGTACCTTGTATCGTTCGTCGTTCTCGGTGTTTTGGAAGACCAACGTTGTTGCCAACAGAACAAGTTCGTCCCTTCCGTTTTACGCATACTGTTCCCCTTTTCGACGCTGCTTTTTTCACACTGTTGGAAACAGGAGAACTCGATAATTTGTAGCCGGCGTAGGGCGGGCGGGCAGCGTTAATAACGGGTGACTTTGAAAGTCGATCGAGGCGGCCGCCTCCTGTGAGGGGAGGCAGAATTCGTCCCTGGGGGCCGCGCGGCATTAGCAGCACGCGTCCTGCGTACACGCACGCGCACGCACGTGGCCGGCCGCCGGGGGAGGAAGCAGTTAGCTGGGCGTGCCCGGCACCGCCACCCTCTCGGGTTGCAGCTGCGGGGGTGCGGCCCGCTCCCCCGGCGCACCTGGCGAGAGGGGTGGCACAGCGACCGTGTCCGACCACGGTCTGCAGGACGCCGCGCCGTACAAAACTGCGGCGGCGAATGCCAGCTGAGGACCGTCATTTGTTCCCGGCTTTTGATCCGCCCGAGAGGGTGAGGTCCCTGTGAGGTCTGCTGCTGCACAGAGAATGAAGGAGCAGATGAGTGTGGGACAGGGTGAGAAAGGATTGTTACATGTCCTCGCTTAGCGAACAACTTACCACGTTGTCTCCTGTACCTTTCTCTCCATTTCTGAGGAACACTTCGACCCGATCTTCTGAATTGTGTACAAGAAATGGGAAAGGATGTAAGTGCCACAGACTAAAATATTCAGTTTCAAATAAGTCTTAAATATTGGATTGTTATGTTTATTGAGGTGCCCCTCGTTTTCACAGTGGTAGAGTACCAGACTACAAATGCAAAGGTCCTGGGTTCGATCCCCGCCAGGCCGTAAGATTTTTATCTGTCATTTTCCACTTCTTTCACCTCTGGCAGTATTGCTCATGTGAAAAATACCGAGTAGCACCGCGGTTCGAAACCCACGTTAAGCTGTAGGTCCCCATATAACTGGCTTGGTAAGTCGGAAGGCAACGGCATACCACCTCCAAACAGGACCATGCCTAGTAAAGCACTGTGGTGTTCAAACCAATCTTCGGATTGTTGACTGCTTTACTTATGTTTTTATGAAAAAAATATGTCTATATCAAAATACCTCTACAAAAAATGAAAACAGTTTTTTTTGTGGATACAATTAAAAGGAAGAAAAGTTATATGGAAGAATAAGTAAGAGCCAGCCTTCCGTTTTCTGAAAAAACTGTAAGTGCCTTACTAACTTTCTGAGAAGGATGTAAGTCAAGGTTTTATGTTGAAAGAAAAAGATGGTAAGTCCATTGTAGTTTTGAGAATGTTTAATAACTTTACATATAATCTTACTCTTTCAATGCTAGGCAAATATAGAAAAAAAAAAGGTAAAAACTAAAATTTTGAATGGTTTTTTGAAGCAAAGTTTTTCTCTTCAGTTTAATTCCGCTTCTTCTTTCATTGGTAAGTATAAGCCGTTTTTGTTCAATGCTTATGTTTGTACGCTTGTACTTACAGGAGCAGCTTGCCTGTTCTGAAGTTGGTTTTTTTTTTGCAGGTATCTCTGGTAATGTACGGCTGGCACTTTTCTCATGCCTCACGTCTCTTAAATCACCTTCATCCTAACAGGCTTTTCCATTTTCCGGTTGGTAGTCTAAATACACAACCGAACTACACTCTAAAACACACACGCGAAAAAATCGGAATCACTGCCATGTCAATGTAATGTCGCCAAGTAAAGCAACTGTGTAGCTTAGGCACATACTTCATGTCGGTGGCACTTACATCCCTTGCCATCTCAGGCCCGCTGACACTTGCACAGTGTTGCTATCTTCGAACTGCCCTTGAAACTACTAGGAATGTTTCTGGCGCTTGCAACCTTCCTCATTTCATTACGCTTGACTTATACAACCATTTTAACTAAAAATGTATTTTTTTTTTAATTTTTGGCACTTACATCCTTTTCCATGTTTTGTACTCAATTATTTCATGGACATATTCTAATCTGACGACATAAAAGTTCTCTGGGTATTGTACCGCGTCATGATGTAAGGCTATTACTTAAATAACCGACGTTACGGCCAACGTTACAGTGGCCTTCATCTTAATTAGAAATTTGTCTTGAATTATATATATATATATATATATATATATATATATATATATATATATATATATATATATATATATATATATATCGTTTTACAAGTAGCTAACTGTTTCTCTATTATCATCCGTGGCATAGGTCATAAGTAAACGAATAAACACATATGCCAATCACGTAAAATTAATTAGTGATGCATGCTTCGTTCGTGTTTTATGCAGTACTTACAATGTCAGAAAAATCTGAAATTCTAGACGTCCTCAAATTTACAGTTGTTGAACAGTATCCACTTGGTTTAGTGCGAAGTGTACAGCGACCATAAGTCAATAATATACATGTTGCAATGTTTCTCCTTTGCATTTTATGTCCGTATTTATAGGATACGGCTGTTGAGAACAGAGGTAGAACAACGTCTTATATTTTAGTACTACACTCTTTCTGATGACATGTTTATATTCGTGTATTTTATTTTCTGCAATATGCACAATACCTGTCTTCGAACCGACTAACGAGATGTTTCTCCCAACGGGCAAAGAATATATATAGCTAAGGAAAAATAAAATGACGCTCTGCAGAAATATTTTTTCAATAATCAGTCCTAAATATTTTGGTTATTCAGATCTAGATTTAGACCAATGTGTAATCATTATCAATGCTTAAAAAAACAATACGTGTGAAACATTTCGAACTCCATGTTGAAGGTTACGTCGAAATGATTTACATGTTTTAACTGTTGGTTTTAAGCATTGATAATGATCACACATTGGTTGAAATCTGGGTCTGAATAAAGAAAATATTTACGACTGATTTCTGAAAAAAAAAGAAAAAAAAATTATTTTGAGCACAAGTGCCACAATCGAATCAAGACTGATAACTTTATGGTGTACACATAATAAGTTCTACATGGCACAATAAATTTAGAATCAAATGTGTGTCATCTAAATGATCAAATTACTTACTTAATCTGTACTTAGGCTTACAAAATTGTTTTACAAACACACACCCATTCCCGGAGGAGGATTTGAACCTCCGACGGGAGCGACCGTGCAATTCGTAGCATGAGGCGTCAGACCGCGCTCCTAGAATTTTCTAATCGATGTGATGAAAACGTGTGTACTGAAACCCCAATGTGTAAATTCCAGTTTATGTTAATGATATGCTGTTGAATTAAAAATTCTTATACTCCCCCCCCCCCCCTTTTAGCTAAGACAACTTATCCAACTGTGTTCTTCCTAGAAGTAAAAAAAAATCTATTACATGTATCTTCCTATCTATATGTTTGCTTATATTACAATGATTACTGAAATAATTACTAGTTTCTCCATCACTGGATGCTTGCTGTTGCCGCAACTGTGGTTCAAATTCAATGAAAGTCCAGCTCCAGTTGCATTTATTGGTGCTTTATTTAAGGCCACACTACCGGTTTCGGCCTCTATGTTAGGCCATTTTCAAGTGTGACAGACCTGCATTTAATGTGTAGCAATAAGTTTACAAAAATTACACGGTACAAGATAAAATGTTACATATGTAAAAAGGTACTGTACAGAAGCAGAAGGAAACTTACGTTATGCCTTAGAGAAAGCAACGTCAAGTAATTAAAACAATGGAACTCGGAGAATTTAAACTTTTGTGGTGTGTCATATTTAACATTCCAAAACATTATAATCGGCATGTTCTGATGTGTTCTGATATAAACATTACATCATTGCAAGCATAAAATTCTAAACATTACTTGATAAAATATAAAGGTCAATAGTAAAATATTACAAATATCGGTTAGGATAAAAAACTGAACATATAGCGTCCAATGAGGCTATGAAATAATTACGATGGATACGTTTACTGAAGTCGTAATGCCGCATCTTAATGTAATGATGCTGTAGAATGCTTTATTTAAAGCCGTAGTTGATTCTATTTGAAAGATTACAAAATTACATGCCTCTTTAAGAACCCGGAAAAATGATTTTTGATGTTATACATCACACCCGAGCAGCAAATATACGAGTATGCTGCGCCCCTTGTATCGTTAGTGCTGACCTCGATTCAGATTTAATTGAATACAGGCCAACATTATTCCACCATTTGCTAAATTGCTGGATGGGAACAAATTGCCAGTAATCCATGGCGTTATTCTTGCAATTAGTTTAATGGGTGCCACCGACTAATACATCCGTCTCTTCTGCTCCTGTAAATAATTTTGCTGCATCGGCCGGTATGAAACCTCGATTTTACTGTGCTTCGATGTGAACGAACTACGAGCATAAATTCTGAAGGCCTGCCGCTTTTGTCTAAATCGTTTATCATTAACTGCAAGAGATTTATTAGGTTAGCCGTGGTTTTACGGTCCCTTATATTGTTTAAATTACAATAATGTGTATTCAGAATACAAGGTGAGGGAGAATTTACCATATAATTGAAACACCTAGGGGGTGGCGTCCATATTTCTTAATTTTCTTACGTTTAACAGACCAATTTGTGGAGAAAAAGATTGAGTTATAGTTTTTGTTATTTTTCATTTAGCAGTGTTTTTATATGATTACATATTAACACTAGAAGTAACATGTAGTTCATTTTTTACCCATATGGGTATTTTGAGAGCCATAACCGCGACCATATTCTTCGTAGGACCAAATTCTATCATTACCTTTAATCACTTGTAGAGTTGTATAACTGACCAAAATTTCGTTTCTCTAACACGCAAACTTTCAGATTTCAGACACTCAGATCGGTACTAAACGTTGTATATCGATAGAGTATCGAATGGAGGGTAGAGCCACGGGTCGTAACTCATCCGAAATATAACGGCCACTGTTCAAGTGTCGTCGATGTGGACAAGAGGTGATCGAGACGTGTAACCAATGGTACCCCATACCGTCACGCTGGGTGATACGCCAGTATGGCGATGACTAATGTGAGTTCACCGCGATGTCGCCAAACACGGATGTGACCGTCTTCATGCTAAAAATAGAACCTGGATTCATCCGAAAAAATTCGTGCACCCAGGTTCGTCGTTGCGTACACCATCGCAGGCGCCACTGTCTGTGATTCATTGTCAAGGGTAACAGCAGCCATGGTCTCCGAGCTGATAGTCCATGCTACTCCAAATGTCGTCGAACTGTTCGTGCAGATGTTTCTTGTCTTGCAAACGCCCCCATCTGTTGATTCAAAGATCGCGACGTGGCTGCACGATCCGTTACAGGCATGCGGATAAGATGCCTCTCATCTCGACTGCTAGTGATACGAGGCCGTTGGGATCCACCACGGCGTTCCGTATTGCCCTCCTGAACTCACCGATTCCATAATCTGCTAACAGACATTTGATCGCGACCAACGCGGGCAGCAATGTCACGAAACGATAAACCGGAATCGCGATGGGCTACAATCCGACCTTTATCAAAGTCGGAAACGTGATCGTACGCATTTCTCCTCCTTACACGAGGCATCACAACAACGTTTCACCAACAACGCAGGTCAACTGCTGTTTGTGTATGAGAAGTCAGCACGTTGTAGGTGTCCCCAACCTTGTTTGAATGCTCTGAAAAGCTAATCATTTGCATATCACAGCATCTTCTTCTTGTCGGTAAAATTTCGCGTATGTGTTACGTCATCTTCGTGGTGTATCAATTTTAAGTGCCAATGGTCAGGCACGTCGTCTCTACAGAAGGTTCCTGTCTGTGTATCTCTGCCATTGGTCAAAGCTAGTGGGCTCAATCATTCCTGATGTCAGCGATTTGAGCTTGTGGTTCATTGTGATGAGTTTGCGTCATTGAAGTTACGATCGCAAGGCGATGCGTCTCAAGAATGCCGAGATTCGCTACCATCGACGTTTCACCGGAGAAATAAAGTGACGAATCCGGTAGTGAGACGATTGCAGAGGACGACGACGATTTTGTTCCAGTGGACACTGTTGATTCAAATAATTGAGATGTATCGAATAGTCCTCAAACAGAATATGAAGCATGTGGCAGCGATTTGCCGCTTGCACAACGTAAACATGTACCATTTTACCTATGTTTTTAAATTAGTAATTAGTCATTCCACTTTATGTCTTTCTTTGTTCCATTCGTCAGGTGTCGGATTTATGTGTGTCCTTATTCTGAGTAGCGTGCATGCTGGATGTCAGGTCAATGACAATACTAAGAAGAAACTTCCAGAATGTGTAAAGTTTTATAATGAAACCAAGGGTGAGCAAATGGCAACACATTATAGTGTCCAAGCTCTCTTCGATTGCCTTTTACAACATTCTTTGCCTTTCAATGGTAAATGCTCACACAATTTTTAAGTTAAGTACATGTAAGGAGACTCTGTGGCGAGAATTCCTTCTCAGTGAAGGTTAAAGACTGTTGGAGGCCCGGGGCGTCGGCAAAACAAAATTGAGTCCCCCGTTCACTTGGAAGCACATGTAACTTACGATGTTTACAGCATAAAAATAACTGTATCTTCTTCAATGTGCGTGTGTGTGTGTGGGTGTGTGTGTGTGTGTGTGTTTGTGAATGTACAGGGTGAATCACTTACCACTTGCACCGCAAATATTGCAGAAACGGCAAGTGCGATTGATGTGCGGGTTTCCTGGTACACAGGGGCTCGTATTTTTAGCCAACAAACGGATTGTAATATTACTTAGAAAGTGCATTTTTATGCGAACATACAGTTTTTAAATGTAACAATGATTGTTTCTATCATGCACTGGAGTTTTTGACACCAGCTGTATACGAATGACATATTCATCACGTTTAGTTTTGCAGCTACTACCGTTCAAAGTTTCGGGGACGGAGACTGTGATAGCGTAGCTTACAGGCCGAGTGGCTAGCCCCTGTAACACGGCCCACTTTCTCATGACCACCAGCCAGTCAGCTACGCTGTCGTAGCCTCCGGCCCCAAAACTTTGAATGGTTATAGCTGTCAAACTAAACTTGATAAAAATGTCATTCACAATTCTTTGTACACAGATGGTGTAAAAAATTCCAGTGTATGATAGAAACAACCATTGGTCCATTTGAAAAATTGTATGTTTGCATAAAAAGTACACTTCATAGGTATTTTTACAATCTGTTTATTGGCTATATATATATATATATATATATATATATATATATATATATATATATATATTGATTGATTGGAAGAAACTCTTTCAAGTTCTGAAGCAAGCAGGAGTAAAATATAGGGAGCGTAAGGTTATTTACAACTTGTACAAAAACCAGACAGCGGTTGTCAGAGTTGAAGGGCATGAAAGGCATGCAGTGGTTGGAAAGGGAGTAAGACAGGGTTGTAGCCTTTCTCCAATGTTGTTCAATTTGTACATTGAGCAAGCTGTGAAGGTAAGCAAGGAGATATTTGGTGAAGGAATTAAAGTTCAGGGGGAAGAATTAAAAACATTGCGTTTTGCCGACGACATAGTAATTCTGTCAGATACAGCAAAGGACCTGGAAGAGCAATTGAACGGATTGGACAGTGTGCTGAAAGGTGCATATAATATTAACGTTAACAAGAGTAAAACTAGGGTAATGGAGTGCAGTCTAAGAAAATCAGGTGATGCTGAAAGAATTAGATTAGGTAACGAAGCAATAAAGGAGGTAGATGCGTTTTGTTACTTGGGCAGTAAAATAACAAATGATGGTCGCAGTACAGAGGATATAAAATGCAGAATGGCAATTGGTAGAAAAGCGTTCTTGAAAAAGAGAAATTTGTTAACATAGAATATTGATTTAAGGCTAAGGAAGTCCTTTCTGAAGGCAATTGTATTGAGTGTTGCCTTGTATGGGAGTGAAACACGGACGTTAAACAGTGGGGACAGGAAGAGGATTGAGGCTTTTGAAATGTGATGCTACAGAAGAATGCTGAAGATTAGGTGGGTGGATCGCGTAACTAATGAGGAGGTACTGAACAGAATTGGGGAGAAAAGAAATTTCTGGCATACCTTGACTAAAAGAAGGGATAGATTGGTAGGGCACAAGGAATTGTTAGTTTAGCGTTGGAGGGAAGTGTGTGGGGTAAAAAAATCTTGTCTTTGCCTTTCTGGGGTAGTTCTTGCTGAGCCTATTGTTTTTGACGTGGTGAAAAAATCTTGTGTTTGTGAATGTGTTGTCTGCCATGTTAGTTTCCCCAAACATTAGCTATTGGTCGAAGTGTTTAGATAAAATAATAATAAGAAGAAGAAGAATCCATCCTGCTATATTTTCGAGTGAACTATCATTCTGATTAATGTTTGAATTATTCAGATTTCAGTTGTAAGCGTACTGGTTAAAGCGATTTCTTTTTCTACATACGGAATTTAGATGTGCTATTTACTTTTATTACAGTGATTATATTTCTGTAATTTTACTTCACAAGTTGTATCAGTCACACTTGAAAAGATATCTTGGTCAACGCTGTAAGAAAAATCGGTAGGAAACTCACCAAAGAAACCACCATTTGTGCTCAGCATTTTGTTGCAGACAACGTAAACCGAACATCAGTTTTTTTGTCAGTATCAAAAAAAATACTGTTTTCCATTTGACTTAAACGAATTTCCTATATGAGTCCGCCATATTTTGTTTTTGTAAAATACCGAAAGGGAGTAATAAATAAATACAATTTTAGCTATCTAGACGGTTTTAATTTTTATCGTGAAAGTAAATATTACATTTATAATGCGTCCCTTTCAGGCTACATAGGTACTTTTGTTCTTGGTTACTGCAAAATTGTATTAACGAAACCAAATGCGTTGTATTATTTGATAAAATGGGCATTAAGATCAGCAAAATGTATTATTCCTGAAAGCATTCAATTTGAAACAACTGTTGCTTGAACATGACACGAAACTACATCTACCAGAAAGACCAAGAGATGGATACAGTAAGCAGATTCAGACAGATGTAGGTTGCCGTTCTTATGTGGAGCTGAAGAGGCTTGCTCAGGATAGGGTATTGTGGAGAGCTGCATCAAACCAGTCTCCGGACTGAAGACCACAACAAAAACATATATATCTATACTTTTTAACTTTAAAACCTCTCATATTTAAATGTTTCCTGGTAATACGTAATAGTACAGCTTATATTCTATAGCATGAAGAGTGCTAGTTTACTCGCAATCTTAAATTTTAATAAGACACACGGGGTGTTAGAGGCCTTTCGCTTTAAGAATACTACGCGAGCGGAGTTCTTTAACGACGGCGACGACCATAGTGGACTGTGGTTTGTCCAATACTTGAATTCTGACTGTCAGGTTGCTCTTCTCTCAAGGCAAGGGTGGTAGTGGAGACAGAGAAAACGAAGCTATGGGCAAGGCGTTACTTCATACGTTCCTTTAATGAGCGCCACTGCGTCTCCGTGACGTTTTGGCACTCATTAAAAGAACGTTTGAAATAACGCGTTGCTCGTAATGAGTACCAAAGCGCCAAGGAGATGCAGTGGGAAAGACTGAAAGAGAGACGCCGTGCAGAACCCTCTGGGTCCGAAATAGTAAGTTAGTAGAAGACTCGTAAACAAATTCCCTTGTTATACGTATATCTCAGGAAAAGAACGAAGCGGCAAAATCAGAGAAATTAGATACGCTAACCATCAGTCGTTCTTGTGAGTAGAATAAAATCGGGAAAGCGATGGCGATAAACAAACTGTGCATATCGTTATGCAACATAAGTTTTAAGTTGGGTACATTTGTACACTGTAAGATTTTCCTACTGATTTGTTTTGTCTGTTTCTTTTATTATGTGTTGTCATCAGAAGAAACACACATCACTGAAGGTATAGGGCCGCGTAGGAGTAGCCGAGTGGTCTGGAGCGTCACGTAGCGGATCGTGTCGGAGGTTCGAATCTTCCCTCGGACATGGATGTGTGTGTTGTCCTTAGGTTAGTTTAACTTAGTTTAAGTAGTTTCTAAGCTAGGGACTAAAAAACATGCAGTTAAGTCCCATAGATTTACAACTACTTGAACTTTTTTTAATATATCGTAATTTATCCACTGACTACGAATTATTACTTTACGTCATGTAGCCTATGTCAGCTAGAGGTTGATAAATGGATAAGCAAATTTGCACCGGATCGTTCTTGTGGAACGCTGGTATTCTGCAGGAAGTGAGGAAGTGTTTGACGAGATTAGATTAGATTAATATTTGTTCCATAGAACGCCGCGGTGGAGTAGCCGAGCGGTCTAAGGCGCCTCGCTGCGGAGCGCACGGGTGCTCGCGTCGGAGGTTCAAGTCCTCACCTAGGCATGGGTGTGTTGTCCTTAGGTAAGTTTACCTTAGTTTAAGCTACGGACTGATGATAGATTTACAAACATTACATTGTTACATAGATCACATATACATTTCGTAATGATGTGGAATGTGTCAGTTTAGTAAATGGTGTGTATACATGACAGTCAATATGTTAAGATTTTTTTATTTTCATTTTCTATTTTCTTTTTATTATTATTATTATTATTATTATTCTTTACATATTTCTTTTTAATTTTAATTTTTGTTTTAATTTAAAGTTTACCTAAAAATTAATCAAAAGTGTAGAAGTAGTTATGATTTTAATACTAGTTGGCTATTTGTCAGACTTCTGATGCTACACGATAAGTGATCGAAAACTTTTGTGGCTGCATAATTCACCTCTTTCTATGAATAGTGAATATCACCCTTTCTGCTAGTGTTGCAGCTCAGTTATGCACACTGCTATTGCTCTTGAATTGGCTAGGATTGTTGAAAACAAATTTCTGAGTGAATATACGAGGCGCGTGCAGAAAGTAAGTTCCGTTTCAATTTATCTCCGCTGCAGCGCTGCGACTGCAGTTCCGCACATGCGCTGTAGACGATGTGTATCAAGGAGAAGAACGTGCGCCATTTGGAGATCGCTGTCAGTTACGTACGCTTTGTTGTGCCTGTTTTAAATGTCGGCGTTGATTGAAAATCCAGTCGCCTGTGAAATCAGGTCGGTGATTCGGTTTCTGAATGCGAGGAAAGTGAAACAAAGTGAAATTTATCGAAAAATTTGCGATGTTTACGGACCAAATGCGATGAGTGATTCGATGGTGAGAAGATGGGTCCGACAGTTCAATAGCGGACGTAGTGTTGTGCACGATGAAAAACGAAGTGGGCGTCCACCTTTGGTTACAGACGAACTGGTTCACGTGATTGACGACAAGATCCAGGACATCTCAAGTCTTTCCTTGGCGGTCATCACTTCACCAATGACGACGAGGTGAAAGAAACTGTTTCCAACTGGTTGAAGACACAGGTGGCAGATTTCTATGAAGAAGGTATACAAAACCTGGTGCCACGCTATGGCAAATGCCTGCAAAATTTCGGCAGTTATGTGGAAAAGTAGTTTAAGAGTTGTAGAATTTTGTGCAATAAAAATTTCTTCTGTATCTGCGTACAATTTCATTTTATTACCAAACGGAACTTACTTTCTGGACGCGCCTCGTAAAGCTACAGTGAAGAGCCGTAGATCCCTAAATAAATGTCTGCAGGATGATCTTGGGTATGCTCCAGCAATTATTCTGATTACACGCTTTCGTGCAATGAATACTTTTTTACTCAATGTTGAATTGCCTCAAAATACGATCCCATATGAAAGCAGTGAATGAAAATAGAATAGGCATAGTAAGCTAATTTACTGCGATGTGTATCACCAAATTTTGGAGTGATCCTAATAGCATAAGTAGCTGAATTCAAACGTTTCACCATATCTTCAATGTGTCAATAATTATTAATGATGTACTCTTTTATTTCGGCGTTTATGCGGTATAATTTAAATTGTTTGTCAAGACGTTTGTGCTGCTAGACATAGAGTACCAGGAAGGTATGTTGAGTAGCAGCTATTGTTGAGGGCTCATATGGCCTGAAATTTGGAGTTGTCCAGATGCAGTTTTGGTTATATGAGAATATGAATCGTAGAGAAGGATAAATGAGGTATTCATTTTGCGGCCTGGACAGGTGAAATTATGGAAGTGTCAATCTAGCTGACTGGACTGGAATTAAGTGGCACTAGAACACACAAAGATTATTTTTAAATAACAGCCGAATAAATTACGTGAATTTGACGGCTTATTTCAGTATTCGCCGTATACTACTGATTTTGTTTTCGAGCAGGTTTAATAGATAATGAATTCTTCTTCGTTGTACTATAAGTAATGTTTAATGGTATGATTTCCATCAGCGTTTGAATCATAATGCCGCCGCTCATTGGAGATTCTTTTGCGTCTAGGGGCAAGATGATGGATTGAAACTGTACTTGGAACAACGAATGACGGTGGTCGACTTTAGGTCTGTGCATCTACGTCACGCATTCTCCGACAGCCAATGAGCGTTCAGCATTGCTCTGAATGCTGTGCTGCGGCTGTCGTAGGCATTGCCAAAATTAAAATTGATTGTAGCGAGTTATTCAATATATTTTATTCTGTTGCTAGTTGTAATCACTAATAATGCTGGCATGCAACAATCTAAGCAAGCAAGAGACATTATTTGCAGGCTATAAGGTTTCTGTAAATGAACAGTACGTATATACTCGCAGTTCGTCTTCTGGATCCGCCAAAGATGTTTTTGCCTCGCCACAGATCCATTGCGTTCTGAAAAAAAAGAGTCTTATGTTAATAAATAATATTTTCAGTGTTTTTTCTTTTCAGTGACTTCAAAACTTCATTTTTACAAGATAATGATTCTCCTGAAATTTCAAAGATCTGGTGGTGCAGAATTTTAGTATGAGAATTTAATTACGTGGAACCTGTAGAAAGAACTTTCGTATGTATTTAACATAAAAATCGTCTCTTCAGTACTGAACTTAAGAAAATGATAAAATATGGTTGTAACATTACAGCAAAATAAATTTTCTGCATTTTATGTGACCTATTACAGCTGACAATTTCAGTTCTCAAAGTATTTGGGTATGTCCCGATTAGTGTCATACATATCCCATGACATTTTGATAATGCATTACTTTTAAGTTAGCTGGAAGGTATGTGGTTATCCATAAAAGTGTAAAGGCAGTAGGAGTAACCCAATAAACTACAGGCCCAATGTCATTGACGTCAATTTCCAACAGGGTTTTGACCCAAGGTCAACACGGATTTAGAAAATATTGGTCATGCGAAACACAACTAGACCTTTACTCACACGAAGTCTTGAGTGCTATCGGCAAGGGTTCGCAAATCGATTCCGTATTTCTTGATTTCCAGAAAGGTTTCGAAACCGTATTTCACAGACGGTTTATAATCAAACTTTCTGGCACATTAAAATTGTGTGCCGGAACCGGGACTCGAACAATGGACCTTTGTCTTTTGTGGGCAAGCGTTCTAAGGACCCGTTGTTGTTGTTTGCGGGCTGCGGTGGCCGAGGAGACGGAGGCGCTTCAGTCACGGTCTGCACAGCCACTACGGTCGGGGGTTCGAATCCCTCCTCGGGCATTGATATTTGTGCCGTCTTTAGTATAAGGTAGTTCATAAGTAGTTTGTAAGTTTAGGGACTGATTAGCCCGTACTTAAGTCCCATAAGCCTAACAAACATTTGAACATTTGAATTTTTTTTTTTTTTTTTTTTTTTTTTTTTTTTTTTTTTTTTTTTTTTTTTTTTTTTTTTTAATGTAGATCTATGTTTTGCGGTCATCGGTTCAATTCGTTCTTGGTCGATCTTTGTTCATTTGGTTAACATTTTTATTACAGAGGGCGTTGAGACCCCTGGCCGGGCGCGCTGAGCTACGGCGCCCGGCGACTGAGCTATCCCGACACGACTCACGATGCCGGCTCACAACTTTACTTCCGCCACTACCTCGCCTCCTACTTTCCAAACTTCACAGGAGTTCTCAAAAAAAATGTTTGTATAGTCTATGGGGCAACTACGGGGTCATCAGTCCCTAAACTTACAAACTACTTATGAACTACTTACGAACTAGGTCGGCACAAATATCCATGCCCGAGGGGGGACTCGAACCCCCGACCGTAGTGGCCGTGACTGGAGCGTCTTAGTCTCCTCGGCCACCGCGGCCGGCCAGAAGTTCTCCTGCGAAACCTGCAATACTAGCACTCCTGGAAGAAAGGATATGGTGGAGACGTGGCTAGCTACAGCCTAAGGGATGTTTCCATAAACATCCCTTTAGGCTGTTGCTGAGCCATAGTGTAACCGTAATCAGGCAAAGTGGTAAGGGGTGAACTTCTCTCTTGTTATCATTTTGTTTGGATTGTCATTGAGAAGAAAGCTACAAATGTTTGAAATTATGTGTATAATTGTTGCGAGTCGCTAATTGCTCTTGTTGTCAAGTAGTGGACGAGTGAAGACGCGAAATGTCGTTATTCACGCGTCTCACGATGCGACATTTTTTTTTAAATAATTTTTTACTCCTCTTCCTTATTACCTTATACGTTCTGTACTATGTGGTGTAGATATTTTTTAGTCCCACATCGACTGTTTTCGGACACTAAAGAATATTTGTTAAAACTTTCCTTTAAATCTATTCATTAGTTCACTAGGAAGCATGGAAATTTGCCGCTTGACGTAACAGCTTTTAACGAATTTCATTTTTTATGACGTCATAACTCCTGAACTGTGTATCGTAAGTGGTACTTTACCAAACAGTGATAGTGAGGAACATGTGTGGCAAGTTCGGTTGCAATCAGTCCAGTGGTTGATATGGAGAACTGGAACATACACAAGCACATACACCAACTTTTACAGTATATAGGCTAGATAGAGATGTCATGAGATTGGGACTGAAACTAGCACCGTGAATCTCCTGAATCGAAGCGTGAAGCGTGTACTGGAGCGTCAGTCTTCGACTCGTCTCTGAAGATGGCTGAACGTTTCTCAGCCGAAATATTAGAAGAAGTAAACTTTATGCTGCTGCACGCCCCAAACTGCTTTGAACATTTGAACATTTGATCATAAAGTAATCCACATTTAGCAACTATCGTTTGGTCAACAACGAGGAAGAACTTCTCCCTGACAAATTGAGCTCACCGCTAAGGACATTATTTCTACGGTCCTGCGGTATTGGCATCTGTTCCCCTCTTCTCTCTCTCTCTCTCTCTCTCTCTCTCTCTCTCTCTCTCTCTCTCTCTCTCTGTCTCTAAGTTACCGTTGTATCGTCAGCCGCGAGACTTCATCGTATGTGGTATGGAAGGACATGGTATTCGCTACTCAATAACCACAGCTCTTTCAGTCACATTGTTCCCAACTAATTCTCAGAAGCAGGCCACAAAATTACAGCAGAAAATATGTACTGGACCCAAAAGTTTTAATTACCTGTCTTGGCTGAGCGAACGGGAAATTTGTGATAAAATTTTGCGAGTTCCGACCTCAATGTAGGTTAACATTTTGAAACATATCTGTTAATTCCTGCAGATGAAACTCGACGTACAAGAACTAATGAAACGTTTCTGTGAAATCCGCCAGATGAAACAAAGTTCGGCGGAACTTTCCTCTTAAATATAATTTTGTGTTATGCTGAAACCTGTTGTAAGGAAATGTTGACTTATTTTTCAGACTATTGCATTAACTAAAGTTCAAAAATATGCATGTGGTGAACTGTTATTAGTAAAAGATTTTGAGCACCTGATAAAAATAATTACTCCTAATAATATTACTGTGTCTTCCTTCCCACGTGCTTTAACATTTTTAATGTACGCAAATTAACTATGAATTATCCTGTGGACAGAATTTAACTTGATTTGCTTATAGGAACTTCTAGACTGTTTTGAGCAAAGTAATGATAGTATTGTCTCTAAGCATTTTAAAGACGGCATTGACTCGGCACAATAGTCCCATTGTTGCTCAAGTTTAAGTGATATTCTGCCTCTAGCCGATCACGGAAGAAAAAGTTTTACACATTACACAAGGTGCTCTTCTATTCTCTAGCTATTACAGACTTGTTTTGATATCAAAATCACTCTGCAATGTGACAATTGTCACTGCAATTTTATTTCGGTGATTTAATAAAAAATGTTGTAACAACACTTTACTGATTTTGGAAACTTCAATATTTGCCCATTTACTCTTAATTATCGCATTTAGTCCTGCTTTCACTATAATCAAATTCTTAGATTATACATGCAAAGCCAATAGCTTTCAAGACTTGTAAATCCAAGTAGGGAAAGATAAGACTTTCTAACCACAATAATAAGACAAAAGGTTATTTGTCTACTTTTTACGTATTCCACGATCATAGTATTGTTATACAGACTTCTTTACACCGTCTATTCAGATCTGATTCTTTAAAAATACTTTTTACTATAACGTGTTCAGTAAGTGATCATTTCACTACCAAAATTGCTACTAAATTACAAAAAGGCTCTTTTACTTTCTGTTATACCTGGAACTTTTAATAAAACTGTACTATGTCTATTCTGATTCCTTCCTCTACTTGTGTCTTCCACCCCTGCGGATCAGAAACCACCCTCTCTCTCTCTCTCTCTCTTCGACAGCTCTACCTGAAGTTACGTGTGTCTCGGTCAAACAATAACCTCCATGAGAGAATAATTTTATTACACAGCTGTATATCTTTAGCACATGGTAGCAACCTACTACCAACTTATTTTTCTACCAAATATATATCTACAAACGTGTTTCGGGTTGAAACAGAAGTGCTTCATATTTCGACCTTACGTTCACGCCCAGTTAAGAATTAAAAGCACAAAAAGTCAAGTTCTCAAGCCAACGATGACAGCACTGACATAAATGGCGCTGCACAGCTTTTAGTTTTCATCTGTGGTGTTGAATAGATTTCAGTACAACAGAGGAACTCGCAGGACTGCGCTCCGTGAAAGGGCAAACAACCATGGAGTCATCGCGAAAGAAATGGTAGAATGCATGAGTAAGAAACTGGGTTTGTGTGTAAATAATACCGCTGTAGTACCATTACGGAAGGAATATGCCGAAAAAAGAACGATAAAATCCCGCTGTTTTGTTCATCAACAATCATCAGAAAAGTTCTCGGATATGAGTATGTCATGTCAACTGTGGCTTCTTTTATCGACTACAGCCGATAAAGATGGCTTAAGCAACGAAATGTTCGTACGCTTCTTGAAGAAATTGTGGGAACGAAACTCGGCGATTTATCTTATCATGCGAACGTTCATTGGCTAAGTCGTGGGGATGTATTACAGCGCTTTCCTTCACGAAGAGAGGAAATAAACGATTGTATGACACCTAAATTGAAAAATGAAAACTTGGTCTCATCGATGAGACTACTCTTTTCAGTGAGCTGAACTCAACGTTGTGGGGTAGTGACTGTATATCTTCCATCTGTTGGAAACGTTACGTGCTTTCAGAATTAAACCGGTACTTTTGAAAAACCAACTGTTGCTAGGAGTTGGTCAACAAGTACAGTACAAGCGCGTGGCGGCCGCACGTCTGTTGATTTGGTTATAAACCTTATGATGGGATTTAATACGCCTGAAACCAGTCGTATGTAAAATAATAAACCAATTGGGAAACTGAATCGGAATTTTCCTCTACAATGATCAGTATACTCACTTTTCGAATAAATAGATAACCGAATCCTTTCTTCTGTTCTGAACTTGAAAGAAATCAAAACTCACTCTTGTTTAACTGAAGATGATTTTGCACACTTACAAAAAACTGCAAAGTCGAATATGACTGCAGATTACGAACAACCTGGATCTTGCATGATATATATAATACCCAACATTAAAGATTTGTTTCACTTTATTATCATTCTAGAACGTCATGCTAATATGCTAATAAAACAACAGTTTGTCATTAATTGTGTCTTTAAATTTGGTGTAGCTTCACAGAGTTTCATATTTTTAGTTTCGATTGCGTTACACATTCTGTATATAGCACGTTAGCCTTTTATATGTCAGAGTTACATGAAAATTCATTCTAAACTAATAATCGGAATGAAATCTCACACAATGCATTAAGATGCTTGTTTCATAATTCCCCCATACTTGATGCATGATTGTCAAAAGTCTTTAATAGTAACACTGCCCAATAGCACTGCCCTATTAAACATACGTACTTCTGTACATATAATCAGTAGAGACTTCAGTTTATGCATAATAACTCTTCAGTACTGGTATTAATTATGAATAACTATAAAATATATCTCACATTGCAGTTCATAGTTTGTAACTACACTCGAAGATGACTCCATAGGAAAAATAATGTCAAATTTCATTAACTTCAAAGTCCTGGCAGGGTAAGCAGACCGTTGCAATGTTTACACTTGTGGAAGAAATCTTATGTGCTGGGAAGAACTCACTTTTTACTTTAGAACGAATGAAATGAAAATTCCATCTACTCATACCACCAAAGTTCACCACTACAGGTAATTGGGGAAAACATTTGTATTACTTGAAATAGTCTTTCTAATATATTTGTGGTTACCCTAAACCTATGACAAGTGATATCTCAAAAAAGTAGTCAAGCAATTTTCTTAATATTTATATACTTCGCTTTTCCCTGTAGAATATTACAAATGCCACATGAGTGCATGGATGTGGTGATACATTGACATTCTGCTGTTGTAAATTAAAAGAGACAACATCAGAGGTATAAAAGGAAAGATGCAAGTAATAATGAGCGACCAAATAATTTTTACATATGTTGTATCGGCATGTATAGACACAAATTTATTGAGTGAACAGTTTAGTAACAGTAGACAAAAAAAAAAAAAAAAAAAAAAAAAACATATTATTCAGAAATCTTCTTTTTCTTGCATTCCCCATTTTTCTCTAGATATCTAGATAGAAAGAACGTCGACAGACTGACATAAAAATGAGGAATGTCTTTCTAGGTTTCCGATTACTCCATCTTAAAGCTACAAAAGAAAGCACACATCCTCTTGTGCCCATACTGGCGGGAGTAGTGGAATAGTTGAAGAGAAGGAGGCGTGCTGTTTTCTGCACACCTGTAGTTGTAATTTTGGCAGTCCCTTTGATAATTTAAAATGTCATCTGCTCTGCTCTGTCTATTCTTCCTCCCGTAATCCTTCCGGTCCTGCTGCTCAGCCATTAGCACTTACTTCAGCCATTCCTGAGTCAAGTGACCTGAGAATTGTGTTTTAGTGGAAAGTTTTAATTAAACTTGTGTCAAGAAACTGGAGCTATTGTTAACTTCTTTTGGAATATGTACCCTTCAGAAAACTGTCACCATTGAACTGTTTCAAACCGTTTGTATGTTGCTTGGTACATTTTCAAAATGTTCAAATGTTTGTAAAGCTTATGGGACTTAACTGCGGGTTCATCAGTCCCTAAACATACAAACTAGGTACTTATGAACTACCTTATACTAAAGGCAGCACAAACATCCATGCCTGATGGGGGGATTCGAGCCCCCGACGGGGAATGGCGTCGCGCATCGTAGCATAGCGCCTCCATGCGCTCGGGCGCTCCGCCTTGGCGGTACATTTTCAGGTCGGTTTCCTGAAAGTGCCGTTGGTGATATTGTAACTGCCGTCCGCGATGGCCGAGCAGTCTGCGGCGCGCCAGTCACGTTCTGATTGGCCACTACGATCGGGGGTTCGAATCCCCCCTCGGGCATGGATATTTGTGCCGTCCTTAGTAGTAGGTAGTACATAAGTAGTTTCTAAGTTTAGGGACTGATGTCTCCGTAGTTAAGTCCCATAAGCTATACAAACATTTGAACATTTTTTGGATATTTTAACTGGGTTTATTTACTAAATCCAAGTGCGTGTGTGCTGAAACCTAAGCTAGTTGGTCCCTAATGTAATTAAGCGAGTGAAACTGTTCCTAACTATCTGATTGATACCGTTTTTTTCTTATTTATTTATTTTTTAAATATTTTTTATCTACTTAAATAACGTTCTTAAGAAATCTATCGCTGCCTTGTTTGTTTTTCTCTTGGTAGTTTTAGTATATTTACTCAATTGTGTTACACTTTCTGGTTTCCTTAATATTTTAATGTAAGTGAGATTAGCCTTACTGCTTTGAGGCGTAACTTTTTCTTTCTGTTGTTTACCTAGGTAACGGCTGTCTTCAGCAGTAGTACCTACTTCTCGTTTATGCTTTTGCCCTTTAATAAATCGGCTTGTGAGTTAATCTCACTGTTAAAGGGAATTATTATTACGTATTTAATGCAATCTACCTTGCGATTGATATGTGGAATTATTAAATTATAACTTGCTTATCCCACATTTGTTGTTTTTACCTCCTTTGCCATTGTCTGCATGTTTAGTAATTTTATTATGCTCTGAATTCCGTTCTCATTGGTCCCGTGTGCTCTAAATACATTTTTTAAAGCAAAAAAAAAAATTGATTTTTTTTTTTTTTTTTTTTTTTTTTTTTTTTTTTTTATTTTTTTTTGGAATTGCATTCTGTTCGATATTTAATGCTAAAATTTATCCATTTTCAAAGTAAGGCAGAAGCCGTTTATGTATTGTAAGTCAAAAGTTGGTCAAAGCTGCCAACTTTTAAATTTCAGTTGTTAGTTGCATGTGAAATTTATTTTCTCATTTTAAGAATCTAAAAAGAAATGTGATACATTATTTGTAAGGATTTTATTACAATAAATCTCTTATGAAGCAAGTGACGACTATCTTTGGTAACCAACCTAGCCGCCGACATTTCTTTATTCTTAGTATCCACCACCTCTCCTATCAGAGGATTGGTGCGAATCGGGAATAGTGGGAAGGTAGACGTTTAGTTGGTTACCTACCAATGTGGAAAGGACGAGTGGCAGGTGTAAAAGCTTGATGTAAAGGCGCCTAAGCAGCACGTACTGGCAGTGCTGTGGATACACGAAATGGAAGAAGTTCTCTTTACAAACCTATAACATGTAATCGATTGAAATAAACTCGCCGCGGTGAAGTAGCCGAGGGGTCTAAAGCGTCTCGCTGCGGAGCGTGCGGTTGCTCGCCGTGGAGGTTCGAGTCCTCCCTGGGGCATGGCTGTGTGTGTTTGTCCTTAGGTTAGTATACCTAGGTTTAAGTAGTTTGCAAGCTACGGACTGATGACCACGCAGTTTTGGTCCGATAGATTTACAAACATTTGAAATAAACTCAGTGATGCTTCGCTTCATGGATCCTGTCGTATGTTGTGTGTGTGAATGAGTGTATGCTTTCAATGAAAACTTCGGTAATCTGATCATGAAAACTTTAGCAAAGTGTCAGAACGTAATTTTGAGCAAAACCAAATATATAAAGAATGTTCAGACGTTGATACTTTATTCAGTAAGTGCACACAGATTAAAATATAATCGAAGCAGGAAAAGGAAAACGAAATTTTGTGAAAGCAAGTTAGGTCACAACTTAACAATAGTTCCTGTCCGTGTGCACAAGGAAACTGCATATGTGACACTGTTTTCAAAATTACAGTACTGCAAAAGCTGTAAAACTCAAACTAGCTTCAGAATTTGCCGCTGTGCTTGCGTATCCACTAATACATAAATACAAATTTTCTACATTCTGTTAATAAAAAAAAAAAAAAAAAAAAAAAAATTGTGTTACACATTAATGATCAACGCAATTTTTTCCTTCGTGTTAAAACAATATTTTTCTTTTATTTGTCCTAATATCAGCTACTACTTTAAACAATGTAATCAAAAATCAATAAATCGCCTTAATATATCCTCTCTCCACTCATTACTCATTCACATTATTAAAAATTGTTGCACATCTTATTAAATTCCTGCAGTACAAATTAGCTTATTAAAAATGAATATAGAAAGAAGTACTTCAACCGTTCATGCTGAATGTCTGCCATAGATGGACTACTACGCGGTGTGCCAAATTATGAAATAATGAGTCTCCGTACCTTGATTTTTCGCAATACCAGATTATCATCCGTCATATTTAAATTCCAAAAACGTGCTACAAGCCATCATCACCCACGTCGTTAATATAAATCATTCTATGGCACATAAAAAATTCGTCTTCTTGAAGCTCACACTGCAATTATCGAATTTAGCTCCATGACAGCCTGCTTACAACTTTACGCTACGGTGGTGGGAGAATGTGTGAAAAATCGCGGATCAGCGTTCACCAAAAGGTGTACTCGCGGCGTCAAAGAATATAGGTTACAGACATTCAACATACCATACCTCATATCTGGAAACCCACCTTACAGTCTGTGGCGAAAGGTACTTTGTCTGCCACTATAACTTCCTCTTTTTTTCTGTGTAATTCGTAGTAAGTCTCTGATCTCTATAAATTTATCTCCTTGGCCTCTTTGAGAGATATACATAGGAGGAAGTAATATGTTTATTAAATATTCTGGAAAAATATGTTGTCCTTATCTTTTACAGTAACCCATATTGTGATTTAGGGCGCCTCTCTTGCTGCGTTTCCCCATCGTTTCCGTGATGCTTTCGCGCTTACTAAATGAAACCATACATACGCGCGCTGCTATGCTTTGGATCCTCTTTACCTTCTCAACATACCTGGTGCAGTACCAGCAGCATCGTAAAGCTAAGTACAAGCAAGGTATTTAGATTTATTTGTGTTTTTTGTAGCATAAATTATAAGTTCGTTGCATATTTTGAATTTACTAGATGTTTCTTAAAACCATGTAGTTTAATAACTATGTATTTACTACCTCTTTTCTGCGACTGTCGTTTCAAAATGTTCAAATGTTTTTATAGCTTATGGGACTTAACTGCGGGGTCATCAGTCCCTAAACTTATGAACTAACTAAGACTAAGAACGTCACATATATCCATGCCCGAGGGGGGATTCGAACCCCGACCGTAGTGGCCGTGCAAACAGTGAATGGAGCGCCTCAGTCCCCTCAGCCACCGCGGCCGGCGACTGTCGTTTCATTCATTTTCTTATATTTAAATTCGTAATTCAGTTTGTCTCACTTTTTTTTTCTTTTATCTACTGCAGAGTTCCACGGCGAGTTTTTATAGTCGATAGTTTGTGTACTGTGGATGTCCACCGTCTTTATTGTGGATAAGGACAGTGACTCCTGTGTACGGATGCTTGGTTTGTTGATTTTTTTAGACAGGGGGACCCTGCTAAGGTCATCAGTCCCCCCGCCCCCCGGGAGGGTAAAGAGATCGGATAGGAAAGAAGGGGAAGGAAATGCAGGCCACGCACGTACGAAAGAATTGTGAGCACCCTGGCAGGTGTTAAGATGAGAGTTGAGCTGATGACACATCGCTCCCAGCTTCTGGCGGTGTTAACCACGGTTACACAGCTCGAAACTGCGGTAGATGGTTAAAACGCCGCGGCGGAGTGGCCGAATGCTCCAAGGCGCCGCCTTGCCGTGCAACGCGCAGTTGCTCGCAGTCGGACATTCGAATCCTCCATAGGGCATGTGTGTGTGTGTGTGTGTGTGTTGTCCTTAATTTAGTTTAAATTTGTTGTAATAGTTTCTAAGGACTGATGACGATAGCAGTATCGTCCAATAGGTTTACAAACATTTGACGGTCACAACGGTTGTGTGCGGCCGTGGCGATCGAACGGCAACTGACGTCCAGCCAATATACACCACTCGTCCCGCGGCTGTGGCCAGCGCAATTACCGTTAGCACGTGATCAAGTGGGTGGTCGCCTCAAGCTGTGGACGCAGAGGCCTTTCAACTGGTCCCTGGGGAAGTCTTTCTTATGTTATTACTTTAGTTGAGGTTTAAAACTTGGTAAAGTGTATACGTAACTTTTAGGCTCACTACATTTATTAGAACAATGTATTATTATGTATTGTACCAGAATAAAATTACATTACTGATACGGATAGCGGGAGCGACGGGGAGTTTACTAGTGAAGTTGGGCAACGTTACTCAGTTCAGGTTCCTGTGGCACATTTTATTTTACCCAATATATAAAAAAGGAAATCCCTTTTATAACTAGAGGCTGAAGGCCGTAACAAGACAATTCTTTTCTTCCTTCCCCCTTTTTTTAATTGTAAGAAAATAGTAAACATTTCATTTAGGACGACCCAAGGCAGAATGCCGAAGCTCCCTTTATAATAGTAAATAAACATGCCAAACAAGATAAGAGGGACTGCAAAATTAAGTAAAATTATCAGGCTGAAGGCCATGTTAAAAACAATTGAGGTAAGTTAATAACGGGCTGAGGGCCCATAGCAACCTTTTACAATAAGTAAGCAAAGGTACCTCCAACATTGAAATGAAACCAGCTAAATCAGGCTGAAGGACGATTAAAAATTTGACACAATTTAGTAAAGGGCTGAAGGCCCGAAACAATCCTTTATCTTACTTATACAATAGTAAGCAATACCCCGATGGCAGAAAAAAAAACAAATCCGACTCATTGATATTACAAGGCAGAAGACCCAGTAAACAAATTATGTATCTCAGTAAGAGAGACCGGACTTTCCGGAATAATTTGAGCTCAAGCAAGGTTACCTAAAACCGAGGCACAAACACAAGCACACGGACCAGACTTCTGACATAAGAAGAGAGACAAGTTTAAACAGAATGAAATAAGGCCCCGAGACAAGTAATAGCACTTCCAGTGTAATATAAAATTAATTTATGAACCGGACTGGCTACTCGTTAACTTAATACACACTCCAACATAAAAAACAGATGAGCTGACTCGAGATAGGAAGAGGAGGGGGTAGGGTGCCCACCCGTCACAAGAACTACAGCTCTGACACGAAGGGACTTACAATAAAAGGAACTGAGCGCCAAATTACAACCGTGGGTTGGCGATGACTCACGCAGGGAAATGGTCTGCAAGCAGAAGATAAAAAAAGAAATAGAAAAATAAAGCTGTACAACTATTGACCTTGCAGATGCGAGTTAGCAGAGGGGGACAAACAAGATAAATTCCCCAGTGACGTTAACCAAGTTGGTGAAAATTGAATAATTGCTACACAGATCAAAAGAGAGAATAATTCAATTGAGCCGAACTTAAAGTGTGGCACAACACAGAAGTAAATATCAATAGACGAAGACATAGGCAACGACGGTCTCTGGGGAACGACTACCGATCTTTATAAACACACACACACACACACACACACACACACACACAGACAACTTGCGGAGAGGGAATATACAGATCACTTAATTTTCTCACTCCAAGATAATTGCAGCCACCCTTGCGATGTTGTAGGAGGATGATATCAACAAACGCCATGAAAGCATTTCATGGATCCCAGGTGGAAAGCAGCTGGAACGACGCGAGGCGCAGCCAGGGACTGACTGCGGAGTACAAGTTGTTGACTACTGCAGTGCTTGGCGGGAAACCAATGTGGGATGGCACGGCCGCTAGGAACACGACCACATAGCCAGGGAGATGTGAAGAGCCTCCGCCTAGCTGATGCTGGAACTTGACTCAATTCCCAATCCGTGTCCAGACCACTTCAGCTGTTCATATCATCGCACATACGGCCCAAACAGACTGACGATGCCAGTGCGGAACTACGCACGCTCCGGGCCCGGCCACAGAGGCCAATTACTGTAAATAACTCGACCCTAGTGACGCCATGCAGTGTATCTAATTAACGCTGCACAATACAGACACTCAGCGTTCCCCGCAGCGACTCTCACTGACTGACCCGATAACCGACCTCCCCGGAACTGCCTCGGCACCAAGCTGAAAATAGCGCCACTAGCGGAGAGTTTTGTGTCTCGCAGGCTCCGGTTGTCGTAGGTGTCGGTGGCCCAGTAGAAAGAGACCGACACAGGAATAAAGGATGCACGCGTGTCCAGGTACGGAGGTGACCAGCCAGTGGGACAGCAGAAACTAGGAACACTACAGTAAATTAGAACGAGATATATATTTCATACAGACTTAGTAATAACTGCAGAATGCTGATACATGTTTAGATAGAGGCCTGCCTACTGATGATTTCTAGTGTCTATGCGATAGCCAAGTCTTAACTGGTGCCTATCTGATTCCCAAGTGTTAACTGGTTCCTATCTCAGTCCCAAGTGAACGAGGCAGTCCAGTGGTGGCCACGAGCGGAGTTGTAGTAGAAGGCGCTCGTGGCCGACGTCGTAAGAACGCCGCGCCATGCGTGCATGGTGGCGCGCGCGCAAGTACGTGGCGCGCACATCATACTTGTGCGACACCACAGAGAGGATCACACGAGTAAGAAGACAAGTGACGCGCGATAACTCTGACAGCGCCGCGAGCGGTGAGAGCACAGAAGGATCGGTTAGTACTTGTGCCAGTAATGTAATAAAGGACAGGGTAAATCTAAGAAACACGAGCCGGGACATCTCAACTACGTACAAAAACACAGCAACCGAACGTTTCATTCAGTTTATTTTCATTTCCGAATACTTTCAGTTCAATCATATTGGCGAGAACCACCACCACAGGTCCAGCTATACTAGGTGCATGAAAATATATTACTGTAAAATAACCACTGATATTCAGTCTGCGGAGGCTCGAAAATTAGATACCGATTAATAACAATAATAATAAAAAGTTACAGAAAAGCAACTGGTTACATATTTATACCAAAATATTCGCTCAGAGTAATTAAAATAATAAATCAACGTTATGAAAGTAGTATAACAGAAGCCTCATTTGTGACAGTGAAACCTATATGTTTAAATAAAATAATTATTTAATTTATTGATTGGGATCGGAGACTAGCGTGTGTGTGTGTGTGTGTGTGTGTGTGTGTGTGTGTGCGCGCGCTTCTGTTCTACTGTTTGTGTGCTAACGCAAAAGTACCTATCTAGACTGGTACATCTCTGTGAATGTAAAAACTGATCTGAATGTCTGGAATTAAAGTACGAGTGAATTATATAGTTAATTAGCCTGGCATGAAGTGATTGTAATGTGTATGGGTCTGTTAGTGCGCTTAACTGTCCAGAACACGAGTCTGGATACACAATGAATGACAAGTCCGGTGGTAGCTCAAGTTCCGATTCGTTAGACAAATAGTTCATTAATTAAATTAATTATTGACCAATGTTTGACACAAACTTAATGTCCAAAAATAAACGTCATCATGAGTTGAGTGATACACAATCTCCAACAGTATGCCACGTGTAACAGTATGCCATAATAAAACACTAAAGTTGACAATCATGTGATGATTAATTAATTAAAGATTAAAGTTTAAATTACTACCGTGACACAGACTGAGCATTACATATATTGGGAACTTAGTAGTGATTGTTACATGTAACGTTTTGTGCTGTGAACAAGATCTACCTCATTAACAAACAAAACTTGAAATGTTAAAATAGTTCATTAGCTAAGTAGGATGTAAACCAAGTAATACTGAATATAAATGTACTCACTCATGTCAAACAAACTATAAGAGTAACTAATAGCAATGAAAGGAACTTGTACAATCTATCATAGAGTAGAAACGTCTAAGTCGATTATTGTGTAATTGACTAATTATTTAAAGTACAGGTCAAATTTTAATTTATTACATACCAAAAGTAACTAAGTACGCATTCGGTTGGGGGCATAACAATAATTATTATGTGTACCTACACCTTCTGATCCAACTTCATTAACAAAATAATTATTCAGTTGTCAGCAAGTGGTGTAATAACAATATGCATGAAAAGGCGCGTCACACGATTGACAAGAAATATTGATAGCTATCTGATAAACTAGTCGAATAATGTAAGCGCATAACAAATCGGGGTACTAAGTATGTGCGAAATGTTTAACAGAGACTCAATTTAATTCCCTACTTGTAATCCTAATCATAAATAAATTTAATTTACTCACCTCTTATCCATAGACAGCAGCTTGTTCACTTGCAGTACATTAATGATGAAATATGAATAAACTTAAAACTTGTAACTATCCTAGTGTTTAAAAACTTGCAACCTAAGATAACTTGTCGATAACAATAAGATCTTTTACTTTAAACAAAAGGGAGAAATGAAACTATCTTGAAGCGAAACAAAGTTACAAGTTATGATTCTTATTCTATTATTACGTTTCAAACATCACAGTTACAATAAAAATACAAATCTAAGTTATCAAAATTCCTAACAGCTTACGAAACTCTCGCAGTATATTGCTCTCAACCAACACCTAACTCCGTCTGTCAACTTCTACTCTCAGACTCCCTCTGACCACCTCCCGCTACTGCCGACTAACCTCTCGGACCAAAGATTGACAACAATAAAATAGCCATGCCACCCTTCGACAGAAACCGTAATATCGAATGGGGGAGACAGGAACTGTAAAAAATTTAGAACGTGCAAAGCAGGCAGGAGTTCCAGTAGCGTAATCAAACAGCTATGCGTCTTGAGAATACTCGAAGCGAACGCTTTGGGGGGTCGGAGGGAGGCAATGAGTAATGAGGCGTTGACGCAGCCCGGCACGTGTCAAAGAGGGTGGAGAGGGTGTCTGCCCGAGGGAAGTACAGGGCAGGTCGGGGGTCGGTCACGCCCGTTAAATACATACACTCAGTCAAAACGACGGCTGCCGTTTATTAAGAGCGGTCCATTAAGGGGGAAGAGGCGAAGTCCACAGACCAAGTGAACAGTTTGAAGGAGAGTCTGTCAGTCACCATGAGACGTAAAACACCGTCTTGAGGTTATAGCCTCTGGAAAAGTACTTCGCTCTTGTTGCTTTATCTCATTTGATACATATTTTTGCTTGACGCCATTCTTTTCAGTAGCTGGTTACGTCTTTTTCGCCTATCAACATCATTTATAATCTATATACAAAGCCAATAATTTTTTTCCAGCTGTTTCCCATCAACTCGATGTCATTTCCTGATTAGCAGAAATGATAATGTTAAGGTAAATGAGTGGTTATTGAAGAAAGGATAGAATGAGTACATCACGGGAACAGTTAAATTGAGAAATATAGAAAAGGCATGGACAGAGTCAAAAAAAAAAAAAAAAAAAAAAAAAAAAAAAAAAAAAAAAAACCACCTTTGTGGAAAGAAGAGTAGAAAATCTAAGAGGAAGCCAAAAACTAACGGAAAGACAAAGTAGCTAAGGCTACAAGGGAAAAAGTTCGATAGAAGAAGAATTCGATGTCGTAAAAGATGGGCCATTATTAAATTATCAACTTAGAGTATAAATTGTATTAAATCATCTTTCCTTAATCCTCCAAAATACGAGGTACGTCCAGAAAGTAAGTTCCGTTTGGTTATATAAAACAAACGTGTACAGATACAGAAAAAAATATTTATTGTACAAAAATCTACAACTGTGAAACTACTTTTCTACGTAGCTGCCGAAATTTTGTAGGCACTTGTCATAGCGTGGCACAAGTTACTGTATGCCTTCTTCATAGAAGGTTGCCTCCTGTGTATTCAGCCATGTGGTAGCAAGTTCATTCAGCTCGTCATCGTTGAAGTGTTGACAGTACAAATTTTAGGTGTAAGAAGAGGATTTCCATCAAAAGGTGGTGTTTGTTCCCACGATAGTGCCCGACCTCATGTGGCGAATGTGACCAAATAACTGTTACGGGAATTTCATGGGACGTGTTTGATCATTATCCGAACAGCCCGGGCCTCGCTTGTAGCCACTTTCACCTCTTCTTACACCTAAAACTCAGTCATTAGAGGTCAATATTTCAACGATGATGACGAGCTGAAAGAACATGCTACTACATGGCTGAATACACAGGCGGCAACCTTCTATGAAGAAGGCATACATAAATTTGTCCACGCTATGACAAGTGCCTACAAAATTTCGGCAGCTATCTAGAACAGTAGTTTAACAGTTGTAGATTTTTGAACAATAAATATTTTTTTCTGAATCTATACACGTTTGTTTTATATAACCAAATGAAACTTACTTTCTGGACGTAACTCGTATAAAAAATTCTATAGGCTAAAACACTTCCAATAACATTTACAATGATGTAAACCATTACTGCATTGTTAACAAACAAACTAGCATTAACTCTTCTTAATTAAAGAAGATGTGTTAAAAATTCATAATTATTAATTACTGGATTTAACTAGTAATTACTTTGCCTTATAATTCACCATAAATTAACCAACTGCAAGTAACTTCTTGGTTATCCATGCACGTAACATTGATCATAAATTCACGTAGTAAACTGTAGGTGGTCCGTAATTCGATTGCTGGTCATTAATAGAGCACAACACTTTACTCTTAGATCACGTTTATTGTCAACACAAGCGTACACGCAGTACAGAGTGCTCTACCAACCAGCAGAATGAACCGTCCGCTAGGCGTCCATTGCCGCGTTTGTCACTGAGTCAACGCTACATGCGTTTGAAACGGAAATGATGTGATGAAGTAAATAATCAATTATTCACTCAACCACAGGCTTCCGCTTTGGGTGAGCGGTCACCTTAACCATTCGACCATCCGACACTCTCCCTGGCTGGTCCCAAGCAGACATTAGTCAAACTTCTTTTGTATTCAATTTAAGAAAGCTATCATTTATTCGTAGATATTGCATTGTGAAGTTTTGTTTTTGTCAAACATCAAACATGAGGAATATGTACAACATTCTTGAAATAATGAATACAAATAAATACATTTTTCTGCCCGTAGCGGGATTAGAACTTGGAACCGCAAGCTATCTGCGATGCTAACCACTGCCCCACGCGTTCTGTTGGAAGACTCGCGGCATTGCTCCCCTTGCTGAAGGAATAGGGACGGCCGTTAGGATCCCTTTGAAGCCAGCTGTAGTGTCCTGGATCTTGTCATGGGTAAGGCGGCCAACCGTCCCGGATTCTGCGGGAAAGTCCCGCATTTGGGCACGTTGTCCCGCATTGGGATAATTACTGAATATGTTCCGCAAAACGGAAAAGCGTCCCGCATTACAGTAATTTTGAAATTGTTGGTCTAAGAACACACGCTGAAAATATTTGTGTACGGCACGCTATGTCACATTGCTTACAAAACTTCACAATGCAATATCTACGAATAAATGATAGTTTTCTTAAATTGAATACAAAAGAAGAAAAAAACAATACACTTCATTTCAAATGACAAATTTCATGACAAATTAGCTAGCAGTGGATGTTGTTTTTGTTTTAAGCTGGTAGTTCATTTGGTGATAGGATGACTTATTAAAAAATTCTGTTTCTGACATTTTTTGCGTCTTCTTAAGTACATTTCGTTGAGTGTAATGGAATATTTTTCGGAGCTCAAGGTGGCAAACATGAAGTAATATTACCACAGTCTGTATAAACTTTTTTTTTTTTAATCTGACATGCAAATACAATATCAGCTTTCATCTTACTTCCTCCAGGAATAAAAAGGGGGTGAAATTCTGAAAATGCAACAACGAAAGTGGGTGAGCATTGAATGTAGTAAGGCACAATTAAACTCTGCACTTCATCGAAAGAACTACTATAATAGAGCAAATGGTTTTAAAAAGTAGTTTTTATCAGATTTTAATTGGAGGTTATTGCAAAACATAATTCTTCGGGCGGAGTAAGCTGCTTATCAAAATTTGTGGAGCACGATGCTCTAAGATCTGGAACAAATAAAAAACAACGAAGGTGATCGGAAAAACATAACGGAAATTGTAAAAATTGTCAGACTCTAAAATTCAAAATAAGAGCATGAAGAACTATTTATGAACTTTAAATACACATTGAAAATTAAGAATAAAATGATAGATATGTTACTTGGAAAGTAAATGAGGAGGCCTATTCTGCGCGCCTAAATGTCTTCCCTGGTTTCAGAATAACTGGCACAATTAGTCACATGATCTTAATCCCCTCTGCCAGGCACTTAAATGTGATTTGCAGAGTACCCCATGAAGATGTAGATGTAATCCTCCTTCACATCCTCGAAATGTCCCGCACTTAGTTTTGAAAAAGTTGGCCGCCTTAGTCGTGTGTCTTCTCTATAGCAGTTCCGGCGAATCCTTCCATTCTGCTTGCACGCCTTCCTTACGGTGACGACGATCGGTGCTAGACCGTCCTGTCGTGGCTGAGTCTTTATCATAACGGTTTGCAGAGTCGTTGAACAAGGGGCCGTATGTGACGTCTGACAGGCGGCGCATGACATAATACGGACCAAAGTATCGCTTCAGTAACTTTTCCGATAGCCCAACTTTCAGTACAGAGGTTAAAATCCTTACCAGATCTCCTGGACTGCACACAACAGGTCGGTGCTTGTCATTATACAGCTATCCATCTCCTGGACGTCCAGTGTCAGTATGTAAGCCAGCTGTTTTGCTTCTTTGACTCTGGTGATGAGCTGTCTCGCATAGTCACCCTGTCGTCCGGATGGAACGGAAACAGCGTATCCATTGCCGTCTTAGCATCGCGCACATGGAGCAGGAAAAACGGCGTGAAGCCTGTAGTGTCTTTCCTTTCTGTATTAGAAGCAAATGTCACGACTTCCAGTATAGTATCCCAAGCCTTCTGCTCAACATCAGCGTACATCGACAACATATCTGCTATCGTTTTGTTAAAACGTTCTGGAAGACCATTTGTCTGAAGATGATGGGCAGTTGTGATTCTGTGGCAATGTCGCAACGCGAATTTCCTCTCCCACCTCTCTATTGGAGTGAGGGTCGGAGCCTCGTTTAGCTCCCCCCATTTCAAGAGAACGGTGTCCCACACGGCTCCGTCCTCAGTGTATCGTCAGTGCAATAAACGGCCTTGCTACTTCTGTGAGGTCAGCAGTCTGTTGCTCCTTGTTCGCCGATGACTTCTGCCTGTATTTCAGCTCCGTTAGTATTGGTGTCGCCGAACGGCGGCTGCAGGGTGCTACGCGAAAGGCCCAATCATGGGCCTCTGCCCATGAATTCTAGTATTCCGCGCAGAAAACTCGTGTAATGTACGTCCGGTAATTCACCTAGAGCCTGAGCTATACCTGGGTGATGAACACCTTGCTCCCTAGGTATGGTTTTCGATGCCATGCTGACTCGGGTGCCACACCTTCGTTAGCTGAGACAAAAATGTTGGCGATATCTCAACAGTCTTCGATGCCTCGGCCACACTGGTTGTGGAGCAGACTGTTAAACCCTCCTGCAGCTTTACAAGGCTCTTATTCTGTCACGGTTTCACTATGACTCAGCAGAACCTTCAGCATTCCAGGTACTGGTCCCAGTTGGACATAGTGGTGTCCGCTTGGTGACAGGAGCCTTTCGCAAGGGTCCGGTTCCGAGTCTACTAGTCGACCAGGTGTCCCTCCCCTGTAGATTCGCCGACCAGTTGCTCGCTTCCTACGTTGCCCATGTACATGCCTCACCTCATCACCCTCACCCGAAATGGGCGGTGGGAGAGGAAATTCACGTTGTGACACTGTCCACAGAATCACAACTGCCTACCATCCCTAGATAAATGATCTTACAGAACACGTGAGTTGTGAGCGATCTCGTAAAATTGGGACCAGCTTCGAGGTGAAGACGCTACTTCCACTTGGCAACGATCGCTTTCGGTGTGGTCACCACAAATAAAGGCATATCCATCGTAGTCATCGACTAGAGAACCGTCCAACTGCAGCATCGTCCAACTGCAGTATCGTCCAACTGCAGCATCATCTTATGAATCAAGCAGTGCTCGGAACTGGCGACGAACGTTTAATGCTGTTACTGAGTCTTTCGAGTCCCGGGACAAGTCCAACCTAATCTTCAAGCGAGAGAGACAAGAAGGGAAGGGAAGGGAAAGAATTTAAGAGACAGGATAAGGGAACGGATACGGACCGTGATAGGAAGACCGACCTGGGCCGTCATCGGGAGAAAGGGAGGGAAGTAGCTGGAAAGACGGACGGTTCTCTCGTGGATAACTATTATGGGTATGCCTGAAGGCGATGGTTGCCTAGCGAAAGTAGCGTCTTCCCCTCGGAGCTGGTCGCAATTTTACGAGATCGCGAACAACTCACAGCTCGCGTCAGAGGGTCGTTGTCATCTGTAGCGACTCTCTAATTGGTTTACCAGTTTCTTCCCAAGCACCATTTGGTGCGATTAATCCAAGACGCAGTCTTCGCCCTTGGTGAGTCAGGCTGTTCTGTCGCTTTTGTTTGAACGCCAGGCCACATAGGTATACCAGGCAATGAACGCATCAATCAGTTGGCCAAGCAGGCCAACACTTTCCGGTCCCTGGTTATTGGTCTCCCAGAAAAAAGACCTCTGATCCCAGTTACACCACAATGTCCTTGGGTTTTGGTTCTATATGTTCAGACTCGACTCAAAAATGCTCCACATTGTCAAGCCATCCACCGCTGTATGGAAGTCCTCACCGAGGGCCTCTCGTAGGCGGTAATTTGTCCTTTGGCGGCTCCATATCGGCCATACCTGGCTGACGCACGGTCACCTTCTCCGTCGTGAGGACCCCCTCGGTGTTGTTGTGAAGCACATCTGATAGTCGCACACATCTAATTGGATTGCCCCAATTTAGCCATCCTGCAGCATTAAACCTTGTTTTAGCCGACAATGCATCCATGTTAGATTCTGTTTCAAATTTTATTCGTGCGAGTGGTTTGTATCACTCCATATGATGTTTATAGTCTACTATCCCCCTGTTCTCCGCTAGTCTAACACTAGTAGGTAGGTGACTTTTAACGTGTCCAGTGTGTCTGTATGTCCTACTGTTATGTTTGTGATCAGCCAGCCATTACACTCTGGGTACATCTTTAAACTTCTTTACATTTCCTTCCTTTTTAATTTATACTATTATCTTTGATATGTTAAATCCTATATTTGAAGAAGTGTATCACACTATTTTATCTTTCTAAGATTGGAAAAAGAGACCAATATCCTTAGCAATTTAGTCCCTTCCAAAGCCAAATACCAACCAGCAGAATGAACTGTCCGCTAGGCGTCCATTGCCGCGTTTGTCACTGAGTCAACGCTACATGCGTTTGAAACGGAAATGATGTGATGAAGTAAATAATCAATTATTCACTCAACCACAGGCTTCCGCTTTGCGTGAGCGGTCACCTTAACCATTCGACCACCCGACACTCTCCCTGGCTGGTCCCAAGCGGACATTAGTCAAACTTACCTACATCCCCAGTGCTCGAACACATTTAGAATGATTCCCGCGATGGGGAGAGGCACTTATTTACTATTATTGGTTCGGCTTGGAAAGAGGGAGGATCAAGTTCGAGTTCCTGTTCAGCAAAAATTTTTCACCAAACAAATTAACAAATTAGGGGGCTGACCCGCCGTGGTACTCATACAGCTTAGATAACTCTTGAAAAAGCAAAGGTAAAAGCATGCCGGATTTGAATGTACACAAAATCCCCAAGTCTGGCAATCTTTTACAGAGAATAGAAATTTCGCTCGAAATTAAATGCAATAAGCTTACAATAGTTACGACATCGAAACCCTTTCACATAATTTGGTAGTGTATCCTAGGGGATTCTGGTTGTATACTAGTGGTAAACAGAATTAATACCCTCACTACACGGTAGCAACGGTGAATATACCTATACCGATGAGAGTTCTGCTAAAGTAATATTGCTCAACACAGCTTTCCAAAATTCCTTCAATAAAGAAGACGAATCAAATACTCCAGAATTCATAGCTTGAACTGCTACCAGCATGTGTAATTGAGTATATGCCCCTGCTTATAAAAGCAACTTAAATCACTGAACAAGTCTCCCGCTCCCGATTGTATTTCAGAGTATGCTGATGCAATAGCACCATGCCTCATTCCTGGTTAACATATACGACGGTTAGCTCAGCAACAGATCCGTATCCAGAGATTGGAAAGTTGCACAGGTCACTCCAATAGTCAGGAAAGGCAATAGGAGTGATCCGCAAAATTACAGGCCTATATCAATGACGTCGGTTCGCTGCAGGATTTCAGAACGTATACTATTCGCAAATGTTATGAACTACTTTGCAGAGAACGATCTATTCAGCCAAAGTCAACAAGGATTCAGGAAGTATGGTGGTTGTGAAACTCCGCTAGCTATTTACATATATGATGTGATGAGTGATACCGACAAGGGGTGGGAAATAGGCTTTCGACACTGTACCTCATAAGCGTCTTCTAATCAAACTGCGTGCTTATGGAATATCGCTACAGTTGTGCGATTGGATTCGTGATTTCCTGTCACAAAGGACACAGTGCGTTGTAATTGACGAAGTCATCGAGCAGAACAGAAGTGATATCTGGCGTTGCCAGGGACGTGGGGCCCCTACTTTTCTATAATTTTATAAACGACTTACGAGACATTGTAGGTAGGTCTATTAGACTGTTCTTGGATGATGCTGTCATTTAGAAGCCACTAAAAATGATTTAGATATCTGCATGGTGCAAAAATTGCCCATTAATCCTCAATAATTAGAAGTTTGAAGTCATCCATATGACCACAAATATAATTCCCTTAAACTTCATTTACAAGATAACGCATTCAACTAAAACTCAGTAGTAACAATAACGAACACTTTAATTGGAAAGAACACCTAGAAAACGTTGTAGGGTAGGCGAACCAAAGTTTCATTTCCAGAACACTTAGATGATTCTTCTACTAAAGACATTGCCTACACTACACCCCTGCCTCCTATTTTGGAGTATTGCTGCGGATTGTAGGTGCCAAACCAGGTAGGACTGACAGTCGATATAGAGACAGTTCAGAGAAGGTAAGCTTTGCGCATTAGCTTTAGGCAGTTGCTCGGGAGACCCGGATTCTAAGCCGGACTGTGTACACATCTTCAGCTTTGCCAATTGGCAGGTGAGTCATATATTCTGTGAATATGAAAGAATGACAACTGTAGGATCAGAAGTGACGTCTGTTCTATCGTAACAGACGCCATATATATATATATATATATATATATATATACTGCAAAGCATCGATCTACCAAATAAATAAAAATCATAAGGCGACTGCTAACCCGAGACGGAAAATATGGGTTAGAATCTCGGTTCAGCAGTAAACTTTGCCGTTGTACGTGAATTTAGTTCATTGCCTTGAATCGGTCAAAATGTTTCAACGTTTCGAATTCGTAAAGGGGAAAAAATAACTAAAAATATAAAAAGAAAGAAACAGCCGTAAAGTCAACCAGTCACTTTATTGTTTTGGACGTGTGCGAAATAACAGACACTATATCAGTAATTACAAAAAAGTGTAATGTGCTGCGTTTACGTAGAAAGCTCCTTTGTTAAGGAACTAGGCAATAGCAAAAAAACACAGGAATCTGGTAGTAGGCAGGAAGTGTAGTACGCCACCGAAGAAAGTAGGTTACAAAACTCTTGTTCGGTACCCATACCAGGTAGGATTAGTGGAAAACGTAAAGAAGATACAACAGAGAGCAACCGGATTCCTTACCGGCTCATTTAGTAAGCCCGAAAGCGTCATGGAAATGATTACGAAACTCCGTTGGCAGACACCGGAAGAGAGAGCTAAATTGTGCTACGGGATTCTATCCAAGTTCCGTTACTTGAAACGTAAACCAAAATATTGCTTCCTTCTACGTATAATTATCTTGCGTAGCGTCCGCAAGCATAAGGTTAGAGAGATTAGGACCCACTCGGAGGCATAAACGCTATCAATATGCAATCATTTTTCTCGCGAACTCTACGGAGTAAGTGACAATGGTACGGAAAGTACCCTTGCGGACTATGAACGTAGATGTAGATTAACCGATTAAAATTGTTCTTCAAATCATTTGCACAACTGTCTCCCGATTAAATTGAACTGCTTCTTAGCTTTGAATTTCGGATGGCTAGCATAAATTAAAATTCAAATGTTTGTAAATCTATCGGACCAAACTGCGTGGTCATCAGTCCGTAGCCTACAAACTAATTAAACCTAGGTAAACTAACCTAAAGACAACACACACACACTCATGCCCCAGGCAGGACTCGAACCTCCACGGCGAGCAACCGCGCGCTCCGCAGCGAGACGCTTTAGACCGCTTTTTTTTTGGGGGGGGGGGGGGGGGGTTGGACCACTTTTCTTTTTTTTTCCCTTGCTTTTTTGATAAATTAAGCGAAAAGTTGCTTTTGTCGGTATCTGCCAGTTGTACTTGAAAGAGAAAAAATGTAAACAAAGAAAGTTCTTGGCGATTTGCGTCAGCGGTATGTGCGAGTAGGTGCCTTGCAATCGCTGTCAGAACGGGAAAATTTCGTTTGTAGCCTTGTTAAAAGAGCAAATGATAGTCCGCGATGCGTTTTCGTTTGATACCTGGTTTTATTTGCATTTTCGCCAATGTCTTTTGCGGACGAAAATTTTCGTCATGACCCCGAAGTGATTTGAACACGCAACCTTCTGATCTTTTTTTTTTTTTTTTTTTTTTTTTTAAGGAACCAAAAAATGATAAAAATATAAATATTTTAGAAGCATCGGGTCCGATCCCTACTTAACTGCTGCGCGACGTTATTTTTTTTTTATTTTTATTTTTAATTTTTTTTATTTTATTTATTAATTTATTTTTCTTTTTTTGGTGTGTAAGTTTTCCACGCGACTAACGGCTTCAAAGTTCGTCTTCTCAATTTTTTTCACTGCTTTCGCAGTGTTGCCAGAATCTTATTCGAATGTATTCATCCTTTTTTCCAGTTTGCAATTTACCATAATTTTCTGCTCATAACTTTGTAAGCCTCTGTCACCGGTACGCTACACTTTTATTTCATTTTTCTCTTACGTAAATTAATGATTTTTTCCGCGAAATTATTATAATTAGTATAAACTCTAAAACAAAAATGCCTCTCCAATGGCTTATTCTGGGAATATAACTTCAGTAATAGAAGTTTTTATTATTAATTTCAAAAAATAGAATGCAATTTCTTTTTCTACACAGATTTCCATTCTTCTTGATTACCATTGACATTACAAAATTTGACGACCTCACTTCAAGTGTGTTTGTTATGCACACTCAATGAATTAGGCTGCACTGCTGTTTCAGGGTTCTGCTGAGGCCTTCACGGCTACCGTAGGGGTCACGGGGCCCACGAAGTCCCCACCGTACTTCACCCTCAGCAGCGATCCCCTACTTTAGCACTACAAAACTAATTCCAATCTTTCCAGCTTAGTTTAAGCGGTTACACTATTTTACCTTCTTGAAATAAAATTTGTATCATATTTCCAAATTTTTTCTTGTGATACTTCCACTTGCATAATTTGTAAAATTCTCCTAGTATGTAATCATTGTAATCCAGTAGATCGCCATTTCCGTTCTTCTGCATGACGTAATATACGTAATTTCCTAATAACCAATATACCGCATTGTGTTTTTGTTTTGGAAAGTAGACATCTTCCGGGTAAAATATGTTCGCTAATGTAATTTCTCTACCGTCACTGCGTGTAAGAAAGGCTATTTGTTTCTTCACGGCATTCCATATTTCCCGATATCCTTGACAGACAAAACGATGCGGTAAAGTATCAGTTTCCTTGCATTTTTGACAGGTGTTTATGTCACATATACCAATGGCGTATAATTTCTCATTTGTACTAATTATATTGTTTATAACGCGGTACCATGCCACTTTAATATGTGTTGAGAGAACTTTGTTAGCGATATTACGCCATATCATTTTCCAGTTTTTAGAAGGATACTGTAATTCCATTTTATTACGGACGCACCTTGGGGAGAGTGCTTCAAATAGGAATTTACTATTGCTCCTGTTTTTCTCTAGCACACTGCATTCCAGGTAGCTCAACGCAAGATAAAATTGTTTAATATGTATCATTTTATAATGTAACCTGCCAATATTTATTTGAGGCGTCATGCTTTCTGGTTTAAGTATTTTAAACAGTTTCGATGTGATGCTGTACGGGGAACCATTTATGAGTTGACTTGTCCTTTTAATAAATAAAGCCATATTTTTCCGACGGATATCAGTCAGACCAAGGCCTCCTTCTTCAGGTTTCAGAGTAGCAGTAGTCACTGCCACTCTAAAAATTTGTCCCTGCCAGATATACCTACATATGTAACTCATGATAGTTTTTGCTATTGGCTGTGGGATCGGAAGAACTTGACCTACATACACTGCTTTGGATAAAATTACGCTGTTGATTAGTTTAACCTTCTGTACAATGTTCAGGTCTCTGATTTGATTAAGTAGTAACGTGCTCCTAATTTGGTTTGACAGTTTTTGCCAGTTAAAAGTTATGGTTTTAAGCGGGTTCCTGTGAAAGGTCACGCCTAAGGCCGTATGTTGATCCACCGTTTTCGGCCAATCTAACTGCACATTTTTGAAACCATTTAGACGTAAAAAGGAACTTTTCATTTCGTTTATCTTCGCACCAGTTGCTCTACAATAGAGTTGTACCGTCGCAGTTAGCTGTTGAATATCTGCCTCACTTCTGACGACAACTCCGACATCATCTGCATACGCATTGGTCACCCTACTATTCCCTGATATATGGATTCCTTCCAATTCGTTATTTAAAATTCTCAAAAGCGTTTCCAATGCTATTATAAACAGTAACATCGATAAAGGGCTTCCTTGTGGGACACCGTTATCAATATTAATTGATCGAATACGGTGCCCATTTATTTCAATTGTCGTTTGAATGCCTTTCACAACATTTGTAAAAACGTTCATGTTGTTTTCATTTAAACCCATACCTCTCATCAGTGTAAATAAATACTTGTGATTTACCCTGTCAAAGTCTATAAAAAGGACACCCGCTTTTGCCGTGATCGTTGAAAATATTGCGACAATATCTCGATATTCGCTTAGAGTTTGGAAGATATTTCTACCAGATGACTACCGATTATCTTTTGAAGTACGGGCCGAAATCTCTCTTTCAACGCCCTTGCAACGATTTTATAATCAGAATTCATGAGGCATATAGGTCTCATCTTCGAGAGGTCTTTAAATGGGGTATTTTTACCTTTAGGAAGAAGGACAGTTACACTTTCCTTGAAGTCTGCAGGTACGGCCTCACCTTTCAAAACATCGTTTATTGCCTCGGTTAGCTTATCTCCCATAAGATGCCAGAAAGTTTTATAAAATTCTATAGGCAGTCCATCCGGTCCTGGTGACTTCCTGGTAGGGGAACTTGTAATGATATCGAGTAAGTCATCAGACGTTATATCTTCACTGAGAGTCCTGTTTTGCTCTTCCGTTATTATATTTTGCAGACCACTGTTTTGCAACAGGTCCCTAACTAAGTTCATTTCAATCGGACTTTCACTATATAAATGATCGTAGAACGTATGTGCCTCCCTCATAATGTCTTTTTGTTCCGTCAAAATTTCGTTTTGGTCTGATCTCAAACGGTTGATGAAGGTTTTCTTCCTATTCCTTTCGTGCTGTATTAAATGGAAGAGTGACGCATTTTCGTCCTCCACCATTGTCTTAACTTGCGACTTAATTTTTAACCCGTCCAACTGCTGTCTTTTCAGGCTTAAAGGCTTAACAATAGAGCTTTTACCTGCTTAATCTTTACTATGACATCCTGTGTCATTTGCTGTTCATACAGTTCTCGCAGACATGTATAGTAAAATTCTATGGTCTCATTTCTCCACATCGCGCTTTCTTTTCCATAAGCGATCAATGTGGATCGAAGTTTCTTTTTTGCGCACAACGTCCACCATTCTATACAGCTCCTAAATTTGGTGCGAAATCTCAGGGAAATTTGCCAAGCGCAGGACATCCTCTCATCTAATTCATGTTCCTTCAAAGTATTAATGTTTAGTTTCCACATTGGACGTCCCCAATATGTTTTCTGCTTAGGAAGTCAGACGCTACATTTGACTGCTTGGTGGTCTGAAAAAATTGCAGGCACCGTTTCGATACCGTTAATTTTGTTACTTAGGTTTTCAGTGACATATAATCTATCAATACGGCTCTTCGAAGTTGCGGTGACGTACGTAAATTTCACTGTAATGGAATATACTTGTTCCCATACATCCTTCCAGCCCATATTTTTAACCAAACTATCGAGTTCTTTAGAAAAATTAAAATTTGGCGTTTGATCCTTTTTGTTGAGAACGCAGTTCCAATCGTCACCTATTAAAACTTGTGCGGGGTTGTCCTTTAGCAAATGTACTAACTCAGTTTTAAAAAATTTGGCTCTTTCTTCCCTAAGATTATTACCAGATGGAGCATACACATTAATTACAATAGTGGTAAAAACTCTTAAACTAATACCTCTTCCAGATTCTAAGTAACTAACGTCTTTAACTTCAATCCCATCTTTCACAAGAATTGCAGTACCACATTCATTTTCTCGAGCTACATTTAAAAAGACTTGAAAACCGGAAACTTGAAAATTATGAAGTTTGACTTCCTGAAGGAGAGCAATGTCCGATTCCGACTTATACAAAAAATCTTTCAAAGCAGACACCTTGGTTGCATTTTCTATTCTGTTAATATTTAGGGTAGTGATGTTATAAGAGTGTTCCACTATTGGTCAGTTTAGTAAGTGGAGCGAGTCGGCAGATGGTAGGCCGGCTCTCCTGTTTGCTTACTACTCCACTCATTTGTTTGTATCGGCGCCGTCATCACGCCTGTTTCCCGTGTCTTGTAGCTCTTCCATTTCCTCGTCCGTCTGGTCCGCAATGTCGTCCGCCCAGTTTTGTCCGGAAGGAGCACAACCACGATAAGTTGCGCCCCTTCTTTCCGGAAGCATTTTATGTCGAGACGTATTAGTGGTTCCTCTCGCTTCGTCAGTACCTACCTGACTTACGTTTATCATTGTCATTTTCTTAGTGTGTTCCATTTCATGATCGTCAGTCTCTTTTTCGCCAATGACAATTTCTCGCAACCTCTCTCTGATTGCCGGAGCCAGGCTCTCGGCCGCTGCGTGCGCGAGTCTCCTTTTTTTGGTTGTTACGCGACTTCTTTGGGGACCGTGCCTGTCGGCGATGACAAGGGAGATGTCGTTGTCGACATCTTCCCTTCGTTCGTGACACTCGTCGCGGCGCTGCTGGTCTCGGGAACAGTATTGTCAATACTTTTTACTGTTGCCCCTCCACATTGTCCCTGTTCCTTTTTCTCCGGTTCTTCGGATGTCGTGAGAATGTCACGTGAATCTAGCTCTACTGGGTGTTCAACGCGACCGTCCGGAATTTCGGATCTGACATCTTTTGGACAAGCGACTTCCACATCAGACTTGCTGCTTACAGCGCCTTGTTCAAAGGGCTGTTGCACAGTCTCACGTTCGACAGACGGTGATTCACTGCAGTCCATTTCGGTTAGAGGAGGAACTGCACCTTCATTTACTTTGACATTATTCGGGGTCTCCTCTACATTTATGTTTAAGTCGCACTCTGTCACTAAATTTTCCGTCTGGCTCACAAATTCTTCTGTAGGGAGCTCGCGGGTTGTCGCCACGTCTGCATATGTTAATTTCATAACAGTTACGGGACTCTTACGCGGCACCTCACCGACAGGAGTCTGTGGAACGCGCCGTTTGCTGCACTCGGCACGGACATGATCTGGCGAATTGCAGAGGGCACATGTTCGAGGTTGGCCATCATATATTACAAGGGCACGATATCCATATATATATATATATATATAAGATGGAATATGCCTTTGCAGTTCTATTTTCACCTGCCGAATCCCATTTAGGATGGGGAACATATACGGTTCAGACCATTTTTCAGCTATATTCGAAATGACTCGACAGTAAGGTTTTAAAACATAACTGATTGCTTCCGCAGGTATCTCAAATGGCAGCTCGAAAATTCTAGCAGTGCGTATTCCAAAACCAGCATAAGAGACAATGACTTCACTAACTGACCCATCAGAGTGGTTAAATTTCACTTTATCTCCACATTTTTCAACAACAGAAAGACATAATTCAGCAGTTTGCATCTTAACAAACACAGAGTTCGACAGGACAATATCGTCCTCACGAATTCCTATTTTTTCTTGGAGCCACAATTTAAGTTCTATTGCTCTAGGTCTAATGTAACTTCGATGAAAAATAAATCTAACAGTATCCTTTCTCATGTAGTTCGGAAGACTCATTTTATCTACTGAGAAACAATACGTGAATTGAAGAAAGCGCAAGCAGCTAGCGGCTCAGGCTGACCTGATACGCAGCGACACGGCCGTTGTTTACACTGGAGGAACGCCCGGCCCCGCCACACGTTCGTCCGGCGTCACCGGTGTCACTCGAATGTCGAGCAGGCAACTACTGCCGCTCGGCTACTCCATCGCGGCGGATGGCTAGCACACCGTACATCAACTTCAACTGAATAAATAAAATTAAAAGTACTGACGTCATATAACAGCAAGTGTAATTTAATACTTTTAGGTTGCAGTCTAAATTATTAACATATCATTACTACTACTATTCGTTCCATGTAATTATCTTTCATCGACACATCTCCGTATCACGTTATATAAAAGTACTGTAAGCCTAGCAATGCCGCCCCAGATAATTCTCGAGATCTCAAGCCGGTATCGAAAGCATACTTTTTCATTAAGCTTCCTGCATCACTATGGCTGTATTCGCTAATTGTGTCTGTAGACTGCATACAAATATATTAGTTTGCCGGTGTATGTGCCTTTCTGAAGCCTGGCATTTTTTCATTAGTTGCGTCGCTCAAAGATCACAGAAAAACATTCCTGCACAGTACAAAATAAATACCGAAGCCTGAGTCTGAAATTTGAATTGAAGCCTGGAAGGAATCATCTGTTATTTATACGATGCCCATAACCAGACAAAACGTCCACCACATTCTTTGACAGTCCGAATGGTCAGTATTTAATTAAAACAGGGGGTGAACCCACAAATAATCTCAAATATGTAATTAATTAAACAATAGAACACATTCTGCCCCTGGAGCATGTTCATAATTAAACCGTTATTAAACTAGAATTGCACAATACGTTCAGCAGTAGACGGCTCGAAAATTACTCGTCTGTCTGACGGCTCACAAAGCATATGGCGCGCTAAAATTATTCAATAACGCTTGATAGCGCATGCCGAAACTCGCTATGAATAACTAATCCACCCACTTATGAAGAAGGGCGAAAACTTCACCGGAAAATGCCAGAGAGCTCAACAGGCGAATTTCCGGGCCAGGTTCGTTTTACCTTCGCGTTTCTAGTATCAAATAGTTTGTTAATTATATGAGTAAAAGAAAATACTATATTTTGTGTGGGTATTATTTGGTAAGGCTACGCAAATACACATTACTAAGATTAGAAAATTATTTTAAGATAAGCGAATAATCTACTTAAGGCGTTGGAGAAGTACAACCCGGTTGACATCTACGTGAAACGGTATTGCCTGTGCTCGAAATTCTACCAGTTGTTTTCATAAAGTAACTTCTAATTCCTTTAAAAACTCTTAACAACTGCCTACACAAGTGATTTTTGCTTTTTGCACATTTACACCAAAGCCCCTTTCGATTGATTGAAGTTTCATTTACCTCCGATTTTAATAAATATTAAATAACGCTAATGCAATATTCGTGTTCTACAATTTATATAATGATGCCCACATTGCTATTAATTTCTCTAAGCAAAAGCTGTGTCTGTCTAGTTCATCGTCTTTTACTCCGACGTGTTAGCGTAACCGTTCTAGTCATAATCTAAAACAAACATAGTTTTCGCATATTAACGGAGGTAGGAATGCGTACCAGTTCAAAATGAATTAATCAACACTGAGATCTTACTCGAATTCTCTGTAGCAGCAGCAGCTACCACAAAGTTATTCTTCGGGAATAGTACGCGAAATAGCGACGCCAGGAAATAACGTTATTCTGTTACGATGAAATTTTCATTTCCACTGCTGATAACATGTTCCACCTCATAATTCCACACACAGTACAACCAGATGTCTCACACACACACACATATATATATATATATATATATATATATATGAGAGAGAGAATATTTGACATAAACTGCGAATGGGCAAAGCAGCCGGGTGTCCCGCTTCCTAGGCGGTTGCGCTGACCACTACACCACTGGGGACAAAGTGATCACCGCACCTGCAAGGAATATCGTAGCACGCCTCCCGTCAGCTATATCCTGCCCGCAGTACTCACATTCGTAGTTTTGAAACTAATTCTCGTAAGAGTAAAGGCCCCAAACTTTCACACCCCTCCCCACTAACGAAATGATCATTACCCGTCACCGGCATATTATAGGCAAGTTTGGGGCCCTTACTCTTACGAGAATTAGTTTCAAAACTACGTCTTTGAGTACTGTGTGCAGGGTAAAGCTGGGAATTTATGTCTGACGGAAGGCGTGCTTAGGTAGTACTTGCAGTTGCAGTGATCACTTTGTCCCCAGTGGTGTAGTGGTTAGCGCAACTGCCTAGAAAGTGGGAGACCCGTGTTCGAATCCTGGCTGGGTATACATTTTCAGCTTTGCCCATTCGTAGTTGGGCGGCCAGAGATGGCTGACGTATGTGGATGAATCTGCTTGAGTGATTGTGTGGATGAGTGTTCTCTTTCTGAGGAAGGCCGCGGCCGAAAATTTAGAAATGTGTGTGTGTTCGTGTGTCTTTTATTTGTGTCTATCGGCGGCTAAACATTCGTTTTTACGGTGAGCTACATATTATTATTAACATTCCTTATATATAATGTGTGTGTGTGTGTGTGTGAGAGAGAGAGAGAGAGAGAGAGAGTGTATATATATATATATATATATATATATGTAAAAGGCTTGAGCGAGTACTCGAATTTCTGACGAAGAGATGACGCGCACTCCGCAGCAAGGCGCCTTACAGCGCACGGCCACTCCCACGAGGCTATCATGCTATACCTATCGTTGCGTATTTTCGTCTAATATTCCCTTTAACTTCTTTTAACCTTTCTTAAAGACACTGTACACACCTGTACATGTACATGTACATGTACACATCATTTTTGTTTTGTACATATATGTGATAAAGCCCCTCTCCATGTACAGTATTGAAAATTGTTACTTCATATGTGTTCATGTATTTATATAAAAATTTATATATAAATTTTCATTTCCACTGATGACAATAAGGTAGACCTAGGCGCTTTACCGCTAGATGTGTCCCGGGCTAGACTATACCTCTCGCGGTGGATCGTAGTCACAACCCCTCAACCATTCTTAACGGATCAGCAGACACATGAGTTTGGTTCATGCCAATCTTCGTTAAAGCCCGATTCGAATTATATATGTTTCATTGGCTTCCTTGTATAATTAATATTACTTCAGTTTTAGTGTTCTCGTATTTGTGTAATGACATTTACATGGCTTTTTGTGACAATTTCTAAGTCTTAACGAAATAAGTCTAAATGTGTTATGGAAATATGAAGATACCGTTAGCCGTAACACACAACCGTGTGCGGAAACGTAGTACACTCTCCAGATGGATGCTGGATCGATGCACACTGATGACTCGATACACACTCTGTACTACGATACGGTCCTGACATAGTTGACAACATCCTTAAAAAGAAAACTGCTAAAAGAGTTGCAACACTTGGCACTCCCACTGAATCTGACCAAAAGAAAAAATATTTATCCATTCCATTTCTGGGGCCCACCTCATATCAGATTCAACAACTGCAACCTTGCCTTCTCGACCAACAACAATGTGAAGAAAAATTCCATTCACAATTTAAAATCAACTTGTTCTCCTTTAGATAATTCTGGCGTTTACTAAATTATTTGTAATACTTGCTCTTCCTACTACATAGGTATTACGGCACGTGCTTTTAAAATCTTTTGAGAAAGAATGGCACTAGCCCCCAAAATTCGTCTTTTGCTGACCATCTTCTCATTACAGGTCACGCACCTAAAGCCATTCATGACCTGAACATTTTGTATACCGAAAAGAAAGGCGGTAACCTAGACGTGCTCGAGGAATTGCAAATATTTAAACATTTTTCTCGCAATGATTGGCTTTTCTAAATGAACAGTTGCAACTCCGTAATATAAGCTTTATTTAACGTTATTAAGCCATTACTCGGTCTTTGATTGTGCACTTCCTGCAGGATCCAAAATATTACTTCCGTCTTGATCCAAAATTTTGTATTCCAAAAGCCAATTTTTAACTTTTTGCTTATTACAATTTTATTACGCGTTATTTCTCTCTACTAATATTGTATTGCTCAAATGACGCCTCAGCCTTCTCTCATGTTAAACATAGCTTCATGTAGCAATTGTTTTCTCAATACTGTTTCTCTCTGTATAGTAGCCTAGTTGTAATTGCGGCTACTAGATGGCACTACTGAGGTAACGTCTACCTGTTCACAACTCCACTAATCACACGCCAGTCTGATGCCTCCGTGCAGGCGTGCAGCCCTTAGTGGGTACACTTTCTTTAAAAAAAAAAAAAAAAAAAAAAAAAAAAAAAAAAAAAAAAAAAAAAAAAAAAAAAAAAATTGTTTTAACTTTTTTTAAAGTAAGCTTTACACCTGAGTTGTAACATTTTTATTATGTGATTTGTTTTTATTTTTAATTACTGATTAGGGCAATCATAGTTATTGCCGAAACAAGGTTAAATAATTTGAATTTTGCGACAGAGGGCTGAATTTTTATCCTTTGACGTCGCTGACAATAGCACCTATGTTCAAAAGAATAAAGTAACATCTTTACTACGTTCAGACCAATTAGTTTTCTCGTACACACTGAAGAACCAAAGAAACATAGCCTCGCATAGTTTTCTGTGTACGGCAATTTTAAGCAACTTGGCGGATATGGACTGCGCTTTTAGTACGCGTATTCGGCAGGTGTTGTCCGTTGTCCATAATCAGCTGGAGGCTTTGTTGGTCGACAGTCTTCAGTCTGTTGGCCTGGGCTGGCTGAGGCGACGATCACTGATACCACTGTGGTTACAGCTTCCGATGTTCTTGCCGAACTGTACAATGGTCGCGAAACTGGGAACTAGCTGCAAGACTGTCCCCATACTCCTCACAAAGAGGTCTGCAGTGTTTTCCGCTACTGATAATGCCTTTGAGTCAGCTCGAGCTGCTTTGCCTCTTGCGGTAGCGGTCAGTTCTTCTGGAAGGTCCAGACGCAGAAGTTGGGAATTCTAGTCATTAGGCGCGTGATCCAGCCTCTTTGTGAAGTAGCGAAAGGTCGGGGAAGAATGCCACTGTGTTTGCTTGCCAGTTGGGATGGGGGGGGGAGGGTCTCATCCGAGATGTGGAGGCTCTGCCGTTGTCTGGGAGCACCCAGCTGCAAATCGGTACTCGTTTCGGTACCAATGACTCCTGCCGCCTGGGTTCAAAGTCATCCTCGGCTCCTTAAGCAACTGGACCATTTTATGAAGACAGCCAGCCTCGCTCGCGGGGTAGGACCCGAGCTTTTGATTTGCAGCATTGTTCCCTCTGGTAGGGACTGGATTCTGTGGCGAATTTGGATCAAATTTCTCGATCTCCACTATCAGGTCTTGGATGGCATACTGTCACCTTCTCCGTCGCGAGGACCCACCTTGGTGTCGCTGGACGCCGATTTATCAGTCGGCCACATTTTATTGTATTGCACACATCTCACCGCCCAGAGGCGGAGTTTTAACCTCCCTGACGCCCTGAGCTCGGTTTTAGCAGACAGTGCCTCTACGGTTGATAGGGGTTTAAATTTTATTCGTGCGAGTGGATTACATCATTCCATCTGAATTTTATTGAGCGTTCAGTATCTGTCTATCCTCCACTTACTTAGCACTTTCAGTTAAGTGGTTTTAATGTGTAACAGTGGCCGGATGTTCTCCTTTTATTACTGTGATCTCTCGTCGAAGGTACTCAGGTATCGTCTGTAAATCTTTCTCTCGTTTCTCAGTTTTCTGCATTCGCGTCTTCTATTTCTTGACGTGTTAAACCCTTTGCTTGGTGCATATTATCACATTGTTTTATACATCTTTATAGAGATCATTCATGTACTTTTTACATTTGGAACAAGGGAATGATAACCTTTGTCGGTTAGCCCATTTCAACATCAAACCATCCATCCGCTAACGGGTGCAGAAATGTAGGATTTCCTAAATAGCTCAGGCGTGCAGTAGATAACAAAGCGGCGTTGATGACCACGAATAAAGGCGGAAAGCGCCATACCCTTATCAAAACGAGTTGATTGTTGCTGTTGAACATTTCCTCTGGAGTAAAGGATACTTCATCCGTATCAAGTACACAGTTCAGAAATTGTGGATGAATGACACACTTTTGCAAAAACCACAGAACTCAATTGGATGTGGAAAATCGTCTGGATTGTTTGAACCTTCTGAACGAGGAAGTGCTGTAAATCATCTTCATGTCACTCATGCCAAATGAGGAATTGCTAAGACCCATTCCTTGTGCAACACACCGCGATCTTGTTAAGGGCGTGCTTTCCTGCATTTGTAACGCTTCCTCTTCAAACCCCGATGTACGCACGGTCGTTCACGACCGCATCCGTCTGGTCTCCGTATGTTTAAAACAAAATGAATACATCGGGTTAGAAAGTAGTCCTTAAAGCCAGTTCTGGCATTTATTGTACAGTTCGCACCAATGCCTCTACATCAGTTAATATCTTTTCCATCCCCTTTCTAGAAAACAGGGACCAAATGTGACCTTCTCCACTATTATCAAGTTCTTTGGCAACAAAAATTTGCAAATGTTTGTAAATCTGAGGAACTTTACTACGTTGGTCATTAGTCTCTAGGCTTACAAACTACTTACACCCGGCCGAGGAGACTGAGGCGCTCCAGTCACGGTCTGCACGGCCAGTACGGTCGGGGGTTCGAATCCCCCCTCGGGCATGGATATTTGTGCCGTCATAGTTCGTAAGTAGTTCATAAGTAGTTTGTAAGTTTAGAGACTGATGACCCCGTAGTTAAGTCCCATAGACTATAAAAACATTTGAACATTTTTGAACTTACACCCATTTAAAGTAAATTATGCTAAGGGCGACACAAAGACCCATGTCCGAGGGAGGACTCGAACTCCCGACGGCGAACGCCTGCGCCCCCCGCAGCACGGCGCCTCAGTGTGCACGGCTGTTCTGCGGCGGCCTTTAGCAACAGTTGTTCATAAGGTACATTATTAGCTTTCAATAATTTGTCAGGAATATTTACAGGATCAGGTAATCAGCCATTCTTCATTTTACTTAATGCTTCATCACTTCCTCTATTCAAGTATTTATATTTCTATCACTTACTACGCTCTTCTCGTCATTCTCATTTGTGAAATAGAAGATCTGTATAATGCTTTTTCCATTACTTCGAAGGAATTTAAACATTTAATCCAATATATAGAGTACCCGTATGTTTGTACGTGTTGCATACAAATCTACAGTTTTGTTCCAATATTTACGAAATTTTGCACACGTAAGCTTCAATCTATGAGAACGATCGCCGTAAGTGTAAGAATCACGTTCGATACATAGTTCACGAGATATGACGTCATAAACAATGAAACGCGCAGCAAACTGCTGCATTTTGCGACAATTCTGCTCATTTTCTCCTAAACCACTGGACCGATTTCAACCAAATTTGGTACACACATTCCTTACCGTGAGGTACGATTTTTGCAGCCTTAAGAATCATATACGATACATGACTCAGAAGATATGGAAGAAATAGGATAGGATTTGCAAGAAACTGCCACTTACTGCAGCGAGACTTTATAAATACGCTATACGAGAATCAGAGTACTTAGCGACTTGCAACAACCTTTATAATTAATTTCAAACTTTTATTAAACTTTCTCTCGCTGAAAACTATAGCAAAATGATGAAAGGAAAAAAGTTTCTCGCTAACTACTTTTCCGATGTTTATGGAGTAAAACTACGGCTCTCGGTACGACGTTATAATTTATAATTTGAACACTACAAATTGTAGTGACAGGAAATTTTACAGGCAGTATACACATATACAGTTGAATGTAGCTTCTAAATTGTATCACATTCCGACACATAGTTCATGAGATATGAGCACGTAAACAGTAACTTCCCACTGTTCATGGTTTAAAACTAGGGAATTTGGTGTGACATTACAATTTTTAATTTCTACACTATAAATTGTAGCAGCAAGAAATTCTACAGACAGAATACTCGCATGTAGTTGAGTGTAACTTCTAAATTTATCACGTTCAGACACGTAGTTCATGAGATATGAGGACTTAAATAGTAGCGTTCATGGAAAACCGCCCCTTCTCGCACGAAAGTTTAATCTATTACTTCCTTACTACTAACTGTATTCCCAACAGATTTCACAGACATATAGCCCTTATACAAATGAATATCTGCCTGATAAATGGCAGGAATAAATAAATAAATAAATACCCGGGCAAGCCGGGTTTTCAGCTTGTTAACAATAAAAATAATATTGTGGTTATTATTAGAGATAAAAAACTATCCTATGTTTTAGGTTGGACCAAATCACATACAGTTTGCTATTAATTATTATGATCAGTTTAGTAGTTTTAGAATTCATCCCGACCAACATCATCACCATATCTGGAACATAGAATGTGGAGAATCTACGCGCTGTTATAAATCGCAGTAGTGTTGCAAGAGGATACTATGCGTGAGCGCAGTGTGCATGAATAAAAACAGTCGCACTCAGTGAGCTTTAAGCGTTGCACTGCACTGAGCGTCGGCGTTTTACGCAAATGGTCCACTGCGAAAAACAGAAACAAAACAAAAAACCGGCCATTTATCTGTGTGGTAACGACGCGCTGTAAACGCGAGAGTGCGGTCACATGTGTGTGTGCGTGCATGTGTGTGTGTGTGTGTGTGTGTGTGTGTGTGTGTGTGCGTGAGTCGGTCGTGGAGCAGGCGCCGCGCACAATAGCCACAGAAGCCGTCTTATTCCTGCTTAATGGTCGCAGCAAGCAGACGCTCTGCCCGTTTGGACAATCCATTCACGTCGGCTCGGTAGCGCGAATTGTAAAAGCAGAACTTTGCGGACCGCCGTTGTGGCACGTTAACCCGATTTGGACGTGTGAAAAACCACTTTCTCCGATTTAGAAACAGGTCCTCATTTAAAGCTGTATTGCTCATAGTGGATGAAATATTTCAAGTTCCAAACTGCAGCTACAGGAATACTCGCATTTTATAATGTTATTTTATCTAATGAAACACTTTCTGTCGTTAAACTGGAAAAAGATATTTAAATTGACTTACAATGTTTTTTTCTCTCTCTCTATCTCTCTTCATTCTTCCTCTCTATTTGGGATTACGTTTGTCTTCCTCTGACATAGCGTTTCCAGGCTTTGTCTAATCATGTAGCAGAATCTTAACCGATGCGTGATCAGCTACCGGCCCTAAACATCTGCCAGTACGTGATCAATAAGTTTTGGACTGGTATGGTTTCTCACATCTTAAAAACAATTTCAGTAAGCAGTGACCATTCTTGTAACTGCTTTATTTGTTTTTTTATCTATATAAGTCATTGAAAAACTTGTAGAATCCGACCTCGGGGAAGATCAGTTTGGATTTAGGAAAAAAGTAGTAACACTGGAGGCAATACTCACATTACGACTTATCTTAGAAGACAGGCTAAGGAAAGGGAAACCTACGTTTTTAGTGTTTGTCGATTTGGAGAAAGCTTTTGACAATGTCGACTGAAATGCACCTTCCAAATTCTGAAGGAATCTCAGGGGGTAAAATATAGGGAGCAAAGAGTTATATTCAATCTATACAAAAACCAGACAGCGGTTATTAGAGTCGAAGGGCAAGAAAGGGACGCAGAGGTTGGGAAGGGTGTGAGACAGGGTTGCAGCCTTTCCCCAATGTTGTTCAATCAGTACATTGAGGAGGCAGTGAAGGAATGGAAGGAGAAATTTGGAGAGGGCATTAAAGTGCAGCGAGAAGAAATAAAAACATTGCGGTTTGCTGATGACATAGTAATTCTGTCAGAAACCGCAAAAGATCAGGAAGAGCAATTGAATAGGAAGGACTGTCTTGAAAGCAAGATATAACATGAACATTAACAAGAGTAAACCGAAGGTATTGGAATGGAATCTCAGCAAATCAGGCGATGCTGAAGGAATTAGATTAGGTAATGAGACAATAAAAGTAGCAGATGAATTTCGTTATTTGGGTAGAAAGATAACTTCTGAAGGCCGAAGTAAGGAATATATAAAATGCAGAATGGCTATCGGAAGAGAAGCGAAACTCGTTAACATCCAATATTAATTTAAATCTTAGGAAGTCGTTTCTGAAAGCATTTGTCTGGAGTGTAGAATTGTATGAGAGTGAAACGTGGTCGATTAGGAATTCAGATAAAAAGATGATAGAAGATTTGAAATGTCGTGCTACAGTCGAATGATGAAAATTAGATGGATAAATCATGTAAATAATGAGGAGGTGCTTAACCAAATCGGGAAGAAAAGGAGTTTCTGGCATATCCTGACTATGAGAAGGTATAGATTGGTTGGACACATTCTGCGACATTAAGGAATTGTCAACTTAGCATTGGAAGGAAGCGTGTGCGGTAAAAATCGTAGAGGGTGACCAAGGGGACGAATATAGTAAGCAGATTCAAAAGGATGTAGGTTGCCAAACGTATTCTCAGATGAAGAGACTTGCACAAGACAGGGTAGCGTGGAGAGCTGCATCAAACCAGTCTGCGGACTGAAGACCACGACAACAACAAAGTGATTGAGGAGTAATCAGCCCTCATATTACCGCGCTCGTTTGAAACTGACCATGAAACACCGCGTGAATCTATACATTGGACTCTTTCATATACCGGTATTTCAAGCAGCCGAATCCAAAACTGAAATCAGAAGCTCAAAACTCAATATGGCTGATCCATAGCGGACGAAAACTCGCAAACATGCTACAATAAGCAGTAACTCGACATCCGACTTTCAAATTACTGTGAAATGAAGTATTTTATCCATGGCAGCAACTCTTCGGGTTATTAATTCATAAAATGCAGCAACCAGTTGCTTCTAATAATTCATTTGTGACGACCGGTTTCGGGCGCTTGAGTGCCCTTCTTCTGGTCTATTTTAGTATTGTAGCTTAATATAGGTAACATGCTACATGCTAGCAGGAGACTGAACGCCAAGTGCAGAGATTATGCATATGTACATGCTATATGCAAGCAGGAGACTGAACGCCAAGTGCAGAGATTATGCATAATCTGTGCACATGGCGTTCAGTCTCCTGCTAGCATAGAGCATGTAAGGTAAGAAGGTAAAGCAGTCAACAATCCGAAGCACTGTGGTAGTGTGTCAGGCTACAAATCCAAAGGTCGCGGGTTCGATCCCCGCCAGGTAAAGCAGTCAACAATCCGAAGCATAGTGGTAGAGTGCCAGGCTACAAATCCAAAGGTCGCGGGTTCGATCCCCGCCAGGTCCGACGATTTTTATGTCACTTTCCATTTCTTTCACCCCTGGCAGTATTGCTGAAGTGAAAAATACCGAGTAGCACCGTGGTTTGGAACCCACGTTAAACTGTAGGTCCCCCTATAACTGGCTGGGTAAGTCAGTTCGAAAGTCGGAGGAAGGCTACGGCATACCACCTCCAAACAGGACCATGCCTCATAAAGCACTGGGGTGTTCACATATGCATAATCTCTGCACTTAGCGTTCAGTCTTCCGCTAGCATGTAGCATGCACATATATTAAGCTACAGTACTAAAATAGACCAGAAGAAGGGCACTCAAGCGCCCGAAACCGGTCGTCACAAATAAATTATTTCAAGCAACTGGTTGCTGCATTTTATGAATTAATTACTGTAAAATCTACTTTTGAAATAATAGACAATACAAGTGAATTAAAGAAGGTAAAAATGTGAATAAAACACGTTAGAGATAATTAATAGATTTTCACAGCCAGCGTTAGCACTTAGCGTTCAGTCTCCTGCTAGCATGTAGCATGTACATATATTAAGCTACAATATTAAAAAAAGACCAGAAAAAGGACACTCAAGCGCTTTCTGTGTAAGCGAGTTTCTGTATAAGATCGCCAGTCTTTGGGAGTATTTCTGCCTCGGAGGAATGGCCGAGCGCTCTAAGGTGACTTGCTGCGGAGCGCGAGGCTGCTTCCCGTCGGAGTTTCGAGTCCACCCTTGAGCACGGATGTGTGTGTTGTCTTTAGCATACGTTTTAGCCGTTTGTAAGTTTAGGGACTGGTGACCACTGCCGTTTGGACCCATAGCTTTACAAATATTTGAATATTTTTGATTTCTGTAAGGTGTAATGAACCCTCAGCTGGAGATCCACTGCCGAATACGCAATGTCCGCCAAGTAAACTCTTGTTCGTTCATGACACGAGAGCAACTGAAGCGTGTCGTGAGATTTAGCATTTAGTAAATGCTTTGTACCGTAGCTGAAACAATTGAGATATCGACACTATTCAACAGATATATCTAGATGTAGAACTAAAATAAAATCAATCAAAAACCTAAGACTAACTACAACCATCATGTAAATTATGCACTGGATACATCTAAAAAGACGATAAAGAATCCTGATTGCTGACATGGGGCCGTTGAACTATTAGAAGATAACACATCATCAGATTTGAATGTATTTTCTTGTCACATTCTTCTAAAAGAATCAGGTAATTACCAGTACCCTGAGCGGATAGGATTATTAAAGAACCAGAGAACATCCTATTTTCTTATTTTATTATCTTTTTTTTTTTTTTTTTTCAATCTTTGGAGTGGCCCAGTGACCATGACACCTAATATGTCGTAGAATTCACGGAATTGATCAGATTTTATTTTAAAACGTCTTCCAGATTCTCAGATCTTCTTTAGATTTTGTAATGCACTGATAGAGAACAGAGTGGTTAACTGATACGATTATTAGTGTACGTAATATCATAGAGCAATTCACTTAACGGTTACCCGTTTGCTGAGTCGGTGGCTTGCAATACATGATAGGCACTTTTTACACAATAATTTTTACCAAGACTGCAGATTCTCCGGACATTTAAGTTATTTTCAAAACGTCAGAAGTGGAGTTATCGTCTTACGATGAAGTGACGTCCCGCTAAAGAAGCGGAATCTTCTCCAAGCTAGGAACGGCCCAGCAGTCTGACACTACCACTCCACTACACTCCACTGGAAATAAAAATTAGTAATATTATATCTTTCCTATTCACTCATATATTGTTGGAAAGGTGCACTTGTAATACATGAAACGAGTATATTTACATGTCAATAACTGAAGTGGTACTGAGGAATCAGGTGTACAGGTGTCGATCCATGCTGAAACGTATTACTACATTGTGTACCTCCACGGACGACAGTGCAGGCTCTGATTCTAGTTTCCATTCGATCATACAGATGGCGAATGCTGTCTTGAGATACACTATACTAAAACTGCTCAACCGGTTTACTAAGTTCTACGAGAGTAATGTGTCAGTCTTGATCCCAAAATGCCGGGAGGTCGTGTTGATCTGCAGATCATGCAGAGGCTTGATAAATGCGGTTGAGAATTGAATCATCCTACACGCAATCCACTAAATTTTAGCCCATCTTCTCCCCTATGCCTATTTGTCCTCTTCTGCTTCTCTTTCTGTATTAGCTACCTGAGGTTGCACACGTTATCCTTATTCAAACATTCTTTTAGTCCGTGTGCTTCTTGCCCCGCTGTCCATCTTCCTCCCCCCTCTTCCCTCTGTCCACCTCCTACTCCGTCTTTTCTCTCACTCTGTATATCCCGTCCTCCCCCCTCTACCAAATTCTGGCTGCTCCTCTTCCTTTACCAGCTACTTCTTGTCCTCCACCTTCTCCTCCATCAGAACGACTTTCTTTTATTCCTCCTTTCTTCCTATGTACCCACACATTCATATTTAATTTCATTATGAGTGCTCCTCTCTCCCAGTCTCCTCCTGTCCGCTTTTTTTGTTTTTCTCCTCTCTCCGAAGTACTGTTAAATTTACATAGATCTTCTAAATTTCAAATTTACTCATTCCTGAAATATATGATAGTGGACAGTGATATTTCTTTTGTTTTTAAGGTGACGTGTGCAACGTTTAATAAAGTTTAGAAGTTTTGTGTCACACACAATTTTTAAATGTGCAATACAGATAACGATCCACTTTCGTGTTGCAAATATTAATCGCATGACAATGTCCTTTTCCTTATATTTCATTTTCACAAGTAACTATTTCATTGCAAATAGGAAAAAACTGTTACAAAAAATTGTTTCTGAAGATGATCATATTGTTCATTGAAACCGGTAAAAAAAATTAAAAAAATAAATAAATAAACTAGCGACCTTGGCTGAAGTAAGTGTGTTTCATATAAATTTTGATCGCTCTCCATTGGCATAATATGCCACTTAACTATAATTCGCAGATACCCAAATTAACAGTTACATGTATTTCGATTTTTCAGCGCCACGAACCAGGTCCAACTGCGGATAAATCAAGGGAACACATGAAACACACAAAATTTCATCAACATGAGTCCAGCGTTTCAGAAGGCGATTCATGACATACACACAGTTCTTCCAGCGTATTTTGGTCGTGCTTCTTTAACTCAGGCGATCTCGACGTAAGATTTTTTACTGAAAATAATGTACAGTACAGTAATGTAAAGCAGTCAATAATCGGGATTGAACACCACATTGCTTTTATTAGGCGTGGAACTGTTAGGAGGTGGGATGCCGTTGCCTCCCTCCGTCCTTCGAACTGACTTACTCAGCCAGATATAGGGCGATCTACATTTTAGCTCTGATTCCTAAGCATGGTGCTACTAAACATTTTCCACATTCACATCATTGCTATGGTGAAAGAAGTGAAAGAGACAGATAAAAATCCTAGGGTCTACCCATCCTTAACGGTTAAGTTCCATGTTCTGGCTCTAGAAAGATCAATTACGTCCCACCAGCGATCATTAACCTAGTTAAAAACTGTCCTCACTTTTAAGTTGGAGCAAATCAAGCACACTGTGTAAAATTTCATTGATCAGGACAAAAGTTTTGGAGTTCATAGTCCACAAACATAGCGACACGGGCTTTTTATATACAGGGTGCCCCATTTAACCCGAAAAATCGAAGTAAATGAAAAAATTCATCAACCTACTATAAAATGTAGCGCAAACGAATATCTTCAGGAGGGACATCTGGCTCACCTTAAATCAATACCCTTCCCCGGCTAGCCCGTGAGCTAGTGTGTAATTTAGAAATCTTAAATAGCAACCCCCATTGTATGACAGATTCGGATTCCTCGCTATAAATACCTAGAATTTGCTCGCATTAAAACCCACTTTTTCAATAATGTAGCACAAGATACGCAATGGTGCTCAATTTAAAGTCCTTCACCCGTCAGGGCGGTGAATAAGTTGCCAAATTAATAATTAGAGGATGTGAATTACCTTAGAATCTCTAGAAAAATAAACACCAAAGAAACATACACCAGATCTGGTGAAATAAAAGCAGAGCTTCTAAATCCATGCATGTTTTTTAGCATTCAAAATGAAATGCCAAGATCGCACATTAATAATTTATGCTATTGTAAAAAGATATAAAATAGCCAAGATCGCTTATCATCAGTTTTTATTAATGACGACCGGTTTCACTGAACTATGTCAGGTTCAGTGAAACCGGTCGTCATTAATAAAAACTGATGATAAGCGATCTTGGCTATTTTATATCTTTTTACAATATTATAAGTGGATCGCCTCCTACAACGTAAACCAACTCAATAATTTATGCAATGACTACCGGTTTCGGTGAACTGTGTCACCATCACCTGGTCACATATATATATACATTACAAGCTGGACATCTTGTTAAAATTGGGTATAAAATAATAAATGCAACATACCACTTGTTATTTTATACCCATTTTTAACAAGATGACCAGCCTGTAATATATATATATATATATATATATATATATATATATATATATATATATATATCTGAGACAAGATGATGGCGACACACTTCACCGAGACAGGTCGTCATTGAATAAATTATTAATGTGCTATCTTGGAATTTCATTTTGAAGACTAAAAAACTTATCAGATCACCTCCAAAAACCGACAATACCAGGTAATCTTTCCATGCATGTTGTCTACTCATTTGTATTCCCGGTATTATGTTTCACATGGCGTTTCAAAGGCAGCACTGCTGCGGCCGTACGGTGCACTACGCCTCATGAAGCGCAGATCGGCAGGACTTCACTCAGCTTTCGAAATCTCAGCGGAATGTAGAGGTGAGGACTTCATTGGTATCGTTAGGTATATTTTCTAAGGCCATTTATCACGAATGGAATTTCGTAGAGTGAACACAAGATATTTTTTCACGAGAAATACCAATCAGCAACTAAAATGGTGGTTCCTATGTAAGATTTCGAAGTAGGTCCCCCTCCACTCTTCAGTTCGTGAGGCGGTGCTTCATTTCAGTTCACGTACATGACCCCATTCGAGATATTAACGTTGTATGTGGGATGTTTTCGCGCACGATGTGTGCTGTTGTTCTTGTGGTCTTCAATCCAGAGACTGGTTTAATGCAGCCTCTTCATCTCATAAGAAACTTAACCCGCATCCGTTTGAATCCCCTTACTGTATTCGTCTCTTGGCCTCCCTCTGCGATTTTCACCACAGAAACATCCTTGAGTCTAAGAATGTGTCTACCAGACAAGGTATACCAATTCTCTTTAGTACCCCCTCATTAGTTTCGCGATCTAACTACTAATATTTAACATTTTTCTGCAGCACCATACTTCAAAAGCCTCTAACCTCTTCCGATTTATACTATTTATTGTCCATGTTTCAATCCCGTACAAGGCGACATTTCACACAAAAGCCTTCAGAAAAGACTTTCCATGTCTTAAATTATATTCAATGCTAGCAAAGTTCTCTTAATTCCAAAATTCTGCATTTTATGTCCTCTGCACTACGCCACGGTGGCGTGGCCGAATAGTCTAAGAAGCCTTGCTACGAAGCGCGTGGTTGCTCGCCGCCGCAGGTTCGAGTCCTCCCTGCGGTATGAGTGTGTCCTTAGGTTAGTATAACTTAAAGTAGTTTGTAAGCCTACGGAATAATAATCAAAGAAGTGAACTCCCATATATTTTTTTCCAAACATTTGAACATTCCTCTGCACAATTATCATCATGTTATTTTACTGCCTAAGTAACAAAACTCGTATACCACCTTTATTGTTTTGTTACTCAATCTAATTACTTCAGCATCGCTTTATTAGGCGGCGTTACCATTAGACTGCATTACTATCACCATTGTTTTCCTACTGTTAATGTTCATCTTATACGCGCGTAATTTTTAGTTTCTTCGATTTGCCCGGCTAAAAGGGTTTATGTGTGTTTGGGTATGGAGAAACTCAATTTTTTTTCGCTTTACTATCGTCATGTCTGATTTTATTCATTAAGCTCTCCTAAGGGGACACAGCATTCACATTTTAAGTACATGCATGGCGTGCATGACTAGTAAACTTCGGAATTCCTGTGTCACCCTATCTCTGGTTTCAGCGACCTCCATGTGGCACGGCAGTGGAAAATTGTGTGCCACGTGGAAAGGGGTTGTTGACTTCAGCACCCAAATTGCGAGGAAAGAAAAATATAAAAATGTATTGAATCCTGTCATGCCGGCACCAGGAAAGCACCTAAGTGCTGGCAACCCAATTTATGAACTAGTGTTGCTGGCAGCCTGAATCGAAGGCGTACCTCTAACTGCACATATCCAATTAAGAAATCTTGCAGATGATTGCCATTTCCGGGTACGCCAAGGATGAAAACATCATCAACAACAACAACATATCTAACGCGCACCACTTCTTGCAGGTGGAGTTATAAGAAAACAGAGAGTACAGCAAGACGGCACTACAAGAAGTATCACTGTTGTCGCAACGGGTTGGCTGGAGCTGGCTATATCTAGGCACGGGTGCAGTCTCAGCGACAGCTCGTCCCCGTAGGCCAAACACGGGAAGACACACCTCCAGATACAGACTACCCTCGCTACGCCTCAGTACTCCCTTGGACTCATACTGTGGGTCTTCACTCAGCTTCTCCGACACTACTACCGACTTCATCTCAGCTTTAATCTAGGTACATAAAAATGAATTGCTGCTCGTTAGTCTCGCTAAAACTCGAGAACGGCTGAACCGATTTGGCTAATTTTAGTCTTGAAATATTCGTGTAAGTCCAGGCAAGGTTTAACCGGTGATAAAATATGGAGAAGTTGTCCGGAAAACAGGAGAATTGTGATAAACTAAAACAGCTTTTTCCAGTGAGCTATCAATATCGTCCGTCAAATTGCGATACAATTTTGTACATTTCATGTTGAAAGCAAGAGGAAAGTTCCCATCAAATAAAAAATTTGGAAACGTCGCCCGGAATGTGGGAAAATATAGGAAAAACTGTAAGCGATTTTTTTCTATGATTAAAAATCAATTGCCACGCGGTTGTAAGAGCATCACGTGAGTACGGCTTGACAGGACAAGTTTTGTATGAATTAAATTTTTTGGCAAATCTACCGGAAAATTTGAGAAAAACTGAAAGTGCGTCTTTCAATGTGTTTTTGATTAAATTCTGCACTATAACTGACTAACCGCACGAAGGCAAAATTCGAAACAAGTTCCTTTTTCAATGTGTTTCTAAATGTACTTAACACTATAAGTTGAGAATCATCCGATTGCGATAAAAATTTGATCATTTGACGTTCAACGAAAGATGAATCTTCTTTAGAACTAAAAATTTGGGAATGGTAGCCGCAAAATTTGAGAATACGCGAGAAACTGAAAGAGCTTTTTTCAATGGGATATCAATATCATTCGTCTGATTGCGATAAAATTTTGACGTTCAAAGCAAGAGTAACGTTCTTATGAAATAAAAATTTGGAAAAGTTTTTCAGAAAATTATAAAATTCAGAAAAAATAGAAAGAGATTTTCCTATGAAATGTCAATACCATTCTTGTGATTGCGATAAAATTTTGTACATTTGAAGTTCAAAGCAAGAGTACATACATATTAGAAATTGCGAAGCATTGCTGGGTCGACTAAATGACCGGTGAACTTCATATCACTTACCTCTTAATATAAACCATATTAACTTAAATCATATGTATTTTAGACCCAGTAGCTTTATAAAGGCATTGATCATATAGTTTAAGTATCGTTCCGATAGTGGGCGAAAAGAGTGGGTAAACCACGCACACATGTCCAGGATAATGTTCATGTTAGATTCGTGGAAGTTCAAAGAAGATTTAAACGGTGATAAAATATGGAAAAATTGCGAGGAAAATTTAGATGGTTTATATTAAGAGGTAAGTGATACGAAGTTCACCGGGTCATCTAGTGAATAATATTTCTCTGTGATACCTAAAGCAGACGTTGTGAACTCGTGCAGCATTCTTAGTTGCTACCGTGTTTACACGAGCTTTATACGTTGTTTTCCTGCGTTGTCTCATCGGAAGATTATTCCGTGACGACGTATTATCAGAAACCTGTAAGACCTACCAGTCTACATAAAACTATGTTGCGGAAACTTCAGCACCAACGCCAAATGAAACCAGGATGTCTCGACTAGCAAGGCGTCTAGACATAGAACATAGGATGACAACCCGTGGCGGTGTGAGCAGGAAGAGCAAGCCTGTCAATCCGTGTGACGTCAGGCGAGAGCTATGTTCGCAATGTTGCCTAGATAAACGAGGCCCTAGTACGAAGCTGGAGGGCTCAGACAGCAATAGCGCTCTTGAAAATAATAAAATGGCGAGTACGAGCAAAACGGAGAAATCGGTTTTTCTTACGTGTGGAAAATCTGTTCCTTTTTGTGCAATACGGTGAAAGTGGAAAGTGTTTGGTGTGTAACAGAGAAGTACGAAGTAAAAAAACTGTAATTTACAGCGTTATTATTTCCTGCGGAGAATATGAAGAAGAAGAACGAAACGCCTTAATATCTGAATTAAAGGAAGGTGCTAATGTGGAGGGCTGTCGAAGTAGCGAATGTGGAAATACTTTCTACTACGTTCCATCTCTAACACCGTTGCCAGTGGTTGTTAACAGTGTTCCTACCAAGTTTCAAACGGAGCTGTTAAATTTACAGAGTAATGATTTATTGAAGGACAAATATATATATATATACAATGAAGGCTTGGCAGAGTTTTATAAGAATGTTTCTGATAACAGTTTTCCGAGTGTGTATGCCCTTGCTTCACGGATATTGGGTATGTTAAATTCGACGTATCTGTGTGAAGAATAACGGCAGCGGTGGCCGCGGGGACTGAGACGCTTCAGTCACGGTCTGCATGGCCACTACGGTCGGGGGTTCGAATCCCCCCTCGGGCATGGATATTTGTGCCGTCCTAGTTCGTAAGTATTTCATAAGTAGTTCATAAGTAGTTTGTAAGTTTAGGGACTGATGACCCCGTAGTTAAGTCCCATAGACTTCACAAACATTTGAATTTGTGTAAAGAATTCTTTTCTGTTATGAAATTAGTAAAGTTCCCAATACCGAAACACCTTGTCAGGTCACATCCTAACATGCAGTCTTCAATACAAGTATCTCAAACATTGCATCCTAACAATGAAAAACTAACAAAACAAAAGCGAAAATGTCGGAAAATATGTGCTTAATAGTAATAATGTTTGTATAGCTTATGGGACTTAACTATGGGGTCATCAGTTCCTAAACTTACAAACTACTTATGAATACTTACGAACTAGGACGGCACAAATATCCATGCCCGAGGGGGGATTCGAACCCCCGACCGTAGTGGCCGTGCAGACCGTGACTGAAGCGCCTCAGTCTCCTCTGCCACCCCATCAGGCAGCAAAGCTGTACAGTACTGAAGCGCCGGCTGCGGTGGCCGAGGAGACTGAGGCGCTTCAGTCACGGTCTGCACGGCCACTACGGTCGGGGGTTCGAATCCCCCCTCGGGCATGGATATTTGTGCGGTCCTAGTTCGTAAGTAGTTCATAAGTAGTTTGTAAGTTTAGGGACTGATGACCCCGTAGTTAAGTCCCATAAGCTGTACAAACATTTGAACATTTGAACAGCTTTGCTTTAAATTATAGCGACAATTGTATTATGTTCCACTCTCCTTACTTTATAACAGCCCTGTCCTCACATTAAATTACTCCTAATTGTAATGTTCTCAAGGTATTGAAACGATATACAATTGTTTGTAATCTGTGTCGATTATTTAATTAAAAGTCAATGTTATAAAATAAGGATATCGTAGACCTCACTGTGTTCTTCACACCACATCTGTTCCCTGTCTTTCCTAAACCGCTCACTCCACACGCTACATTCTGTTTCTCCGCGGCAGCAGTACAGAGCGCGTGACGTCACACGGTCAGCTCTCCTTCCTTGTCAGCCGGCAGAGCGGCCAGGGCTGACGTCACACCGGCGCTGCCTGTCGTCGCATGACATAGAACATCACAGTAATGGTTCCTCTGTAAAATTTGTTTTCAATTATCAAAAGAAAGATAGCAGTTCGAAAACATGTCACGCTTCTACAGCCAAAAAGATTTAGAGGCCATTGCGGAAAGTCAAAAACATGTTAAACGTCTAAGAAATTGTACCCTGTTAGTTGAAACTTCAGGTTCCCATCTGGCAGTAAATTTCAGAAGTGCCTTGAGGAGTAACAAACAGGAAAGGAGTACAAAAAGTACCTTCAACTATAGCGAAAGCCTATTATCGTATCGAGACCGTTCTGACATTGTACATCTACATCCGTACTCCATAAGTCACCTCATTTTTTTTTGAAGGGCCTCATTTTTTTGTCACCTGACTGTCAGAAGTATTTCAATATTGGTAGAAATGTGGGCGTACTCCACGCCATACAGGCAGTAGACGCTAAAATCTCACCTGCTGGAGCAGGAAGTGAAAATAAAAGCACTGCGGTGGATGGTGGAGAGTACTTTGCGTAATAATTTTCACTTCGTCCTATTCCAGTTGCGTGTGGTTCACCGAACAAAATAATTGCCAACATGGCTCCGTGTGCGCCCGAATCTCATTTGTGAACCCTTCGAGAGATTTATATAGGAGAATGCAATATATTACATTTTAAAGCCATAATGACATTTTTCCGACCGTGACCATATGTGAAAATTGACAGGATACTTATATTACCGCAACCAGTCAAATTCGTTTTAAAACTGTAAGTAACCGCGGTGGAGTGGCCGAGCGTTCTAAGGCGCCTTGCTCCAAAGCGCGCGGTTTCTTGCCGCCGGAGGTTCGAGTCCTCTGTCAGGCATGGGTGTCAGTGTTGCTCTTGGCATAAGTTACTTTAAGTTAGCTAAGTAGTTTGTAAGTCTAGGGACTGATGACCAACATAGTCAAGTCCCTCAGTTTTACAACAACTGTAAGTATTGTTTATTTAGCTACATGTTTCGAACTTGTGATTCACTTCCAGGCAATTTCTAGCATCACAAATATACAATAATATTTTACAGCGGCTTTATATTAGCAAAATCTTGCTACATGTATCAATGAACCCGTGAAAAACAAAAAGATAACCTATATGAGGTGATGTCTCTTTTGAATACCTCTTTTATTGTAAATGTTTGCTTTATCAACTCACTTTGTTCAAGTTGTGTAACTCACATTTCCTGGCATTTGAAGGTGACAACATTTCTCTTTTGGGCTTGTTAATAAAAAATAAAAAAATAAATAAAAATAAAAGTAACTGCGCACTGGAAAACACACTTTCAGCATCAACATAGCTGCTGCTTGAATCAATATGTTTCTGGAAGCAAGATGACGGTCAAAGCAAAGCTTTTTTTTTCTATTAAACTATCGATTTTTAGGCTGGATTATTTTGTATTGTCTCGTTGTACATTACTGATTTGATACGTTACATGATAACAAATTATGATTAATTTAGGTTTACTATGGCGAAAACAAATTATCCTAATGCACAATTTTTTATTTTATTTTATTTTTAGTTTTGTTTTATTTATATATTTATTTATTTTTATTTTTTATTTTATTCTATTTTATTTATTTTTTTATTTTATTTTATTTTTTATTTTATTTTATTTTATTTTATTTTATTTATTTATTTATTTTTTTTTTTTTTTTTTTTTTTTTTTGCAGACTGAAGTAAAATTATTGAAGAAACAGGAATTCCTTTCAAACTGCAAAGAAGTGGTCAAATACAAGTTACTGAAACATCAAACTATGTCGACAAATTACTAAAATAGTTGAACTATTAGAACTGCTAGAGCACGTCCTCTCTCCTGACTACTTCACGTTTAACAAACAAATATATAAGCAGGATATAGGCCTAGGAATGGGTAGCCGTCTCAGTGGATAAATTTCTGAAATTTTCATTAACAAACTTGACAATAAACTTCTATAAAGTATGACAGCATAACTCATAAAATTGTTCAGTATTGCAGATATGTAGATGATATTCATGATATATCATAGGACAGAAGAAATACTTTGCTATACAGATTCAAGAACTTATAAAGCAGTCGGCTGAATGCTTCCTCCGCAGTGTGTCAATAGTTCTGGGGAGTGTCAGTTTGGATTAAAAAACTGCAGTGTCTACCATGAGGAAAAGAAGACACAGGATGCCAAGACAATGAAGTGTATCTCATACGCTGAGACGTAATTGATTTTAACGACAAACGATTCCCGCCTCCAGAAATAAGGAATACATATAAATAAAATAATTACGGTATCTGAATTACTTTAATAAATGGAGAGTGAAAGCATCACCGTCTATTGGTGAGAGGGCTGGGGTGTTTGTGGTATGCAGTGCATGCCAGTTTCTTTAAATAACTATATTTTAATTATTTAATATCAACAATAGAAAAGTTTGATCTCAGTTAAGTAAAAGGGACTTCAGCGCAAATTATCCTCTGCATATGAGCAGAAAAACTGATACAAAATATTATGAGGTCTCTCTCTCATTACAATTACTCATCTTTTCTGAACATAATTTGGTACAAATTCGGAAACTGGGATCACATTACAATTTTCTTGCGTTTCTTACGTACTGTATTCGCGAGACGTCATACTGGCAGTATGCACACATAACACTGTACTTCGAAATTATGTCATAGTTCATGAGATATTGCCTCAAAAACAAAGAACATCATGAAAGTCCGCTCCATCGCTACTAACTCTTTTCGCAACAAATTTCGCTAGCTGTTTCGTAATAGTCCACGCTACGAACCTTGACATTTATTCTGTTTTATGGTATAGTTAGGAAATATGAGGTATTGCATCGTGTGAGAACGATACTGAAGTGGACAGAAAGTAGGAGTGAATGCAATGGACACCTTTAAAGGTGGCGAAATATACTTAAGTATCCGAAACTAGTGAAAATAAAACAACTTTGAACACAAATGATGGCACCTACATTGGTGAAAGAGATAAACTGACATATCGAGGTTATGAAATATTGTCATGAGCATAATGAACTAAAACGATTGCACGTCATACTGTCGGATCTACGGAGTGGAAACAACAACATTACGGCAACCCAATATTGGTAATAACACAAAGTTGCAGCAGAAGGGATTGACGTTGACTTGTGTTTATTAAACGAATTAACCGAGCAGTTAGCCGCGGTGGATTAAGCCGAGCGGTCTGAGGCGCCGTCGGAGGTTCGAGTCCTTCCTGGGGCATGAGTGTGTGTGTTTGCCCTTAGGTTAGGTTAACTTAGTTTAAGTTGTTAGTAAGCTACGGACTGATGACCAAGCAGTTTGGTCCGATAGATTCACAAATATTTGACCATTTTGAAACATGCAGTTGTCTTCAGGTAGTAAAGCGAGCAGGTAGTAGAATGCAAAAACAACGTTAGTTACCTGACGCTATGGCATGGAGAACCATATAAAAGTTGAAAGCGAGACAGATACGGATGGAGACAGAGATGGCTGCAGCTTTTGAAAAGTCCCAAATTGTAATTTACCGGACCTGGACGTGATTTCAGACAACAGGGACCGTTAAGAGACGGCAAGGCCAATTTTGAACCTTAGCTCCGATTAACAGCCCGTCGAGACAGGAGGCTGAATGCAACGCAGCTTCAACGCACATTCTATGCGGCAACAGGACGCGCAGTATGAATGCAAACAGTTCAGAATCGCCTTTGGTAATGTGGCCTCTACGCACTAAGAGCTATTTTGTGTGTCCCACTAAAACCACGACACGACACAGCCGACACACACTGGACGAAGGAACATCAGATCTGGAGTCATAACGAATGACGCTATGTGCTTTTCACTGATGAGTCACATCTGCTACACTACAACGCCACACAAAGGAAAGTGTTACCAACACCACGAGAGTGACAAGTAATGTTGATCGGAATTGTACCTACATCGAATTTGTACCAAATTACCTATTTTGTGTTAGATATATCACCTAATCCACTGTTTTGAAAAGTGTATTTTTAAATGTAATAAAATTCCTTGTAAGTTCGATTCGGATGTCATACAAGAGAAAAAACAATGCGTGCAACTGCCGCGCACCCTCTTCCCGGAAAAGAGGAGGGAGCGATTCAAATGAGTCCGCCCCTAATACAATTAACGCGTTCCGCCCGGTCGCCAGATAGCAGCTGTCTGCGCTAATGCGGTCACGCCAGGTGACGCATGGCGTCTCAGCCATCGAGCCTGGGGAATAAGCAAGATAGCTGAGCATTTTATCCTCCTGCCTGTCGCTGCTAGCACGTTCACCTAGCAGCTGCAACGCGGGAGGTGACGCAGTTGACATGATGGCTCAGGCTAGTACGACAGTACCCATGTCATTTTATGTGTACATAAATGGCTTGAAGGACAGGTTGAGCAGCAGTTTACTGCTGTGGTATAAGGTACAGTGCCGTCACTAAGAAGGAATACACATATTAAATTAGAATTGCTGTATGTTTGTATAGTCTATGGGACTTAATTACAGGTCATCAGTTCCTAAACTTACAAACTACTTATGAACTACTTACGAACTAGGACGGCACAAATATCCATGCCCGAGGGGGGATTCGAACCCCCGACCGTAGTGGCCGTGCAGACCGTGACTGGAGCGCCTCAGTCCCCTCGGCCACCGCGGCCGGCTAGAATTGCTGTAATTTACTTATTTATTCGTCTATGAATTACACCATAAATGTGCCAACTGAAAGAAGACAGTACATAATTTCAGTAATTAAAACTTCCGGGCTGAGAGGCCGTGGTCGAACAGTAGAAATTTCTTCCCCTGACGTTTCGTTGCCGGCTGCGGGCAACATCTTCTGAGGTGAGTCGACGACTCACCTCAGAAGATGTTGCCCGCAGCCGCCAACGAAACGTCAGGGGAAGAAATTTCTACTGTTCGACCACGGCCTCTCAGCCCGGAAGTTTTAATTACTGAAGACGCCGGCCGTGAAAGCCTACACGTTATGAGTACATAATTTATTTTTACATTAAACACACTAGTCAAATACCGAGGTTAACACTACAAAAAATACAGGTCATCGGTTGCAAAACTAGAGGTTGATTACCTTACTAGGTTTCGGCTTCAATGATGAAAGCATTCATTAGAAGTATTTTTGTTTTTGAGCATCTGTGATCATGTTCACGTTAAAAATGTAGATTACATGTGACAAGATTGGCATCTGACTCTCATCTGAACTTGAGCTTTGTTGCTCAAAACCCACTGCCTGTTCATTTCATGTAACTTATAAAAATGAAGGCTTCCACAGTTGAAGCCGAAACCTTCATAAAGTAGTCAAGCTCTATCTTTGCAACTGATGAGCTGGTTTTTTTAGTGATTTATTTCATTGATGTCACCTACAGTGCTGGCCACACACACACAACCCATAGCGGCACTTTTAATTTTAGCTTTTTAAATCATTTGTAACTTGAACGTGAGTTCTGTTGCTCAAACACCATTGGCTGTTTATTTCATGTAACCACAGAAAAAAAAAATGCTTCTGATGAAGGCTTCCATAGGTGAACCCGAAACCTTGGTAATCAACCTTTAGCTTTGCAACAAATGAGCGGTATTTTCTGTGTGTTAATCTTTCACGAACGGTTGCTGTCTCAGCAACCATGTTTAAAATTGAATTACAGAGGTACAAAACAATAAAATACAGAGATGGAAAAATACAAGGTTGCGGTTGTTCAGTGTACTTTAGGAGGTCCTCTTGAGTGCACTCTCTAAATGCGCCCACTAAAGGGCATCTGTATTTCACAAAACTCACACTCATCACTGTCTCTGTAGCCCTAACTTGTCACAAGTTGCTTTAATCGCGCCGTGCACAGACAGTTCCACTTTTCCAGTTTTCCAGTCAAGGTGGAAACCCTGAGGTAAAGCTTCCTCTGCGATAACTGCTTCTGGGTATTGTTCCTGCTATATCTAACAAAAGTTACAGTTGGTTCCACTAAGAATATAAATCTTCGTTTAGATTTAAGCCTTTTTGGGGATTGTTTAGTGGTTTATAGCGGGTGACGATGGTCGTTCCTCTACATAATTCCTTTTCATCGAGCTCAGGATGATGGAAGGATACCTGATAAGGGTTAATGGTAGTTGAATCTAGTAGGTTTCAAACAGTCACTTATCTTCCTTCAGTTGTTGTTTAGGACCACGTGTGGTTTTATGGTGAAATGATATCTTTCCCAAAATGGGCATCTCTATTCAGCAACCGTAAACATCTGGCTTGTGCTATCGAACGATTTTGCGTTGGCACCGCACTCTGCAGATGTCAGTATGTTCATTATGCGCCTCGGCGGATTAGCCGTGCGTACCGGGAGGGGGGGGGGGAGGGGGGGGCTGTGGTGCGCGCGCCCGTTCGCCATCGAGGGTTCGAGTTCCCCCTCGGGCATGGGTGTTTAGGTTAGTTTCCCTTAGTTTAAGTATTTTGTAAGCTACGGACTGATAACCACGCAGCTTAGTCCTATAGATTTACAAACATTTTCATTATCCCATTAAGAGTTTGTACTGGAGCTTTTGCTTTTTCAATATGTTTCTTATATGTCAGGGTTCTGTCGAGAGTGATGCACAAATAGATAGGACGAGAACAATTGTACAAACGCGTATCATGCGAGCTCTTTTCCTGGCTCCTGGTTATTGAGGTGAAAGTGACACTCCTTGATTTCTCTGGGGTTTGGTTTCCAGTGGCTACGTCTGCAGTATTTTGTGAGAGTTGTGAGGTCTTTGCTGAAGATTGTTTCCATTTCAATCGAAGATTTTGCTTGGAATGCAGTTTCCATGTCATCTGCGTAAATAAAATACAGGGTGTCTCACGTAAGACGCCTGCCAGGCGTCAACGGATCGCGGGGTACGGCTCCCGGCCGCCGCCACCGTATCTGCCGGCCAGGGAAGCGCCCGATTCTCGGACTCTATTGTGGCGCAGGCGTATACACCAAGTTAAAGTCTAAAAAACATTGATATCTGAGTAACCTAAGGTTAACTTTACAGTAGATGTTCATAATGATGTCCCTCTATAGAAAGAGCGGCCTGACATCTCTTGAACACATTTGCAAACACTCGACGAATTTCGGCTGCCAAAATTATAATGTAAAGGGAAATCAATATTGTACAGTATACAATGAAAGTCTGGATCTTTTTAAACCATATATATGTAAAATGACTGATAGTTTAAGATGTTTTATAGCGACAAGTATAAATGTTGCACATCATTGGATGTATATAGATATCGATTCAAGCCCTCAACCTGCTGCCACCTGTCGGCAGATAGATCACTTATAAGTATTTATGCTTATTGCATCAGTCCATCTACAGTTTTCACTGTGATAACACATTACCTAGACATGTAGCACAGTATAGCACAGGGTCTTGAAAAACATGACCCACACGCATATTCAAATGATGATGTGCATTCCATTTATAACTTGCCACTATGGTGTTGGTTCAGCTGAAGTATATTTCTTAATATACCTGGACAAGTAAGGTATGAACATGATAAATAGTTTCTGTTTAAACGAGCCATCTTACCTGACTGTTATCTATAGATTGTGTAACTCACAAATTTAACATTAATAATGTACCACAATTATTGTACAGTACGACAATTTGTAGTCACTGCAGTTTTCTATTTTAATCTTTAAAGATTTGGTAATGACTCTTTAACGAGTCGAAACTAGTCATATAAAATCAATAAGTGTTCTATGGCAATAAAGATCTTATAAAGAGATTCATAACTATTGCCGAGATTTTCTCCCAGCTCGTTTATGTAGATAAGAAACGTTACACGACCGATAACGGTACACAGGGGAACGCCGGGTATCAAATCTGTTTTGGTTGATGCCTTTTCATCAATTAGTACAAACTATATCCTCTATAACAGGAAATTCCCAATCCATTCTAGAATCTGAGATGATATTCCATAACAAAGCTAATTTCATTAAAAGGCGATTGTGGGAAATGTGTCAATAGCCTGAAATACAGAAATACAAACCACTTTCAGATCCTGGTCGATAGCATTCATAATCGAATGTGAGCAAAGAGAGCAAAGAGCTAATTGTCTTTAACAAGAACGATATTTTCTTAATCCGTGTAGACCTTGGGTCACTCGTTATAATCGAGGTAATTGGTAACGACTGAACACAGAATATGTCCCAGAAACCTGCTGCAAATCGACGTCAGTAATACTGGCCTGTCATTTTGTAAGTTTCTCTTATTTTCTTTACTGCTCGTTCAATGTTGAGATTACATAACGTCAGGAGTAAGCTACAATTACTCAGAAACTGCTTCTCTGTCGTGCCAATGGATTCTTCTAATTGCCTTCTGCACAAGCGGCATATAAACTAAGTATGTTTTATTTCTGTTCTATTCATAACATTAATAAGTGCATTCCAGTCGTCAAAGTCAAAAGCTTCGTATAAATCAACAAAAACTAGAAACTTTTATTTTATTTTATTTATTTATTTATTTTTTATTTTTATTTATTTATTTATTTATTTATTTTTTAATTTCCTTTCCATTACCTAGCTTGTCTGATACTTTGTTGGGGCAGTATTGAATCGCGTACTTCTAGATCAGAATAGCTAAAATTAAGACAACAGTGCGGGAATTCGACTTACCTCGAAAAAGCGAAGCGCTGTTAATGTTCAGTCGTCATGATGCGACAGTTATACGAGCATGTGACAATCTGATCTCTTTTATGACAGTGTTACCAATAAACTCATGTTTTCAGCGACGGAGGTGCATCGAAACCCATTTAATCCGCGGTCGTAAATTCCCGGACAATTGGTCATTATATTTCGTGCCACATGGTGCCATTAAACTTTACACAATAGCTAATAGGGCCTCGGCGGCTAGTTTACAATATGAAATCCCCGTTCGCGGTGATATTTTGTTAATGAAATTTAATACCCGCGTTGCGATAGCCTTGTCCGCCGTAATACCGGCTCGACCACGCGATCGCAGCCGGCGCGTGCCCGGATACAAGGTCACCCCACACCGCACCCCCTGATACCGGAAGTAGCCATTTAGGGGAGGGGTGAGAGGGCAGTCGCCACAATTTAACGGTACGCTTACACGCTGAGCACTTGTCAACACGTCGAAGTGTTTTTGCAGTAAGGGAAAGTTACTTATATTTGTTTTCTCTCTCAAAAGTTCGGTTTGTAAGACGTCTGTAGTCTATGAAGTATGTATATGATCTGTGTTTCACACGGTGAGCGTGATCTTTGGCTCCGGCAGAGTGACTGTTCTCGTTTGTCGGTTAGCTGTGAGAAAGAGTGATAATAATATTGGAAATTTGTATCCTATGATGAATTGAAAAATATTTGGAGAATTTATTTGTAGAAATTAACATTTGAGGTATGCTGGCGGTCTCATTGTAGCTGTAGTAACAATTATTCTTTGTAAATCTTTAACGCTTACACCTGTAAATTATTGATTGCTGTAAAAATTGATTTGTAATTCCGTGAATTCGTACTAATACATAATTTCAGAAAATAGAAATATTGTCTGGTTTTCATTTTAATTCATGACGTGTAGTTAATACGTCTCTATTCTATCTGAATCTCACTATACAACATCACCTTATATTTTACGGAAACCATTTTAAATTTAAAGCACCATTTTTGTTTATGATTTCAGTGACGAGTAGAGTAGAAATTGTCGCCGTATGCTGCGTGCCGCCTCTTACTGATGCTGGACGTAGAATCACTTAAGAGAGATATGTTATCCACGAGGTATGTGCAGTATTTACGGAAGTTAAACTTATCTGCTTGAATGTTATTTGGTGAACGTAAAACACGTATATGGATGGATTTCACTACAGAGTTTTCAATTTAATGTTCAGTGGTAGTGTGTCGTCGAATGGTACCATATGAATGCCAGTTGTTGCTCATAATGCGGCCTTCCCTGCGATTAAATATTGAAAAATAACTAATGAAATACAGATCCAGTCTTTCTCGTGATTTTATGGGTTACATTCTCACATTCAATTCAGTATTACTTAGCAGCGAATGAACGAATTTGAGGAAAAATATTAAAAAGACTATAACATACAAGCTTTAGAGACATTTCATATATTTCAGGGCATTAAAATTTCTAAACCACGAAGATAACGTGCTACAAATGCGAAAATAACCGACAGGAAGAAAATGCTGTGATATGCAAATGATTAGACTTTCAGTGCATTCACACAAGTTTGGCGCCGGTGGCGACACCTACAACGTGCTGACATGAGGAAAGTTTCCAACCGATTTCTCATACACAAACAGGAGTTGACCGGCGTTGCCTGGTGAAACGTTGTTGTGATGCCTAGTGTAAGGAGGAGAAATACGTACCATCACGTATCCGACTTTGATAAAAGTCGGATTGTAGCCTCTCGCGATTGCGGTTTATCGAATCGCGACATTGCTGCCCGCATTGGTCACGATCCAATGTCAGCAGAATGTGGAATCGGTGGGTTCAGGAGGACAATTTGGAACGCCGTGCTGGATCCCAAAGGCTTCATATCACTAGCAGTCGAGATGTCAAGCATTTTATCCGCATGCCTGTAACGGATGAATGCCAGTTGTTGCGCAAAATCAGGCCTTACCTTGCGATTAAATATTGAAAACCGTGAGTCTAGCTTGAGTCTCCAACATACCGCCCCTCATGTATTTCAAACGTCAAATTCGCTTCGCAGTTTCTCCGGATGTAATTGACGCATCGCGATGCAAACGACTCCATTCTTTTTGTGATTTTTCATCCTATAGATTGCTTAAGAAATAATATGGGGTATCCATTAAAAAAATAAGTTTGTATTCAAAATAATATTTCCTCACAATTTAGAGTGCCTCATAAAACCTACTTTCATAACCCTCCGCCGTACGTTCATGAACGTAAAAGTCGTTTTTCAGTATCTCTTGAAGTTTCAGAGATATCTGGGGTGAAGCAGTTGAGTGGGACACACTGTATAGTGTGTGATCACCTCAGACAGTGCAATTGTACACCTGTGTGGCATTGATAATATGACGTTATCAATCACCTCTTGAGCGATATTTGTCTCTTATTCAATATCCAGCCATGCAACTGTTGAGGCAGTTGCTAGTCCGGCTGCAATGCGTCTGCCAAATGCAGCCCACGCATGCCCATGTCGGTGAAACGGCTGGCAGCTCCATACATTCAATTACCTCAGTTTCATGCACGTCGTCCACCAGTACAACTCAGTGACAGCGAGCGTTATCGTCCACCAGGTGTAATCCCTGACCTATGGCACCAGAGAAGGCAAAACAAAAGGTCGGAGGATCTCGTCTCTATACTTCTGAGCAGTCAAAGGGCCATTTCGAACGAACTAGAGGTTCATTAAGTTCGCTAATAACGGCTCATATCGACACCATTCATCCACCACCATGATTTTGTGGTGCTTGCTGCACATAACCAGGATCATTCCGGGTTCCACTTTTCTCCCGACGAGGAAACGACAATTGCATGGTGTGGTGGTACCAATTTTTTTTAACGAACTCTGATTTAATTAAGAAACAACTTCGTGTATGAAGTCTTCCCAATCTTTAAAGTCATTCCTATTTAAAATAACACACTCCGTAGCTTAGCCTTCTAGTTGCCCTATTACAAATTGTATATGTTTATTACTATTCCAGTTGGTAGGAAATGCATTAAAAAAAATGTATGAAAATTATTGGGTGAATTTCCCATTTGGTTTGAATACCGGAAATCTATTTCCCACATTAGTAATAACCAACACATTAAATTCTTCGCACCCATCGGCTGATGAGGTTTTACGCATTATCGACTCTTCCATAGATGAAGTCGAATCGCCTTTGTTTGTTGTAGTATTAATTTCATTATTGTCACCATCTCCACAAACAAAAACGGTTCGACTATCATCACACGTAATATCATTAGAACAACCTTCTTTATTGTTATTGGTAAAAGGCGATAAAAGATTTGTAATCTCCTGCAAACGCAGTTCCGTATTTGAAATTCTATGCGTCACAGAAGATTCTTTATCTATTTCGCAATGTAATTCCTCTGCTCGATCAGCTGATTTGTGCCTTATATCTTCTTACACAGTATACATGTCATTAATAGCATCTCTTAAGGTATCTCTTTCTAACTGACTTTCGTCTAACCTTTTCGTAATATTCTCTATATCATCTTTATTAATGTGAGGAGAACCAGCTAAATTAACAGACACTTCTTGAAGATGTTCTAACATTTAGTTGCGAACTAACTCAACTCGTGTAGTCATTACCTCTTGGATTTTATCATTATTTTTCTGTATTTCTTCTTTAATGATAACATTAATATTGTCGAAACTTTTACCTGTTTCAATATCTGTTTCTCCTCTCTAGAACTTTTTATATGTTCTTCTAGCCTAGCATGTAGACTACCTAATTCATCGCGGGTTTCCCTTTGAAAAGCTTCAATATTATTATTAGTTAAATCTATTTTTAATTAGCTCAATTCTGCTAGCTTCTAATAGATCTTCTATATCAAAACCAAGCATATCCTTAGCATCAGCTATCTGTTGTACCAATTCAGTTTTTAATGCAGACATGTCAGAACGGTGAGATTCTTTCATTTCTTTAAGCTGCAGTAATAGACCCTGTAGTAATATAGTCTGTAGAGGTATATCCACTTCGGGCATTTCGTTCTCAGAGATGATTAGATATTAGTTAACACCAAAAATTAACCAAAATAACAACAGACACTTTTTGAGGTCACATAGATGTCACTTCGCACCTTTTTCAAATGTTCAAATGTGTGTAAATCTATCGGTCCAAACTGCGTGGTCATCAGTCCGTAGCTTACAAACTAATTAAACCTAGGTAAACTAACCTAAGGACAACACACACGGCCATGCCCCAGGGAGGACTCGAACCTCCACGGCGAGCAACCGCGCGCTCCGCGGCGAGACGCTTTAGACCGCTCGGCTACTTCGCCGCGGCTCGCACCTTTTGGCAAATAACTCACCGGATTTATAAATTTATTTAATCAGTAGTTTCGTTGTTTGTAGTTCAACAGCAGTTATTTGCTGCTGCTGCTGCGGCTGGCAAATTTGGGATTGACTTAGACGCTGCACTGTGGTGGTCTGCGTCAAACGGCTCTTGCAGCTCGATGGACCGATGGTCGATGGGTTGTGGCGAGATCTGTCGGCTCCCCCACGCCCGACTGCAACTCCGGAAACTCATACGCCCAACTGCAACGTTGACGTCTGCTCTCGTACGCTCGGCACCCACTCCGCGGACGTACAGGGCCTGTTTTGTAAAGGAAACAAATTTCCGCCGCAGTGGAGTAGGCGAGCGGTCTAAGGCGCCTCGCTGCGGAGCGCGCGCTTGCTCGCCGTGGAGGTTCGAGTCTTCCCTGGGGCATGGGTGTGTGTGTGTGTGTGTGTTGTCCGTAGGTTAGTTTACCCTAGTTTAAGTAGTTTGTAAGCTACGGACTGATGACCACGCAGTTTTGCCCGATAGATTTACAAACATTAGAATATTTTGAAAGAAATTTCTCGGGAACAGCAATCTGCTGCTCCGCCCGGCAGGATGTAGTCTAGTCAAACAAACTGGGAGTCCGTCTGCCCTGCCTGCACTCCATCAGACACCCGCGTCGATGATGGAATCTGAGAACGTCGATAGTTCTCGTAGCCTTAGCAGTAATCTTCTTATTTTGTCAATTTTCTTCTAAACAAGTCCGTTGGTGACTGGAGAATCTTATAATAAACACACATAGAATTAAAACAAAAAGTAACACTAAAAATAAAAAATTAATAGAATAATATTACCCCCATAATGTACAACACAACAAGCTCTTAGAATATAAATGAAACACATACAATAAAAAATAAATTGAAGAAAACATTTATGTAATAAACACACGCAGAATTAAAACAAAAAATTACACTAAAATATAAAAATTAATAGAATAATTCTACCTCGAAGCAGTCGTTCCAGTTGCGTCCTGTCACGTTATAGCCACGTTGTGATGGTACCAGTTTTTAACGAACTCTAATTTCATTAACAAACAACCCTTTAAATGGCCGTGACTTCGTGTCCTGAAGTTAACTAGTACCAACTCACAATAATTATCAATGACGATAATTTTAACTTCAAAAATTATTTATAATTAATTTCTTGACTTGAATATTTAAAATATTTCAGGAATGCTTTCTACAATCAGATTCTAAAGATCGTAAACCCTGAGTAAAATTTTATCTGAGGGCTCTACGAGAGTTTTTTGTTTCACAGACCTCTTATACATCTGCATTACATAAAACCATGTCAACTTTCGTGCAACTTTAGTGACATGTCATTATTGTCAGATAAAATCACTTACATAACTTGATTCAATTTTTAGAAATCGTAGATTCTCGTCAGTAACTTCTTTTAAAAAAAATCTTTAATTTTAAATATATTTGTCGTAATCCATCACACACAATTCAGTATTGTTGTTGTTGTGGTCTTCAGTCCGCTGACTGGTTTGATGCAGCTCTCCACGCTACCCTGTCCTGTGCAAGTACCTTCATCTGAGAATATGTTCGGCAACCTACATCCTTTTGAATCTGCTTACTGTATTCTTCCCTTGGTCTCCTTCTACGATTTTTACCCCACACACTTCCTTCTAATGCTAAGTTGACGATTCCTTGATGTCTCAGAATGTGCCCCACCAATCTATCCCTTCTCTTGGTCAGGATATGCCAGAAACTCCTTTTCTCCCCAATTCGGTTAAGCGCCTCCTCATGTTTTACGTGATCTACCCATCTAATTTTCATCATTCTGTAGCACCACATTTCGAACGCTTCTATGATATTTTTGTCTGAACTCCTTACCGTCCACGTTTCACTCCCATACAATGCTACACTCCAGACAAATGCTTTCAGAAAGGACCTCCTAACATTTGAATTAATATTGGATGTTAACAAGTTTCGCTTCTTTAGAAATGCTTTTCTTACCATAGCCATTCTGCATTTTATATCTTCTTTACTTCGGCCATCAGAAGTTATTTTGCTACCCAAATAACAAAACTCATCTACAACTTTTATTGCCTCATTACCTAATCTAATTCCTTCAGCATCACGTGATTTTCTGATATTACATTCCATTACCTTCGTTTTACTCTTGTTAATGTTCATCTTATATGTTCCTTTCAAGACACTGTCCATTCCATTCAATTGCTCTTCCAGAACCTTTGCAGTCTCTGACAAAATTACTATGTCGTCGGCAAATAGCAAACTTTTTATTTTTTCTCCCTGCACTTTAATTCCCTCTCCAAATTTCTCCTTCCATTCTTTCACTGCTTGCTCAATGTATAGATTGAAAAATATTGGGGAAAGGCTACAACCGTGTCTTACTCCCTTCCCAACCTCTGCATCCCTTTCTTGCCCTTCGACTCTAATAACCGCTGTGTGGTTTTTGTACACGTTGAATTCAGTATTACAAATCATGATTGCAAAGAGTCTGCCTCTCAATAAGGAATACGAAAAAACGACTAACTACTTTTTCATTTACATTTTTCTTCATATTCATTGTTAATATTAAAAAAAAAACTCTATCGCAATCCGCAACAGCAGGAAATATCTTCTAGTTAAGCGCGCCGACCTTCGGCTAATCAACGATAGCGACCAGTTTTTTTCTCGCTGACGTCGACTAAGAACTCGGCTCTGCTTACTGCTGCAGCACCGTCGTTACACATAAAACAAACAAAAGCAAATAAAATTTGCAAGCTAATGCTCCGGACGACATGTAGTCCCCATTTCTTTCAATCCGAGTCTCTGTCATAACAAAGTCCCCTTTTTACCTTAAATGCGCCTACCACATATTTAAAAAAAAAAAAATTATAAAATTAATTGATTCATTACATAAAAATAAAAATCTATATTATAGGGAGAAGGAGTACCGTTCAGAAAAAAAATTGTTTATATACTCTCAAGTATTCATTATATCTGCTTTTTTTAATGTTTAAAGAACACTTTATTTTTACCTTTGATTAAATGTAAGTAATTTTACGTTCTGTTATTCTCCATTGAATAAATATTATTAGTACTAAGTCGTCGTCTTAAGTCACGTCCTGAGTTGTTCCCCCCTGGCTAATCTGTAATAACGGAATAAAACTGGGTAGCGTTCTGCAATAGAACTATTGAATATAGAAAGAGGAACAGATAGCATGGTACTCCTAAAAGGATAAGTAAGAAAGAAAAAGAAAGAAGATGGTTTTGTTGAGGTCGAAGAAGGATACCCTACCCTCACCCTCCCCCCCAGGACACCCATATCCCTTCGATATACGACTACACAACCGGAAGGCACATAATGTCACTCTAGATGGTCGTGGACCCACTGCAGAACGGACGTGTAGCGTTATCTCCAGGAACCCCGAAAAGTGACCTCAACAAACCCCTATGGAAGCCCTAAGAATAAGAGTACAACTCTAGGTCAATCTTCATCAATCATTCGTCATGGTCTTTCTATGGTCCGTCAAATTCCTTAATATGGTACAACAAACGTACTCATTTGATCTCAGGTATAAAACGCTGCCGGCCGCGGTGGCCGAGGAGACTAAGGCGCTCCAGTCACGGTCCGCACGGCCACTACGGTCGGGGGTTCGAATCCCCCCTCGGGCGTGGATATTTGTGCCGTCCTAGTTCGTAAGTAGTTCATAAGTAGTATGTAAGTTTAGGGACTGATGACCCCGTAGTTAAGTCCCATAGACTATACAAACATTTGAACATTTTTATAAAACGCTTAACTTGATCAACATTGTACAAACCTTTACTAATTCCTGAAGTCGGATATTTAAGTAATAAAGCCGTTGGATGTGAAATCTTGTGAACAAAAGGACCTTTTTATAATAATAAGAACGGTTTGCATTCTTTATGTTATTTAGAACGTCTTTAATACGATATTGTAGTTTACTGATAAGCATTCTAATTTAATGATTTACACTCATAGGTGAATCTATTACCTTTATTCTATTAAGATACCACTCAAAGTATTTACGATAACCTCTCCTACACTTAGAGTATGGAGGAGGATCCAATATTGCTAAAGGCATTCGTCGTTGTTCTCCTTTCGACCAAAAGTTATCTTTAAACTGCTTTATGAAGTCTTCCCAAGTCATTCCTATTTAAAATAACACACTCGGTAACTTCGCCTTCTACTTGCCCTATTACTTATTGTATACGTTTATTACTATTCCAGTTGGTAGGAAATGCATTAATAAATCTTTTTTTGAAAATTATTGGGTGAAGGTCCCTATTTGGTTTAAATACGGGAAATCTATTTCCCACATTAGTAATACCCGACACATTAAATTCTTCGCACCCATCTGCTGATGAGGTTTTACGCATTATCGACTCTTGCTTAGATGAAGTCGAATCGCCTTTGTTTGTTGTAGTATTCATTTCATTATTGTGAGCATCTCCACAAAGAAAAACGGTTCGACTATCATTCTTATTAGTTTTTAAATTATCATCACACGTAATATCATTAGAAAAACCTTCTTTATTATTATTGGCAAAAGTCGATAATCGATTTGTAATCTCCTGCAAACGCAGTTCCATATTTGGAATTCTATGCATCAGAGAAGTTTCTTTATCTATTTCGCAATGTAAATCCGCTGCTCGATCAGCTGTTTTGTGATTTATATCTTCTAACACAGTATACTTGTCATTAATAGCATCTTTTATGGTATCTCTTTCTACTTGACCTTCGTCTAACCTTTTTGTAATATTCTCTATATCATCTTTATTAATGTGAGGAGCACCAGCTAAATTAACAGACACTTCTTGAAGATGTTCAAACATTTAGTTGTGAACTACCTCTTGGATTTTATCATTATGTTTCTGTATTTCTTCAATAATAATAACATTAATATTGTCGAACCTTTTAGTAATTTCCGTAATGTCCTGTTTCATTAGCTGTTTTTCCTCTGCAGAACTTTTTTATATATTCTTCTAGCCTAGCAATTAGACCACCTTCATCGCAGGTTTCCCTTTGAAAAGCTTCAATATTTTTATTAGTTAAATCTAGCCGCGGCGGATTAGCCGCGCGTACTGGAGCGCCTTGTTGCGGTGCTCGCGGCTGTCCGCCGTCGGGGGGGGGGGGGGGGGGGGGGTTCGAATCCCCCCTCGGGCATATATGTTTGTGTCGTCTTTAGTATAAGGTAATTCATAAGTAGTTTGTACGTTAAGAACAGATGACCCCGTAGTTAAGTCCCTTAAGCTTTACAAACATCTGTCCTACAAATTCAGCTTTTAATGCAGACATATCAGATGTGAGATTCTTTCATTTCTTTAAGCTGCAGTAATAGCTCCTGTAATAATCTAGTCTGTAGAGGTATATCCTCTTCGGACATTTCGTTATCAGACATGATTAGATATTAGTTAACACCAAAAATTAATCAAAATAACAACAGACACTTTGTGAGGTCACACAGTTGTCACTTCTCACCTTTTTGCAAATAACTCACAGGATTTATATATTTATTTAATCGATAGTTTCGCTGTTTATAGTTCAACAGCAGTTATTTGCTGCTGCTGCTGCGGCTGGTAAATTTGGGATTGATTTCGAGGCTGCACTGTGGTGGTACTGCGTCAGACGGCTCGTGCAGCTCTATAGTTGTTGGCAACCCCACGTCCGGCTGCAACTCAGGAAATTCGTACTCCCGTCTGCAACGTTGACGTCTCGGCTCGTATGCCCGGCAGCCAGGACCTGTTTTGTAAAGGAAAGAAATTTCTGCCGCGGTGGAGTAGCCGAGCGGTCTATGGCGCCTCGCTGAGGAGCGCGCGGCTGCTCACCGTGGAGGTTCAAGTCCTCCCTGTGTGTGTTGTTCATAGGTTAGGTTACCTTAGTTTAAGTAGTTTGTGAGCTACGGAATGGTGACCACGCAGTTTGGTCCGATAGATTTATAAACATTTGAACATTTTGAAAGAAATTTCTCGGGAACAGCAATATGCAGTCCGATAGATTTACAAACATTAGAATATTTTGAAAGAAATTTCTCGGGAACAGCAATCTGCTGCTCCGCCCGGCAGGATGTAGTCTAGTCAAACAAACTGGGAGTCCGTCTGCCCTGCCTGCACTCCATCAGACACCCGCGTCGATGATGGAATCTGAGAACGTCGATAGTTCTCGTAGCCTTAGCAGTAATCTTCTTATTTTGTCAATTTTCTTCTAAACAAGTCCGTTGATGACTGGAGAATTTTACGTTCCAGTTGCGTCCCGTCTCATTATAGCCATGTTGTGATGGTACCAGTTTTTAACAAACTCTGATTTCATTAACAAACAACTCTTTAAATGAAACTTTCACTCTGCAGCGGAGTGTGCGCTGATATGAAACTTCGTGGCAGATTAAAATTGTCTACCGGAACCGGGACTCGAAACTGGGACCTTTGCCTTTCGAAATGTCAAGTTTCATTCTGGAAACATCCCTTAGGCTGTGGCTAAGACATGTCTCCACCATATCCTTTCTTCCAGGAGTGCTAGGAGAGCTTTTGTGAAGTTTGGAAAGTAGGAGGCGAGGTACTGGCGGAAGTAAAGTTGTGAGGCGACATTTTGAGTCGTGTCGGGATAGGACAGTTGGTAGTGGGCTTGCCCTCGAAAGGCAAATGTCCCAGGTTCGAGTTCCGGTTCCGGCACAATTTTAATCTGCCACGAAGTTTCATATTAGCGCACACTCCGCTGCAAAGTGAAAGTTTCATTCTGGAAACATCCCTTAGGCTGTGGCTAAGACATGTCTCCACCATATCCTTTCTTCCAGGAGTGCTAGTCTTGCAAATTTCGCAGGAGAGCTTCTGTGAGGTTTGGAAAGTAGGAGGCGAGGTACTGGTGGAAGTAAAGTTGTGAGGCGGCATCGTCAGTCGTGTCGGGATAGCACAGTCGGTAGTGCGCTTGCCCGCGAAAGGTAAAGGTCCCAGGTTCGAGTCCCGGTTCCGGCACACAATTGTAATCTGCCAGGAAGTTTAACTCTTTAAATGACCGTGACTTTGTGTCCGAAGGTAGCTAGCACCAACTCACAATAATTATCAATGACGATCATTTTATCTTCCAAATTATTTATAATTAATTTCTTGACTTGAATATTTATAATATTTCAGGATTGCTTTCTACAATCAGATTCTAAAGATCGTAAACCCTGAGTAAAATTTTAGTTGAGGGCTCTACGAGAGTTTTTTGTTTCACAGCCCTCTTATATATCTGCATTAGATAAAACCATGTCAACTTTCGTGCAACTTTAGTGACATCTCATTATTGTGTAAGTCTTTCAAACCATATTCAAACTTCACTTCAGATAAAATCATTTAATTATCTTGATTCAATTTTTTAGAAATCGTAGATTTTCATCAGTAAATTCTTTTTTTTTTTAAAGAACTTTTATTTTAAATATATTTGACGTAATTCTTCACACACAATTCAGTATTACAAATCATGATTGCAAAGAGACTTCCTCTCAATACGGAATACAAAAAACGTCTAACTACTATTTCATTTACATTTTCCTTCATATTCATTGTTAATATTTAAAAAAAGTCTATCGCAGTCCGCAACGGCAGGCAATGTCTTCTAGCTCAGCGCGCCGACCTTCGGCTAATCAACGATAGCGACCAGTTTTTTCTGGCTGACGTCGGTGGAGAATTCGTCACTGCGTACTGCTGCAGCACCGTCGTTACACATAAAACAAACAAAAGCAAATAAAATTCACACGAGTATATGTTCTCAAACATTAATAACATTCAAAACAATATTTCCGTCAGTACTGAACAACTGCGAAATTGAGTTATGTGAAGAAAATTGTTGACGGTTAAATACATGTCCCACTACACTGGCTGAACACAATATCCTCCGAGGGGTAAAAGCAGGGCGAACTGAGATTGTTCGGCGTCTTTTTGTTGGTTCTACGGAGAGGAGACAATAACACTACGGCAACCGGGATAGTGGTAATAACAGAAAGATGCTGCACAGGAGTTGGTGTTGTCTTGTTTTTACTCTACCAAACGAATTACACAAGCTTCAATGCACTCGGCCACTTCGCCGCAGCAGGAACTGACTTAGCCAGTTAGTTATACGGGGACCTATAGTTTAACGTTGATTAAGAAACTCGCTGCTAATCTTTTTTTTTTTTTTTTTTTTTTTTTTTTTTTTTTTTTTTTTTTTTTTTTTTTTTTTTTTTTTTTTCAGAGCAGCAACATTCCCAGATGTGAAAGAACTGAAAAGTGAGTGACATATAATTCTAGAACTTGGCAGGGATCGAAACCACGATCTTTATATTCCATTTATGACACTCTACCACTGTGCCAACGATGATGTCTCAATTAACCCCATATTTTTTTGTGCAGTGTAATCTTTTTTTCCAGCTTACTTTTATTTTATCCTGAATATAAGGTTTCAGATGAGGCACATTCTTAAGAATTTCATGGAACAGCTTTTTTCAAAGAGAATTTTTTTCTGTGCCTTCAGACATTTGAACTGCAGTACATAGTTCTCTTTACATTCTAGAAGAGCCATTTTTTACTCCTAAAAATTCCAATAATCCTCATTTCAATTTATGTAAACTGAAGGTGATTCCAAAAGGAAACATTTCAAAACTCCGAGTTTGACTAGTGAGGGCAGGGTAAAGCTGGGAATTTGTATCTGACGGGAGGCATGCTTGCAGGTGCGACGATTACTGTGTTCCCAGTGGAAAGCGGGAGACCCGGGTTCGAATCCCGGCTGGGTACACGTTTTCAGCTTGGCCCATTTGCAGCTGTCATATATTCTGTGATTACAGTATGATTATGATTCTTGAATTTTTCCCGGCGGACATATATTCCATCATCTTTCGGGAGTGCACCCGGGACTGCGACAATTCTTCGTTCAATATTTCGGCTGCAAACCTTACAGCCATCTTCAAGGCGAGTCCAAGACTGAGTTCTCAGCGTCTGCGCGTGCCTATTTATACGGTTAATCACGTGATGCAAAGCTACTGAGGATTACACTGCGCATGCTCGAAGATATCACATTCGTAACTGCTGCGCTAGTCATAGATAAATATATACTTCAAAGTTAACCTGTGAGCAGTGAGTGCAAACATAAACAGAGCTGTTACGTATCCACAGTGAATAAATTAATCATTAAAAGTGGTAACATCAATCGAAATAGAAGACGCAGACATTCTTTCAGAACGAAGGCGTGATATAAGTGGCTTCCATGCATTGTCCGTCGTCACGATTTAGCAGGTGGTCCGCCAGTTGTATGTGTACAGCTTCCTTTACAACTGAGTCCCAGAAAGTAGATGCTGTGGTTAAAATCTTTACTTCTTTGTAATTCATGGAATGGCCAGTAGAAATACAATGTTCTGCTACTGCAGACTTGTTGGACTGAAGAAGGCGTGTATACCTTTGGTGCTCAACGCATCGTTCCTGCACAGTGCGCGTGGTTTGACCTATATAACGTTTTCCACACTCACAAGGGATTTCATAAACTCCCGCTTTTCGCATTAACAAATCATCTTTGACAGATCCCAGAAGAGCTGAGGTCTTAGCTGGTGGGCGAAAGATCACATCCACTTTATGTTTCTTCATGATTCTGGCTATTTTTGAAGACACATTACCCACGTATGGGAGAAAGGCTGTAGATTTCACATCCCGTTCCTCTTCATCTTTCTCCTGTGATTTATCTGGTGTTTTTATTTGTAAGGCTTTTTTAATCTGATGTTGCGAGTAGCCATTTTTCTTGAAAACGCCTCCAGGTGCAGGAGTTCATCCTGTAGGCTGTCAGCATCAGACACTACCTGAGCCCTGTGAACTAAGGTTTTCAGTACACTCATAGTTTGCGAAGGATGGTGGCAGCTGGACGCCTGCAAATAAAGATCTGTATGGGTGGGCTTGCGATATACGCAATGACCTAGGAATCCATCCTCTTTGCGTCGAACCAGAACAGCCAGGAACGGTAAACAGCCATTCTTCTCCCGCTACATAGTGAACTTGATGTTTTCATGAATGGAGTTAAGATGGTCTAAAAATTCTGTCAGTTTATCCTCTCCGTGGGGCCACACTATGAATGTGTCGTCCACATATCTCCAGAAGACCGTAGGTCTTAATGTTGCTAACTTGAGGGCTTTTTCTTCAAAATCCTCCATAAACAAATTAGCCACTAGGGGAGAAAGAAGTCTCCCCATAGCGACACCATCAATCTGTTCAAAGTATTGTTCATTAAATAAAAAGTAAGTGGAGGTTAGTGCATGCTTAAATAAAGCTGTTATATCATCCTCAAACATGTTGCTAAGGAGAGACAAAGAGTCAGCCAAGGGTACTTTGGTGAACAACGAGACAACGTCAAAACTAACTAATTAATCATCATATTGTAGGATTGACAAGGACCCCAGATCTCGTGTTGAGAGGAAGACTGCATCACTTCTGAACGCTAGTTCTCTACCTAAAGATGTTGCAAACAACTTGAAGGGCCGCAGTTCGGTGCCCCGCCAGATTATATGGCCTTCCAAAGCTCGACGCTCGACGCTCTACTACCGCGGCGGGTAACAAAACTTGGCTGAGTGTCGTCACTGTGCTGAAGACGCCGGTCTGCCTGGTAGGTAGGAGGTCCTGGCTCTGCAGGACAGCGGCTGCTGGCACCGGCTGCTGGCGACCGCCCACGGCAGGGGGCGCGGACCCCGGTGTAATCGCACGGCTAGGCCGCCCAAGTCCACCAGAGGGTGGACCACTTGGCAGACTGCCCGCAGACGTGTACCTCACCCTGTCTCCGAAATTACGACGGAAGGTTTCGCCGCGCCGAGGCTGGCCAGTTACATCGAACGCTCTCGACGTACTGGTCCTTCTTTGAGAAGCATGTAGAGCAGGTAAAGAGAGGAAGAAATTAACTCTCTTGTTCTCTCAAAAATGTGTGTTAATACACAAACGCCACGGTGGAGTAGCCGAGCGGTCTAAGGCGCCTCGCTGCGGAGCGCGCGGTTGCTCGCCGTCGGAGGTTCGAGTCCTTCCTGGTTCATGGGTGTGTGTGTGTTTGTCCTTAGGTTAGTTTACCTTAGGTTAAGTAGTTTGTAAGCTACGGACTGATGACCACGCGGCCGGCCGCGGTGGCCGAAGGGACTGAAGCGCTCCAGTCACGGTCTGCACGGTCACTACGGTCCGGGGTTCGAATCCCCCCTCGGGCATGGATATTTGTGCCGTCCTTACTCTTAGCTAGTTCATAAGTGTCGGGATAGCACAGTTGGTAGCGTGCTTGCCCGCGAAAGGCAAAGGTCCCAGGTTCGAGGCCCGGTTCCGGCACACAATTTTAATCTGCCAGTAAGTTTCATAACTGCGCACACTCCGCTGCAGAGTGAAAGTTTCATTCTGGAAAAATACCTTTAGGCTGTGGCTAAGCCTTGTCTCCACCATATCCTTTCTTCCAGGAGTGCTAGTCTTGCATGGTTCACAAGAGAGCTTCCGTAAAGTTTGGAAAGTAGGAGGCGAGGTACTGGCGGAAGTAAAGTTGTGAGGCGGCATCGTCAGTCGTGTCGGGATAGCACAGTCGGTAGTGCGCTTGCCCGCGAAAGGCAAAGGTCCCAGGTTTGAGTCCCGGTTCCGGCACACAATTTTAATCTGCCAGGAAGTTTCAGTTCATAAGTAGTTTGTAAGCTTAGGACCCATAAGTTCTACAAACATTTGAACATTTTAACTGATGACCACGCAGTTTGGGTCGACAGATTTAAAAACAAAACAAAATCACACAAACCTCCTGAACCGTGGGCTCGTCTTGTCGCCGGGCCGCTTTTCCTTTGTTTGCTTTTTCTGTCTTGTGGCGGCGCTAGTTCACGTCTGGTTGGTGCTTGGACGGCGCTGTCCGCTCGAGCATGAAAGCCAGTTCCTCCTCTTTAAGCACGTATTGCCTGCCTCCTACTTGTTGAAGTTAAGTTCAACTTCTCTTCGTTATCACCATTACCTTTGAAATTTTTAAATACCTCGTCTGTGTCAGCAGCGGCTTTCTGAATCACTTCGTTATTAAGTACAAGGCGCGTCCAGAAAGTAAGACCGTTGGGTAATAAAATGAAATTGTACACAGATACAGAAGAAATTTTTATTGCACAAAATGCTAAAACTCCTAAACTACGTTTCCACATAACTGCCGAAATGTTGCATGCATTTGTCATAGCGTGGCACCAGGTTTTGTACACCTTCTTCATAGAAATCTGCCGCCTGTGTCTTAATGCATCAGTGATAGTGAAATTTGGGGGAAGTCCATAGCGAGAGCACTAATTGTAAACCTACGGTTTTCCTGGATCTTGTCATCAATCGCGTGAACCAGTTCTTCTGTAACCAAAGGTGGAGCCCACATCGTTCTTCATCGTGCACATCACTGCGCCTGCCATTGGACTGTCGGACCCATCTTCTCACCATCGAATCACTCATCGCATTTGGTCCGTAAACACTTGTAATTTTGCATTCTTCTGTTTAGTTGGTTTCTTTCCCTCTCGTTGTTGTTCCTGCCGGCGACGAGTTGTAATTCGCAGTCTTTGGTTGTGGTTGATCTTCCTTGGCGGGCTGCTCATTGCAGTCGGTATGTAGTAGTGTGTACCTGATAGACGTACCGCACCTCGTCAAGGAAAGTAAAAGGCAAGAGTTTAATTTCAAAACATTTGCGTTCCTTCCTCCCCGCCCCTCTCTTGCCCTGTCAGCCCTCACCACCACCACCACCACCACTGGAAGTGGATTTATGTTAGCCAAGATAGTGGGGTACTGACTTGGACAAATGTGTTAAACATTTTTAAACAGCTGTAATTAAAAATTGTGAAGGTTTGAGACTTTTAAAAACTGTGTTCTTAATAATGAATCACCAAGAGGAGGGTTGTCTGGATTTTTTTATCATATTGTTCAAGTTCTTAAACTTGTTGGTTGCTCTATGATAGTGAATTGTTCTTAAATTTTTGAAATGCTAAACCCCTTTTCATCAGCCTGAAATTGAGAAACTTTTAATAAGTGTGATTTTTACGTGAAATTAGCAGGGGATTTCTTGTAAAATATATTTATCGGGGGATTTCATGTAAAATTTATTTATATTATTCAATTTCTTAATCCTGTTCCTTGCTCTAAGTAAGCAAATTGTTCTTAAAATTGTGTAAAAGATAAATCCTTTTCATCAGCCTGACGTTTAGAGAATCTTAACCATTATGTTCCTTATGTGTAATCACCAAGGGGGTTTTCTCGTAAAATTATATTATTCAAGCTCTTGACCTTGTTAGTTGCTTTACGATAGTAAATTGTTTTCTGCAATTGTTTAAAAGCGCAACTCCTTTTATAAAATCTTTGTTGAGCATTTCCTAGGGTTTTTCAGAGAATTTAGAAAACCTCAAACAGTGTAAAAAAAAAAAGAAAAAGAATTAAGTAAAAATATTGATCTCTTACAAAACTATCTGGATTCTCTGTTTCAATAAATGGATTGCATGGATTGAATTTTACTAGTGAAGACATTTATCACTATCATCTTTGTGTTGTCTACATCCTTATTAAAACCTGGTTGGTGGTATATAAGAGTAAACTGGGTATCGAAACCCCGGGTATCACCTCTAAATATCTGATAGTCAGATCTATAATATACATTTTATATCAATAATAAACCAAAACTCCTATGTACGAGAGTTGCTACTTAAATAGTGGCACAATTCTGTGGAGACAACATCCGATGGAATCTACTATTGCCGCTGATAGCACATATTGTTGACGTACCTACCTTGCCTCAAAGCAAATGGACTCGCCCGTCCCACGTCTCCGGCGTGAGAACAATCGAGAGAAACACTGTCACTTGCGGGCGAGCGATCTGATGTAACGGTGTAACTATGTTCTCGAAACAGAACAGTTGGATTAAGGTTGAATATGCTAGTGATCGTACAGCACGACAGTCTCATCAAGGTACTCAAGAGGCGTGCGGGCAATCAGCATTACTGTACAAAACGGTGGCTCGTTGGGTAAAAGCCTTCAACGAAGGGCGGTAAACTGTGGCAGTCAAAAAAAGGGGATAATGTCCTAACGCCTCTGAAGAAGAAGTGCGTACTGTTGTTGCGTTAGTAGACAGTGATCGACGCTAGACGATTCGTCAGCTTGCCGTCGAAACCGAACTAACGCATACCATAGTGCTTCGCATCCTGAAGGAATGCCCGGCCATACGAGAAGATCCATCACGATGGCTGCAGAAATGGAAGCGTTACGATACTGCTCAAACGCACTTGGAGCCCAATGAGCGCGCATGAGAGGCTTTCGTACGCAGTATCGTAACACTGGATGAGACATGGGCCAAGTCGTACGAGCCCTGAAACGCCAATCGAACGAATGGCGTCATTATAGGTCGCAGCGAAATTTGAAACTTCATCAGAACCCCAGTATGGTAAAAGTTATAGTGATTCTCGAGTGCGACTGTGATGGTGTTATACTAAGGCATTGCATTCCTCCACGACAGACTGTCAATGCACAGTATTGCTGTTCGTTTTTTGGAGCATCACCTGCGACCAGCTTTGCGAAAGAAGCGGCAACAATTACTGCGAAACCCACCCAACATCTTGCACGACAATGCGCGGACTGTGGCTGCTCCGTTCGGTCGATGAGAGTAGGAAATACTGTACCATCCACCATTCTTCCCTGGTTTAAGTCCTTATGACTTTGACTTGATTCCGAATGTGAAAGAATTACTTCGCGGCATTTGATTCAAAACTAACCGCTCCATTCGCACTATCAACTGAACAGGTTCTGATAACGGTGTACTACGCCTTCCATATCGCTGGCAACGGATTGTACACAACACTGGTGACTACTGTGAAGGACAGCAACAGGTGCAAACATTTAAAGCTTTTGTGTTGGTTGTGAATAAATAGTTGCTTCTAAGTTTCAACCCTCGTAATTTCTGTTACGTGCTATACGGTGGGTAAAAGGGAAAGTGATTGCTGCAATGTCTTTAAAGCTAGAGAAAGTTAATTATTTGAAAGTGACCACGTAAGTTTCTCACTTCTTCCCTTCCTTCCACCCTCGATCATGTTACCGAGACACTTCGAGTCAAAGTTCCTATCTGAGATGGAATACGGCACTGTAGGTGAGGGGCCATATTGCTTCGTACTTCGTCAGGGTATGAAGACAATAGTTTGTTTTCACTGACCTGGTTTCTTCTTTCACTGGTGTTGTTCCCTGTATAGTACATCCGTTGTTTCTCCATGAGAGGCCGAGATAGTGATTGTTTAGTATTCTACAATGAATGCTGTCACACGACATTTGATTCCAATGGCTTTTCTTCTTTTATTTATAAATAACTGAAAATCACAACGGTATGATAGGATTCGCAGATATTTAACAATTTTGTATTACATCTTATGCTATACCCCTCTGAGTCCTTTAGTTCGCCTAACTGCGGCAGTAGTTAATACTCTGCGCCAGTGGCTACATTTCGGCGGCAACGGAATATTTTAAGTGTTGTGTCTGTCATCCTTCTGCTAAACAAACGTTTAATTAACTTTTGTAAACAACAGAAAAATAGTGCTGTGTTGTAGGGTTTTGGTGGAATAAGCTACTAGTAAGAGCTAATTTGATTTTAGATGGAAATTTAGGCGGTCTTTCCTACGGGATACATTTTCTAAGTTAACAATGATCTGGAGTACTATATGTACAAAAGTAGAATATACTATAACACTACATATGACATCAAGTATTCTTGATTACGAAATAACATGGCAAGATAATGACTGCACGTTAATGTCTATAATTAATACTGAGAGTTCCTTTTAGAGTTACTGAAAAAACATTTTATGTCAATTGAAATTAAGTCCCGTTTTTTACAACAAAAATCTTTTACTACTCATATGAGAGAATCTAAAGTTCGGAATGTTATACACACAAAGGTTTTATTCCATGAAATATATAACTTTTCTTCACAAAATTCGGTAACCCTTTAACACTAATGGAGAATTACTTTTCACTGAGAAAATGCCAACTTTAAAAAAGCCTTAGTCATTTTAACATTGAAAAAAGTATGGAAATTTATTTGACCTGTAAAATGTAAACTTTCAAAGCCGGGAAGGTCAATATTACTAATAACTGAGTATCATGCCGTGGTCTTATGTATTATTCAAACCCACCGTTTTGTCCCCAACTGCGGAGGACATTTTCATGGGGGATCGCGGGACTTTTGTATGGCCAGTGCACACACTGGCTCGCTCAGTCAGTAGCGAGCCGGGGTGTGCATCGGACATACAAAAGTGCCGATATCCCCCATGAAAATGTCCTCCGCAGTTGGGGACGAAACGTTGGGTTTGAATAATCTCTATATATAAACGGAAGTGCCCCCATTGACTGACCGACCGACTGAGTGACTCATCTACGCCCAGCCCAAACCACTGAAGATAGAAACTTGCAATTTGTGTAGGGTGTTGATCTTACTCTGTAGGCGTCATTTAAGAAGCGATTTTTTTATATTCTGTCCGTAAGGGGATGAAATAGGGGATGAAACGTAGCTATTTAGGCAATTTTGAAGCTAGAACTACAAAATTTCTGATTTTAATTCAGGGTTCGAATTTAAGAGACACATGTTTCGGCATTTTTTGAAATTCGACAAATAAGGGGGTAAAATAGGTGACGCAAAGAAATTGATTTTCAAAAATATGTTGCTGTTAACCCAAATTATAAGCTACAACTACAAAACTTCGGATATGTAATCTTGGTCAGAATTAAAAATTTATGATTTATAGTATTTTTGGAAATTCACCAAGTAAGAGGGTTAAATAGAGGATCAAAAATTCTTTTTGAAAACACATTGCTATTGGTCCAATTTTGAAGCTGGAGCTGCAAAAATTGATATTTGTATAGTTGGTTAGACGTCAAAAAATACGTGTTTCGTTATTTTTGGAAATTCAACCATCAACGGGTTTAAATTGAAGAGGGGGTGTTTTTCGAAAATATGTTGCTATTTAGGTAATTTTGAAGTTAGAACTACATATTTTCGGATTTGGATTCGAGGTTCGAATTTAAAAGTCACGTGTTTCGGTATTTTTGACAATTAGACCAATAAGGGGGTGAAATACTGGATGCAAATATAGATTTTCAAAGATATGTTGCTGTTAGCTCAAATTTCGAGCTATAACTACGAAACTTAAGATATGGATTCTTCATCAGGATTGAAAAGAAACAACTGGTGCAGACCAATCAGCCTATGCATGAGAAGCAGCGGGGGTTCAGCTAGTAAATCCATAAGATCCCGCCATAATAGCCCGGAAATTTTTAATAATATTTATTTGGCCTGCCTGTTGTTTCTCTGGGGTGCCTAGCTTGTGCATCTAGGATGGGGTCATTAGGCTGGGTATTCAACAAACGGGCTGCAAAAATTCTCGGAGGTAATTCGCAGTGCTGGAAAGACACAGAGCTGGACACTTGGTCCACAGACGATGAGATCGGGTGGACAGCGAAATGGTGGAAACAGAGGTCGGGGGGAGGTGGACGAGGGAAGCAACACGGCGATCCGAACGGCATTAAGCGCCGGCCCAGACGTGTTTATGCAGACGATTGCCTTTAAAAGCGGACACCTAATTGCCATAATTAAGGGACAAGGAGGACGCTGAGCCCGGGAACGGATCGTCGGCAGTGCGCGCCGGAACATCGCCTCATTAGCGCTAACGGCCGGGCTGCCGGCCGCCTCCGGAAGCATTACTGGCGGCTGCGCGACGACCGGTTCCGGCAGTCGCTGCCATCTCTGTCTCTCTCTTTCTCTGTCTCTCTCTCTCTCTGTCTCTCTCTTATGGCCCTCGCCCGCTGTCTCGTCGCAGGCTGCAGTCTCTCAGGACCGGCTGACGCCATCTGGAATTGCGGCACAGCTGTTGACAGCAAGTTCCGGCGCCTTGAGAACTCCTTGCTGCGGACGAGCACCCTTACGGCGCTACTCCGCGCTGCTGTTGCGACAAGTGGAGCCCTCTGTTCTCTGAAAACTCTGCCATCTCATTAAAAAATTACATTTACCCCCTTTTCTTAGTAGAATTTGTTGTATTCTGCCCTCCAGATACTCTATAAATGGTTGTAAATTTTTGTTTTCATCGGTTTCAATGGCGGTACTCTTAAGTACCGTCATGCCACACCTAGGCCGTCTTAAATATATTGGGCGCCGGGGTGCGAAAAATCAGCTAGCGCTTCCAACCTCTTAACCACAGAATAAAAAAAAAAAAAATAAAAAATAAAAAAAAGTGTTATGTTCATGTTCCATTGCTTTTATTTATTTAATACGTACATAAAAATGTAGAATCTTTTTCAGACGCTGATTTCAATTTTCCTGGCTTTTAAATCGGTAACATTTTTATGATATCATCTGTTTTGAAATCTACTTTTTATTTGATACTTATGGTGGCCAAATTTGTCAGTCTCTCTTGGGTCATGGTTGATCGAAAATAGTTTTATTATTATTATTATTATTTTCAGTTTGGAAAAGACCTTTCGCCTTCCACTACCGCCACAATAAGTGTGAAGAAAAAAATGTTCAAATGATTGTGAAGCTTAAGGGACTTAACTGCTAGGTCATCAGTCCCTATATTTACAAAACTACTTATAAACTATCTTATACTAAACACAGCCTAAACATCCATGCCCGAAGGGGAGCGGGGGGGGGGGCGTTCGAACTCCCGACGTGGAATGACCTCGCTCATCGTAGCATAGCAGTTTAATAAGCTCGGCCACACCACCATGGCTATGCGCAAAGATGTTTAAACATTTGCGAACACAGACATTAAATTATTGGAATAAATAAAACTCCGACATCAAGTAGAGTTGCGTTTTTCTTTGCAAAAAATAAAGCAAGCAATTCCATCTCATTGAAGAGCATTTCCCCATCATTATCCGATCTATTTCCATGCGTTAAATTTTGTAAAATGTTAAGCAATTGTGTGTTTCTTTGCTCTCTGCCCAATCTCCTCCAATATTTTGCAAAAATGAACACCTGGTATTGTATTCCGTCTACGAATGGAATCTTTCTTTTAACTGTAAGATACCCATGTCAAGTAACCAAAAATGTAAAATTTACAATAAGCGTCGCTTGTTGGTCTAATATGGGCTCATCTGAAGTTTTGTAATCAACACGTCGTTCTCGACAACGTGGACAAGCTTTTTTTTTATTACTTATGTTTACATTCTGAATCTTCACCAAGTAGTTTTGAATCAATTGGCATTTATTCAAATGTACTTTCTGTGGGGTATACATCTAAATCGTTTTTGTCCAGATCTATTACTTTGCCCGACTCTGAAAGAATAACTTGCAGAATTTGGCTTACTGCCTTATTCTTTGTTACAGTTTCAATGTTTAAGCAACATTACCCATTCAATGGTTTGAAGTTGCAGTATTATTATTGCGTGGCTAATCGAAACGTTACAATTTCTGTTGTACGCTTTCCCTTTCGCAACGGCAGTCAAGTTATTCCCTTCACTGTACGCGAAATTTTTTATGTGTGTGTGTGTGAGAGAGAGAGAGAGAGAGCAACTTATACTTACCCATCGGAAGTTTCAGCTGTGCGGAAAGCTCCATGAGGCGTTTTTGTAAACAATATCGGCGCCTACATTTTTACGGATATAATGAATGTTAGTTCAGTAATTTTCATGAATTGTAGACATCACATGGTATAAGGCGCTCGCCAGAAAATGTGTGTGAGTACTTGTGGAATCAAATCGGTGCCTACTTTTACACACGACTTAATCTAGCTTACACTAATTTATTCTAAAGACGACGGAAACACCCATACCCGATAGAGGACTCGTACCTCCGGAGGGGACAGCCGAGTCCTAACACGAAAACAAGCCGCCTTAGCCTGGTGCCCCCTGGGTACCGGCGCAGGGGTGCCCCGCACTCCTTTCACCCTTGGTAAAAACGGCGCTGGGCCTACGGACATGTACAAAAATATTCTTTCCTGACCTAAGCCCTTCCTATTAACTACAACTCATCTGCTTCTTCCATTCCCACCCCCCTCCTATATCAATAATTCCATTTATTCTGCCTCTCCACCTGGGTACCCCAAGTTTCCACCTTCTGCCCCTCCTCCTATATCTCCTGTACTCAGCTAACATGCCCCGATCTCCACCTCTCGTCCACCTCCACCAATATGCAGAAGACATAGCCTTCCTTGCTATCGCCCCCTCCCACCAATGCAGCAAACTCACCTTGTGTAACCTGTGGCTCCCTTCCGTCGCATTACAGCCTCCAAGATATCCAGCACGCGATCGTCCTATCCATCTTACCCCCTCACTAAAGAACCTTAACCGCTCCCTTGCCTGGATACCCCCACATTAAGACCATTCAGGAGAACCCATACGCTCCTCAGCCTCCTGAACCTCCTCTCCAGCTGGACATGGTGTCTCAAATCTTCCACAGTCCTTGATATCTACCGTTCCCAAACGTTTTGCACCCTCTACAGCAGTGTTTTTCAACCTTTTCGAATAAGCGCGACATCATAGTTAGCAGCTTGGCATATTACTTTACACTTGCCTGGATTCTCCCATTTCAGAACAAAATTTAAAGAAAAAAAATTTAAACAACCATGAAGATAGATTTTCTTCCTAGATGGTTTATTTTACGATGATGGCAAATTTTCGAGCGGCGCAGTCCAAGCTAATTATTATGAGGCACTCTTCACAGCGCATTGAAGTCTCCAAAAACACATAAAACAAGTGACTAGGGCAAAGTTTAAAACATCTCCACAAAATACAGACAGTCCCTGAAGAAAAACTTGTCCTCCAAGACCTGATGACGTATTAATTTCCACATTATCAATTACCTTGAAGATAGTAAGGCGCGAACGCCTGAATCTCCTCCTGTAACGGGGCATGTTCTCTGTGTAGCCTTCGATGGTCATTTCTTCGGTGCTTGTATCTGGATGAAAGGTCATGATAATTGTTACAAAATAAAATTGACTGGTGATCTTGTATATTATTACAGAAGTTAAATAAAGTTTGTATCCTTGATTCTTTTCTCTAACTATAAAAAAATACATTGATTTTGCCAAAAGCCGAGAAGCGATTCTTCTTGGTGTTGTAGCTCTCAGGGGCACTTTGGGTTGCTCTCTGTGTGAGGCACCTCTGGGACTCTCTGTAAGCCACAGCGCTCTCTCTCTTTCTCTCCCGCACAGTAAGTGTGGAGGGGGAAGCACCGGAGGGACCCCAAGCCAGCGCTGTAGATTTTACTAGGCGCCGGCCGCTGGAAAATAAAGTTGGGCCGGAAGTGATAAGGCTTCGCTACTTCCGCTTTCGCGCTGCTATATAAGTGATGTTATCAGTAAGACGGCGTCAGTCGTCATGCACCCGCGCGTGCAGCAGCATCGAAGTCTACACAGAGAGCATGCCCCGATATCGGAGGAGATTCAGGCTTCGCGACTTACTGTCTTCAAGGGAATTGATAATGTGGAAATTAATACGTCATCAGGTCTTAGAGGACAAGTTCTTCTTCAGGGACCATCTGTTTTTTTGTGGAGGTATTTTGAACTTCACAATTTTTCAGAAAGATTCACCTAGTCATGGCAATGGAGGGATAACTGTTGCTATAGTACGGTACGATGGTATTACTGTTAAGGCAGTTTCTGGATTGGAGATATTTAATAACAGAGATGTGATTGCTTTTCGTACATTTCAAGTTGCTTGAAGTATACAACCGTGACGTTGGGAAGTCTTATTTCACCTATAGCATGCCTTTTACATGCAGCAAAAACACATAACTATGCCCTCAGAGTTGTTAGGACATTGTTAATTTAAGGTGTTTCTATTGCTTATTTAGGATGCTCTTAAGGAGATCTATTAAGTGGCGTGCTTATCTCATTTTGTGTTTTTGGCGACTTCAATGCGCCGTGCAGAGTGTCTTATAATGATTTACTTGGACTGTGTCGCTCAAAAATCATCTGCTTCTGGCTGTGTTATTCTTATGGACGCAGACAGGAAGTACTTGATTTCTGGCTACCGCTGCCTGCTGTGTCTTACCAGTGGCACTTCCGCTTACGCTCTCTCTCTCTAGCAGAAGTGTGTTATCTTTGAGAGAGAGCTTGTTTAAGTTCTTTGGTGAGGCAACAGAATGTGTGTTAGAGCCTACGCAACTGCATTGCCGTGTTTTGCTGTTCATAAGGGAGTGAAGGTGATGTTAATTGTTATAAAATAAAAATGACTAGTGATGATAAAAAAAAACCTTCATCCCAAGTCATCCAGTTACTGATCCACCAATAAAATACGGACATAACTATGGGGGGGGGGGGGAGCCACACCTGTTTAGGGGGTTACCCCCTTCTGTTCTTTATATATATGACATTCAAAAAAATGTTTCTATAGCTTATGGGACTTAACTACGGGGTCATCAGTAGCTAAACTTACAAACTACTTAATGATTAGCTAACACTAAGGACGGCACAAATATCCATGCCCGAGGGCGGATTTGAACACCCGACCGCAGTGGCCGTGCAGACCGTGACTGGCGAGCCGCAGTCCGCTCGGCCACCGCGGCCGGCTATGATATTCAAGGAGCACTTTATGCATTGCATATATATCTTCGATATTGTGTCTGTGATATGTTTAGTATACTACTCTGTCTTCAACATAACCGATATTATCCCTTAATATCTGCATTAAATCAACGTGCTGATGTGGACAACTGTCAGAGTAGCGAAGCGTCTGCCCCTCTAAGCTACAGAGTAGCTCTTCATGTAGCCAAGAAAGGTAGACCATTAACTGAGGGTGACTTTGCGAAAGAAGTGATTGTGATGGCGGCTGAAAAAATATGTCCACGTTTGGTAGAAGACTTCGAGAAAGTCAGTTTGTCTCCAAAAACTGGTATACGACGTATTCAGGACATGGCTGCAGATGTGCAGTATTCTTTAGCTGTCGATGAGAGTACTGACATGCCGGATATTGCACAGTTAGATATTTTCATTCGGGAAGTCGATGATAATATGAAAATAAGAGAAGATTTTTAGATTTGATTCCCCTCAAGACCATCCCCACTGGGTTGGACTTCTTCAAAGAAAAAAGTTTTCAATACGTTGACCTGAGTCGGAATAAGCTTGTGTCTGTCGCAATAGATGGGGCTCCGTCTACGATAGGAGTTAATTTAGGATTAATAGCACGGGTGAACTGTATGAAACATGTTTCTGGTGCAACACAAGAACTCACTATCGTTCATTGCGTACTTCACCAAGACAATATATGCAAATTAGAAATGTTATAAATATGGTGGTACAAGTCACAAATTCATCCGATCACGAGGCCTGAGACAGAAAACTGAAAAATGTTCTTGAAGAATGTGGTACTCAGTATGGTGATCTTATTATTGTTATGTGCGCTGGTTGAGTAGCGGTAAGGTACTAAATCGATTCTTTGAGTTAAGAAATGAAATAGCATTATTCATGACTAGTCAAAATCAGCCTGTTCCTCTGTTGCAAGACGAAACCTGGATTTGTGACTTAGCACGCGATTTACACAAGGAAAAGGCCTCCTAATTGGAGATATGTACTACAGAATCAAAGCCTTAAAAATGGCACTGAAACTGTGGATGAATCAACTGCAGGCTAGAAACACTGCGCATTTTCTGAAGCTATAATCTGTAGGATATGTCCAAATTCTGGAAGCTCTTCGTAATCCGTCTCTGTGCTCGTCTGAAAATGTGGATATACTGTGTACTTTGTTTCAGATCGTTGTCAGTTATGTTAATGATGTTCCTACCGGGTTTCAAATGGAACGGTTAAATTTATAGTGTGACTTTTTATTGAAGGAGAAATATAAACACAATGAAGGCTTGGCAGACTTTTATCAGAAAGTTCCTCAAAACAGATTTCCGATGTTATTTGCCCCTGGTTCACGGATACTTTGAATGTTAGGTTCGACGTATGTGTGTGAACCATTCTTTTCTATTATGAAATTATCAAAGTGCCTATTCCGAAACAATTTGTCAGATCACAAACTAACATGCAGTCATCGATTAAAAATCTCAAACATAACATCCTAACATTGAAAAGCTTACCAAAGAAAATCGAAATGGAAAATGTCTACTTAATTGTACTGTCCATCCTTGCTCTAAATTGGAGAGAATATTGTATTCTCTTCCATTCTCTTTATTTAATATCAGTGCCATCCTTACATTAAATTGCACCTAAATTATAATTTTATTATGATATAGAGACGATATATAATTGTCTGTAATCTGTGTCTATTATTTAATTAAAACACTACCTTTTAAAATTAGGATATCGTAGACTGTATTCTTCACACGCGATCTGTTCCCTGTCTTTCTAAATTGCTGAACACACGCTGCATTCATTTTCTCCGTGGGGACAGTACAGAGCATTTGACGTCATACAGTCAACTCTCCTTCCTTGTGAGCAGGCAGAGCTGCCTGGGCTGATACCCACCGGCGCTGCCTGTCCTCCCCTGGCTCAGATGAACTACGAACTACAGTCATCTTACTGCTAATCCAAATAGTCACGTCCACTCGCGCCTCCGAACTCTACGATACATGTCAAGGAAACCTTGCACGAAGTAATCTTTGGAATGATCTTCAAAAACGTCACGTGTTATTGGATATCAGGTTTATCGCCAAATCTCTAATCGAAGCAACAGGAAGAAATCTGGAGGATTGAGATTCGGCGAGTATGGTGGATGTTCAAGATGCAAACAACGCTCGCTCACCACACAGCCAATATCGTCAGACAGCTCTTGGCAGTAAAAGGGGATGCAACTTGAGCGTCCACCATATTCGCCGGATCTCAAACCTCCAGACTTTTTGGTATTCCCTCGACTTAAACTCGCCTTAAAAGGTATCAGATTTGACGAAACGATAAATGACGAGGCATTTGAACAGCATCCGAAAAGAATACTTTATCCAAAGTTTCCATTACATTAATCGCACAGCTCACCAGTGCACAAGTTAGGGAAAGGAAAATGTGTTTCCGTCTAGCGCCACATCACTTGACTGACGATCGGAAGCATGCACGATTAGAGGTTCAAAGGATTTTGCCCAAGCGACGGATGCGCCACCCAATTTTTTGAACCGTTTTGTCACTTACAATGAATGAACCCTGGTGTGTCCGGTACAACCCTGATACAAAACGGTAATGCATGGAATGGCGTTCTCCTACATCACCTCGTCGGAGAAAGGTCAGAGGCGAAAACTCCCACATCAAAACGATGCTCATCAGTTTTTCGATAGTCAAGGCTTTATCTATAAGGAATTTCTACACGAGGAAACGATGTTGAACGCTGAAATGTAGGTTGTAATTTTGACCCTGCGACGAGTACGCGGGTGATGACCCCACTAAACTAAACAAGGTCCTTGGTTTTTGTTCACGAAACGCTCGCCCACACACGGCCCATTTCTTTAAAGAGTTCCAGGCAAAAAAAGGGGAGGTGCAACTTGAACATTCACCATACCGGATATCAGTCCTACAAATATCTTCATATTCCCCCGACTCAAACTAGACAGGAAAGAAAAGTTATTTAACGATATACCTGCCATCCAACGAAATATAACGAGGCATTTGAACAGCATGTCAAAGGAAGACTTCGCGGAAAGTTTCCAGGACATGTATCGCAGAGAGTGGTGTATGATTATGGGAGGTTACTATTTCGAAGGACAGTAAAGTAATTGTAGTTCATAATTATTGCTACAGGACTACTCATGAACTTTGTCCATGAAAAAGGCAGTTTGGTAACGCAACGCATTTAATGTTTTTCACCTTTACTTCAAATGTACTGTAGACAGGAAGACGGCACCATCGCCATATTCTGATTTTTCATTTGCGCGTAATTCGAATCAATTAGTTCTTCATTACAGTACTTTAAAAGTAAAATGACATCTAGCAATTCATCTACGCTATAAATGTTTATACACGAGAAGAATCATTTCAGGAAACCATAAAAAAGAGTGTAGAACGCTTTGCACAAATTATAGTTCTCCATGGAACCAGTAGAGTTTTGTCGAAATTATAGTGACTGATATTTGCTCTTTGGTTTGTCATAATCGTTACATTATACAGAACTCGTTCAATTCATTATAACAACAGGATTATCCTCAGGATGTTATTTGTGTAATCTCTCTCCAATGTATAGGGTAGTTACAGGAAATTATATCCTCACAGCTAAAAAGCACGACCTGGAAACTTCTATTTCTAAGAATTTTTCGAGGTTTATACTTTTCTGTCAATTACTACATCAAGCTGATACCTCAGTAATACTAATGCTAATTACATAATTGTTATTTAGTAGTTTTATTGGGCTAGTAAATGTTAATGGAAAAATAAGACGAATGAAATTAGCAGCCGCGGTGGAGTAGCCGAGCGGTCTAAAGCGCCTCGCTGCGGAGCGCGTGGTTGCTCGCCGTGGAGGTTCGAGTCCTCCCTGGGGCATGGGTGTGTGTGTTGTCCTTAGGTTAGTTTACCTAGGTTTAAGTAGTTTGTAGGCTACGGATTGGTGACCATGCAGTTTGGTCCGATAGATTTACTGACATTTGAACATTTGAATTTGAAATTAGCAGATCAATTCTGTCGTCCTGTCTGATCTGTCAACAGGTTTAATGGAATCTATATTCTTCATATAAAAAGAGGTTGCAGCGTTCTGGATCCTTCCGAAAAGTAATGCTGTGTGCCGGCGTATTATCTCACACACATTCTCAATCTGAAAGGTCTTTTCTACAGTTACCACAGTTATGTATGTAGGTACGGTACTTCATTGCGTTAGTCCTACATCAGACCCGACCAATATCAGGGAGTAAATGTGACAGTATGAAACGGTGCGGTTTGTAACATTTACTGCTTTTTACAGTTAACAATCAATTTGTTCGATAATATCATTTAAGTCCAGAGCTGTTTATAATCAGATTACGCAGTTTAGATATTTATTTACAATCTTGAAGTTTTAATTCATTAATTTAAACACCTAAACCGCTGCTGTCACGGATAAAATACTTCAATCTCCAAGTTCATTACGTCAGTTGTGGAAACTGGATGGTTGTTGCAAGCTGTCTATGTAATAACAAGAGAAATATAGAACCAGGCTCCACAGAACCCATTTCCCTGCATGTGGAGAGATTCGTGGTGGTATGAGTGCCTTAGAATCGGCTGCTCAGAGAGAGTTAATGTATGCATCTGCGGAAGGTTTGCCAAATTATTGTTTTTGCGAAGATCTGCAGAGAGGTTCCTTTGAGTTTGGGAGTCGATAGCAGACATTCGCAGGGAAGTGAGCAGGTTGGTATGTGGCCAGAGTTGGCGTTGCTCAATGAGAGCGCGGCTACTAGGCAAGTTGAAGGAGAAAGACGGTTGAGCAAGGGATCGGGCATGTTCGGCAGAGAGTGGGTCTGTACGTCGACGTAAGAGGATGTAAGTATACGAAGTTCTGAGGTAAAGGTGAAGAACTGGTGAAATTTGTGTTAAATCTGTATGTATTACGAATTGGATCAGATAATCATTTGCTATCAGTCTGTGATCACTTCCGAGGAACTATTAGCTATTTCTATATGAATGATGTGGGGATTTGGTCTTTGAATTTGGAGCCAGCCACGGGAAAAAGTACCCATCTTGTCTGTGTCTTTTATTGAAAACGTTTAGTGGGAAACCAAGGGGATAATGTTAAGAAACAACATGGCCGAGTTTAATCTGTAAAAAAGGCGACGATTGTGTAAAGATTTCTTTTGTGTGCATTGTATTTTGCGAAAGTAGGTGCCAATTCGTTAAAGTGAGGGAATACCAGTAAAATTTATTAAATCACAAAGTTTTCCTGTTAGAAACAGCAAAAATGTTTACTTTTTTTAAATACTATGATTTCATTTTTCGTTTCTTTGAAAATGACTAACTTGTGTTTGTGCAAGCTCCACTTGGCAAAGGAATAAAGTTCGTTACGATTAATAGTGAGCTTGCTTAACGTCATTTGTTACGATTATGGTGTGCTCAGAGCTAATAGTGTTAACTTTGGATGTATTTTTGGGTTTTTTAGCTCAGTGAAACAGTTTTGTCCATTTATACTTGTTTAAATATCTTGTTCACAGTTCAATGTTCTCATCTGCTTGTTTTTTTTTTGAGTAATATAATTAATTTTTACTGAGTTGATGCGCACTATTAGTGATATTACTGCTCTTTGCCGATTCAAGTAACACCTCGTAATTTATATGCATGTGGAAGTAAACGCAGCGTGCTAATGAGAATGAAACAGGATGTGCGTGTGTACAATCAGCTTTCCTCTTGTCCCCTGCCTACATTCATTCTACCCAGTACGTAAGAGTGGAGAAATTCAAGGAAGAATTTATAAGACCAAATACGATTAGAAATAATCGCATAATGTTGTCAGTTCTCGTTGTTTTTGAAATGCTAAACAAATCTACTAGTAAGAATAAATGTTCAAATATGTTCTAGAAGCACTCCCTTTATTGGACAACCAAGTTATCATCTCCATATCATGTGCAACGAATGTTGACTGAAGGAATAACTATCCAAGTAACTGAGGTTGAGATACGATTTTTATAATTTAATTTCATTGATCATTAAAGTAGCAACAAATAAAGTATCTGACAGGCGATTGGATTCTAGTTCGAAGTCGTTATTCAAAATAAATCCTGTCGTCTTGGTGTAGAGGTTGATGCCGAAACCCTACAATAAAATTTGGGTCATTTACTAATACGTTAGATGCACAAATACCTTACAGATACCTAACCTAGGCGACTGATAGATACATCAAATGTTTCTTATCTAATTCACTCATTACGGGAAAATATAACAACCGAACAGAAAAACACAGATCGGAAAGTTCACCTTACAGAGTAGTAGTAGAAGCAAAAACAGGTGACCGCTCAAATATAGTTTCCATTAGGAATACTCAGTTATCCAAGGAACGACTTTCTCAGATTTGTTTGTCTATTAATCTTCGTAAACTTCAAAATGTCTCTTGAAAGATAAATTAGTTTATTTTCATAACTAACTTAGAATTTCAATTTGCAAAAAACGTGTGTCATTTTTGTTCGTTAGGTTACTATAATTCAGTCAGAAAGAAATGAACGAGATTATTTTACGGGAGATTGGCTCTTGCCCCTCGGGATGACAGTTTAATATTTAGCTGAAATGTAGCCACGGTTTCTATACGTCTCTAAAAACCGAGCCATTTTAAATAATTAGGATTTCCCCTCTCATTCAAAAATTCGTAATTACTGCCGGTCGCGAGAAATGAGAACAATGGTGTTGAAAGTCTTAAATAATCCAGAACGGAAGAGTAGTCTTTAAGAATATTTCAAGTTGATGATGAAGGCTCATTCAAGCTTTAAATCGACACTCCAGAAAAAAAGCAATACTCGTCGATGTCGGAAATTGTGTGCCTTAAGGCGGCGATTAGCTGGAACAAAGGAAAGCCAGCGAGGCCTGACGTCCTTCTTCTAAGGGAAGATACGAATTCGTTATCACCGGTTCCTCTGGTAATTGCAGGCGCTGCAATTTAGGTTCTTTGTGTTTCATCCCTGACACAGAGACGACGGACGAAGAGCGAATGGGGAACAGGGCGAATATAAAAATCTCGGTTGGTAATTTCATTGTGTATGGAGTGGGGGGGGGGGGGAGGGGGGGTTGTTTCAAAAGAAAAAAATTTCAAATGTTTGTAAATATAAAAGACTTAACAGCTGCGACATTCAGTTCCTAGGCTTACCAACTACTTAACTTATGCTAAGGGCAACATGAACACACGCAAATGCCCGAGGCAGGATTCGAACCTCCGACGGCGAGCAGCCTCACACTCTGCAGCGACTACTAAACCACGGCTGTTTCAACAGAGAGGAAACAGAAAGATGAATAACACAAATTATATTTTTATAACACTGCCCACTTGAACGTTAGCTACAGTTCCACTATAAGCTTATTTCGGCGAAGAAGCTATCTTCAGGTGTTTCGCATTCAATACATAAGTTTTTCATAATATTTCCTACTATATAGCCTATTTATTTTATACAGAATAGAAATGAATTTAATATATACCACATTCTGGCAAGCCGTTCATTTTGATCTTTTGTGATGAAAAATTTGTTTATACTTCATAATATCTCGTAAATTATAATATTACGTTTTCTTACGTAAGATGTTTATTATTAAGTTTCGGATTTTGACGTTTTTTAGACAGCTCTCCAATTTTTATCAACATTTGCAGTCCGAAAATCACACAGTACACAACGCACTAGAAATTTTACGTACAATACAGAAGGGATACGAGAGGAACATTCTTGAAGAAATGGAAGTACGCATACACGAAATTAACATCACAACTAATTTATTCAACGATCAAACGGATTTCAGGCATAAAAATTATATCGATAACTTTATTCATATAAAAATATTACAGAACAACGGATAAACAATCTCACCGCTGCTCAAAGATAGTACAATAACAAAATTACCAGTAAAGACTAATCAAAGAGAGAATTCCACAGTTGAATTGAAATAATAATATGTCATCAAAATTATCAAAGAAGAAAATAAAAAAAACACCAACGTAACATTATTTCGTTTGAAATTATCCCTTTATGTTCAAATAAAAACTTTCCCTCAAATCCACAGAATCAACGCTACACTCACAAGACGATAATATAATCTACCTCTTGACACTCATAGATATATATTCCTTTTGTAAAAATGTAAGCGGTGGAGTAGCCGAGCGGTCAAAGGCGCCTCGCTGCGGAGCGCGCGGTTGCTCGCCGTCGGAGGTTTGAGTACTCCCTGGGGCTCTGGTGGGTGTGTAGTCGTTAGGTTAGTTTACCTTAGTGTAAGCCGTTTGTAAGCTACGGACTGATGGCCACGCAGTTTGGTCCGGTAGACTTACAAATTTTTAAACATTTTGAAAAAAAAAGTAAAGGTACTGCATCTCTGGAGAGCTGTCAAATAAATGTCAAAGTCCATAACGTAAGTGAATAATAAACATCTTACATTTATAAGTTGTGAGATATTATGAAGTATAAAAAATATTCCTGTACAAAAAGATCAAAACGAACGGCTTGCCAGAATGTGGTATGTATTAATTTCATTTACAATCTGTATAAAATAAATAGGCTACATAGAAGGAAATATTATAATAACCGTATGTATGGCATACGGCCGTGACACATTGGATACACCGGTTCCCATTAGATTACGAAGTTAACCACTGTTGGGCTTGATTAGCACCTGGACAGGTCTGCCGAGCGCTGTTGGCAAGCGGGAAGCACTCAGCCCTTGTGAGGCCAACTGAGGAGCTCCTTGATGGAGAAGTAGCGGCTCCGGTCACGAAGACTGACATAACGGCCGGGAGTGCGGGGCGATGACCACGCCCCCCTCCATACCGCATCCATTGATGCCTTCGGACGAAGGCTGACACGGCGATCGGACAGTACCCACTGGGCCTCTCAGGCCTTTCGGACGGAGGTTAGTTTATGTATTGCATGCGAAACACCTGAAGATGGCTTCTTAGCCGAAATAAATTTATAGTGTAAATATGGCTAACATTATATAGTGTTATAAATATATAATTTGTATTATTAAAATGTTGTTTTACGACGTCAGTAGAACTGTGGGTCCTGCAGATGTCAACAAAGATGAATGTATTCAGGACTATAAACCAACTGGCTAACTAATAGGAAAGTAACTACGGACGTGATGCCCACACAAATGAAGTCTAAAAGATATCTTGATTGGAAGAGAGTATGATGTTCCATCTGTTGTTTCAAAAGTTACTGTGCCAATTGTCATACACTATGAAAATCATCGTAATCGAACATGAAAACTTAAGTTCCGATTCTTAATATCAATGGTACAAGCCGGCCAATAAAACATACATAATTACAAATGTTCAAATGTTCAAATGTTTGTCAAGCTTATGGGACTTAACTACGGGGTCATCAGTCCCTAAACTTACAAACTACTTATGAACTACTTACTAACTAGGACGGCACAAATATCCATGCCCGAAGGGGGATTCGAACCCCCGACCGTAGTGGCCGTGCTGACCGTGACTGGAGCGCCTCAGTCACCTCGGCCACCGCGGCCGGCTACATAATTACAAAATCGTAATTGCAAAGTGGATTTAATATACATATGCACAAGACAAAAGTCACTTGTGTACTGGACCGTTGAGTGGGTTAAAGGAAGCAGATGTTTTCATATCTGAAAGGGGTATTAGAAGCGATACCTCGCGAAACAGGCTCACCACGAGAGTTATTGAACGGTAAAATGGATATGACTACGACGTCAACCGTGTTCTCAGCAGTTTAAATCGAAAATACGCTTTAAAAGAATAACGTTATTACTTAGTATTGTCATTTCGCATACTATTCTGAAACAATATCTTTGTGGCGATATGCTTCTGCAATAAATAAATAAATAAAAAGACTAAAAATTAATAACAAAACAATATTTAATTGGTCCACACATTGTTCTATTATTATTTGGTAGAGAGTACACCAGGGTTTTACAATCTTAGGTACCTCTCTTACCTGCCGGTTATTATTTTATTAACTTAAATGAAACTTGTTTAAGTGCAGCGTACAATAATTTGGATAAAGCCATTGTTTCCGAAGTATCGTGTTTAAAAGACCGACAAGTAAGGGAGAATTGCCACATCGTTTCATAGAAACAGATAACTCGTTCCACCTACTAAACTCTCTCTCTTGATTTAATTAGCTGAAATTTGAAATAATTACAGTAAAACACGTAAGTCTTGAAGTATGTAGGAAAATTGAGCACACAGAAACTAAACAAGAATTGGTAATAAATTTAGAAATGTTTGAATACGGTTGCCAGCCCAGTTGAGACTATCTGTGGAACATGCAATCAACAATAATAATTAACTAATCGGTTTAGTGGGCGTGGCGCAACAGAAGGTTATGACGCACGTGTTCTCCAGTACAACACTTTCTACGAAAATACTAGACTGAATTTACGGACTTTAAAAAGAAAAATAAACTATCTCAGTGAAAGAATTTTGACTGATCGGAGGTAAGAGATACAATTGAAGTCATTCCAGACTAATACTAACTCACCTGTAGGGTATAACTATGTTTGCAGAAAAACCTGATTTTGATGAACTTGCAGTTAAATTGATACTGAATTACCAAACAATTCAACAGAGCAATTACAGTGGAATTTCAACGCAAGATGAACACCTAAATGAGAACCAACAAACACGACAATACACAAAGAACAAACAGTACAAATTATATAAAAATGTAATAGCAAGAATTTAATATTTTTTTGATTCGGATTTTCATTAGTGCCATCTTTCAGAAAGAAGAAACTGTTTTCAAGTCTGACTAGTTTACGCCCAGTTATTTTTGTTACGTATCCAAGTTAATGAAATTTTGTTTTAAAATTATAAATTTAAAAATCTTGACTATTTAATTATTCTTTTTGTAACGACACTCGGTTTTATTCAAATGTTTGTAGAGCTTATGGGACTTAACTACGGGGTCATCAGTCCCTAAACTTACAAACCACTTATGAACTAACTAACACTAAGGACGGCACAAATATCCATGCCCGAGGGTGGATTCGAACCCTCGACCGTAGTGGCCGTGCAGACCGTGACTGGCGCGCCGCAGTCCCCTCGGCCACCGCGGCCGGCTCGGTTTTATTCACTAGACAGGATAGGACCCCAAACAGGTAACAATATCTCGGGATTATAAACAGAAAATATTGTTTTATATAAGTGCCGAGTATTTCAGGCATGAGTCATTAGAATTCTGAATGAGCGCCTCACAAACTGCCCGAACGTGTGGTAGAAAATATTGGAGCGGTCTTACAGTTCATCCTCGTTGTTGAGTAGCCAGCCGCACTGTCGTCGACAATGCTGAAGTTGAAGACACGGACACATTTCCATTTAACGAGAAATTACAGGGCAGGATCGTGATGTAATTAAAGACTGTGACATCTGCCCTCACTCATCACCGGATAATTTGCCACAGACTTAGTACTCCGCCCGTGTAGACCAGGTAACATCGAACGTGGCTCTGCACGTTCCCGCCTTAGCTATTTCTTCCTCTCAATTCAAGCGACAGCACACGACTCCATCTCTCTTGGCCCACATCCCCACGCTCACTTGTTCGCCAGAGACCACACTCCACACAATTCAAATCTCTGACAAAGATGTTATTTCTGATTTCTCTAATAACGTTTACCCAGCGCTTACAATTTTCCTTTACAGTAAATTTACACATGAATAAACGAAACATTCTTACAAAATATTATAAAACACACCCCCAATTATTCAAAACGTAAAACACATATTTACACTACCAAGTCTTCACAACGGTAAAATTCGCAACTGTATTATAATGTTACACACTCAAGGCGCAGGCTATCTTTTAATTTTTCCTTGAATTAACTGCACGCCGCCTGATTTGGCACTGCAGTAATCCCCATAAATGTACTACATTTTGAAATAAAAACCGTCTTGGCTTAAAATTTGTTTATTAATCCTTAGTTTAAAAATAGTTTATTAATCCTGGGTTTAAAAGTAGCTTATTAATCCTTAATGATGCGATTCACCCTCGCACCAGAGCATCATCAGAATATATTCCGTGTGTGATACCGTTCGATGGCTTTGTGGCAACTGAACGTTACTAAGTTCTTAGGATTTCTGTGAAAGCCTTAGAAGGAGCCGTGCCTGGACGTCAGAGGAGTGGCGGCCTGCCAGAGCACTTCGACGCCCACTGTCAGTGGCATGCTGACCTGTTAGGTTGCGCTGGCGACATCTGGCGTAGAGACGTTCCGGTCAATGCATCCCCCAAACGCCCACTGCCCAGTACAGCTCCTATAAGTACTCCTTTTCTGTTTAGGTGTTGTCTGGCATGTCCCACTTGCGTACACCGAACTCCGAGGTTCTGCATACCGGCGGTCAACGGTCTCAGGGCGACGACCGCGTCGTCCCAGTTTCCTGGTTACTGCCATCAGCAGTTGTTCGACACCTTCTGCTTCTGCCGCCTTCTGCTGCTAGAACACGTACTCTCAAAAATCGCAATATAACTTCACTTGTTAACAGATTATTTTATCTCCGTGCCTCTACAATGGCATACATTTTATTCCATTTATAAATGCATTTTATATAAAAAGTTGACAAACGATGAAAAATATTCGAAATTTAAATTCTAAAAATTACGACATCAATGGCACATCGATCTATACAATAGTGCCTTCACTTTAAAATTTATTTGAAAATTTTAATATGAATAGTTTGAGCTACTCTGCTTGATACGTTGGAAGACTGAGGACTGGTTTCTACAACACACGCAGTAATAAAGGAAACGTTAAGTCACACTACTGCCAGGATCAGACATCGCAGTACACTGTCAGACAGCTTTGAAATAAAAACTGAAGTCCGACAAGAGGATGGAATGTCATCAATTTTATTTAACGTGATCTTGGACGAAGTAGTAAGACAATAGATACAACTAAATAGTAATATGAAGATAAAAGGTGTACAGATAGGGTACAAGGTAGACATAATGGAATAGTGGACTGCCTGGCAATCGCAGGTGACATGGTACTGGACAGAGAAGAAGAGGCAAACACAGCACTAAAAATCTAGCTGAAATAGCAGAAAAGGTCAGACAAAAGATCGCATATCAGAAGAGCAAGACGTTTAACACTGGTTCTGACTGGAAGATAGATGGCCAAGTGGTTGGGAATGTCTAGAGGTTTCGTTATTTGGGAGAGAAGATAATTGGTTGAATACAGAGAAGCAGTAGCGCAGTAGACAGGGCACAGCTCTTGCAGAAGTTCCGGTACGCAGTGAAAACAACATATGGCCAGAAAAATCTATCACAATGACTCCACGGGAACCGTAAGAACTCTGCAATGTATGCATCAGAAACGATCACACTCCGCAAGAGAGATTGCATACAGATGGAGAAGGAGGAGGGGAAATTTTAAGAGATATATGGGGCACAATAAATAAATAAATAATAAAATAATAATATTAATGTAGTTTCCTCGGGCGAAGTGCAGTTACTCGTCGAGGCACGCACTCAACAAATCGTCGTAATATTTAACCATTCTTTCTCCACTTCCGTGGGTAAAAGCGAAATTGTTGCCGGTGAAAGGTATTATGTCCGATATTAGTCCGATGAGATTCACATCAGCCGATCTTGGTAACCAAACTCTACATCTGCATATATGCTCCACAATTTCCCCAAAGGTATGTGGCTGAGTGTACCTAATACCATTACACGTTATTTGCTTTCTTGTTCCACTTCCAAGTAGAACGAGGGAAAAAAGAATCCACTTGTACGATCCCTAATCTCTCTGACCTCATCTTTGTGCTCTATGTAGGGTAGTTCTGCAGACCGCCTCAAATTCAGGCCTTCTAAATTTCTTCATTAGTCTCTCTCGGAACGAAAGCCAGCGACTCCCATTTGAGTGCCCGGAGCATTTCAATAACAGTCGCTCACAAATCGAACCTACCAGGAACAAAACCTAGCCGGCCACCTTTGAATTGCTTCTGCGTCTTCCTTTCAATCAATCTGGTGTGGATTCCAAACACTTGAGCAATAATCAAGACGAGGTTGCACAAGAGATTTACATGCTGTCTCTTAACAGACGCATCACATGTTCCCAAAAATCTCCCAGTAAAACGACGTCGACCATTTGACTTCCCCGCGATTGTCCTTATACGCTCGTTCCATTTCATACCGCTCTGTACCATTACGCCTAGATAATTGACGCCACTCTGTCAAGCAGCACAGTACTAATGCCGCATTCCAGCTTTACGGAATTTATCTCCTACTCATCTGCATCACCTTACATTTTTCAGCAGAGGTATCTAACATCCCTCAGACCAACTAGAAAATTTGATCCAATTCAAACTGCATCCTACTACAGGCATTCAATGACGACTCCTTCCTGTACACTACAGCCCTAGATTCAAACACACTCTGCACGTGAGAAAATAATAAAAGTCCTTTCACACTTCCATGAGGCACTAGTGGCGATACCTTAGTCTCTGTTGAACACTCGCCATCGAGGACTACATAATTACTTAGTCTTCGAGCCACTTACATATTTCAGTCCTTATTCCGTATGTCCGTACCTTCGTTAGCAGTCTCCAATGCGGCATCGTGTCGAACGACTTTCGAAAATCTAGGAATGTGGACGTTGCCTGTTGACTTTAATCCATAGTTATGTCATCTAAGAATAGGACAAGCTGAGTTTCGCACGATCTATGCATGGGCATAAGCTTTTCCGTCTCAAGAAAATTTATTGTATTTAAACTGACAATATGTTCAAGAATTCTACACCAAAGGTATGTTAATTATATTGGTCAGTAATTATATAGGTCTATTCTTTTGCCTTTCTTGCACACGGAAGTCACCTGTGCCTTTTATCAGTCGCTTGGAACATTACGCTGGATGAAAAATTCGCGATAAATGCAAGCTAACTGAGAGACCAGTGTGTCTTTGAAAAACCGAAATGGTACCCCATCTGGACCTGACGACTTGTTTTTCAACTCTCGCAGTTCTTTCTCTATACCGGCTATGCATATCGCTATGTCGCCTATTTGGGAGTCAGTGCGACCATCAAAGGAAATTATTTGGGAAATGTTACATTTAAAATTCTGTTTTCATTTTCCTCCCTTCTATCACCAACCCAGAATGATCGAGTGAGTGGTTAGAGGCTTACCGATTTTCCATGACCAGAATTGTTCCGGTTTCTCGTCTAAGGTATGACGGTTGTAGTTATTTTATGCTTCAAATGTTCAAATGTTTCTACATCTACATACAAAATCCGCAATTCACCGTAAGGTGCGTGGCGTAGGGTACACTGTACCACTACTAGGCATTTCCTTTCCTATTCCACTCCCAAATGGAACGAGGAAAAAAAGAATGCCTATATGCCTTCGTATGAGTCCTAATTTCTCTTATATTGTCTTTGTGATCTTTATGCGAAATGTAAGTAGGCGGCAGCAAGATCGTACTACACTCAGCTTCAAATTCCGGCCCTCTAAATTTACTTAACAGAAATTCACGAAGAGAACGTCGTCTTTCTTCCAGCGATCCCCAATTGAGTTGCCGGAGCATTGCCGTGACACTCGCGCATTGGTCGAACCTACAGGTAAGAAATCTAGCTGCTCGCCTCTGATCCGCCTCTATTTCTTCCTTTAAACTGACCTGCTGCGGGGCCCAAACACTTGAGCAATACTCATGACGTGGTCGTACAAGCGTTTTATACACGGTTTCCTTTACAGATGAAGTACATCTTCCCAAAGTTCTCCCAATAAACCGAAGTCGGCTGTCCGCCTTACTCACAACTGTCCTTACATGTTCGTTCCATTTCATATCGCTCTGCAATGTTACGCCTAGATATTTGAATGATGCGACAGCATCAAGAAGCTCACTACTAATGCTGTATTCGAACACTATAGGATTGTTTTTTCTACTCATGTGCATCACCTTACATTTTTCTACTTTGAGAGCTAGCTGCCATTCTTCGCACCAATTAGAGATTTTGTCTAAGTCATCCTGTATGCTATTACAGTCAGTTACAGACAACACCCTCCCATACACCACAGGATCATTAGTAAACAGCCGCAAATTACAACTTACTCTGTCCATCAGATCATTTATATAGATAGAAATTAATAGCGGTCCTATCACACTCCCCTGGGGCACGCCTGACGATACACTCGTCTCTGATGAACACTCGCCGTCGAGAACAACGTACTGCGTTCTATTACTTAGGAAGTCTTCCAGCCAGTAAATCTATCGGACCAAACTGCGTGGTCATCAGTCCGTAGCTTACAAACTACTTAAACTAAGGTAAACTAACCTAAGGAAAACACACACACACACCCATGCTCAAGGGAGGACTCTAACCCCCGACGGCGAGCAACCGCGCGCTCCGTATCTTAGCGAGGCGCCTTAGACCGCACGGCTACTCCACCGCGGCATTTTATGCTTCTCGCGTTCCTTTTACACATGCGCGAATATCTGCTAACGTTTGGCTAATTTGGTTCGCTTGTCCGATTTTGGACCAAATGCGATGAGTGATTCGATTGTGAGAAGATGGGTCCGACAGTTCAATGGCGGGCGTAGTGATGTGCACGATGAAGAATGAAGTAGGCGTCCACCTTTGGTTACAGAAGAACTGGTTCACCATTGATGACAAGATCCAGGAAAACCGTAGGTTTACAATTAGTGCTCTCGCTATGGACTTCCCCCAAATTTCACAGTTTTCAACTGGTTGAAGACACAGCCTGCAAAATTTCGGCAGTTATGTGGAAAAGTAGTTGTAGAATTTTGTGCAATAAAAATTTCTTCTGTGTTTGCGTACAATTTCATTTTATTACCAAACGGAACTTATTGTAAAAAGATATAAAAAGCCAAGATCGTTGATCATCAATTTTTATTAACGACGACCGGTTTCGCTGAACTATGTCAGCATCATCTGGTCAAAAAATATTTTACAAGGCCATAATCTTCTAATGTCAAACAGTTGTTATATAACAATTTACAGTGCATAGGTCCACTATGTCATTATAATGAAACATAATTATGAAACTTCCTGGCAGATTAAAATTGTGTGCCAGAACCGGGACTCGACCCTGGGACCTTTGTCTTTCGCGGGCAAGCGCACTACCGACTGTGCTATCCCGACACAACTCACAATGCCGCCTCACAACTTTACTTCCGCCAGTACCTCGCCTCCTACTTTCCAAATTTCACAGAAGCTCACCTGCGAACCATGCAAGAGTAGCACTCCTGCAAGAAACGATATGGTGGAGACATGGCTTAGCTACAGCCTGGTAGTGCGCTTGCCCGCGAAAGGCAAAGGTCCCAGGTTCGAGTCCCGGTTCCGGCACACAATTTTAATCTGCCAGGAAGTTTCATATCAGCGCACACTCCGCTGCAGAGTGAAAGTTTCATTCTGGAAACATCCCTTAGGCTGTGGCTAAGCCATGTCTCCACCATATCCTTTCTTCCAGGAGTGCTAGTCTTGCAAGTTTCGCAGGAGAACTTCTGTGAAGTTTGGAAAGTAGGAGGCGAGGTACTGGCGGAAGTAAAGTTGTGAGGCGGCATCGTGAGTCGTGTCGGGATAGCACAGTCGGTAGTGCGGCTGCCCGCGAAAGGCAAAGGACCCAAGTTCGAGTCCCGGTTCCGGCTCACAATTTTAATCTGCCAGGAAGTTTCATATCAGCGCACACTCCGCTGCAGAGTGAAAGTTTCATTCTGGAAACATAATTATGTTTTATTATAATGGCATATTGCACCTATGCACTGTAAATTGTTATATAACAACTGTTTGACATTACAAGATTATGGCCTTGTAAAATATTTTTTTCCAGATGATGCTGACATAGTTCAGCGAAACCGGTCGTCGTTAATAAAAACTGATGATCAGCGATCTTGGCTTTTTATATCTTTTTACAATATTATAAGTGGATCGCCTCCTAAAACGTAAACCAACTCAAACGGAACTTACTTTCTGGACGCGCCTCGTAGTACCCTCCGGCGTATTAAACCGGGCGGCAGGCTGTTCCCCAGCGCTGCAGGCAGCGGAGCCTGGCGGGTGGTTGGCCAGACGCCTGTCTGTTGTTTACGGTCTGGCTGAGGGCTGTCTACGGCCAAGTTACGGAACAATGGTGCCGCCGGCGCCGCGCTGCGCGGAACAATTAGCTAATACTCGCCTCCTGGAGGCGGACGCCTCAGGGCGAGCCCTTTACTGCCGGCCGGTCGCCATGGCAACGGCGCACTCCGGCACTCTGCGGCGCGGCATTGTCGCCGCCTGGAGTGCTAATGGGCACTGTCGCGAGACGGCCCGCCGTTAACTCGCAGCACTCCGTCGCTGCCCCGACACCTACACTATTAGGCTCCGCTTGATTACTATACATAATCCGCTTGTTGGTGTAGTGGTGAGCGTACACCCAGCGTTTAAACCGGGATGCGGACATTATGGTAAGCGCTCCTTAGAAGGTGGTCCGTGCGTGTGGAAGCACCCGTCTGAAGCACAAATGAATTGATAAACATAAAACGTATCTTATGTTCCGTATGAACCCACCGTGGTAAACCACGGTCGAAAAATGCAGAGAAAGCAACGTTCAGGTCTCCGCACCATACAGCACAACACTCCAGATATAACACTTGGCAAGTCTTTTCCTCAGATCTTTCTTTAATGGGCCGCAAAGTAATATGTTTCCTTTTGAATCCTTTTGCCATGGCAATTCTTTTCTTAATTTCTGCAGTGCATTACATATCATCCATTATCATACTTCCCAAGTATTTGAAGCTATGCACTTGCGTTATTTCTTCTCCTCCTATTTTTAAACGACATTTTGTGTTATTTCCTCCAATTACCATGCTTTTTGTTTTCTCCTTGTTAATCTTCATTCCATATTCTTCTAATTTTGTGTTTGGGTCATCTAACATTTGTTCCATCTCTTTTGCACTTTCTGCCATCACAACCATGTCGTCTGCAAATCTAATACACTCTTCTCGACGTCCCCCAATACAAACCCCTCTGCTTCCTTTAAAGCTTTCCTTGATTATGTCTTCACGATAGATATTGAACAATGTTGGTGACAAACAGCATCCTTCTCTTACACCTCTTCCCAGTTGAATTTCTTCTCTTATCACACCTCCTATTCTTACTCTTGCTGTCTAGTTCAAGTACAAATTTGTAATTAGTTCCATGTTTCCTTAGGATTGCCATCAATTTGTCCAATCTCACACGGTCAAATCCCTTCTCCAGGTCAATGAATACGGCATACACCTTCCTCTTCTTCTCCATGTACCTCTCTCCTATCACTATCAGCAGTCCAATTGCATCTCTAGTTCCTACTCCTCATCTGAAACCAAACTATTCCTCACCAATTACGGCATTCAACTTTCCTTATAGTTACACTTTCGGTTAAAAAAGGTCGAGCAAATCAAATCAGACAAAAGTTAGTGGATATTCGTGCTTCTATAAAGAGAGCGATGTGCGAAGCACACAATAACTATCATCGTCATACCTTAGCAAGTATCTAACCAAGAACCGAATAAATTTTCGTCTTACGTAAAGTCTGTAAGCGGATCAAACGTCTCTAACCAGTCACTCGTTGTTCATCCTGGGATGTTGACATACACCAAAATGAAGGGCGAAGTTTTAAATTTAACATTTAAGTTCAAATCAAATGTTCAAATGTTTGTCAAGCTTATGACATTTAAGAAATCATTTGTGCAAGAGTAACTTACAAACATATCTTCATTGGATTATCAACATCCAATTGTAGGACATAGTAATACGCAAAACTGGTGTAGAGTAACAGCTGAGAGAGTTGAAAAAAATGCACGTCGTCAGGGGTCCAGTTGGAGTACCACGATGTACTAAGAGTACTCTGCGGAATTGGCCCCTTACTTAACTTCAATTTATCGTGAATCTTTGATCAAGAGCATAGTTCCAAGGAACTGGAAGAAGATGCAGGTAACTGCCGAGTTTAAGAAACGTAAAAGAACGGACCCACAAAATTACTTATCTATATCAATTAATATCTGTTTGCTGTAGAATTCTTCAACATATTCTTAGTTTAAATATATCAAATTTCAACGAGACGATAAAGCTTCTGTACATGCTTCAGCACGGCTTCACGAAGCACCGATCGTGCGAAAATCTGCTTGCCATTTTCTCTCATGCCAATTTACGAACTATGGATGAAGGGCAACAGATAGACTGCGTAATTATCAATTTTGGAAAGGCTTTTGACAAGGTACCGCACTACAGACTGCTAACGAAGCTATAAGCATATGAACTACGTAACGAAATATGTGAATGGCTCAAAGACTACGTAGGAAATAGAACCCAGTACGTTGTCCTTGATGGCGACTGTTCATCAGATACTAGGGTATCGTCAGAAGTGCCCCAGGAAAGTGTGATAGGACAGCTATTATTTTCTACCTATATAAATGATCTGACGGACGGAGTGAATTGGAATTTGCGACTGGTTGCTGATGATGCTGTGGTGTACAGGGAGGTATCGTCATTGAATGACAATGTAGGCTGGCCTGGGCCACATTTGTAGATGGTGTGAGGAATGGTAACTAGCGCTAAATGTAGTAAAATGTAAGGTGATGCAGATGATCAGGAGAAACAATCCTGTAATGTCCAAATACAGCATTAGCAGCGTGCTGCTTGACAGAGAAGCCTCAATTAAATATCTAGGTATAGGAAGTAGAAAGAGCATATAAGGACAGTCGTAGGGGAAGCGAATGCATGACTTCGGGTTATTGGGAAAATTTTGGTAAGGTTTGATTCGTCTGTAAAACACTTGTTCGACCCCGTCTTGAGTAGCCCTCAAGTGTTTGGGGTCCGCAGCAGAGAGGTTTAAAAAAAGATGTAGAAGTTATTCAGAGGCGGGCCGCTAGATTTGTTACTGGTAGATTCGATCAATACGCGAGTATTAATGAAATGCTTCGGGATCTCAAATGGTAGTCACTGTAGAGGAGGCGACGTTCTTTTTGAGAAACACTGCTGAATAAATTTAGAGACTTGGAAATGAAAGAGGACTGCAGAACTATTCTATATCCGTCAACCGAAATTTCTCGTAAAGACCACAAAGATCGATGATATTAGGCCTCGTATGAATGCATACAAGCTTTCATTTTTCCCTCGTTTTAAATGGGAGGATTACGGAGTACGTAGGTAGATGTAGACAAGTCTCGAACTCAGCCCCACGTAAGCCAACGAATAAAGAATGACTGAGCCGGTATTTTATTGACTTGTCGCTAAACCTTTTTACTCAGAGAATTACAAACAGAAAATTCAGATTAAATTCATCATTTTCAGTTTTAAAGCAGATTCCCGAATGACTAATTAAAAGAAGTGTTTCCACATTTGAAAGACTACAAATGGCAATAAAATAGCACTCGTTTGCCGATATGAAAAGTATTAACAAGATTTCGGCAACTGCTAGCAGTACCTTCATCAGAATATAAAAATGCATGTAACATCATAACATGTAAGCGATAAAGCATACGTTACGTTAGTTTAAAAAGACAAATGACAGGGTAGCACAAAAGGCTGCTTACGTGCGTGAAGGAAGCTGAAGCAATGCAGACATGTTTAAAATTAAAAAAAAAAAAAATTGAAAGACTTCTTTAAAACCAATCTATATTTAAAAAAATAAACCAAACGCCAGTTTGACTGATTTTCAATTAAGCAATGCCTGATGGGCTGTATTAAAAGAAATCGTTTGACCAACAATCAAGCGGAGCAATTTGCCATCCTCAATGCTCTTGAGTTCATAAATAATCTCTCGAATACTGATACAACTGCTGTAATTCACACCGACAGCAGGATTACTTTGGACTCTTTGCGAAATCCGAAGAACCACAACTTGTTGATTGAAGAAATAAGATGTAAAATCAGAAGGTTGCAGACACACAACTGGCTGGTGCATTTGGAATGGGTTAAGGCACATCAAGGGATATGGGGAAATGAACTAGCGGACAACCTTGCTAAAAGAGCAGCTCGATCACGACAATCAATACGCTTCAACAAAATACCTACAAGTGCCGTAAAGAAGAAACTTCGAGAAGTGTTTAGGAACAAATGGGACATTGAGTGGCACAGGACAAAAAACGGGGGAAGCATTAAACCGTATTTTCCTACGATCCGACAACGTTTATTGATTAAACTTCCAATATCTCAGAATTTTACAGCTATGTTAACAGGTCATGGGAAACTGAAAGCATACTATCAGCGGTTCAAAATAATTGAAGACGGAACGTGCACATGTAACAGTGCTGTCCAAACTATTGACCACGTGCTTTTTGACTGCTGCAGTTTATTGAAAGAGAGGGACCATCTCAGGAAAAAAAAAAAATAGCTGCCAAAGGAGGAGGATGGCCCGTCAGTAAATATGACTTAGTACATAAATTCACTACAGACTTTTACAATTTTTGTAATTCAATAAGATTTCCTGATGTATAAAATTGTTTGTTCCTTTGTAACCCCTGTCAACTTATGTACTGTACTTGTGTTTGCAAAAATATTTGATGTAATCTCCTGAATCTAACCATCAAAGATGTAATATTACTATGTGATGGGGCATGTTAAATAATAAATAAATTTTAAAAAATCCAACACCTCAAGGGTTAGTTTAAACAACATGTTAATAACCATTGAATGCCTGTAAGCCAACGCGTCAGATGGACTAACTAAAAATGTTCATACAGTTCTGAAACAAGCAGCGCCTGGAGAACGATGTTTAAAAAATATCATTAAAATAAATATAACACCTGAATTGCTGGTGTTTCACAAATCACCCACACAAAAAAGGATGTTTGGATAAATCCCAAATAACACAGCAAACCAATAAATCTTCACATTAACCTAACTGCATTTTAACAGGCCCCAGACTTCCATATGGTTTTATTAGAGACATGCCAGTATTTCCCGCCATTTTCCATGTCGTTCAGACATCACCAAGGTCAGTGACAACAGCTGGCTTTTTAACCACGAGTTTGCGAGCTGATGTACGCAGCTACAACAAATTCATATTTCACAACTAAATATATTAATTAAGTCTTTACTTATATTTTTCTCGCCTAAATTGCAGCAATTTTACCAATTTCATATAGCACTTCCATAAATATCATAGATCTCTGGAGATCTATCTCGTCAATGTTATGTGAAAGACGCCACTTAAGATGTCCAACGAATTATTTTTTACTTTTAATTTAATTTATTTTTCTTGCACTCAATAAGTGACTGTTTTTGTCAACCGTGTGAATTGCAAGTTTTAATTTACAGCTGGCTACATCTCGGATCCTTCAATTGCAGCGAGAATCATATCATTACTTTTGTGTCCCAACTTCGTCGCCGCTTTTGAGTCCCAGCCTCGTCGTCGGTGTCGGTGGCCGAGTGGAATGAGACCGACACGCTGGTGCAGGTACGGAGGGGAGCAGCCAGAAACTATAAACACTCGAGTAAATTAGAAAGAGATATATATTGCACAGAATGTAACAATACTTAACTTTTACATAGTACTGCAGAATGTTGATACATAGTTGTTAGAGGCCTGCCCAGTGCCTGTACGATAGCAAGGTCTTCAATCGTGCCTATCTGATTACAAAGGTCCTAACTGGTTGCTATCTCCGTCCGAAGTGACCGGAGTCTTTCCGTGGTGGCCACGAGCGGGGTTGCAGCAGAGGGCGCTCGTGGCTGTCGTCGTGAGAACGCCGCGCCGTGCGTGCATGGCGGCACGCGGCGAAAGTAGGTGGCACGCACTTTGTACTTGTGCGACACCACACCCCTCCCCCCCAAACCGCCGCGCCGTCGTGGCGTAGGGCTGAGGGCCACGGCGACGGCACTGGGAGGAGGGCCTGGGCGGGGGCGTTACTGGTGGGACGGGCGTCGTAGCTGAGGCCGGGATCGAGACGCCGTCCGCGCCCCGGCATCCGCCTTGCGATCCTCCAGGGAACCCGCCGAAACCTGGGGAAGGGCGCCCGCCCCCGCCCAGAGGGAGCAGGTCATCTTCTTCTGAGGTGCGTGGCCCAAGCTGGGGGGGCCCGCACGGTCCCGGAGTCCCTCTCGGTGACGCTGTCATCTGCGGCGGCGACAGCGGCGGTGACGACTGCGTCGGATGTACGTCGACGTCCATAGGGATCTCGTAGTCCGGGGACGAACGATGTGGCTGTGCTCCCTGGCGGTGAACTGGGTCTGGAATCAAGAAACCGGAGACAGGATCGCGCGGCCTGTGCAGGCGCAATTGGATTGCGTGGCGCCGCAGCTCCGACCCTGTGGAAGAACGTACAACAAACATATTGCGACCAAGCACGCGTTGAATGGTGCCCGGCAACCATGTCTTCTTGTTTCCAGCAAACACCCTGTACAGCACCGGCGTGGAAACCTGAAAACGCGTAGCGCCATACGAACCGACTCGGTGCGTGGGAGGCTGCAGCAGGTGAAGGAGAGTGCGGTGACGGCGGCCGTGTAGCAGCTCGGCAGGAGACGGGCCGTCACGTGGCATGCACCGATACGTAGACAGGAAAATTTGAAGAGCTTGCTGCCTGGAGTGCTGACCTTTCATCTTCTCCATGTGAGACTTGAATGTTCGAACGAAACGTTCTGCTTCACCATTGGACTGAGGGTGAAAAGGTGCGGTGGTGATATGCTGAATGCCATTCACACGACAAAACTGTTGAAATTCCGCACTAACAAACTGAGGTCCATTGTCACTGACGATAGTTTCAGGCAAGCCTTCGATGCAAAACACTGATGTTAAGGCACTGATTGTACTAGACGCCGTCGTTGAGTTCATGGCAATCACAAAAGGAAACTTGCTGAAAGCGTCTACAACAATTAACCAGCGCGTATTCCAGAAAGGTCCGGCAAAGTCAATATGTAAACGTTGCCATGGTCCCTTGGGGAGTGGCCAGTCTGAGAAACGCTGTGGAGGAGCCGCCTGATGCTCCGCACAAACAGTACACTGTGACGTCATGTTCTCTATCTGAGCGTCCATACCAACCCAGGTACAATGACGTCTGGCCAGTTGCTTTGTCCTAACAATACCCCAATGTCCTTGATGCAGGAGGCGTAACACTTCTCGTTGTAGGGAACGAGGAACAATCACTCTTGTTTGGTCGTTGTCCGTATGCAACAACAGTACACCCTGACTTAAAGATAATGCATGACGTTGTGCAAAATAACATCGAACCAGAGGCCGATCAATGTCTTTGGCTCTGGCAGGCCACCCAGAGCGAACAAAACGTGCTACCACACTTAGGTCTGCATCCGCAGCTGTTTCCTGTGCAACCCGACGAGAGTTCAAAGGAAAGTCTGCGACAGCGGAAGCATCTCTGGAGTCTATCTGACAACATGCCATTTCTGAAGAATCAAATGATACATCCTGGCCAACCGGAAGTCGGGAAAGTGTGTCCGCGTTGGCATGTTTAGTGGTAGGTCGGTACAAAATCTCATACTGATAATTTGACAATATCAAGGACCATCTCTGAAGCTTTTGTGCCGTACGTGGCGGAATTGGCTTTGTGGGTGAGAACAACGACGTGAGAGGCTTGTGGTCTGTCAACAAATAGAATTTTCTGCCATAGAGATAATAATGAAACTTTGCGACGCCGTAAATGATTGCTAAGGCCTCCTTTTCTATCTGACTGTAATTCTGTTGCGTCGGCGTCAGTAGCTTGGATGCAAAGGCAATAGGACGATCGTGACATCCAATACGATGTGAGATTACAGCGCCCAGACCATACGACGAGGCGTCAACTGCTAACACTACAGGCTTCTGTGGGTCAAAGGGAATCAAACATGCATCACTGAGTAGTGCAGACTTTAATTTGTCAAAGGCAACCTGACAATCTTTAGACCATACAAAAGGAACATTCTTCCTACGTAAGTGATGCAGTGGAGCTGCAATCTGAGAGGCATTGGGAATAAATCTGAAATAATAGTTCAGCTTCCCCATTACTGCTTGCAATTCGTGCACATTCTTAGGAGGAGGCAAGTCTTTGATTGCTCGAAGATGTGACTGTAAGGGATGGATTCCTTGGGCATTAATCACATGGCCTAGGTACTCTATTTCAGTTTGAAAAAACGAACACTTTGCTTTATTGCAACGTAGACCTGCTGCAGTCAACACTTTGAAAAGGCACTCCAGGTTTGCTAAATGATCTTCAACTGTACGTCCGGACACCACAATGTCATCTAAATAGTTCGAACAACACGGTACGGAAACTGTCAGCTGTTCCAAAAAACGCTGAAAAATAGCGGGAGCGGAAGAACTGCCAAAGGGTAGGCGTTGAAATTGAAAAAGGCCCATGTGAGTATTAATGACGAAAAACTTTTTTGACTCGTCATCAAGTGGAATCTGTAAGTATGCCTCTGCTAAATCAATCTTAGAAAAGAAACGAGACTGTCCTAATTTGTCCAACAGTTCCTCAGGTCTGGGCAGGGGATAAGTGTCGACAATTGTTTGACTGTTCACTGTTGATTTAAAGTCCGCACAGAGACGAAGTTTTCCTGACGGCTTGGGTATAATTACTATAGGCGAGGCCCACTGACTCGCAGAAACAGGAGAAATCACCCCACCATCTTGCCAACGTTTAAGTTCTTCGGCAACTGTATCACGCAATGCGATAGGCACTGGTCTAGCTTTACGAAATTTTGGAACTGCAGATTCTTTTAAAGTCACATGTGCCACGAAGTCTTTTGCACAACCTAATTCCGGCGAAAACAAGTCACTATATTTGTCACACAATGCATTGATTTTATCCTGAGGCACTATTGACGAAATTTGAAGCACATCTCTTTGAATTGATAAACCAAACAAGTCAAAAGCATCTAGTCCAAAAATGTTCTGCGTCGATTTGGCCTGAAGAACTACAAAAGCAACTGTTTTTGTTACACCGTGAAAAGAGGCGGGCAGGCTACACGTTCCTAGCACGGGAATATTTTGACCTGTGTACGCTGTTAACACTTGCTGTGACGGCGACAATTTTGGCGAACCCAGAGGTTCATAAGTGTCTTTATTAATTAATGTAACAGCGGAACCAGTATCAAGCTGAAATTGTACAGTCTTTGTTTCTATGGAGAGATTGACAAAAAGTTTGTGCTTCTGGCGCACGACAGGTGCGCGAATGTGGGCAACGTCTGCTACGGTTTGTTTACTGCGCTTGCGCGGGCCGCGTAGTGAAGTAAGCGGCGCAGACTCGGCACGCAGCGGATTAACAACACTGTCACTAGATGACACTACCGCCGGATCGGCGTCCGCGCAAGCCTGCGAAGCTACTCCAGATTTACTAACTACTGCACTACACTTTTGAGTAGCTACTTGATGTCTACTGTCACTAGCTACACAGTACTGGGCACTATTACAAGGAGCAGTTGCAGAAGGCACTAATTTCACTACAGGAATGCACTGTTCATAGTCATTTTGCTTGTCCCGAACCCTTTTCCGTTGCACTGTTTTACGCGCTCGTCGGCGCTTGCTACGTGGTGCACTGTATAGTTTTGCCATAGGCGCAAAAGAACTTTCTTGCAATTGAGAACCAAGCAAAGCACTGTTCAATTCCACAGCCCGTATAACATTTACAGAATGAACTGTTCTCGCACTTTGCGAAGCACCGTTTCTAACGTTACTGTTCTTTGAGTTTTTAATTTGCATACACACAGACTGCACATGTCCCGATTTGCCACATTGATAACAGGTTGCGTTGCGACTAGGGCAATGAGCACGCTTGTGGCGAGACACACACTGGGGGCAAGATTTACGTACATTTTTCTGAAATGAGCGTTGGCGCCCGTTATTCAAATTACTGTTTCTAACACGACGGGGCGACCTTTGCGTCGCACTTTTACACTGGCTACTGTTCACTGTCTGTTCAGCACGGCCGGTAGAAAAATAAGAATCACTAGTGCTATACTGAGAACTACGGCTAGGAAAGCGTCCGTTGCGGCGCACTGAATTTACACTATGGCTTTGCATTTCTACATCAGCTAAGTCAAAAGTATCATGCGCTTCTATAAGCTGCAGTAAACTGTCTAAGGAGGGGTCAGACTGTTTCAGAATTGCTGCTCTTATTCTGGGGTCCTGAATATTCTGCGTAATCGCATCCCTCAACATCACGTCACTATACGAAAGTCCACAAGAGCAAGTAAATTTACATTGGCGGGTTAAGCCCTTCAATTCCGTGATCCATTCTTGGTGTGACTGCTGCGGTAATTTTTTAAGTCTGAAAAATCTGTACCGAGCAGCGGCTACAAGAACTTTCCTCTCATAATGAGCATTTAGTGCCTCTACAATTTGTTCAAAGTCTACATCACGCGGAGATGCTTGCGGGAATAGTTTCTGCAGTAAGACGAAGGTCTGGGGGCCCACTACAGATAATAACAGATGCTTCACTTTCTGACCTGTAATTTGATGAGCCGCGACGAGTTCTTGAAACTGTGCGAAGTAGGCGCTCCATTCTTCCTCACGTTCGTTGTACTGGCGAAACGTAGGAAGAGGTGCAGCGGCAGGTGTGGGCTGCTGAAGCGGCGGCTGTTGTTGTTGGTTAGCTGCCTGCGCTGTGAGCTGGGACACCGCTTGGAGAAGTTGCGTTACTTGCGCCGTCTGTAACTGAATAATTTCCATTAAGTTTGGGTTCGGGGTAGTGGCCATGCTGACCGATTAGGCGCCGCGCATAAAAGTAACTTATAACAAAACACAAATGCAATATGAAAGAGGACGCTCTGCAACAAAAAAAGTCCACAAAATACGTAACAGAATATGTTCCCCCAAAAATCTTATAATAAGGGTGGGTGGGCGGGAGCAATTTTTGCGTGCTCCGACTGCTGCTGTCTGGCTGCTGTAAGCGGGCTGGTCCAAGGTTCTATCACTCCTCGTCGCCACTTTTGTGTCCCAACTTCGTCGCCGCTTTTGAGTCCCAGCCTCGTCGTCGGTGTCGGTGGCCGAGTGGAATGAGACCGACACGCTGGTGCAGGTACGGAGGGGAGCAGCCAGAAACTATAAACACTCGAGTAAATTAGAAAGAGATATATATTGCACAGAATGTAACAATACTTAACTTTTACATAGTACTGCAGAATGTTGATACATAGTTGTTAGAGGCCTGCCCAGTGCCTGTACGATAGCAAGGTCTTCAATCGTGCCTATCTGATTACAAAGGTCCTAACTGGTTGCTATCTCCGTCCGAAGTGACCGGAGTCTTTCCGTGGTGGCCACGAGCGGGGTTGCAGCAGAGGGCGATCAATACGCGAGTATTAATGAAATGCTTCGGGATCTCAAATGGTAGTCACTGTAGAGGAGGCGACGTTCTTTTTGAGAAACACTGCTGAATAAATTTAGAGACTTGGAAATGAAAGAGGACTGCAGAACTATTCTATATCCGTCAACCGAAATTTCTCGTAAAGACCACAAAGATCGATGATATTAGGCCTCGTATGAATGCATACAAGCTTTCATTTTTCCCTCGTTTTAAATGGGAGGATTACGGAGTACGTAGGTAGATGTAGACAAGTCTCGAACTCAGCCCCACGTAAGCCAACGAATAAAGAATGACTGAGCCGGTATTTTATTGACTTGTCGCTAAACCTTTTTACTCAGAGAATTACAAACAGAAAATTCAGATTAAATTCATCATTTTCAGTTTTAAAGCAGATTCCCGAATGACTAATTAAAAGAAGTGTTTCCACATTTGAAAGACTACAAATGGCAATAAAATAGCACTCGTTTGCCGATATGAAAAGTATTAACAAGATTTCGGCAACTGCTAGCAGTACCTTCATCAGAATATAAAAATGCATGTAACATCATAACATGTAAGCGATAAAGCATACGTTACGTTAGTTTAAAAAGACAAATGACAGGGTAGCACAAAAGGCTGCTTACGTGCGTGAAGGAAGCTGAAGCAATGCAGACATGTTTAAAATTAAAAAAAAAAAAAATTGAAAGACTTCTTTAAAACCAATCTATATTTAAAAAAATAAACCAAACGCCAGTTTGACTGATTTTCAATTAAGCAATGCCTGATGGGCTGTATTAAAAGAAATCGTTTGACCAACAATCAAGCGGAGCAATTTGCCATCCTCAATGCTCTTGAGTTCATAAATAATCTCTCGAATACTGATACAACTGCTGTAATTCACACCGACAGCAGGATTACTTTGGACTCTTTGCGAAATCCGAAGAACCACAACTTGTTGATTGAAGAAATAAGATGTAAAATCAGAAGGTTGCAGACACACAACTGGCTGGTGCATTTGGAATGGGTTAAGGCACATCAAGGGATATGGGGAAATGAACTAGCGGACAACCTTGCTAAAAGAGCAGCTCGATCACGACAATCAATACGCTTCAACAAAATACCTACAAGTGCCGTAAAGAAGAAACTTCGAGAAGTGTTTAGGAACAAATGGGACATTGAGTGGCACAGGACAAAAAACGGGGGAAGCATTAAACCGTATTTTCCTACGATCCGACAACGTTTATTGATTAAACTTCCAATATCTCAGAATTTTACAGCTATGTTAACAGGTCATGGGAAACTGAAAGCATACTATCAGCGGTTCAAAATAATTGAAGACGGAACGTGCACATGTAACAGTGCTGTCCAAACTATTGACCACGTGCTTTTTGACTGCTGCAGTTTATTGAAAGAGAGGGACCATCTCAGGAAAAAAAAAAAATAGCTGCCAAAGGAGGAGGATGGCCCGTCAGTAAATATGACTTAGTACATAAATTCACTACAGACTTTTACAATTTTTGTAATTCAATAAGATTTCCTGATGTATAAAATTGTTTGTTCCTTTGTAACCCCTGTCAACTTATGTTCTGTACTTGTGTTTGCAAAAATATTTGATGTAATCTCCTGAATCTAACCATCAAAGATGTAATATTACTATGTGATGGGGCATGTTAAATAATAAATAAATTTTAAAAAATCCAACACCTCAAGGGTTAGTTTAAACAACATGTTAATAACCATTGAATGCCTGTAAGCCAACGCGTCAGATGGACTAACTAAAAATGTTCATACAGTTCTGAAACAAGCAGCGCCTGGAGAACGATGTTTAAAAAATATCATTAAAATAAATATAACACCTGAATTGCTGGTGTTTCACAAATCACCCACACAAAAAAGGATGTTTGGATAAATCCCAAATAACACAGCAAACCAATAAATCTTCACATTAACCTAACTGCATTTTAACAGGCCCCAGACTTCCATATGGTTTTATTAGAGACATGCCAGTATTTCCCGCCATTTTCCATGTCGTTCAGACATCACCAAGGTCAGTGACAACAGCTGGCTTTTTAACCACGAGTTTGCGAGCTGATGTACGCAGCTACAACAAATTCATATTTCACAACTAAATATATTAATTAAGTCTTTACTTATATTTTTCTCGCCTAAATTGCAGCAATTTTACCAATTTCATATAGCACTTCCATAAATATCATAGATCTCTGGAGATCTATCTCGTCAATGTTATGTGAAAGACGCCACTTAAGATGTCCAACGAATTATTTTTTACTTTTAATTTAATTTATTTTTCTTGCACTCAATAAGTGACTGTTTTTGTCAACCGTGTGAATTGCAAGTTTTAATTTACAGCTGGCTACATCTCGGATCCTTCAATTGCAGCGAGAATCATATCATTACTTTTGTGTCCCAACTTCGTCGCCGCTTTTGAGTCCCAGCCTCGTCGTCGGTGTCGGTGGCCGAGTGGAATGAGACCGACACGCTGGTGCAGGTACGGAGGGGAGCAGCCAGAAACTATAAACACTCGAGTAAATTAGAAAGAGATATATATTGCACAGAATGTAACAATACTTAACTTTTACATAGTACTGCAGAATGTTGATACATAGTTGTTAGAGGCCTGCCCAGTGCCTGTACGATAGCAAGGTCTTCAATCGTGCCTATCTGATTACAAAGGTCCTAACTGGTTGCTATCTCCGTCCGAAGTGACCGGAGTCTTTCCGTGGTGGCCACGAGCGGGGTTGCAGCAGAGGGCGCTCGTGGCTGTCGTCGTGAGAACGCCGCGCCGTGCGTGCATGGCGGCGCGCGGCGAAAGTAGGTGGCGCGCACTTTGTACTTGTGCGACACCACAATTACAGACTACGGGACCATGAAGAAGCAGCTTCAAGTCTTGAGATAAGTGATAAACTCTTATATCTCACTTATAAATTCTTATGGCACACTTTACTACGCTTCTTCCTCAAAGTTGTGTCAAGGAAAATGAAAAAAAGAAAAATCGAAATACAACTGCCAAAATATTATTAGAGCAGTTACAGGTTAGGTTACAACTTGTACAGTAGCGTTCTGAGTTATGCAGGAAATACAATTCATTTAACTCAACCCGCTTTCTTGCTTGTACCAAACTACAAACCTCCTTCAGTAAAAAACCGCCTTGGTTGCAAATTGTTTCATTCTTTAATTAACGACGCGTTTCGCCCTTTAGAAGGGCATCTTCAGATTATCTGCGTGACATAATTTACACAAAATTACAAGGCGGAATTACAAAACGGGTATAATGGTACGTGGGCTTGTTTGGTGTTCTTAAGTTTTAGTCAAGCGTCAACTTTGCTTACACATCTACATAAACACTCTGCAATGAAGTGCATAGCACAGGGTTCATTAAATCACTTTTATAATACGAGGCTTGGAACTTAAATAGTGGCAACTATTTATTCACAACCTATACAAAAGCGTTATATGGTTGCACCTGTTACTGTCCTTCAAAGTAGTCACCACCGGTGGGTAGAACCCGATGCCAGCGATGCGGATGGCGTAGTATACCGTTAGCAGAGCCTGCTCTCTTGGTGAATGGAGCGGTCTACTGTCTGTCGAATCTCTGGAACAGTTTTGAAACGAATGCCATAAAGTGGTTCCTTTATCTTCGGATTCAAATCAAAGTCACAAGGACTTTAGTCCGTGCAGTATGGTGGATGGTACAGTACGTCCCAGTCCCATCGACCGAAGAGAGCAGCCACAGCTTGCGCTGGATGCGCCCGCGAATTGTCGTACAAAATTATGGGTTGCGCAGTTGCGCAGTGTTACAGCTTCTTTCGCAAATCGGATCGCAGGTTATTCTCCAAAAACGAACAGTAATACTGTGCACTGACGGTCTGCCACAGTTTGACGACTTTGGTTAAAGGCCTTTAGCGCCGCGTCGGAGCGGCCGAGCGCATTGAGGCGCCGTGCTACGATGCGCGAGGCCAGTCCCCGTCGGGGGTTCGAATGCCCCCTCGAGCATAGAAGTTTGTGCTGCCTTTAGTGTAAGCTAGTTCATAATTAGTTTGTAAGTGTAGGGACTGATGACCCCGCAGTTAGGTCCCATAAACTTTACATACATTTGAACATTTGAAGTCTTTTACCCAACATGCCACTGTTATGTACGGGAATGCTGATTCTCCGCCACGCCTCTTGAAGACCTTGATGACACTTCCGTACTGTACGATCTCTGGCACATTCAATCTTGATTCAAGTCCGTTGTTCCTGTTTCGAAAACAAAGTGACATCGTTACTTCATACCTTTCGCTCACAGGTGACTGTTTCCCTCGTTTGTGCACCACCGGTCACGTGGGAAAGCGAACCCATTTTCTGGCAGGTAACATAGGTACGTTAACAACGTGTACTATCAGCGACAGTAGCAGATTCCATTGCATACAGCTCCCACAGCAGTGTTGCCATTGTTTAAGTTCCAACCCTCGTATTTCTTTACAGTTTCATTCTCTAACAGCGCGGTAAAAAGGACCACCTAAATCATATCGTTTTTGACCGTAATTCCCTTATTGTATACCGATGGTCGAGTCCTCCTACGTAGATGCTATCAAAAGAGCATTCGGAAGAGAAAGTTGGCGAAAGAAATTTTGTTAGGACTAAACCACTGCGATTGTCAGTCCCTAGACTTGCCAGCTACTTAAAGCAACCTAAGGACTATAGTTCATCCATGCTCGAAGGAGGACGAACCTCCGACGAGGCCTTGGTGGATTAGCCGTGCGTACTGTGGCGCCATTCTACGGTACGTGCGGCCATTCGCCGTCGGGCATGGGTGTTTGTGTTGTCCTTAGGTTAGATTACCTTACTTTAAGAAGTTTGTAACCTACGGACTAATGACCACGCAGTAGAGTCCGATAGATTTATAAACATTTGAACCTCCGTGGTGAGTAGTTCCGCCTTAGTAGCAAGGCGCCCTAGAGCTCACGGCCATTCCACCACGGCGAAAGAAATTCCACAAATAAATCTTGCCGCAACGAATGCCTTTCTTTCAATGATTACAAATGTTCAAATGTTTGTAAATCTATCGGACCAAACTGCGTGGTCATCGTAGCTTACAAACTACTTAAACCTAGGTAAACCAACCTAAGGACAAGCACACACACCCATGCCCCAGGGAGTACTCGAACCTCCACGGCGAGCAACCGCGCGCTCCGCAGCGAGACGCTTTAGACCGCTCGGCTACTCCACCGGGGCTTTCAATGATTTCCACCCCAACTCGTGCATCATATCCGTGACACTCTCTTTCCCACATCGCGATAATACAAAACGAGCTTCTCTTCTCAGATGTTTCTCTATATCCTTCGTCAGTGCCGCTTGGTGGGTATTTAATAGGACGCACAAATGTAGTGTAGGCAGTTACATGTTCTTAGGGTTCCGCCAATGAAACGTAGCCTTTTGCCCTTGTCACCTACAATATTTCCAATTTTTCTAATTGTTAATATAGGTATTTAGCTGGATGTTTTATGTTTTAGAATGTCTCGCAGCAGTTACTTTCAAAAGTCCATGCTATATGTTCATACCTTAGAAAGCCGTATTTCAACATATATTATTATTCAAGAGATATCTGGAGTGAAATGTTTAAGTGGGAATCCCTATATAACGTTGTTTGGTATACAGGTCTCATCCACCTCTAGAAATATTTGCAGTTATACAAATTACGAGGTGTATATTGAAATCAGATTCTTAATGTAATCTGGTATTTTACTAGTTATTTCAAATGTTCAAATGTTTGTAGAGCTTATGGGACTTAACTACGGGGTCATCAGTCCCTAAACTTACACACTACTTAAGAACTAGCTAATACTAAGGACGGCACAAATATCCATGCCCGAGGGGGGGATTCGAACCCCTGACCGTAGTGGCCGTGCACACCCTGAATGGCGCGCCGCAGTCCCTTCGGCCACCACAGTCGGTTACTAGTTATTTCCTGGTGCCACTGAGTCGAAGGTTACCCTGTTCCCAGAATGCCTATGGCTGCATCCTTCAGTTAGTCGTCCGAGAAGAAGCGCGTCCCTTTGAGACATAATTTGAAGCAGATCAGACAGATGGAAAACACAGGGCAACATATCCAGGCTGTAGGGCGGATGCTCAAGCTGGTATCACTTGAACTTGGCCAGTACACTTTGTGTGACTGTGGAGACGTGTGGACGCGCGTTATCATGGAGCAGAATCACTCTCTCCCCGAGCAGCCCAGGCCGTTTGCTCTTGCGTAGGCTGCCGAGTGTCTCACAGTACACGTCACCGTTAATGGTTTTTCCGTACTTAAGAAATTCGATGGTATCGGATCTGGGACGTTGAGGAAGGCGGTGAGCATAACCTTGCCTGCTTAGGACACCATCTTGAATATTTAAGTGGAAGGTCACGACGCGTGTTTCCACTACGTAAGCCCAAAGCGGCATATTTAAATTTCAACCGGTTTGGTTGTTAAGACGTTTCGTATCTATTCGTTAGAATACCAGTCGTATTTATCCATATTTGTCACACACACGATTCACAACGAACTAGATGATAATTTCATAAATAGTGTGCACGCCTGATGGTGTAGATCATTGGTTTTATTTATACAGTCAAACCACGACTCATCGAACCTTGATATATCGAAGATTGAACTCGAATGTTACTTTTATTTCCTTCCCCTGCAAACCCAAGAACTTGATTTTTCGAATAATACCCTCAATTATATCGAAGGGCTCAAGGGCTCGGGAAGATTAGATTTTATATATCGAAATTCAGAGGGACAAAACTATATCGAAGTCTATACATCGAAAACTTTTTTGCGTTACCTGTGTATATCGAAGTGCGCCAAATAGTACCTTTCCTCCTTGCCTCTAAGCACGCTGAAACCTGGGTAGCTCTGCTTTTCCCACGACTTCCGAAAGGCTGAGTTTCCGGATTTAGAAGTGTGTTTAGTGCAGTGGTTCCCCGCAATTGAGGAATAACAATGTGAAGATTGGTGGACGAAGTTTGAAAGAAAAGATTATTTTGTAGCAAGGTAGGGATACGATACGTTTCCTGCGAGTAATTGGTTTGAAAATTTCAGAAAATGACACAGGAATATCTTGCGAAAATTAATGGGGAAAAAATGTAGAGGATTCTCCAGGACTACAAACCGGATGGTGTTTGTTCTTGTTGTTAGTATTTTGTGTGTGTAGTCCGAAGACTGGTTTGATGCAGCTCTCCACGCTACCCTGACCTGTGCAAGCCTTTTCATCTGAGAATATGTCCGGCAACCTTCGTCCTTTCCAATCTGCTTACTGTATTCGTCCCACGCTCTCCCTCTACTTTTTAACCCACACACTTCTTTCTAATGCTAAGTTGACGATTCCTTGATTTCTAAGAAAGTGTCCCACCAATCTATCCCTTCTCTTAGTCAGGATATGCCACAAACTCCTTTTCTCCCCAATTCTGTTGAGCACCTCCTCATTAGTTACGTGACCTTTCCATAGAACTTTATCATCAGTCTGTAGTACCACATTTCGATAGCTTCTATCATCTTTTTGTCTGAACTACCGTTCATCCACGTTTCACTCCCGTACAATGCTACATTCCAGACGAATGCTTTCAGAAACGATTTCTTAACATTTAATCTAATATTGGTTGTCAACAAATTTCGCTTCTTCAGAAACGCTTATCTTCCCCTAGCCATTCTGCATTTATCTTCTTTACTTCGTCCATCAGAAGTTACCTCACTACCTACATAACAAAAGTTATCTACTTTTATTGTCCCAATACCTATTGTAATTCCTTCAGCATCGCCTGATTTTCTGATACGATATTCTATTACCCTCGTTTAACTCTTGTTAATGTTCGTCTTGTATCTTCACTGTCCATTTCAAAACCATCCAACATGTTGGAATTTCATAAACTATCCATTTAATTGTTCTTCCAGGTGTTTTGCTGTGTCAGATAGAATCACTGTGTCGTCAACAAACCGCATGATTTTTTATTCCCTCTCCCTGGACTTTAATTCCCTCTCCAAATTTCTCATTGGATTTCTTCGGAGCTTGCTAAATGTATAGGTTGAACAAGATTATGGAAAGGCCACAACCCTGCCTTAACTCCCTTTCTAAACCACTGCGACCCTTTCATGGCTGACTCTATAACTGCGGTATCGTTTTTGTACAAGTTGAATATAACTCTTCGCTTCCTATATTTTAGCTCTGCTGCCTTCAAAATCTGAAAAATCGTATTCCAGTCAGGATTATGAAAAGCTATGTCCACATCCACAAATGCTAAAAACGTAGGTTTCCCTTTTCTTAATCTAAGAAGAGTCGTAATGTATTGCCTCGTGTGTTCCTACATTTGTCCTAAATCCAAATTGTTCTTCCCCAAGGTCCGACTCCACCAGTTTTTCCATGATGATCTCTATATAAGAAAAAATAAAACTGTGCATAACAATTTCTGCTGACCTGTACGTTATATTACAAAAAGTAAACTTCGGCCTAAATCAGACACAAACAAACAAAAATTCCATACGTTCAGTAATAAAAATCGTGACTTTCTTCGGGAACACCTCGTTATATCGAATCCTCCATATATCGAATTAATTTTATCTTCGCTAGAGACTCGATATATCGAGGTTTGACTGTAGTAAGTTTTCGGGTCGCTTTTGGGCGGCACTCTATTGTCTTCAAACTTTGTCGTTCCGCGGCAGCAGAAGCAGACAGTAGTGCCTCGGTGGGCCGGCAGGTCGCCTCGGCTCAGTTAGCGGGACGGCCGCCAGTGTCGCTGGCGTCACGCTGTTTTCCCGAGACAGCGTTCTGCTCTCGGGCCGGCCCTTCAGCCCTTCACGAGCGCGGCCCTTCCGCAGGGCGCCCTCTCGCGTTACTGCGCCCTGCGGACGCCGCACTAATGGCTTCCCACTGCGTTTCCACAACAGCTGAAAGCCCGCAAAGGGCCTCTTGGCCGGTGACCCGTTCATACGCAGGCCGCGGTGACCGATATTCTCTTCGTGCCTGGCGAACTTTAAAATTATCTGAATCAGAACATTTGAACTTTATATATTTTTACTGTAGTCGAGATAATCGACTTTGGAAAGTCAGCAACTGTAAAGTTAAGATTACCTGATATAGTCGAGTTTGGAGGCGATCTGATCGTTTTATAGTTTTCAAAATGTAAAGCCAAGATTGCACATTAATAATGTATTAAATGACGACCGGTTTCGGTGCACTGTGTCACCATCATCTGGTCTCATATATATTATGAGCTGGTCATCTTGTTAAAAAATTTGGGTATAAAATAACAAGTGTAACATTGCACTTGTTATTTTATACCCAATTAAATGACGACCGGTTTCGGTGCACTGTGTCACCATCATCTGGTCTCATATATGTTGGCCGGCCGCGGTGGCCGCGGGTACTGAGGCGCTCCAGTCACGGTCTGCACGGCCACTACGGTCGGGGGTTCGAATCCCCCCTCGGGCATGGATATTTGTGCCGTCCTTAGTCTTAGTTAGTTCATAAGTAGTTTGTAAGTTTAGGGACTGATAACCCCATAGTTAAGTCCCATAGACTATACAAAAATTAAATTAAATCATATATGTTATGAGCTGGTCATCTTGTTAAAAAATTTGGGTATAAAATAATAAGTGTAACATAGCACTTGTTCCCTTTGCATTTCATTTCATGTTTTTAAATGTTAGTTTCTGTAATACTGTGTTAATATTGCTGGGATTTTATTATGCTAATAATTTATCATTGTGTCAATGAATGTGGCAATATGAGCGGTTTCTCTGTGACTGTCCACTGTCCCTGTGAGAATGTGTACTTGATTTATTGTGTATGTGCATGTATAAACATATTCTAGCATGGCAGTCTTAGTGTATGTATGACATTTTCGTTGTCGGCTGCTGGCTGTTCCCTTTGCATGTTTCTCTGGCTCCGTGTCGATAGGTAATCGTTACCAACCTCTGCTTTTGATGCTACGAAAGAGATTCCTCCACCCTTTGGTTACAAGATGGGTTGGCAATGCCCAGTGGCAAGCTTCGATAGGACGTGCGAATATAGGCTCTCCCCATAACCTCGGTTTTCTGGGCTGTTACCGATTTCCGGTAGTGGCGGGCAACTCCCTGGCGGTCTCCTCACTCTGTGGCTGCGCTTCGATCTGGTAATACCTGATTTCCTTTCTTCCCTATTCGTTGTCTGGGTTGTTCAAGTTAGACTTTAGAACTTACTCATTTTTCTGAATAAGTTTCTCCGATCATGTATGGAAGTGTACTCATTTTCATTTCAGTGATTTTGCATAGGTACATGCAGTCAATATGTAATTCGGTTTGATAATGGGTGGGTATCTGTAACCTTTGTGAGACTAGCTAGCAATGTACGAACTCTGTTTAGTTTCTTTCTAGCTTTGTGGGATGCGACTAATGTGCAGGTATATTTTATTGTGTGTAGTGCATGTGAAATATTCCTTTCCGTTTTCTCCTTCCACGAGTGATATGGACTCCACTGGTGTGTTCTTAGAACAAAGCTTTCACTTACCCCCGTGTCTATGCCCTTCAGGCAAAAAATTATGCATGTATGTCTCTGATTTCCATTAGTACCCCGTGATCTCCTCTCTGTCTATTTTAAATTGTTGTTTCGTTTCCAAACTTGTACTTTGCATTCAGACTCAGTCAGCAAATTTCTAGCCTTGTACAACCCCCTTTATTAGCTTGCTTATGAAATACTATGTATTTCTAGGAGCTGCACGCCGTATTTCTTAGTTGATTTACTCTGACTTTGAATTTATTCCATTTTTCTGATTTCTGAAGACTGGACTTTGTCCATCCGTGTAAAACGTTCAAATCGCGTCTAGCTGCATTTCTTAGGTTTCTTATGATACGCTACGCATTTCTAAGGGTTGCACGCCGTAGCTATTTTTCTTTATTTTTCCGAGATTGAATTTTTGTATTTTTACTAGTTTTTGGAATCACTTGGTTCCGAACTCCGACTACAAGGTTTTATAGCCAGCCACTTGAGTTCTCGCCACTGCTCACATACCAGTGCCTTACTACTGTGTATAAATGCTTCGTAATCAATGATTCCGTTGATTTTTGTTGAAATGAATACTATCTTTAAGCATTTCGCGTTCAGTGGAGTGCGAATATGTAATGTAGCAGAGAAGTGCCGTGTGTCTCAGTAAGTCTGCATGCTCACGGTTTGACTTACACTATTTTCGCGTACCATCTCAAGCAAAGAAAGACAGACCAGAGCCACCTACGAAGTTTATTTTCCTTGTTTTGTGTGGTACATCCTGGTTCACTGAATTACGTCTACGATAGTGGCGCGCTGCTTCTACTTCGTATTAGGACGCTGAGTTGGATGGGTTTCGCTTTGCTTCGCGCGTGTGAGTGGCTGAATGCTTGTTGACTGTAAATCCCTCCCCCAACGATGTTCAGATTACTTTAGGTTAATTTTCAATTGGATTCATTTTTATTGTTTAACAAAACTGGTTCCACAATTTGCGCATGTTTTAACTGAATAAATAATTTATGGTATAAGCGAAGACGGAAGAATGTAAACTGCGGCCAGTTGTAGTCTTCAGCTCTTCAGGTATGCGTCGTCTGTTCGACTGTAGGGTGCCAACAAGTGTGACATGAAAATCATTCCATAGAGTCTCAGCAAGCTCCACTGAAGTATAGTACCGATCTGTGGTAACATTACGGCCTGATTTCTCAATTGGTTTTATTAGTCTCTTTACAATTTCCATCGGTCCATTTGGATGCTGTGTATTTCCTGAATTGCCTGTGTAGATGTCCATGCTGATCACATATCTAGTCTCAGAATCAGCATTCGAATTGGAATGCTGTATTTTCCAGGTTTTTCTTTTAGAAACACCTTGAATGGACAGCGACCACGGAACAAAGACAACATCTCATCCACTGTTGTATGTAGACCAGGAATGAAATACAATGGAAGTGAAGAATTGAAGCTTTCAAAAATTTCCCTCATTGGAGCAAACTTGTCAGTCTGGCGACGAATTTCTCTTGGGTTCTTATCATCAAACCACAATAATTTGGTCAATTCGAAAAATCAGGTTCGACTCATTGATCCATAGTACACTTGTCGGCCCTGAGGAACGATATAGGACACAATCTGAGGAGGTCTCTTAGACTTTTCGTGGATGATGCTGTCGTTTAATGGTTAGTAAAGCCACCAGAAGATCAAAAACGGCTGCAAAATGATTTACATCAAATATCTGCGTTGTACAAACATTGGCAATAGACCTTAATTAACCCAAAGTGTCAATCCCATATGAGCACTAAAAGACATCCTTTAACTTCATTTACATGATACATCTGCAGCTCGTAAATTCAACTAAATACGTAGGAATAACAATTGCAAACAACTTAAATTGACAAGAACGCATACAAAATATTTTTGGGAAGGCGAACCAAAGCTACGTTTCATTGGTATAACACTTACAAGATGTGAGACTTCTACTAAGGGTAGTGTCTACACTAAGGTAAATAGTTGTCTTTACCAATGACTAGGCTAATTTGAACCGTGGACAGTGCTCAATGGTTCTCTCCAGTTAACGTAACAATGTAAAGATGTATTTTGTGAATAATGAAATGCCAAGATAGCGGTATTTCGTCTTTATTTATAACAGACGACCGGTTTCGATGTACATAGACATAATCTTCTGGTCTCTAAGGGCGAACATAAAATGTATGGTTACAGAAAAACCAACAAAGCAACATGCCACATAACTGTATGTATAGGTAATCATATGTCAACAGATTTTTTCACATACCTGCACTAAATTATGACATTATTACATACATGCGTATTGTAGCCAGTTGGATAGTACTGGTGGGTTGTCACAGACTAAAATATGCCGTTTGGTTGTCAGATATAAAACTCCTGTACTTATATATACATAAAGAACCAACATATTGTACAGTTGTGAGTAACAAGAAGCTATTAACAGGCGACGTTGTGATCACTTTGTTACCTTAACATGCCGCTAGACTGTGCTATTGTATGTGAAATCCTTACAAATGTTATCAGTGTAGATAATAAAATTTAAATTTGCAGGAGTATCTACTGAAGTTTTGTCAATTTACTTAAAATTTTAATTTACCTATAATCAAGGAAAAGTAGCGTTATTTAAAATTACGATAAACTGAAGAATAAAAACAGCACCCAGCACACTTGTAAGATACAGCACAGTATCTCTCTAAATTTTCCTCCTGGTGTAACCAGTGTCTCCTTACTGTTAACCCTACAAAATCACAGGCAATCATCATAGGTCGCATCACCCCATCCTTTCGCCACCGAGACCTTTACCTCACCCTTCATGTCCGCCCCATCCCGCAAACCAAGACCCTCCAATACCTCGGATTAACCTTAGATAGAGACCTTTCCTGGAGTCCTGACTCAAAACCGTCCATCAGAAAGCCCTGTCCCATATTAACCTCTTGAAACACCTCTCCGGCCAGACATGGGGACTCAACCCTTCCACCATCCCTCATGCGTCCCGGCCGCAGTGGAGTAGCCGAGCGGTCTAAAGCGTCTCGCTGCGGAAGGCGCGGTTGCTCGCCGTGGAGGTTCGATTCCTCCCTTGGGCATGGGTGTGTGTGTTTCTCCTTCGTTTAGTTTACCTAGGTTTAAGTAGTTTGTAAGCTACGGACTGATGACCAAGCAGATTGGTCCGATAGATTTACAAACATTTGAACAAGCGTCCCGCCCTTTGCTGCTTCCACCCCGCTTGGATCTCGGCTCTCCCCTCCTACTATAAATCCCTCAAAATCCTCGAACGCCACACCCTTCGCCTCGCCTACCGCATCCGCCTACCTTCCCCCACGCGCATCCTTTACGACCTCATCCCATTCCCACATCTGGTCCAATTCCTTCAACACATCCGCCTAAAGTACATTCACCGAAAGTTAGAGTCCCATCACCCACTAGTACCTCCTCTCCTCCTGGATCCTGGGCCCCTGCCACGCCTTTACCGCCATATCCCTCCCTCCCTTCACCTCCACACCCTCTACGTCCTCTCGAAGGGTGGCTTCTAGCACCTACCTCTCCCTCCCCCACCCGTCCCCCTCCCAACCCCCCACTTCGCTCATACCCTCCTTCTCCGCCACCCCAGGAGTCCTAGTGGTTCCATCCCCCCTTCTCCCCTCCCCACCACCTCCTTTCCCCTTCCCCCGCGCTTTCTCCATCCTCCCCCCACCCCCCCCCCCACCCCCCACTGCAGGGCCAGTTCAGTGCTAGTGTTTTAAAAGTGTTCAGTGCTTCGTGTATCTAGTGTTTCGTCGCTCACTGTTTTTTAACGTTGTGCCCATGGGCAACCAGTGTTCAGTGTTTCTTTTATTCCAATGTCACCGTCACGATTAGTCGTATACAATGAGTGTTTGTTAGCCACCGTGGCAACGTATTTTTTAACAGCCATGTATGTCTTTCCACTGTCCGTACTTTTACATTCTACTAATTTTCATCTTGTCATTGAAAAAGCGACGTTTAATCACCGTGTTTTAATTTTATATTCTGTTGTACAATATTATCTTTCTCTCGGTTATAGAGCAGCGTCATAGGCTGCTCTCAGCCTGCCTTGTAATAGCGCATTAAAACCGAATGAAAGAAAAAAAAAAAGAAAGAAAAAAGTATACAATTTGAAATTGTAGGTGTAACTGCCAGGGTTCGGCAATTTACATCCGTTACATCAAGTTACAACCCACATATAGCCAGAAAGAAAGGCTTGTTATTTAAAAAATAATGACAAGATTGGGCTATATATGTGTTGCAGGAATTATTGATATAGTCAGAAATAGACTCATTATTTAGTATCACAAGGAGCTGAGGAATAGAACGTCACATAGTACAATTACAAAATATAGCATACTGTGAAAGAACAGAATTTTATTTCTATTTTTTATTTTTTTTTTTTCAATTGTAGGTGTATCTGCTAGGGTTTACATACAAGTCAAAGAATGGAAAAATACATCAGAATTGGTGTACAACTGCCAATACCGCGATCAAAAATACATTTATAAGATCGCTCCCTGCCATGTTCCCCTCCCAGCAAATTGTAATGCAAAGATGGTCTTGAGGACGCCAATTTCGGTATCGGTATGATCGGTGCAAAGATGGTCGATATGAATCCAACCTTAGTAGTCATGTGAACAAAGTATGTACTGTTATTAATCTAAGATGATATGATGTCCCCTAGCTACCAGTAACCATGGTGACGATTTGTCGTCGTTTAAAGCTTCGCAGGCAAACGTCGGACGTTGCCAATGTGTGTTTATCCCAAGGTGGCATCTAATCTTGTTTGCACGTTTATTTACCTTCGTTTAAATGGCTGCGTCACAGTTTACAGAGAAATTACATATTAAATAACAAGTACAGTAAAATTCTGTAACAGAATAATGCTGTAAATGTCAAAGGAGGACTTGATATACAATAACATGAAGCGAAAATATTGTAACTTTAACTGTATTGCAGGTATTACATGACAATGCTCTATGGGAATTGTTTTCTTATTAGAAAAACTTAGTCATTAGGTAAAAACTGGGAGTATTTCAAGGTAGTAAAAAAGAACAAAACGCAAAAAAAGGCTTTAGGCGACCCATAATCAATACTCATTGACCAGACTCATTTAAACTGCTCCATGTGGCGATTACGGAATACGGAGATGGTCAATAGGACAAATTTTGGTAACCATTGAAATACTGAAAAGTGGTAGCACACATACGGACGATTGCAATCCATTTCATATAAAAAGTAATAATATCGATAATACTACTACTACTACTATTAATAATAATATTAATAACAATAATAATAATAATAATAAATCACCACCTGTTTGCATAACGATGTTGTAATCAGTAATAACTATTTGTTCAAATGTTCAAATGTTTGTAGAGCTTATGTGTCTTACCTACGAAGTCATCAGTCCCTAAACTTACAAACTACTTATGAACTAGCTAATATTAAGGACGGCATAAATATACATGCCCGAAGGGGGATTCTAACCCCCGACCGTAGTGGCCGTGCAGACCGGGACTGGCGCGCCGCAGTCCCCTCGGCCACCGCGGCCGACGAACTATTTGTTCTGGACATCTAATGCCCACCTACCACAAACCGAAAAAGGATCCGTTGTGATCTCATTTAAAGAAATTATTTTTTGTGTGTCAAGTCACGTTTACAATTTGAGCCAACTATTGTGCCTTTTCTCCCCCAATAAACCTGCAGTTTAGTCCATATATTCCGATTTATAATCTGACTATGATAGTTTTCGTCCTCACGATACAACAAAACTCTTTTTCTATTTGCATAAACTTAGGAAGTTTTTTCAGTCAGTATTGGATGTATGAGAAAGGTGGTAGATTTTTAACGAATAAAATAACCCCTTTGGAATGCTACCTACTGTCGTACCAAGTCTTTTAACCCTTTCGTGGTTTTTACTCATTTTTTAGAATATCTTAAGTTATCTCAGCTGTTACAGAGTCTGATTTGGGTCAGGATTACAAATATGACACTCAAAAAATTTTACTACATTCCATTTTTCCTAAAAAAAAATAAAAAAAAAGGTGGGACACATACGTCCCACTGATCATTTCTGGTACCGATTTACCTAAGACTTTTTAAAATAATTTCTTAAATTGTCCTAACTGTCATAGGGTCTAAACAAGTACATGATTCAAAGATTTGTAATGCACACCATATTTAAAAAAAAAAAAGCGGGAGAGAGCTCTCCCGCAGCTTCTATAATAGAAAATGCAGATAATACTAAAACACATACCGTATATTATTAGCGCAAAAATTTACAGAAAAACTATTTTTCTTCGAAATATGAGTACTATAATATCACACCATAAAGGCACTATAGGGCTACACAATGGTCACTGGGACACATGCGGCCCACTAATTGTAAATTCACTGAAAAAAACTTTTGAAATACAATTAGTTTTAGAGAGCTTAATTATTGTCTGTAAACTTCTAAGAAACATAAAATAGCAAATATACTTACTTCGGACATTTTCGGTAGCGAGAAAACGACGAAAACCGATTCAAGGCACAATAAACAATGGTACGGCGCGAAAATTCACGCGGCATCCCATATAAACAGTCACAGCCTTCTACACTGTAAGAATTTCAGTGCCTCGATTTTTTTCAGCGTTCTGAAGGGCCACCAAATGATGGCAGCACTATGCAGAATTACGCAACTCGCCACCTGGTGGTACACATGAGGCCCGAAGTTAGTGGGACGTATACGTCCCAGCAACCACGAAAGGGTTAAGTTTGCGCGTCGGGATCGGCTACAATGTGACCACGTACGAAGTGGAGTACTGATTTGAAAAGGTCGGCCGTTTTCGGCTGAAGTCGCTATCGGAGCCACAATCAGCGCGGAGCCTCAGGCGTCTCTGCCATTATCTCCATGGCTGCCGTTGGAACGGGCGAGGAACAGGAGCCCGCATGGATTAACCGGAAGGGGCAGACGATCGACCTCATTGTGGCTAATTAAGGCATCAGGTTAACGGGCGGCTAAATTGCAGCTCTGGACTGGTGCACCAACCTCTCTCTCTGGATATCGAGAGTGTTGTCACGGGAGGTGATCTCCAACCGCACTTAGCGGCCATATTGGGGAAATACAGCACGCGGCCGCCGACAGCGAATTCATCTGAAGTGCTATACAGAGAAAAGGTTGGATGAAACTAGTTTCGAATGGCGGGTACAGTAAACATATTTTTGCAGGTTATTTTTTTAGTTTGACCCAGCATACCTTAAAGAATTCGTATTTGTTCATAAATTTTCGAACATCAAGAAAAATGTATATTAAAAATATTTTTTAACTTTTATTTTATTCGTCTTTCTCCCCGCAAAGTTACAACTGCATCTTCTTATCGCTAGTTATTGTTTCATAAGGTCATAAGAATTTACTTAGGTGCAACATTTGAAACGTGTCCATAAAAAATATTTTTGTAAGAAAATGTCTAATATTGTACCTCATCTTTTGTGTCGAGTAACTTGTGTGTATCGATATGTGTACTTAACTCTGTGAAGTTTCATCTTTGGCAAAGATCATGTATTGCATACCATTGTAGCTCGCGCTGAGAGAGAGTAGCACTTGTGGTTCAGCTCGCTTAGAGAGCGGTTGAGTTGTGTGTATGGCTCCGATATAGAGCAGAGGCTGTTGTGCCAGCAAGTCGATTTGATTGTATTTGGAATATATATTGTATTGTATTGTAACACCGTTGGAATGAAGGTAATTGCATTTGATGTCATTAGGATGAAGTTGTATTATGTAGGTAATGTAATGCCGATTACTAATAATAAGTAACAAAGTTGACCTTTCTTTCCTGTTTCATTTACGTAGTTAGAAGATTAACCTACTTCCTTCATTTGATAATTGGTTATTAGTGGATTTAAAGTGCAGTATTGATTTTGATAATATTGTTGAACAGATTTCGTTATGGGTGCCATAGTAAATGATAGTTAAAACTCGCAGTCAAAATTTTGAGTATAGTCAGTGTCTGTTACAAATGGTGACTTGCCACAGTTGTTTTGTGTTTAAAATATCCGTTGCGCACATAATCAGTTTAATGCACTGTTTCTTATTTAATAATATATACATCAATATCAGGGCCATAATTAAACCAAATTGCTGTGTTAATGAACAATTTGTTGTCTGATTTAACGATAGTTTCAACATCCACAACACACACACAGCTTTTACATTCTAGATATAAACATTTTCTAAATCAGAATGAAACTTTTCACTCTGCAGCGGAGTATGCACTGGTATGAAACTTCCTGGCAGGTTAAAATTGTGTGCCGGAACCTGGACTCGAAACCTGGGACCTTTGCTTTTCGCGGGCAAGCGCTCTACCGACTGAGCTATCCAGACACGACTCACGATGCCGCCTCACAACTTTACTTCCGCGAGTAGAGCGCTTGCCCGTGAAATGCAAAGGTCCCAGGTTCGAGTCTCGCTTCCGGCACACAATTTTAATCTGCCAGGAAGTTTCATTCTCTAAGTCGATATACAAATTTTCCTCAGATTTCAAGAAGAATATAGTGAATCCAATTCCTAAGAAAAAAAGAAAGTTACAGAACTATTAGTTGCCCGCCGTGGTGGCCGAGGAGACTGAGGCGTTTCAGTCACGGTCTGCACGGCCACTACGGTCGGGGGTTTGAATCCCCCCTCGGGCATGGATATTTGTGCCGTCCTAGTTCGTAAGTAGTTCATAAGTAGTTTGTAAGTTTAAGGACTGATGTCCCCGTAGTTCAGTCCCATAAGCTTTACAAACATTTGAACTATTAGTTTAATAAGTCATGGTTGCAAAATACTAACAAAATTATTTGAACTGGATTGTGGTGGAAACCGCCCTTGGGGAAGATCAATTTGGATTTAGGAGAAATACAGGATCACGCGACGTATCTTAGAAGATACATTAAGGAAAGGGAAATCTACGTCTTAGGATTTGTGAATCTGAAGAAAGCTGTTGACAATGTTGACTGGAATACACTTTTCCAGATTCTGAAGGTAGCAGGAGTAAAATATAGAGAGCGAGGAGTTATATTCAACTTGCACAGAAACCAGACAGCAGCTATTAGGGTCTAAGGTCATGAAAGGTTTTCAGTAGTTGGGAAGGGAGTAAGACAGTGTTGTAGCCTTTCCTCAATGTTGTTAAATCTGTACATTGAGCAAGCTGTTAGGGAATACAAGCAGAAATTTGGAATTAAGTTCAGGAAGAGGAAATAAAAACTTTGCGGTTTGCCGATGAGATAGTAATTCTGTCAGAGACCGCAATGGATCTGGAAGAGCAATTGAATGGAGTGGACAGTGACTTGAAAAGAGGATACAAGATGAACATCAACAAAAGTAAAACACGTATAATCAAATGTAACGTCAGAAGCTCAGGCGTTGCTGAAGGACTTAGATTAGGTAATGAGACAATTAAAGTAGTAGATGAGTTTTGTTATTTCAGCAGCAATATAAATTCAAAATCAATGTTCAAATGTTTGTAGAGCTAAACTTACAAACTACTTATGAAATAGCTACTACTAAGGACGGCACAAATATCCATGCCCGAGGGGGGATTCGAAACCCCAACCGTAGTGGCCGTGTAGACTGTGACTGACGCGCCGCAGTAAGCTCGGCCACCGCGGCCGGCAATATAGTTTCTGATGGCCGAAGTAAAGAAGATATAAAATAGATAATGGCTATGGGAAGAAAAGCGTTTCTTAAGAAGCGAACCTTGTTGACATCCAATATTAATTTTAATGTTTGGAAGTACTTTCTGAAAGAACTTGTCTAGAGTATAACACTCTTTTCTACATAGGTAAAATTTCGTTGTGCTTCCACGGGTCTAAAAATGTAGTTTATGTTTATAAATGTTTGCTGAAAGACACAGGACAGTAACAGGAATACATGAGAATAATACACACTGGATGACTAAAGTCTTAATTGACGGATTTTGAAACACTCAAAAGTACGCAGTCCATAAATATTTATCATGGTGTTCCTAACTAGTCAAATGTACAGATGCTGGTAGTTTGTGCTGTGTTCGCGTCGTTGAGTAAATGATGGCGGACGGTATCGTATGCTTTAGTAACACTTATGCGGGTATGGCCTCGTTATAGTGTGCAATATAAACACAAAAACATACGGACACTTTGCTTAAGAAACGGAAGCTGTTTCCTGTCGTCAACTACTTATGAGAAATTACGAGGCGTAGTTATTCGTCGTGCTTCCTACACAAAATGTTGAATAGTCACCCTATGCACCTAACTTGATTAACGGACTGCATTTATCTCAGTTTTCCGTTTTGTCAGATGTACAGTCACAATGTAAGCAGTTGAAAATAACAGCTTCAGTGGCAAGCGTGGAAGGGAGTACTCACTATTAAACAAATTCGGTACAGCTGTTGCTAAAGGTATTTCACCTTTATGAAAAAAGTCAGTTAGTACCATTATTATATGTAGGCGTAGGTTTCCAGGTCCATTTTTCTATACAGGAAACGAATTTCCAGTATGAGTCCGCGATCTTCATTTTTTTAATAACAATAACAACTGTTTAGATTGATAAAATTATATTTATTGATTACATCGTTTCGGCAACTGCCATCATCATATCTAAAAGCCTCTGAACTTGCACAGTGAAGTTCAGCGTCAAAGATAAAATATCTAGGTAAGTACCTAGATCTGATGATGGCATTTGCCGAATGGACGTCATCAGTAAATATAATTGTAGCGTTCCGCGTCCATTGTCACATTCAATAAAGTACTTTAGGGTATTAGACCGCATCGTCATCGTGTAAAGTCAACCGACGTTCCGGCCACTATTGCAAGTCGCCTTCTTCAAGGTATTCGTCAGTCAGACGAATACCCTGAAAAAGGCAACTTGCAATAGTGGCCAAAACGGCTGTTGGTTTTACATGATGACGATGCGGTCTCATACCCTACAGTATTTTATTAAAAGTACCATTATTATAACTGAGACAAAATCTATAAGGTGTACAAATCTAAACAAACGATTTTTTTTTCTTTCGAGTGCATCTGCAACCATGTAAAATGTTAAAGAACGACGTTATTGTAATTCCGTTTCAGGTTTTCGCTGGGTTTTATTTATTTCTTATAATGCGACTATATCTTTTCGTCGTTTTGCCATAAGGCATACATATGAGGTGTTATAAGTGGTACATACTGCATCTTGGAGCGAATTATCGCTTTATTTATTCTGTTTTTATGTTATATTTTTGTTTTGTGGTCAGTTTCTTTTCATTTAGTCTTAGGTTTGACAGCTTCAGCTCCTCCAGCGATGCCGTACATTTACAACACAGTGCACTCTTTGATATCTAAATTTCGACTCTACAGTGTAGGATAAGTACAGCACACCAATGCTTCTGCTGATCACTACCACAAAGTGTGTCCAAACAGTTTACCCTTTATCTCTACGACCAGCAAAACCCGGGATATGGGGTCCAGGAAAATCGTAGTTTCGATCAAGGCATTTACGAACTTGCTCGAAAGTTTGTAAACCTATTGGACCAAATTGCTACAGTCATCAGTCCGTAGACTTACAAACTGCTTGAAGTAATACTAAGGACAACACGCTTACACGTACGTACACACACACACACACACACACAAACAAACACGTGCCCGAAGGAGATTTTGAACCTCCGACGGGAGCTGCCGCTCAGTCCGTTGCATGACGCCTTAGACCACACGACTATTCCTGCGCGGCTTTCCGATTGTCTTACATGTCTTTCGGTTACAACTTGTCAGAACTAAATTATTCATATTCACGGAATGTATGACGTTAACTGCGAATGGGTGTAGCTGAAAATGTGTACCCAGCCGGGATTTGAACCCAGGTAAATTAGTATGAAATTAAGAGGCTTTTGTTAATGGAATCTTAATCCTTTCATTTCCAGTGTTGTTCCTGGACAACAATATATTAAAAGCTCATTCATACCGTATTTTGTGTATCAGTCCTTAAAGTCGCATTGTTGTTGATGAACAACGTGCTTCTAGTACGACATTTTGCCGCTTGGTATGGCGTGTAGGCACTTTTCAGGCAATAGTCTATCCGTCTTGGTGGTTATGTTACGTTGCCGTCGGTACCTGGCCTAAAGTGTGAGCGTGAATGTGGTTCATGTTATTTCAGCAGTGAATTGTTTTGTCTTTAGTGTTGTGGCGAAGAATGTGCTAGCATTATTGATTTGACAGTGTTAGCTATCATCAAATAACATCTGAAGTAATGAAATACTTGATACAAAGGTATGTGTTGTGAATGAAATTTATGACATAAAAAAAAGTTAGATAGATCAAAATTTTTCTGTATTAATACAGAAAACACTGATTTTCAATTTTTTTCAAAGCTGAATTTATAATGTGGGACTGAAAGGGCTAATATCGAATGTTCTTCAAGGCAGGATAATATTTCCAGAGGCTGAGCCATTTTAATCACACATCATCGTGTAACTGCTACCGTATTCCAGATAACCTGAGATTGGATAATATTGTTGCATCTTGATAATTTGCAAATATTTTTGCACAACACGTTTAGTATGGAACGACATCTGCCACTTACCTTTAGAAGTCACAACGTACAGTTTATTTACCCAAAATATATTAGTTCAGTAATAAAAAGTGATCTCGGGTCTCTCTTATTGACAATTTCAATGCATTCTCGTTATTGCAGGACAGGATTACTCAGTTTCTTTAATGCCAATTGCTCTTACATACTGCCTTTTAGCTGCTGAAGAGTAATCTAAAATACATAGCCAAGAAGAAGAATTTTCTCCGAGCAAATGGACGTCTCCATTACTGCGAAGATAAAATCTCCTACAACGTAACATAAATCTCACAAAGTGGTACTCTGTCTAAAAGTTCATACTTGACAGCTCGATGCTTCTCTCCATCACATAACCTTCCCCCATAGCTAGCACGGTACTGCACAAACAAAGACTTAAATATCTCTTTCTCGTGAGGGTGCGAAACTATCTTCCCAACTTCGCAAGACACGTTTACCTCGCGCTGCTGCCATATCTATTGCTACAACATAGCTCTCCTATATTTTTTTTTCAGATCTAAAAAGAATGGATTACTTTACATATATGTACCATACGCTGTGTCTTGCTTGCAACGTCTGCACTGGTACTACTACTCAGGCATTATCTAATCTGTATTTCGATTCCAGTACGCATGCAATCTTGCACTCATACTCTGCAATAATATCAACACTGGTTTTCCTTTTGCTACAGCTCCTTTTGGAATGGCTTCAACAGTCTCCAATGTATATTTGTTTCTGCCTCAAGTACTGACATACACAACATACAAACAGTTGAAATAAGGAAAGTAAAGAATAATACTCTCATGAGTCGTCAATATAGGACTTATTTGACTAAAGATTATAGGTATATTTTTTATTGGGATGGCATCTAGTCACAGGCGGACTAGTTTTAATGTCAGCACTAGGACCTAAAGGATTTTAATACTAAAGAAGTGTAAAAAATGAAAAAAGAAACAATTGCCTACTGGAACACTATTGGTTTGCAGAATTTACTAAGTCGAATATCAAAGAGCTAAAACTTAAAGTTCTTCAAGTTTATGATACAATAATGACGATAAACATAATGTGGATGTTCTTAAATTACTTCAGAAATTCCATACACCATGACCTAGGAAATTCCATTCAAAATGAAGATTATATGACTTCAAGGAGGCAACTGGATATGTAGACAATGTTAATATAATCAAAATATCCACGGGTGCACTGCCGCGGCTCTTACGTAAGTAAACAAAGCTTCGCACGATTAATTTGGTTTCACCATTGACCTTGCTGCCCCCCCCCCCCCCGCCATTCTTGAACAACAATTACCACACCTGTTGTAAAGGTTCTATTTTATTTGACGTTCTGTTATCTCAGTGATAAGTATTTTTATTCGTTAAATTATGCTCTTTAGCCGTATTTATTAGTTCAATATTTTCCTCACGCCAAAACGTGAATGTGGTCATGTAGCCTGCAGTTTTATCAGTCTGCACCTTCCCTATTTCTAATATTTCTTGCTTAGGAAAGATTTTACATATTTTTAGTTAATTCCTGTTTTATAAAACAAGTTTCTAAATTTTCCCATTTTGAACGTCTGATGATACCTATAAGAGACGAACACGTCATGAATAAATAAATGAAATACCACAATAATTATAAATTATTTTAACACTGCTTTTAAATTTATTAACTCACTATAAGCTTATTTCGGCCTTAGGCCATCATCAGGTGTTATACATATAATATTGTTGTTGTTTATTTGCTGCCCAAGCAAAGCTGATGTAATGCTTATCTGTATATGTGCAGCAGCACTGGTTATATGATTAGATTTTTATCAGTTTTCCATAAATAAATAAAATAAATGAAATTTCGCTTTTGTGCAACCAAGACTGTTTGTTACTAGAATATCTATTGCGGTCTCTGTGTCAGCGCCACAAAAATATGGAGTGATTTCAGTTAATTTTTTTCCGGAAAATTATTAGCTTCATTTTTATTGTAAGCATTTACTGTGACTTCTTTGGGTATACTTATCGTATTGATGAAATGTGGTTGTACACGATTGTCAAACATATATGGCGTTCGTTCCGAAAGAACAGACGTCACTTCTGATTCTGCAGTTGTTATTCTTTCAAAGTCAAACATTTATGTTATGCTTTTATTTGACTTACCCTCCCGTTTAGTTGGGCTAATTGGCTAGTGGCCGGGACTGTTTGACTAATGTAAATTATGAGCAGAGGCACAATTAAATTTCGTGGAAGGTTAAATTCGCTAATTTCTATTTAATACTCACTGGCTGTAACTACAATAATAATTACAATAGCAGTTTCACATTAATTTAATGTAGCCCGAATGAAATGTTTCTATTCTCTTAAATCGCCTGCAGCGTAGACAGACACATTGCTTACGTCCTCTCCCGCCGACACAGTGTTCAGGATAGCAGGTGGTACGCGTTTGTCATTGTATCCATTCGCGTTTATCTTCATCTGCAACGTGTGACCATTTCCTCTGGCAGAATCCTCATTTCCATTCCATCACCTGATTTCAACATTTAAGGACACAACATCGTCGATTCGTTTTGGTAACGTATTAATAACTTTATGTTTTTTTCTTTTTGATAACATCCGTACAAACTCGTAGATGGCACTCTATAAGTTTTATTGCCTTCTAATAGTGTATTCCTTTCATCGTTGCTTCAACTGCATCCGTCAGCGACCCTTCTTCCAATTCCGTTCTGCCTTCTTTCCATTTATAGATCCTCAACATTTCAAGAATATGAAAGATTAATTTACTACAGTAGAATTACAAAACAGAAAATTATTTGTAAATGCACTCTACCCCATATTAAATCAGTTATCCACTACTATTCATAAAGCTCCTTCTCAGTTATTCATATAGCCCCAAAATACTCATAAACGCTATTGTGAAGTGGTTCCCCATTGCACTAACACATGGCAGCACAAAAAAATGTTTCAAATGTTTGTATAGCTTATGGGACTTAACTACGGGGTCATCAGTCCCTAAACTTACAAACTACTTATGAACTAACTAATACTAAGGATGGCACAAATATCCATGCCCCAGGGGGGATTCGAACCCCCGACCGTAGTGGCCGTGCAGACCGTGACTGGAGCGCCTCAGTCCCCTCGGCCACCGCGGCCGGCCATGGCAGCACAAGTCACCAATGTGGCTTAGGGAGGACCTGGGAACATGCCCCAACTTATATAATGGCTTACATTTCTTACAAACTGCAGGAAATGCATAGCAAACACCGTACCAGTTTTGAAAACCGTGCAATAACTAGTTGTGAACCACTTACCGTTTACACTTTAAATAAATCTTGCGCAAATTTCTGAAGTGAGAAAAGGAAATAGACGTGTTCACTGGACAGACAAAACCTCGGGCAAAAGTACACTGGCATAAAGACATCTCCACTTTGCTGTTGTTGCCACGTGCAAAGGTTTACAGTTATTCATATAGTCCATCTATTAATTAGCCTCGCTCTTCCCTACTTACGGAGAGCTGCAGCTGAACTTAGGAGAGGTATCGACGTCGGTCGACGATCAGGCCTGTCAAAAAGTTGCCATTCCATATATATATATATATTCTGTAGAATTAAAGTCAGAACTATTTGGCCAGTCCATTATAGAAATGTTAGTGTCATGCAATCACTCCGACACAGGTCATGCATTATGAATAGGTGCTCAACTGTGTTGAAAGCGTGAGTGATACTGAGATGCTCTGGGAACTCAAATGGAAGTGGTAGAGGGAAAGCGACTTTCTTTCCGAGAAACACTGCTGAAGAAATTTAGAGGGATGGAATTTTAATCGCACTACACAAAGATTCTATATATTAATATTCTTAGAAAAAAAATAAAAAAAATAAAAAAAATAAAAAAGCCTCTTGCCAACCATCAGCTGTATTTTGTATTAATAACTTTACCGGTTTCGGCTATGAACCATCATTAGAAAAGTAAATTAAACAGACTCAATTCTCTAACACCATCCTCATCACCTAGGTCGTGAATTACCTTTCCCATTCCTTTTTGTTTCTGTTCTTCCCTCCTCTCCACTTGACGAAGGAACGCAGTTCCGAAAGTTTGTTTAATTTCGTCCTTTTTCCTGTGCGTAACTATCGACGGTACAGCAAAAAGGTAAGTACTGGCCAGCCAATCTATCTTTCTTGAATATGTTAGTCTAGTGATATTTTTCGAATATTTTATTTATTGACATGTTTAAGGAGGCAGACAATTTACCAATGTAATCAGTCTGATTAATTTACTTTTCTGGTGATTGTTCATAACCGAAACAGGCAAATTTATTAATACAATAAACAGTTGATGGTTGGAAATATGCATTTTTAAAAATATATTACGACTGTTACGAAACATCTCAGTAAAATTTTGATATAAGTTTTTGTTTCCCCTCGTTCTACATGGAAGTGGTTCAGGAAAGAAAGTCACTCTTTGTGGTACTAAGTACACTCCGCTACGCACCATTGGGTGGATTGCGGAGTATGTGTTATGTAGCTGGTGCATCAGGACGTTAATGCGTGGCTGGAAAATGTGTCCAATTGAGCAATTAACCTGAATGCCCTTACTCAATTTATCGAATGAAAAAGTTGCTGAGAAGTTTAAATCTTTCATGTGATTAACAGTCTTTATTGCGTAGGAAGTAGGAATAAAAATACTTACCATTACTAGATACCCTGCGCCACGCACCTTTAGTTAGATTGTGGAATAAGATGTAGGTATATAGACGGTGTATGAGGACGGCATTGTATGGCTGGAAGATATAACAAATAAAATAACTCATCTGCAGGACCTAAGTAAATTTGGCAAATGAAAAAAATTAGCTGAGAAGTATAAATGGTTATTGTGATTAAAAATCCTTACTACTTGGGTAGTAGGAATAAAAAATTACTTCCTACATTTTTTTGTGTTACATTGAGTCACGTAATGTAGGTATTTCGACTCTGTGGGTCAATCATTAGATGAAAATCGTCTTAATACACAACTTCGTCTTGTCTCGGGTGAGATCAAATTCTACACCAAGAGCTACGTATTTATTCTGCAAATTACACTAAACTGCCAGGCAGTGGATTTGCCGCACCGCTTTCATAACACACTGGTGAAGACAATAAGGGGTTCAGTGATCTAGGTTCTGAAATATAGTCATTGACGGCATAAAACTAAAATAGTACGACGTCTTTCTGTCGGTTCTACGACAGTAACCGAGATCGTGCTAATCACAGAGAGTTGCTGCAGACAGATTTGGTGTTGACTTGTTTTTTGTTTCTCTACCAAACGAATTAAACATGCAGTTGCGATCAGACAGTATAATGAGCAGGTGGTCCAATACACAAAAAAACGAGACTTCCTAAAGCTATGAAAAGGAGAGCCATAGGAAGGTTGAAAGTGGGACAGAGTGTAATATCCAGGACCTAGATGAGATTTCCAATAACAGGAATCGTTAAAAGAACGCAAGGCAAGGTCGTCCACGGGTCACATCAGCAAGAGATGCCGTGATCTTTGATTAACAGTTCCTCGACACATGAAACAACCCAGCTGCAACACACCCTCTACGCAGCAAAAGGACGCGAAAATCAACACAGACAGACCGAAATCGCCTTCGGAAATATCGCTTCTACACGACGACGCAATTTAGCCAGCAGTAATTTGGCGGAGAAACATCAGTATTGGAGCCTTAAGGAATGGAGGCATGTTCTGTTAGCAGATGTCAAGATTTTGTTTTCAGCTCGACAGTCGTAACTCCCACCCCATGTGGAGAGAACGTGGAACTCTTAACAAGCCTACTAATGCGTAGGAAACATCAATATGTCATTGTGGTGGACGAATGGTGTGGGCAGGAGTCGGTATTGACGACGTAAGGACCTCAATGTCGTTCCAAACGACGCTTTGATTGCTCAGAGATATAGAGACGAGATACTTCGGCCATCCGTTGTGCCCTTGTTCCAGCTTTGAGAGTATTAACGTACATGAATGTAGGAAACGATTACACTAGCGAATAAGACTATGCATCGTAATTGCTAAATGCACTATGTGACAAAAAGTATCTGAACACCTGAAAAACACATGTTTAGCTGCACTGAGCTGCCACATGCTGCCAGATACTCCATATCTGCGACCTCAGTAGTCATTAGACATCATGAGAGCAGAATGGGGCGCTCCGCGGAACTCACTGACTTTGAAAGTAGTCACGTAATTAGGTGTCATTTGTGTTAGAAGACTGCAGGCGAGATTTACAATCTCCTAAACATCACTAGGCCACAGTTTCTGGTGTGAGAGTGTAACGTGAAGTAACACGTACAGCACGAAAGCGCACAGGCCGACCTCGTCTGTTGACTGACAGAGACCACTGACAGTTGAAGAGGGTCGTGCAGCGTAATAGGAAGGCATATTGCCACACCATCAGATAGGAATTTGAAACTGTATCAGGAACCACTGCAGATACTATGAAATTTGGGAGGGAGGTGAGAAAACTTTCATGGTCGAGCGGCTGCTCATAAGCAAATGTTTGTATAGCTTACGGGATTTAACTACGGGGTCATCAGTCCCTAAACTTACAAACATATCCATGCCCGGGGGGGGGGGGATTTGAACCCCCGACCGTAGTGGCCGTGCAGACCGTGACTGGCGCGCCGCAGTCCCCTCGGCCACCGCGGCCGGCTGCCCATAACTCACACAATACGTAAGTCAATGTCAAACGACGGCTCGCATGGTGTAAGAAGCGTAAACATTAAACGAATTAACAGTAGAAAAACGAATCAAGGCGAAAGCCTGGTGAACGTCATCTGCCACCGTGTTCAATGTCAACAGTAAAATTTGCAGGCGGTGGTGTTACGGTGTGGTCGTGTTTCTCATGCAGCGGTCTTGCACCCCTTGTTGTTTTACGTGGCACTATTACACCACATGCCTATATTGCTGTTTTAAGCACTTTCTTGCTTCACACCATTGAAAAGTAATTCGGGGATGGCGATTGCCTAAACACTCGCCTCTGAATTGCTTCTATATCTTCCTTTAAACCAATCTCGTGGGGTTCCCAAACACTTGAGCAATACTCAAAACAGAGTCGCACAATCGTTTTATGTGCCGTCTGCTTTACAGACTAATCGACCCTTCCCAAAATTCACTCAATAAATCTAAGACGACCATCCGCCTTCTCCACGAGTGTAATTATACGTTCGTTCCATTTCATATCGCTGTTCAGCGTTATGCATTGATATTTAACTGACGCAACTCTGCCAAGCAGCACATTTCTAATGCTGTATTTGACATTACGAGATTGTTTCTCCTACTCATCTGCACCACCTTACATTTTTCTACATTTAAAGTCAGCTGTCACCACCTAGAAATTTGGTCCAAGTCAACCTGCATCCTACTACAGACATTCAATGACGACACCTTCATGTACACCACAGCTTCATTAGCGAAGTGTCGGAAATTACAGATGACTCGGTCCGTCATATCATATGTATAGACAGAAAATAATAGCGGCCCTATCGCACTTCCATGTGGCAGTCCTGGCGATAGCCTCGTCTCTGATGAGCACTCGCCATCGAGGACAACCAACGTACTGGGTTGCTTTACGTAAGTAGTCTCCGCGCCAAGCACATATTGGTATATCTATTCCATATTCTCGTAGCTTCGTTAGCAGACCGCAGTGCGGCAAAGTGCCGAAAGCCTCTCAAAAATCGAGAAATATACGATTCCTTGTTTGTCACTTTTTTCTTTATTGTTATTTTCATGCTAAACATACAAACGTATAGCCAGCAGGCTGGCAGCAGCTTAGGCGCTGCTCTTCGACCGAGAGAATTTATAAAGCAACGGACATGCCAAGATTAAAATAACACTGATATGGCGTTAAAATGAGGAGTTTAATATCCTAGAAATGTCAAGTAATTGACGAACATACACAGTAGACAAATGGTAGAAACATGTGATCAGTTAAAATCTTTGTGCCATGGTGGGAGATAAAAACGAAGTTAGAAAACGGACACTAGGCACCCAAAGGAACACTCGGAGACACTGGTTAAAATTTACGGCGGCGTCACTTGTTCGTGGGCGGTGGACGCTCTGATTAAAACGCTGAAGACACTGACGCTGGACGTAACACTGTTCAAAACGACGACACCATCGACCCCGCGCGGGAATCGAAGGGAAGGAAGGGTAGTGTTGAAAGCTCGGGAGGAAGTGGCGTGGGGGGTGGGGGGAGGGGGAGCGTAGGGACTCCAGAGGTGGGAGTGGGGATTGCCAATTGGTGGGAAAGAAAAGGAGAGGCCAGAGGGGGCTTTGAATCCACGCAGAGAGGATTATGGTTGGTGGGACTGATAGATTCAAATACGGAGGGCAGCATCCGGTAGGTGGCGAAAGTTACCTTAGGAGAGGATGTGGAGCATGTGTAGTTGGGAGGAGGGATGTGGTGGTGGCGCGGCAGAGACCCAACATTGGCGCATACTGGGTAAACCAGAGGTTTATGGGAATCTACTTTGCGATTAATGTAAAGGATCCGTTACTTTAGACAACATTGTCAAGGAATAGAGACAGCGATCTAATTGGTATGATTAATATTACAAAAAACAGTCTCGATCGCAAAAAATTAACATTGACCAGTTTCGACCTGATGTAGGTCATCTTCGGAACAAAATGTAGCCCATGTGGCCAGTGCTGGACTCGGCTGGGCAGTGCTGTTCTGCTACATTTTGTCCCGAAGGTGACCTACATCAGGTCGAAACCGGTGAATAAAAACTATTAATTATTTTCGATCAAGATTGTTTCTTGTAATGTTAAAGGATCCGGATGTGTTCAAGGTACTGCAGGAGTTGAGGGAGCAGGAGGAGGTGGTATAGCATCCGCATGAAGGAGGGGAGCCAGAAACGTTAGGCGAGACGGAAGGAGTTGCGCTCAAGGATTTGGTCTTATAATACGTAGAAGAAGCGGAAACCCAGGCAGGATGGAAGCTACAAAGGACAGGACACATGAGGGATCGATAGGTGTACCGGATCGAGGAGGGGCTGAGTCCCCATATCCAGCCGCTGAGGAGGTTCATCTACATCTACGTAGATACTCTGCAAATCACATTAAAGTGCCTGACAGAGGGTTCATTAACCACTTTCATAACTTTTCACTATCGTTCCATTCTCCAATAGGGCGCGGGAAGAAAGAACACCTAAATCGTTCCGTTTTCGATCTGATTTCTCTTATTTTATTGGGATGGTCATGTCTCCCTATGTAGGAGGGTGCTAGCAGAATATTTTCACATTCAGAACTAAAAGTCGGTGATTGAAACTTCGCAAACAGATCACGCTGCAATGAATAACGTCTTTCTTTTAATGATTTCCACCCCAATTCTTGCAACATTTCCGTGACGCTTCCCCCCCCCCCCCCGCAACGTGATAAAACAAAACGAGCTACCCTTCTCTGAACCTTCTCAATGTCTTCCGTCAGTCCCACCTGGTGAGGGTCCCACAAGGGACAACAGTACTCCAGGAGAGGACGCACAAGTGTGATGTAGGCAGTCTCTTTGGTGGAGCTGGTGCATCTTCGAAGCGTTCTGCCGATGAAACGTAACCTTTGGTTCGCCTTCCCCACAATATTTTCTATGTGTTCTCTCCAGTCAAAGTTGTTCGTAATTGTAACTCCTAGGTATTTGGTAGAATCTACGACCTTAAGGTTTGACTGATTTATCGCGTAATTAAAGTTCAGCGGATTTCTTTTAGTGGTCATGTGTATTACTTCACACTTTTCTTTATTTAGTGTCAATTGCCAATTTTCGCACCAAGCAGAAATTTTGTCAATAAAGCTCTGCAGTTGCTTTTGATCCTCAATTGACTTCACTAACCGATAAACGACAGAATCATCCGCGAACAGTCTAAGGGAGCTATTCAGATTGTCTCCTAAATCGTTTATAAACACGAGGAAGAGTAGGGGACCTATAACGCTTCCCTGTGGAACGCCAGATATCTCTTCTGTTTTACTCGATGACTTACCGTCAATTACAACGAACTGTGTTCTTTCTGATAGGAAATCGTGAATCCAATCGCACAATTGGGGAGACATTCCATAAGCACGCAATTTCATAAGAAGCCGCTTGTGGGGTACAGTGTCAAAAGCCTTCCTGAAATCCAGAAATATGTAATCGATTTGAGATCCCTTGTCGATGGCACTTAACACTTCATGTGAATAAAGAGCAATCTGTGTTTCGCAAGAGTGATACTTTCTGAATCCGTGTTGACTACTGGTTAATAGGTCGTTCTCTTCGAGGTAGTTCATAATATTCGAACAAAGTATATGTTCCAAAATCCTACTGCAAATCGACGTCAATGAGATAGGCCTGTAATTTTGGGGATCACTCCTATTGCCTTTCTTGATTATTGGAGTAACTTGGGCAACTTTCCATTCTTTGGGTACGGATCTTTGGTTGAGACTGGAGACGGCTTTCTGACGGACAGTATGGAGGTGGGGGGGGGGGGGATCCAGGAGAGGGAGCGATCAAGAGTGAGGATAAGGTAGAAGTCGTGGATGCGGAAGTGTTTCTCACAACAATGACGCGAAGAGTTAATCGACAGCAAGACAGACAGTTTTCTCCGTCAGTCACGTTTGATACACATTTCAAGGCTGGTAGCATCGGACTAATGCTAAAACACGGACATCGATATTGGCTACGCTGTGCTGAGCTCTTATCCCGGAAAGCTGGCCCCGTGGAGATGCGGCCGCCGCCAGCGCGCCCTCGCGCGGCTGTGACGCAAGCCCGCAGCTGGCCATGTTTGCGCCGCGTTATCTTTTATCGCTAAAGCTGGATCTGCGACAGCGCTAAAGCGCACCACAAACAGCTCGCGCCTGCAGATTCCACACAAATATTTTCCCAGCGCCGACGTAAACCAGCCCGCAGTCTGCGTGCTCCCAAAGACTGAAAGTGCCAGTTGATACGTCCGCGACGTTTATTCAGTGCCGCTTAACTAAAGACGATGGCAAAATTCGCAATTTTTAAAGTTTTTTACAGCTCTTTACAGCGCAGTGGCATGTGCGCTTTTAAAGTCGATTGTTCTGTAAATAAAGAGAAGGGAAGTTTAGATATAGAGAAATATACAATTTCAAACATGGCTGTTTAAATAGCAACCGTTCGAGAGGGATTAACATTCAACAAGTTAATTACTTAACTATGGTTTCGGCTACAACTAAGGAAGCGTTTATCAGAAGTACAAAGCTTTTGTTGCCTATGAATAAAGTCAATATTATTATAAAGGAAGCAGTATGAATTCCAGAATTTAGAATTTGGGCAAAGAAAACTTGTCTTACCTGAAATTGACAAAGCTTTTTGAGCAACAGAGCTCACGTTCAAGTTACAAATGTAAAGTTACAAGCGTCAAGATAAAAGCGAAGACATTTCATTTAACTAATACGCGCCGCTATGGGTCGCGCGTTTGGCCGTTCTGGGTGGCATTTAACAGACAAACACGCCGTCGATGCTATAATGCGCCATCAAATTCAAATTACACCAGTATGGTGTGAAGGGCAAGAAGGAACTGCGTACGTGGCACCTCGCAGGCAATTCCTTCATGCACTTCACACCATACTGGTGTAATTTTATTTTTCCTTTCATGGCCATAATGCTATTTTTCATTGTAATTGACCTGAGTAATATTGCTCGAAATATTTTTGACGTCATGTGTTTTACGTAACTATTTTTATTCTTCTGATGAAGTTGTCCTTAGTGGCTACGAAACCGAGATCAAGAATCTAAAAATTACGCAAACGGTTTGCTGGTATACAGAGTTGTTAAAAAGTGTAAAAATTATGTTAAAACCAATTTAAATGATACTTTTCACACTCGTCCTATATCGTATTCTGAAAGGTACGTTACCAGCCGCTTGGAGCGCTGCTGTCGTGGCGTATAACAAAAATCAGTGGGAGTTTCGTGCCTATATATGTTTGACTGTGGTGTATACGAAGTCTAGAGTTCGAGTCCTTCATAAGTTTATGAAACCTAACATCGGCTGTCTGCTAAGGTAATTCGTCTTATGAAAGCTCAAACATAATTCGCTTACGTTTCTAGTTCGACAGTAATCCCGGAAACTTCCAGAAACAGCTGCCGGATGCGTCAGAAACACCGCAGTTAGCGCTTCAGAGTTTCTCGCTGCCTGGGGCTACTGCTCTCCGGCTATGCAACCACGGATAGCCTTCGTCATAGCCAGGCTCAGGCGAATGTTTCGTTATCTTGACGTAGCACTGACGTAAACAAGTGTATATCGACCATCTGAGTTATACTGAAATTTGTAGTCGTACCGCTAACCTAAAAGCTAAACGAAAATACATGGTTGTTAGAAAATATCAGGTCTGCATTGTAAGTGTTACTGTGTATTTCATGACCTTAACGGGAATTTGAAGGAAGCAGTCATAACGAAAGTCAAAAAGTGGCGGCTTTGCTTCAATGTGTAGCAACAGTTGCCCAAATGTCACGAAGTAAGCAGCGGTATTATCGTAACTCGCTCTTAATTGCATAAAAATGTTATAGTACACCATGTTGAAGCAACTCTACAGTTAAAATTTAAAAGGAAACACGACCTGTAAGTTACCTTGTATGTTACTAATATTAAATAGTAGACAATAATGTCACAGTAGCGCCGCTCGCGTAACGGCTATGGTGCTGGCGTGTGAAAGCGTAGGTCGTGATTCTTTTGGTTTCACACACTCAAAAATTTTTCACCTATTTTACCATTATTAAAATCATCCTGTTTTTTTTATTTTTTTATGAGCATAAGACAATTATGTCCTGCAATAATAAACGGTATTTACATTTCCATCTTATTTTGTTCAAATGTCTGTAAATCTATCGGACCAAACTGCGTGGTCATCAGTCCATACTTACAAACTAGTTAAACCTAGCTAAACTAACCTACGGACAAACACACACACCCATGCCCCAGGGAGGACTCTAACCTCCACGGCGAGCAACCGCGCGCTCCGTAGCGAGGTGCTTTAGACAGCTCGGCTACTCCACCGCGGCATCTTATTTTGAAACATACGATGAACTAAATATTTGGCTGTTATTTTTGAATATGTTGCGATTTTCGAATGTATGGTTAGTTCACACGATATTAACAGTTAATAATAGTAAAATATTGTCCTACAATTAAACCACTAAATTTCTTTTCTCAAATGGGTTACGTCCCTCATCATTGACAGGGATAAATACTCCAGATCATGAAACGTGTTAAACAGACATTTTAGATTTATCGGTAGTTTAATAAACAAATACTACATCATTTTAAAGGATGATATTAACCAGGAAGCTACGAAAAAAATTTTATAGGTTGTGCGAACAGTTATTCCGATTGACGAAACGTTAACTATTTTTATGAATTTGTCATGATTTTAAATATGTGGTTAGACAGGAACTTATGACTAAAAGTTAAATTTTTACAAGTGAAACAAGGAGCACTGACATCTACATTCTAGCCGTCAAAAGTACTGTGCCGTTTTCTACGAATACCTTTTAAAGAATGTTGCCACGCCCTGAAATATATATGTGGATATATGGTCGCAGAGCTTGTTTACGTCTGCCCTACGTCACGAAAACGAAACGCTCGTCTGAGTTTCGGTGAGACGAAGGCTATCCACCTAACCACACGGCAGCGTAGTCCGAGCATTATGGACATGTGAATGCATAAAATATATGTGGCGCTGTATTTCCGTCTATTGCAACTAAACAAAAGGCGTTTTTTTCCATACGCGTATCGCTTCTTCATTTGCGAAGCAACATCAGTGGCCGTTTTTTGTGTTACTATATGTTGTCTTCATGGCGTTGTGTGTGTATTCTCCAGGTGGATGTAAATTTTGGTACTTGATGAAAACATTTATATCATCACTTCAATTTGTACTAGTTTTGTGAAGTGATGATACACAGGTGTTCATTAAGAATCCAAATAACACGTCCATCTGGAAAATACACACACACAGCTCCGTGAAGACACATATGCAGTAACACAAAAAAAAACGCCACTTATGATACTTTACAAATAAAGAAGCGAAACGCGTATGGAGTAAAAACGCCTTTCATTTAGTAGCAATAGTCGTAAATGCCCCTCCACTAATTTTTCTAAGCTACTACTAACAAAGAAAAACGAAAAAATTGTTACCTGAAACAAAATATATGAGTGTATAGGAAGTTAAATTTTAAATAGAGTTTCTGCTTCATGGAATTAGATCCAAGATGTCGAACACCGCAAAAAAAATCCGTAATTTTGAAAGAAAACAAGACTAATTAAATAAGAAACTTTTGCTCCAATCGAAAAGAACGTAGAAATTTGTAGGGCTTAAAACGAGTTACCTGCTGCTTTTTCAAAAGTATATATTACTTTACTGCATATCGAAATATCTGGAATATACCACTACAAACCCTTAAAAACTGTAATTCCTCTAATTACTAAACCGTTACTTTCTCAAATTTGATATTTACTGGGAGTATAGTCCGCAGTGCGTTTAAAAAGGACTTACTTGAAAAATTGAAGCAGATTACTTTTAAAGATATATAGATTGTTTGAAAGAAAGGCCTTTTCAGACCTACGTTTTGAAAATACAATAGGAAAGCAAAAACTGCACAAAAGTGCCTATAAAACATCGAAAGCAAAAAAGAAAGAAAACGGTTTCTCAAAAAAGTAGAAGTCAGTCCACAGTTATTTCTAAAGCTGAACCATAAACGCCAAGAATCTTGAAGACATTCGTTTCATCTAAAGTATACGAATTTAAACGAAAGACGAGTCAAGTGAGAAAATGTTGGAAATCATAGACTCAATACCGAATTATCAAAAAAAGGGCCTGTCATGCAAGAACAAACCCAAACAGTAATATTCCTAATTAATAAATTGTTGTTTATGTCAATGAATCAGTGAAATTCGGTAGTTTTTTTTTATGTGTTTAACCATTATTTATGTTCCCGATACATTACTAATGTTTGGAACGCAAAAATTAAAGAAAAATTGGTTAATTACCTAAATAAGAAATTATTAGCAAACATTACTCTTACAGCGCCTTGCCCACCACTAGGAGCGCTAGTGTCGTTACAACTGTCAGTAAGTAACAAGTTTCATAGCAGTGAGTGTCGTGACTGTGTACTCGACTGTGGACTATAAATGCAGTCCGACTGGATGTGAAAACGTGGCACTGAGTGTGTATCCATATAATTAATTACTTGTCGTGCAGTTACTCACTGTACTTGAAACATGAAAAGTCGTCGAAACTTGGAATGCTGTTAGGCGAGCACTGGGCCGGTGACAGCATCGACGACCACTTTATAAAATACACTGCCGGCATTTAGTACACCCACTTAGTGTTATCCAAAACATTCAAGATTAATGGGTCAAATAGTTCTTGTGTAGTCCATGAAATGACCACAGATGAATTGCTCAAGTGGCACTGAGTTACAAGGTGTTCTGTCCATTCTGAAACAACCGTATTACGATTAGCCTCCACCGGTGACAATGAAAGCGCTGATTCCGGCACTCATTCCATCATAAAGAGGCTTATATTGTCTGGAGGTGCGAGTACATTATTCCACGTCTGCTAGACCTATTCACATACGTCTGCAAGAATTTTGGATTGACGAATCGCACGTATCATCTATCATCCCATGTTATCCAAAACACGCTCCCTTGGAGACAAATCCGAAAATTGTGCTGGCAACGGTAGTTGCTGCACTTCTGTAGAGCATACTTAGTTTCACGCGCAATATATTCAACCAACAGACGACCTTCCTGTTCCTAGAATGGCAAAACGACGGGTCTTACACAACATTCTGTACCAACCACAGACTGACCAGTGCCCCCTTCCCCCCTCCTCCACAACAACAACAGAAAGTTGACACGAGACTGTCATTGCGTTTCATTGCTCTGCTGTTTCATTATGTCAACTTAACGATAAAGACTCAATCTTGCCTTAATGAAATTTGAATTGATTCACTTGAGAATGGCCAGCAACACTTCGCGGTTAGTGTTTGACTGTCAAAGCAATTGTGGAAACAGTGATGGCGTAGGTATACACTTTACTTTTCTATCCCATTTGTATCAGTCACTGTCTTATTTACCCCCCATTGTGTGTTATTGAATGTGAGTGGAAAGCCATAATATTCCTTTGGGTGTTGGTAACATCGGCAATATTGTAATCTTTGGTTGTGGCAACATAGTGCCGGCAAGGACTGCGTTTCGTTTAACCTTTGAAGCAGAGGGTCGATCTGGTTAAGCCAGGGATTCGCGAATGCGGTGGAGTACACTCTGTGCTAACCCAATCAGGTCTCTCCGCCCCCGCAAATTTGAAGAGGGGATGATTGGCCCTGGTGGCGCTCAGCGAGAGAAAGAGATCAGCGCCTGACCTTATGGAGTGCGGACGTGAGGAGAGCTGCTCGCTGGTGTCGCCGATGTTTTGGTAACGTTTTGGTGAGAATCTTCAAAAAAACAAAAAAAAGGTTCAAATGTTGTTCAAATGTTTATAGATCTATCGGAGCAAACTGCGTGGTCATCAGTCCGTAGCCTACAAATTACTTAAGCCTAGGTAAACTAACCTGAGGACAAACCCACACACCCATGCCCCAGGGAGGACTCGAACCTCTACGGCGAGCAACCGCGCGCTCTGCAGCGAGACGCTTTAGACCGCTCGGCGAGAATCTTCAGCGATGTTGCTCATGGTGACGCTTTTACCACCGGTTGTTAGTGTACGTAATCAATAGGCATCAATTTTAACATTATTTTAGGATTTCAGGTGATATAGAATCAGATCGAGATGGTGAATGCCTTGTCATGGCTCAAAGTTGCTGCTAAGTCGGTTATTTATGGAATTATCATGAGGAGTATTAGTTCGTTGAAATGGTTTTTGCAGTTCTTTCTGGTACATATCAATTTGAGTGATTATATTCAAATTGTGATTTTCTTTGTAACAAGGACTTTGGTAAATTGTAGTTTTTGAGTCCAGTTGGTGCAATGGCAGTCTTTTATTTGTTCCTCATGCGTTTGCGATTTGTTTAACGCATAAATGTGGAGGATTAATCTCGTAATTATGACGGTTTTCTTTGTGCAATGTGCTCAGGATGTACGTGGTGGCCAGTACAAATTAATCTGGTAAAGGGCAGTCTGTTTCTATTACTTACCGTGTTCATGCATTAGTGTTACAGTAATGACGTGCAATTTCGTGTTAACTGGTAGATTTTCGTAAATTTTGTTGGGTTTGTTTTGTGATGATTGTGTGCTATGATGATAAGCCCACGGGTTAGTAATACTGTTGCCTGACGTGATATATTCAGATAATGATAACCAAATTCCGTAGAAGTAAGAATAGATTCAGCGTGGCGGTAATTCTTTTAAATTAAACTTCAGTAACTTGGTTTTGTTTGGGGCCACACTGATCGTGTATGATGACCACTTCGACGGTCATTAAAATGTTGTGTAATTAGTATTTCGGTAATGCAAATCCCATTCTCAAGTAATATTTTGTGTATTTAATCAATGTGCCCTGTTCACACCACTTTGCTGCCCCCTGGCTTGCAATAGCCGTGAGGATTCTAATTAATTGGCTCGTGTAATAATTCTTCCTTTGCATGCCTTGTGCGAATTTGATAAATCGTAGCTGGGAAACTCTGAATACTCCTTGCTTCCATATCCTTGAGAGACGAGATTAACTTTTTTTCCTTTTATTAAAAAAAAATAAAAAAATAGAAAGAATAAAAAGCACCTTGCTAGTAGGCCCATTGGATGTAGTATGAGCTGATGGAAACTTAAGTTGAATTTAAATTCTCATTTATACTGAAATTCACATGATAAAGCATTTATTTAAAAGGATTTGTTAATAATGATATTTACCCCACACGTGTGTCGAAGCAACTTCTAAATTTTCATATGAACCTATTCAGCACCAGTAATCCAATTATTAAAGTCCTTGATGAGGCCTGCAATGGTGCACTGGAGCATAAATATCAGAGTAACGTATCCTTTCCATTTTGTGTACATATATTGGTTTCCATTAATTAGTTCAGATGCGTTTGTAACGTCCTCCGTTGCGCGGATCGATCTTACGACTCTTAAATTTCATTGGTGTTGTCGGGCGTGCTTATTTCGCACGTGGTGGGAATCTATAGGTGTACGCAAACTGAATGAAATCTGCGTAGACAAGCCATTCCACATACAAACATGAGGGAGCCTTATTGCATTGCAATAGCTTGCGGTAGGCACCTTCAGTGCACCAGTTACCGTGCAGATAGGCGGATAGAATGATAGGTACACAGTCTAGACACGAGGTTAAAGTAATAATAATAATAAACAACGACGGGTACGTTACAAGTTGAACAAGAGTTGTAGATTATCGCACCACAGACCGCGGGGCCTGGGGTGGATGCATCGTGTCTTTGACAAACGCTCTCTACGAGACAGCTCTCGCCAGTTATCATAGTACGCGCAAATAACCTTCACTTGCGTGCAATCAGAATCTGCTTTCTTGGCTACGTCCTCGTAGTCTCACAGCTGTTTACTAGATGACAACAGTTGGTGTTGACACTTTTGGTCTCTCATCGGTGCAGCGGTAGCTGTAAGATGTGTCACTGCTACCCTTACGATATGACGATCTTGGAGGACGTCTGTGCTGTGTCACTGTGCAGAAACATTCAGAAGGTGAAAATTTTACTTCTTTCAAACTCTCCGAAGTTTGCCGCCTGTATGTTTCATATTTTTATCATACTGAGCCTTAAGGCTTTAAACATTTCCTTTTAAAGAGTAGACACAGATGGCGTTCTGGCAGATACATCGTCAAAACGAAATGATTTAGGTGTTCAATTTTTCCGCGCGCTACTAGAGAATGGGAACGGTAGAAAGGTAGAAAAACATGTGAGAGGCGATTCTATGAACCCAGTGCCATGCACTATAAAGTAATTTACGTAGAAATCATTATCGGTATTATCTCCTCTTCCCCCAGATGGCACCTGCCTTCATCGGATCAAACTCTACTTCATCTTTCCGTATTTACTTCCGTCATTGTTTCACGAGACTTCATCTATTCTAGATGCTAAATATCCCGTAATTGAAACTCCTGTCGATCCGATATTGACAGTTATTTCGCACATTGGTCACATCAATTATTAGGGTCAGTTGAGATATCTAGTGTAATCTCAAATTGCCCTTTGACAAGTGGAAGGCATGGGAGTGTAAGCCAGACAAAGATAGTGCTACTTTGTCGATTTATTTATTTGATATATGAAATAATTATTGGGTTGGTTTTTTTGGTTCGAATAGAGGGACAGAATTGCTACCAGTCCACCGGTGGGGAGGGGAAGGAGTGAGCATAGGAAAGGAGGGGAGGGGGAAAGGAAATGTAGTCCGTGAAGTAAAGAAGGAGGGAGGCTGCATTAGCACAGGGCCCATGCTCGCCACGCACTTGTTCACGAATGAACCGTGAGCCCCTGGGGTTGGGATTTACAATCATTGGGTGCAGCCCAATTTAAAAGTTGTCAATCAGCGGATGTAGCCCTTACCTTAAATTGTTAATATAACCGAAATTTCTAAGGGGAAATTCGCCAATCTTAGATGAACATTTAAACAATAATGACAAAATAAAATTTATCACCCAGTTTAAAATTTTGCCGTCAGCGAGTGAATACACCCACTCTTCGAAGCAGCATTCGAAGAGGGGCGGATAGAACGTTGCCCACAAATACGTTGATGGACAGGGCAGGTAACTGAGGGGCAACGGCAACGTGGTTTCACTTAAGAGATTGCAAAGAAAATAACAAAAGCTCGCAAACTTCACAATACACCACCAATTTTTTCCACAACAACGTCGAGACGGAACTCAAAGACCTATGGTAATCCATATATGGGGCACCAGAAGCTGAAAGGCCTTCTTCTTGAATCCGCCGCGACGAAAGTAACAACGTCCCTGTTTGCATCAACGGCTGTTCAATCAAACTAGCACTAGCACGCCAACCGATATTGTTGTAATAAAAGAAAGTTGATGCAGAGGGTTTGGTGTTGACTTGGGATTAACCTACCAACCGATTTACAAGAGCTGTTTTGTTCAGATACTGAGGTGCAATGCAACAACAATGTGACTTTCCCGAAGCTACGGCCTGTAGAGACACAGGAAGGTTGACAGCGGAACCGTCACTGTGGTCGCTGGCTGCAGTTGTTAGAGTGAATCGTTGAAAGAAGACGACCAATGTCGTCCACGGATAATATCATCAAGAGATGATCGCCATTTACATTTAACAGTTGTCGAGACAGGACGCTGAATGCAACTCAGCTGTAAAGCGTCCTTCAGGCGGCAACAGGACGCACTCTGTCAACACAAACAGTCCGAAATCGTCTTCCGGGATGTCGTCTCTACGCACGGACTCCTGTGGTGTGTGTGTGTATGTGTGTGTCTATGAAAACTGTCTGGGTCTTCTGGGTGGCCAGAGACAATCTTACTTGGAAAGATGTGCGAGGTTGCCTGTTCTTAGAATAGTACCGACATAATCATGGACAAAAGAGGTGACAAAAGAGACCTCTCTGGAACTCTAGCAAAGGTAGCGAAGGTTGGTAGACAATAGGATCTGATAGCACTCTGCATCGCTTTTAGCGCGCCCTACATCCGGTACATAGAGGGGAAGGCTTTTGGTATGGGCTGAGGCATTTCTCTTGCTGCGACTGCCGAAGTGAGTATATCGTCAAATCATGCTTATATATGTTTGAATTTCCTTGCTGTTTTTTAACCAACGTTTTTGCGTTGTGTCTGTATCCTCCATATTCATAAAGGGCAGAAACAACTCTATTATGAGCAGTAACTTTATGAATTAATTCACTTCTGTACAAGGTACATGCTTTATTGTGCTTACTTTGGTCTCCACACATATATTTGCTTGTTTATTTTATTGAATAGATAATTATTTAAAGGAGCAAACCTCTGCTTTATAATTTCATGCTCCCCATCCCATGTTTAATTATTTATTCCTTATATATTTATATATAATTTGTGTTTGTTAAAACGATGGCTGCTCTCTTAACGAGTGAGCAGCTTGATAAATTTCCATTGCGCAACTACAGTGGCCACTCTTAAAGTAATATAGAGCAGCAGTGAGCGTTTTAACTTGCATTTGCAGATCTCTACTACTCGATAACTTGCATAGAAAACTTAACAAGCTACTTTGAACATCGCTATATCATGTGCACGAATGGTGGAGGCAGTAATCAGTATTGGCGAACGTACGGACTACTTTGTCACACAGAATTGCACTTTAACTACTTAGAGACATGGAGACGATCCTTCGATCTTTTATTGTGTCCAACGCTGGTACCATAGGAGATGGATTCCGTCTGGTGAACGATAACGCTCGGCGCCACAGAGTTGCACTTGTGAACAACAATTTTGAAGCTGAGGGAAAACATCGAAAGGAGTGGCCGTCTTGTTTGCCAGAGTTAAACCCGATTGAGCAAGTCTGGGATGCACTTGGTAGACACTTTACACTTAGACGAGCATCTCCTAAACGGATGCAGTTGTGGAAGAATGGCCAAATGTCCTTTAAGGGCTGTTTGATAACGTCATACTGACCTTGCCAAGCAGGTGTGCTACTGTACTTTTTCACTATTGTGTTATCCCATGCTGGCCGCAGTGGCCGAGCGGTCTGCGGCGCACCAGTCACAGTCTGCACGGCCGCTGCGGTCGGGGGTTCAAATCCCCCTCGGGCATGGATGTTTGTGCCGTCTTTAGTGTGAGGTAGTTTATAAGTAGTTTGTAAGTTTAGGGACTGATGACCTCGCAGTTAAGTTCCTTAAGCTTAACAAACATTTTAACATATTTGTTAGCCCATGGTGTCTCTAACTTCACGTAAAACTCAAGTAGAAACTTTAGACACAAAATATCGTATTGTATCTAACACGAACTACAATTGTAATAAATAACTGAATAAAATACGTTATTGTGTATATCACCTGATACCCTAATTATTTTAAGCAGTGTTGTTCAGGAGGAAGACCTTGCTTTCTTACGGTACTAGTAGTGCGTGTGTATAAAACCTATGTGTAAACTGCTGTCCTGTATTACTGACCCAAAATGCTTCGCCGTCACTTTATTTACGACGTGATAAAGACTAGAAACAGTAAGGAAGAGACCGCTGCATATTTCCACAGGTCTGTACGTTTAGGTGCTCCTCGTCCTGCAGACCACAGGCTGGAAAATGTTCCCCGGCGCCAGGGACAACGGTTTTACGCCGTTCCTTATGAGACACACTTCAGCTGTTATTGCGCAAATTCGCGTTTTACCGAGACGGGCGTAACAGCGCGGCGATAAAGCGCTTCATGGAGCAACGGTTTATTCCCTCACATCCAGCTACGGCGCTCCTGTTTTGCTGTGTTTTGTTGCCACGTTTCTTTCTCACGAAGACAGGCTACAGAAGCAAGGGTTTTACTGAATGCCCGACATTCGTTAGCCGACCTACTGCGTCAGACTGCTCGTAAACAACCAGCAATTGTGGACGCGGTAAAGCTTTTCCAACCTAAGAAGCAAGGACCGTGCACATGATACTCGAAGTATTAAGCCTACCGGCATATAAATCAGGATCTTTAAGCTCGACTTAGGAGCATGACGAGAACTGCAAAAACTGAAAAAAAAAATTCCATAAAATAAAATAAAAATTAAAACTATCATGGAGAGAGCCTTTTCCTCTTCTGTAACCTTTACTTACAAGGAAAGTAATTAGGCTCCAACAAACAGAAATACACCAAAATTGTATGATAGATAATGTAAAGGTCTCTTATTGCACTAGTTATACTCCCGCATCGGCAAAACTCTACAGTCACCCATTAGAGGCCTCTGCGTGTGCCATGCCGCATTGCAGTTTGACCTGCCGGTACGCCAATAGTGACGGTGCAGTGTGCCTCTGAACTTGTGTTTTGTGACGTTATTTGTGTAGTGAAGCGTCAGATGGGTCGACGATTGGTAATCAATCCTGATAATGTATTGCAGTTGGTTGAAATTCTGAAGAGCCCTTCTTAGCGAATACGGTCTAGGTGTAGAAGAAAAATCATTGACAAGTTTTCTGGTATCTATTATAGTGTTGAAATATGAGCATAGATCAGAAACACTATAATAGATAATAGGTAACATGCGAATGATTCATCTTCTACATCAATACCATCTAAACGATGAAGGTTTCTTCGTAACTTCACCTCAACCAGTCACACTATATTAGGAGGATTACCAATCGCCGACCCATCCGACACTTCACCACACAAATAACGTCACAAAACGCAACTTCAGAGGCACACTGCACCGTCACTACTAGCGTACCGGTACGACAAAGTGCAATGTGGCATGGCACACGCAGAGGCCTCTAATGGGCGACTGCAGAGTTTTGCAGATGCGGGAGTATCACTAGTGCAATAAGAGACCTTTACATTATCTATCATACGATTTTGGTGTATTTCTGTTTTTTCGAGCCTAAGTACTTTCCTTGTTGGAGATAAATAATATGTAAGTGCTAAATAAGTAACAACCAGTAGAAACATGGATTTCATAATAATTCGAAATCCTATGTGTAGCTCTACCTACAACATCGGATTACCTTACAAATAAGTTAATGTGCTAAATTATTTAACCTTATACACGTAAGTGAGAAAAAGTTGGGCAAATAGTTTGAAGTTGTGTTTCAGTACAACATGCTCTCAGTGTCAAGAACTTTATGGAGGCAGGCTGTTTTGATGTGCATTTTAGGTGAAATATGTTTTAGGGTGATGGAACCGGCCCTCGCAAACGATGGGATGTCTCCGCTGAAAGAAGAAATAGTTGCATTGTGAAGCTGACCAGCTGATGCCAACGTAGCGGAACTCAGAGGAAGGTTTCTTAATGCTTGATTTAACCGTTTTCTGACTGCTGATTGTGTTGTTAGGTTCAACACTATGTTATTGTGCCACGGCGGACGGCAGAGAGCAGAGTGACGGCGAGCTCCGACAGGATTCCAATCCCACGGGTATTGAAGTGAATAAGGTGGAGGCCGACATCATATGCTACCCAGACTTAGATGTTTGAAAAAATGAAAAATTACTACCAGAGGCCCACTATTGAGCGGCACTCTGTCAAGCATGAGAACTACAACTCAGAATTAATACGCTGGCTGGCATGTTCAGGAAAGCAGATAGAAAAAAAAAATACGTTGCTTCTTGAAACACAGTTTCCACTCTAAACGTAGGTGTAGACCAGATGTGGCTCAAATTCAAAGAAGTGGTATCGACAGCAATTGGCAGTTTTATACCAAATAAATTAATAGAAGAAGGTGATGATCCCCCTTGGTACACAAAACAGATCAGGACACTGATGCAAAAGCAAAGGAAAAGGCATGCTAAATTTAAAAGAACATAAAATCCCCAGGATTGTCGATCCTACACAGAAGCTCGAAATTTAGCGAGGATCTCAATGCGAAGTGCCTACAATACTTATCAAAACGAAACTCTTTCTCAAAATTTGACTGAAAACCCAAAGAGATTTTAATCATATGTTAAATATACTAAGGGGAAAACACAAACAATACCCTCACTCCGTGATAGTAATGGCGATCCTGCCGAGAACAGCGCTACTAAAGCACAGTTACTAAACATAGCTTTTAGAAACTCATTCACCAAAGAAGACGAAACCAATATTCCAGATTTTGAATTACGAACAGAGGCCGTAATCAGTAACGAAGAAGTAGATATCATCGGAATAGTGCAGCAACTAAAATCACTTAACAAGAACAAGTCTTCTGATCCGGAGTGTATACCCATTAGATTTCTATCTGATTATGCTGAAGCGATAGCCCCTATCTTTACAGCCATATACAACCGCTCTCTCAAAGAAGGATCTGTACCAAAAGATTGGAAAGTTGCACAGGTCACACCTATAATCAAGAAAAGCAGTAGGAGTAACCCACTAAACTACAGCCCCATTTCATGGACGTCAATTTGCAGCAGGGTTTTGGAATATGTCCTCTATTCAAATATTATGAATTATCTCGAACAGAATGATCTTTTGACCCAAGGTCAACACGGATTTAGAAAATATCGTTCATGGGAAACACAACTAGCTCTTTATTCACACGAAGTGATGTGCGCTGTCGACAAGTGTTCGCAAATCGATTCCGTATTTCTTGATTAGCAGATGGCTTTTGACACCGTACCTCAGAAATGGCTTTTAATCAAATTCCTTGGTTATGGTAAATCGCCCCAAATTTGCGATTGGATAGGGGATTTCCTGTCAGAGAGGACACATTTCGTAGTAATCGATGGTAAGGCATCGACTAAAACAGAAGAGATATCGGGCGTTCCTCGGGGTAGTGTTATTGGTCCATTGTTGTTCCTTATTTACATAAACGATTTAGGGAAAAATCTAAGTCGCTCTCTTAGGTTGTTTGTAGATGACGCCGTAATTTACCGTCTAGTGAAATAATCTGAAGATCAAAACCAACTGCAGAACGATCTGAATAAGATATCACTATAGTGTAAAAATTGGCAATTGACTCTAAATAATGAGAAGTGTGAAGTCCCCCATGAGTACGAAAAGAAATCCGTTAAACTTTGTTTACAAGATAAATCAATCAAAAATGAAGGACGTAAACTAAACAAAGTACCTAGGAATTACTGTTACTTCAGACGTAAACTGGAAAGATCACGTAGATAATGTTGTGGGAAAGGCGAACCAGAGACTGCGATTTATTGGCAGAACCCTTAAAACATGCAACAGAACTACAAAAGAAACTGCAGACACTACGCTTGTCCGTCTGTTTTTGGAGTATTGCTGCCCAGTGTGGGATCCTTATCAGTTTGGTTTGACGGCAGACACCGAAAGAGTCCAGAGAAAGGCAGCTCGTTTCGTATTGTCACGTTATAGGGGAGACAGTGTTTCTGAAATGATACAGAATCTGGGATGGGAATCATTACAACAACGGCACTTATCGCTGCGGCGTGGGCTACTTAAGAAACTCCAATCGCCAACATTCTCCTCCGAATGCAAAAATATATTGTTGACTCCCAATTACATAGGTAGAAATGACCATCAGAATAAAATACGAGAAATCAGATCTCGAACGGAGAGATTCAGGTGTTCTTTCTTCCCGCGCGCTATTCGAGAATGGTAGTTCGCTGAACCCTCTGACAGGCACTTGAAATGTGATTTGCAGAATATCTCATGTAGATGTAGATGTAGATGAAGGTGTCGCTAGAGTGGAAGGTAGTCCTGTGTAAGGACGAAGAGATGGTGGGGTGATTGGGCCGACGAGATGGACCGAGCGAGGATTACGACGAAATGGACAGAGAGATGGGGCAAGCAGGACAGTATAGACAAAGACAAGGAGAGGATTAGATGGGAAATGGGCTGCAAAGGTATGGAGTAAATAAGTAACCAGGCACATGTTATAACACTCTTGTGCGACACCTTCTTGAGTATAGTTCATCTATTGAAGATCTTTAAAGAAGACAATGAAAAAATTCTGAGGGCTGCTGGGATTTTTAGTGTTTTGTTCTATTACCTCGCGAATATTACAGATACTTCGAAAAATGAAATGCGAATTTCTGAAAGGAAGTAGTCGTTATTTTAGAGAAACACTAATGAGGAAATTTAGACGGCCGGAATTTGAAGCTGATTTCGGAACTGACATTTCGCTTAAAGACCACTGTGATAAAGACGAATTTGTGCTCATACAAAGGCATACCAGCATTCGTTTTCTCTCCCTCTGCCTGTGAGTGGGACAGTGAATTTACTAACAACGGTACCAGGTACCCTCCACTACGCACCGTATGATGCCTTGTGGAATACAATTATTAGATGTAAATGTGGCTTTGTCAATAATGCTTCCCATCGGCATCTATCATGACGAGAATCTGAATAAATGGCTTTGTAATCTACCAGGAGGAGCAGAGACACTTTTGCAGCTCAGTCATTTTTTGTGATGCCTATCTTACTGCTGGTAGTCCCTGAATGCTATAAATTGCTTTAACGAATTCACAATACATGCTTATTGCGCACAGATCTTTACTAATGCCGACTTAATACCGATAGAAATTTTCGATCAAATAGATCATTCAAATAACGCGGCAGCCACATCTTTGCAAAATAAAACAACGTACGATCGTCTCCCAAAATGAAAGCCCCAAAGAGGAAGAGGGAGAGCCGCTGCAGTTAAGAATATCAGTTCTAACAAAAATGTTTTAGTGGAGGAAAAAACAATCAAAAATAACAAACAAAACACACAACTTTCACCTAACAATAAACAAATAAATATAATGGCTCTGAGCCGGTGCGATCACTATCGCCCCTTTTATATCGATCTATCGGATAGTGCTCGCCTGTTTATCTTTGACGTACGAGATCGTTCCCAGGGGCTCTGCCCTGGAAAGAGGAGTAACCACGCGATAGTATGTTTACCAGAGCAATGACGGCAAGGACGAGTGCGCCAGGAGGCGCACACGAGGTGGTCATGTCTGTCAGTGTGTCCGTCTGCGGCAGCATGACACGGGGGAATCGCTGATGTGGTGAAGATTACCGCTGCTTGTCTGGTTTTTCTGTAAGCGGACGGCTGAGTTCGGCGGGGAGGGACTGTCTGCCTTACATGCAAGTGCGGTTTCCGGACTTTGGAACGATATTTCGCATGGTGGTGCGTTTCCTGGGGCAACGAGTGACTGGTATTATATTGCTAAAGGAAGTGCTCCGGCTTTATGTGTTATTCTGACTGTTCCTGGTTGAGTGTTGCTGAGCTACCTAACTGGTGAAAATTTTGTCCCCCTGCAAGTCATTGTTCTGGCTTTCGTTTCATAGAAGCCTTGTGAGAAATGGTTTCACACGCCTATAACTAATGCCTTTGAGCTTCTTAAGTTTCGTGTACTGTTTCGTGGGACTGTCAACTGTTTCGTTCGAGCGGGCGCGCTGTGTGCGGGGACAGCTCCGTTTACCGGATTGGCTGTCGTCCGTGTGCTCCCGTCGCTGAAAGTACGCCAATAGGACTGCTGCCTGGGCTCCCACCTTAAGTTACGTAATTATATACCTTTAAATCATGAAAACTTTTACTAAAGTGGATCCGGATTGTGAAATTCGGCTGTCTTCTAAGGGCGCCAGAACTTGATTCTTGCTTCAGCATTTCAGGTGTATCCTGTAGTGTAGTTCTTGTAACGAGTTTCGTGATACCAGAGTCTCTGTGCACTTTCAGACTTAAAGTGGCTAGTCTCGTAACATTTTGTAAAGTACTCAACCAAATCATTTAATTACGTAATTAAGTAAACTGATTGTACCCCTTTAAGATAAGACTTACGTAAATTAGTTGTTTAAATTTATCGTTTTTCTTAAAAGCGTAAATGAGTTAATGGAAACTTATTTAATTTGTAAAAGAGTGTGGATTTTTTTTTCTGGTTACATTTGTCTGTTGTGTTGTAAAAGCTATTTCTTCGGTTAAAAAACCTTTGGGTCCTTTCGTTTAATGTATGTATTTAGAATTCAATTTAATTTTTTTCTTTTTTTTTTTTAGAATTTTTCGGAATTGTTTTTTTTTTTTTTTTTTTTTTTTTTTTTTTTTTTTTTTTTTTTTTTTTTTTTTTTTTCTAAAATTGTGATATCTATTTCAATAAATTTTGGGTCTCAGTGAAAGATGTTCGATACAATCCTTGGGCAGCCCTTCCACGTTTCCCGCTCTGAAGTTTGTTAATCTACTGCTCGCTGGTCACGTGTTCCGTAATTGGCAGTGTCACAGGCTCTCTGCAGGAAAGAAGGGGAGAATCTAAGAAGATGGGACAAGGAGAGTGAAGCTGATGAAAGTGATATTGATAACATCGGTAACCTGGAATGTATTTACTAGCAACGAAGCATTTCCACGTTCTTTTGTGCTGAAGGTTCGATTATGTCTCAGGATTCTGAAAACTGGAAATGTAATGGAGTACACAATAATGTTTATGATTTCATTCCTTATTTCTGTATAATTAGAAACGTTCTAGTAAATCGACGTAAGCTGAATGTGTAAATAGAATTGAATTGTTCTTCATTTAATTTCTCATGTTCAAACTGTAACTAAAAATTTTCGTTCTTAACCTTGTGCTAGTCACAGAAAATTGCATTTAACCAGATTTTAATGCATTTTATATAAAATGTTAGCTTCTCCCACTACCTTCTAAAATAAAGTTCAATTACATACGAGTATATAGTATCTAAATAACCTGAAAGAAAGTCAAAATTAAAGCATTTATGATAAAACATTAAAATCAAAATGTTAAAATGTCTGTAAATCTATTGGATTCTGGCTTTTAATTTCAAGAGACTGCAGTTTCTAGTGAGACTTGTATTTTCTACTACGATTAATAAACCACAGGGCAATTTATTCAGTACTGTGGAGTGGATTTGACATACCCATGTTTCTAACAAGGACAACTTTATGTCACTTACTCAGGGGTGGCCTCACCCAAGAAATTATTAAAGTTAGATCCTGGACAAGTAACAAGAAATATTGTTGATAGTAAAGTTGTTAATTAAATAAATGCATGAATGTTACATATCATTTTGATTACTATCTTTCTTTGATTGGATACTGTACTTAAAATTTTGTATATTATGCAAGACAGCCTTATTTCTTACATATTCTCTGATAAATATGTTATTAGAAAAAAGGAGATGTACAGGAGAGAAGAGATAGGAGAAGTACTAAATCAGTCTTAAATAAATAGCCAGGCAACGTCGGGTTTTCAGCTAGTTTACAGATAAATATCTCAAGCGGTAGCACGTGTCGACCCATAATGAAACATCATTATCAGCACGTGGTATAGTCACCATGGAAGACAATGCAGGTGCTGATTCGAACATGCATTCGGTCATACAGATGGCGAATCATTATTCCACGGATTCTCCACATGTTCATGTAGTTCTGAAAGAGTTGTTGGTTGACTAGTCGTCTATCACATTTCATATTGCTCGATCTGAAACAAGTCCAGGTATCGTTCTGACCAGGGTAGATGCTGCCTTGTAGAGCACTTTGAGGTTTGCTCGAAGAGTGTACAATGTATATCTACATCTATATGTATACTCTGCAAGTCACATTGAAGTGCATTGGAAAGGGTTCATAGAAATACTTTTATAATATTTATGTACATACATTCTATAATAGCACGTGGGAGAAAGGAAAACCTATATCTGCTTTCAATCTGATTCTCTTATTTTATTATGATGACTAATTCCCGATGTAGTAGGTGCTAAGAAAATATGTTGGTGAAAGTTGGTGAAACAAATTTCTCAAACAGATCTGGCCGCATCGAATAACGCCTTTCTTTTGATGATTTCCACCCCCAATGGTATATAATTTCCGTGACACTCTCTTCCCTACCTCGCGGCAACATAAAACGAGCTGCCCTTCAGTGAACTTTCTTTAAATCGTCCGTCAGTCCCACCTGGTGTTGATCCCACAATGCGGAAAAATACTGCAAAATAGGACGCGCAAGTGTAGTTTAGGATGTTTCATTAGTAAAAGTGTTACATCTTCTAAGTGTTCTGCAAAAAAATATTAGTCTTTGGTTTGGTTTCCCTACAATATTTCTATTCGTTCTTTTCAATTTAACCCATTAATGCCCATCGTCGCGAATTCTTGTCATACCGTTGTGATGTTTATAAATGGAAATATAAATGTTTATGAGCGCCAATTTTGATAGGTACCGAATCTACACAAAGATGATATTGTTTCTAACATGTGCTGCCACCTTTCTGGGTGGTGCAGGGAATGCTGCAACAGTTAGATATTCTCGCATTTGTTGACGAGTCACACATAAGAAGTTATCGTCTTTGTTTGGAGAATTACGGCACAATAAAGAGGCAAGTTTGATTCTCAATATTACTTATATATCCTATAGTATCTGTGGCGTTACGTAAATCACCTCAGCAACGTTTTGTCCAAGTACATTTATCTTCACTGCACTGATGCAGTAGGTCATTGGCCTCAAGCTACAGGAACAAGGCGAAGATGTAAAAAACCAAACTGCACCAGGCATACAGTGTTTGTGTGTAGCAAATGTAACATTAATCTCTGTTTGAACACGAGAAATCTCATAAATAGAGTTACATGCAATATTTATAGTTAAATTGATAGCAACAATGTATTTTCGATTTTTAATTATAGGAGTACAGTTTGTACTAATCTAAGGTCAAATTAATCCCATCTTAATAAAATCTTACGCACCTGACCTGAAAAACAAGACAATTTCACAGTCTACATGCGTGGCGGAGGGTACTTTATAATAGACGCCCACACCTAAGTACAATTTTATACTTATGTTAATGGAATTTTTCAGTGTCTTCGTCCATTTTCTACTAGTTTTTGAATAAAAGCATTCCTGTTACATCGTAGTCTTATATTTGAGTATCGGCAAGGAACATCTGATGTTACCCATGAGAGCTCAGATGGAATACCAGTAATAACCGAACAAGGGAAGCCGAAGGTGGAAAGATTATATAGAGGGACAATAAAATGGAAATGAAGAAAGGGAATAAGGAGCAGATGGTGTCATATGAGACACGATACGACGAGAAGACATTGACAGAGAAGTGGAAACAGTTGACAATATTCTCTCGCAGGACCTGAGGTCCTTCTACATTTACATACATACTCTCCAAGAGTGGCAGAGAGTTCATCGAACCACTTTCGTATGTCTCCCATTATCTAATAGCTCGAGTGAAAAATGAACACCTAAACCTTTCTGTTTTCGATCTGATTTATTATGATAATCATGTCTTTCCACTTAGGTGACTGCTAACAATATATGTTCACATTCATTAGAGACGTTTGGTGAAAGAAATTTGGCAAATAGATTTCGCTGCAACAAATAACGCCTTTCTTTTAAGGATTTCCACCCCAAATCGTGGATCGTTTCCGTTACACTCTCTCCCTTATATTGCGAAAATACAAAACAAACTGTCCTCTGAACTTTCTATCGCTCGTCAGTCCCACTTGTTGGGGATCCCACAATAGGTAGCAATAATTTAAGATAGGAGCACAAGTGTAGTGTAATCAATTTCTTTAGTAGAACTGTTGCATCTTATGTATGTTCTGCGAATGAAACGTAGGCTTTGATTCGCCTTTCCTACAATATTTTTACATTTTTCCAATTTAAATTCTTCGTCATTATTATTCCTAGGTATTTAGTTGAATTAACGGCCTTTATATTTGACTGATTTATCGTGTAACTGAAGTTGAATGGATTTCTTTTAGTACAGGGTCAGTTGCCAAGTTTTGTATCATGCATATATCTCAATCTGAGAGTGAAAGATATTTGATACGGGGAAAATACCCCCAGACTTCAAGAATAATTGACTAAGTCATGGTTGCAAATTACTACTCGAATTATATACAGAAGAAAGTAAAAACTGTTAGAAGCCAGCAAGTTTGTATTCAGAAGAAACTTCGCAACACGAGAGGTAATACTGACTCGTCGGAGATAGTTAAAGTAAAATCAAAATCTGCGTTTATGGCTTTTGTAGAATTGGAAAAAGCTTTTGAAACTGTAAACTGTTGGTAGCAAGGGTAAAACACAAATACGAGAAGTTTTATGTGACACAACGGCTATTATAAGTGTGGATTGGGACATGATGGAGACGAAATGATTGAGTAGCGAGTAAGACATCTACTATTCTATCTGTTCATTCAGTAATCCGTAAACGAAAGTAAGGAGAAATTCGAAATGGAAATTAAAGTTGAGATTGAAGACATAAATATACTGCGGCTCGGCGATGACATTATTATTCTGTCGGAAACACCGATGATTCTTGAAGAACGACAGAGCGGTATGAGCCTTCTCTAAAAAGAGGGATATGACACCAACAAGAGAGAAAAGAGGTGTACGGATTCTAGATGAATTAAATTAGATCATATTGCGGAAATTAGATAATGAAATGAGAGAATGACATTCCGTCAGCTTCTGTCTTGTAATCTGCAAAAATAATTGTTGCACAAAATGGCTTCAAAATGTTTATTAGGGACTTGTTTTGTCAGGTCTCTGCAGTAATTATCACATCTCGCACATATGGGCTGTAAAATGTGATACAAAGAAACACTCCAAGACGTAAAAGAAAACATAACTACGAACTCTGACTCTTAATTTCTGTGAATGGTTGAGACTAACTATGAACTACAGTTACCTTACTGTCTTTCGAAATAGTCACCTCCCATAAGAATGTATCGCTGAGCTCTGCGGTACATGTTCTGAAAACTTTGCACGAAATCTTGCACTGGGATGATGTTCAAAAGTATCGTAACATTTCGTTGGATGTCAATTCTCTTTCTTTTCAAAGCGAGTTTTATTCCAGGAAATAGGATGGAGTCTGGAGGACTGTCATCTGAAGAGTATGGTGGATGTTCAAGTTCCACCACACCCTTCTTTGCCAGAAACTGTTTGGTGATATTGGCTGTGTGTGGGCGTTGTCGTACAACTTGAACATCGACCTTTTTCGTCGGATCTCAATCATTCTTCCTATTCCCTCGACTCACACTCGCTTTGAAAGGAAAGAGTTTTGACAACATTACTCTCATTCAACAAAACGTGAGGAGGCTTTTGGCTGCTGTGGATTAGCTGCGCACATTCGGGCGCCGTGCTGCGCTGCGCGAGTCCGTTCGCCGTCGGGAGTTCGAATCCACCATCGGGCATGGGTTTTTGTGTTCTCTTTTGGTTAGTTTATCTTAGTTTAAGTAGTTTGTAAGCAACGGAATAATAACCACGTCGGCCGCGGTGGTCGAGGTGACTGAGGCGCTCCAGTCACAGTCAACACGGCCACTACGGTCGGGGATTCGAATCCCCACTCGGGCGTGGATATTTGTGCCGTCCTAGTTCGTAAGTAGTTCATAAGTAGTTTGTAAGTTTAGGGACTGATGACCCCGTAGTTAAGTCCCATAAGCTTAACATTTGAACATTTTTGAATAACCACGCACTTAAGTCCGATAGATTTACAAACATTTAAAACATTTGAAGCCTATGAACACCATCTTAAAGAAGACTTCGTACACAGATTGAAGGACATCGCAAAACTCAGCTGTGCATATTTATGGGAGGTCACCATTTCGAAGAACAGTAACTGTAGTTCATAGTTCATCTACTTTAATGTTTCAGCAGTGTTCACCGAACTTTATTGACAGAGAATGTAATTATTATCTAGGCCGATGAGCTATTATAATAAATTAATTCTTCATAAATATTTATATAGTATGTTTACGTTGAAAATGGCAAACGGCCAAACCGATATTCATCGTTATTAATTACAATCTTAATAAAATATTTGTAGAGCAATATAAAACTAATATTTAACCCAGCTGGAACCACGTGATTTTCCCGGATTCGACTACCCAAAATGGGTGGATTCCAACCCAGTATGATATTTGTTGTTTTGTTTTTTAATTAAATTCAAAACATATTTCATAGGAATGTAACAAACAACGTACCATCACCAGCAAAAGCTGTAGCTTGACTGATTACAATGGTACTAAAATGGAGAAGGTGATAAATCTTGTGCCTTAATAAGCTTACAAAATAAAGGACTTGGGTTGGATTCCAACCATACGTGGTTCTCACAGGGTTAATAAGTAAAATGTATGATGGCCGAAGTATAGAGACCTGGATAGCACAAAAAGAAAGAAAAATGTCGTAGAAGAGACATTTTTAGCGTTGAGTGGTTTTTTCAGTGCTAATATCTTTTCTGAAGGCACTTGCCTTGACTGCAGCCTTATATGGGAGTGAAACGTGGACTATGAGGAATACAGAAAAGAAAAGAAGTGAAGCTTTTGAAATGTGATTCATCAGTCGAATTACATGGGTAGATCCTATAACTAATGAGGAAGTAATGAACAGAATTTGTGTCTGAATGAAGGCTTCGATTGAAATGACACACTCTTAAGCATTAGCGACTAGTTAATTTGGTATTAGAGGAAAATATGTGTGTATTTGTGTAGGAGCGGGACATAAAACTCAGAGGAAAATCGTAGACGAGTGTAGTAAACACGTTCAAATGTATGTGTATTGCAGTTGTTACTCGGAGTTTGAGACGTTTACACAGGATAAGGTAGATGGAGAGAAGCTGCAAACCAGTTTCCGCACTGAAGAGGACACTTTCAACAACTCTTTCTTGCATACTTTCGAAGTAACTTTTACGTGTGTGATTTCTGTTCCGTTACAAACGATGTGCCATGTGCACGTATGAAATGGAGTCAGGTCCAAAATCTGTTCTGCTAGACTTTATTCACAAAACTTTATTCACATTGTATGTCTTTCGAAATAGGAGGAAGCTGGTGTGAAACTGTATCCTTATGTCTTTGACCGTGGAGTCACACCAAGGTATTTGTGTTAGCGCAATGTGTGTTGACTTATGTAGAAGGTAGTTTTCGTCTCATGACGCATTATAATACGAGAATATCGAACTGAGAGACATTGTTTGAGTTCCTGTCTAATTACTGCATAAAATAGCTTAGAAGACCTTAAATATGAAAAATTTAGAATAGAAAAAAGCTGTTTCAGGAGGACTGATGTTGAGCCGTTTACGTTTTCGGTCTGTCGATCGTGGACAATTACGTAACACCAATATTTATGGTTTAAAATGTTAGAAACAATGGGCTGAATGACGAGTTGAAAAGACATTTCCGCGGTAACCGCGTCCAGCATTGTCGGGTGTCTATAAAAGTAGGAGCGCCGCGTTGCCCGGCGACCACGCCCCGCTCTCTCCAGTTGGCGAGCAGCGGGGTGTGCGTGGGCCCACACTTTGTGGTGTTGGGGGCCACGTGGAATCTTCCATTCTTCATTCAAGTAACCACCAGCCGCGTCCAGTCACCAATGGCGTCCTGCAGGTGCAGGGCGGCTGCCAGCGTGACGTCACAGGGGTGGTCCGACTGCCGGGACGCGCGGAAGTCGGTCTGTCGCGGCGGACACAACAGAGCAGCGAGCGACAGCGACTGGACTCCGTCGAATGCCACAGAACAAGTTGTTTGGGTCGGCATCTTCTGCAGCAATTTCAATGTAAGGTAAGGAGTGTATTCATTCGTCAGATGTGATTTTTTTTTTTACACTATAAGGAGCTGGAAAAAGGAGTAGCGATACTGGTGGTGGTGACTAAGGAAGGGAACAGTGTGGCCAGCCAAAATTTACAATGTGTAAAGGTGACTCATTTTACGAGGTCGATGATTAAGATGTTTAGCTTCTGGGGATTTCCTCCATAAAGTAAATATTTAAACATGAAAACAGCTCTTATCTGAAAGCCAACCCTTCTCTATTTCTCTTTACCGTTCACAGCTCTTATCTGAAAGCCAACCCTTCTCTATTTCTCTTTACCGTTCACAGATAAAAAATGGCGGTAATCTTTTATATTTATTTTTATAAAATCTTGTACTATGTTGATTGCAGAGGCCTGTGCGCAGACCTCTCCAGACATCGCGCGGAACATGCGAGTTGCACCAAGCGACCTGGTGACCGTACAACTAGGCATCTCAACCAAGCCTGCTGCGGCAAGCGCCGTGCAGCGCCAGTGCCGGAGTCAGCGGCGGCTGCGCGAGTTGTGAGGCTGTGGCGAGGGCGCCTCTGCGCGGTGCCTGCTGTCCTCCGTCCAGCCGCCGCCACCCCTGGTCGCGCGCTCCGGTCGGCGGCGACAGCGGAGGAGAGGCGGAGGAGAGAAGCCGTCTGGCAGGTGTCTGGCCTGCCGAGGCTCCGCTCTGGCCGGCGGGCGGCGCAAGTAGAGGCGACACTCCTGACGGTCCGCCAGGGGGCGGGACCAGCGGTCTGGGCGCAGGGGGGATTTCCGAGGCTGGAGAGGGAGGGGGTCCGTGAGCTGCGGCACTCGGCAGCCGCGCAGTTTGCTGCGTCGGCCCGTGCCGCGGCTAACACACGGACCCTCCTCCTCAGCTCTGGCCGAGGTCGCCCTCCGGCGCTTACAGGTTGCGGGTCCATCTGACGCCAAGTCTCAGAAGGGCCGCCGCCGCTGCCGACGCCACAGGACGCGGCGGTCTCCGCTCACTACCCGGAAACGGCAGCCCTGCTGAGGCGCAGGAAGCGGCGGAGCGTCTCAGATATCGCGTACGACGGCCGCAATCCGGGAGAGGCCTATTGGGGGGAACTGAAATGAATCTATAACGCATTGTACACGTGTCTGTAAATAAGCTCAAACAGAATGCAATAAAAAACATAAATGTAAAATTTATGTGTTTTCATTTTCATTTTAAAGTATTTAATAAGTTACTGTATGATGACATTTAACTCGAATCAGGGTTCTAGTGGCTCTTAAGTTTCCGTTTACAAGCTTAAGTCACTATATATGAGCTGTAAATATAAGAAGAACTAGAGTACGCTCCTATGAAGAGACTATGAAGTTGGACACCTACAAGCACTTAAGCATCAATACATTCTCATCCTGTGATACTTAGAATTTATAGTACTTCAGGTGGCATTAATAACTCAAGCTATAAAGAAAATAAGAGAAGTAGCCACGTAATACGAAATGTACTCAATAACATTAGTTTCAAAAATTAAAAAAGTAATGCAAAAAATTCGGTATAAAAAGACCATTTACTAAAAAAAAAAAATAATAATAATAATAATTCTATCGGACCAAACTGTGTGCTCATCAGTCCGTAGCTTACAAACTACTTAAACTAAGGTAACCTAACCTAAGGACAACACACACACCCATGCCCCAGGGAGGACTCTAACATCCGACGGCGGGCAACCGCGGACTCCGGAGCGAGGCGCCTTAGACAACTCAGCTACTCCACCGCGGCGACCATTTTCTCGTCAGTTTTATACAACCTAAGAAATTTTCAAATGTTTGTTAAGCTTATGGGACTCAACTACGGGGTCATCAGTCCCTAAACTTACAAACTAGCTAATACTAAGAACGGCACAAATATCCATGCCCGAGGGGGGATTCGAACCCCCGACCGTCGTTGCCGTGCAGACAGTGACTGGCGCGCCTCAGTCGCCTCGGACACTGCGGCCGGCTATACAACCTAGTGGGTGGTTCATGTCACAGCCATGATGTATGTTATATCGAATGATATTCAAAAAAATACAGTTCTGAGACTAAGGTTCTCCTCTAACGTCAGCGCTGCTGAAGAACTTTTAAATCCTTATCTTGTTGCTTCTAGTTTCGCTACCACGTTTTACGCGCGTTCCAGTGTAAATGAGTTCCCCCTTGATGTTATGCAAACCGTATAACCTAAGGAGAAAATGGGTTGCATACAAACAGGCGTTAACGTTCTCCGCTTATGGATCTGGCCAGATTAAGGCCGTCAGGTAAGGTCTGTGCATGCATTTGCTGTCTGTGCTCATTGTATATGTGAGCGAGCAGAAGTACGTACTGTCCACACAGCATATCACTGTCAGGATCTGGTTTATTAAATCTATTCACCGCCCACTTACTACACCGAAGTTAGCCTACAACTGCAGAGGAATTCGAAAAAGCCATCAAAAACTCAAGAATCAGTAAAGTCACAGGACCAGATGAAATTCCAGTCGAACTTAAAACTCCTTGATGAAGAAGGTATCATAGTCCCACACAAACTCTTTAACAAAATTTACGACAGGCGTCATTACTCCGACGAATGGCTGTTATGAACTTCCATACCTTTGCCAAAAAATAGAAGTGTGAGAAAATGTGAAGATCACAGGCTCGTAAGTCTTTGATCCAGTACCTGAAAATATTTCTGAGAATCATCCATCAAAGGCTATACAAAAAAAATGTGAGAATTTCACTGTTAAGACACAAGAGAAGCAATAGTTGCATTAAACGTTCTAGTCCAAAAATGCTATTACCAGGGTACAAATGCAGGCCTTCGTGTCATTGACTAAGATGAAGCATTCGATCGTGTACAATATTACAATAAACTCATGGAAATTCTCAAATGAATTGATATAAATGAAAAACATATTCGGTGCATAGAGAATTTATATTGGAATCAGACAGCACAGGTAAACTTCGTTAATATGTCACTGACTTTGTCAACGTAGAGGAGTCCGACAAGGATGCATTCTGTCTCCTCTGTTATTTTATTTATACTTTGAGAGTATTTTACAGGAGGCACTGATGATATAGAAAAAGGCAAAAAAGTTAATGAAGCCTATATCAAAAACATTCGTGATGCTGATGAAACAGTATTGATAGCTGATAATTGAGATGATCTTCAGCAACTTGCCAACATAGTAGAAGAATACATCAGTACTCTATGTCTGAATATTAACATCAAAAAGACTAATTAAATTATTCTTACACGAGAGTCCGACGCCTTATCGAACGAAATCCTTTGATTTCGAGGGTCTGTAGTACAAAGAGTAAACTAGTTTAACATATATCGGAGCCTGGTTTTGTGAACGCCCGTAACGCTTTCATAAAATTTAAGAACTTACAAGCACTGATCTACAGCTGAACCTTAGAGTCCGACTTGCAAAATGCTACATCTGGCTGTGCTCCTATATGGATCTGAAGGATGAACACTAAGTACAACATCCAAGAGGTTACAGACCTTTGAAATGTGGATTTATAGCAGTATGCTGAAAATAACGTGGACTGCAAGAATAACCATCATCGAAGTATTGGAAGAAAAAAGTTCAAATGTTTGTAAAGCTTATGGGACTTAACTGCGGGTCATCAGTCCATAAACTTACAAATTTATGCGAAAGGCAGCACAAACATCCATGCCCGAGGGGGGCTTAGAACCCCCGCCTGGGGACGACCTCTCGCATCGAAGCATAGTGCCTCAATGGGCACGGCCATTCCACCGCGGCATAGAAGGGCGATGAAGATTATCCTGGCTAGACAATATAAAGCATAAAGTAGTGGACAGGAGAAAGAAGTATCGACAAACTGTTACATACTGCGGTTCATGGAATCAAGATACATCCTGTGATCGCAAACATCAATTAATGGATAAGCAGCAGCAGAAGAAGAAGAAGAAGAAGAATAAGAGTTATCTTCACGTCTTTGAATGCGTCCACGCTACCTCTGGCTTACACTAAGCAGGCAGGAATCTGTCGCTTTGATCGTGCAAGTAATTCAGCAAAGGGAATCTCGGCACTTAGCGCAATTCACTGTAGCCGGCACTGAATACAAATCAATTTTCGACCCAAAGATCGACCAGAAAAGTGTTAGCTTACAGAATTTACATGAATTACAGCCACACAGAAACTATGCTCACTAAAATCTTCAAACATGAACAACAAACGCTCTAACGCGCAATGCTGTGGAGTGCGCGGCAGTACCCCGTCGGAGGTTCGAGTCCTCCCTCCGGCGTGAGTGTGTTATCCTTAGCGTTAGTTTAACTAGTTTACAATCAATATGAACCGATGACCATTGCAGTTACGTCTCATAGCTTACAGACACGGGTTAGGAGATAAAAAAAACAGGTCACAGTACAGATTGTTCGCGAAATGGGAAACTAAAAACAAGTCACATCAGTGGCTCACTTACGGTACACTCAAAGAGCTTAAATTTCATAGAGTGGCGATAGGTCCGCCACATTTGATGCAAGCGTAACTGGCGGCTGCCATGTTATTTGGGGTATGCCACACAAAAAAATGTTCAAATGTTTGTAGAGTCTATGGGACTTAACTACGGGGTCATCAGTCCCTAAACTTACAAACTACTTATGAACTAGCTAATCCGAAAGACGGCACAAATATCCATGCCCGAGGGGGGATTCGAACCCCCGACCGTAGTGGCCATGCAGACCGTGACTGGAGCGCCTCAGTCCCCTCGGCCACCGCGGCCTATGCCACACACATCAGAGAATTTTAACTGTTTACATTTCCACGTTTTAAATGAAGATTGACTACTGAACACGGATGTGCATCAAGTTCCGTCAGACTTTATCGAAGCTGCGAATTGACGAGCCTTGTATTATATTTCCTAAAAATTCGGTAATAAAGTCTCACGAACCTGTCACTAATACAGTTCCATTTCGAAGTATAACAGATAGCTGAGGTTTGCAATAAAAACAAAACTGTCGCAATGATAATATTTGCGTTAATTATAATGCGTGTAGGTCTACATGATCTAAACGAGTTGTGAAACATACAGTGAACAGTAATTGCTGTGTCGGACGATCATGATCACGGATTTGCATCTGTTATTAATGTGTTGTAACAACTTTTTTCACAAAGTCTATTATTCATTTATCTGGTGTCTACTAAACGTATTAAATCTACAATCTTGTAAACTTGATGCAGAAGGGTTTGATTGTGAACTTTGGTGGAGGAAATTTGAGTACAAAAACGAAAGTGACAACTAAATATTGCAGTTAAAAATGCGCCTGTGTCAGCTGCCACCAAACCATTCCGCGTCGAAATAAAGTGTCGTTAATAACTTTCCTTGTTTCCATGCTGAAACAAGTGACGTTTGCTACGTGAAATTTGAGTACAAAAACGAAAGAGACAACAATACTGCAATAAAAATGCGTCTGGTTCAGCTGCCACAAAAGCATTCCACACGGAAATAACGTATAACTTTCGTTGTTGCCACGCTTAAATAGGTACATATTTGTTGCGAAGTGTACAGACATTCACAAGGGAAAAGTTCTGGCTGATACTAGTGCTTTCACACTTTGCACTGTTTAAATATCAACCATCCTCAATCAAGTATTGTCAACAACAAATGAAAATATTTTAAAAAAAGGTTTAGATACTCAAAAGTGTTTTTTCATCAACCACAGGAGCAACAGAAGAAGAAACATAAAAAAAACACACGGACATTAGGTAGAAGACTGAGAATTTTATTTATGTTGTGTTCTTCAAGGGAATCGCAGGATAGGTTATCTGAAGCTTCACTCTTGGGGGCATTAGCTAGGAGTTTTGTTTGAGTATAGACACACTGATATTAAACAAGGCGAAACATTTGGTGTTCTTGCACAAAGTGATAGTCGTTTTATCACTTGGATTTGTGCATTTAAATGCTGAACACACTTTAGACATATTTCAGCAGCAAACTTTGTAGAGACAATAAACGCTAAATACAATATACAATAAATAAAGCAGTTCAAGCTCAGCAACAACGTACGATAGACTCCTCTCGGGTATACTGACCATCGCAAATATGCCCGCCGAGTTTAAACAGATAGCCGTAAATCGTGTGTTAGCCAATCTATGAAATTAAACTCTTTGGGGACACTGGAATATGACAGCCGATGGCTTCGTATCTCACTCCAGCAATGAAATCGAATACATAGCTTCAGTACTTCCTGAATATACAGACAAAGTTGCGTGGGTAAGTGCCCTAGACGAAGAACACCGTTAATAATAAGTGAAGCAACCTTATCTGTGACGCTCGGAGTTAGCGAGAGTTACCCTTTTAACCATCGTCACTTTGCTTCGTAGTTACATCGAAGTCTGAGTAGAAGAATGGTTTATACAAAAAAAAACTCAATCAATAACTAAAGTCTTTCTACATACTCGTACATCTCGCAAAATGTCCAGGAGATACAGGAGCCCACATGGGGGTTCGTTTAAAGTATTCTTTTCCGCGAAACATACGTGGCTGCAACAGGAAAAGGAGGACGTTACATAAGTAACAGAAGTGTTCTCGGCAACACACCATGAGATAGCTTACGGATGTAACCCCAGATTTTAAGAGGAATTTAATATCTCCAATCCTAAATCAGCAGGTGCAGACCTGTGAGTATATTACAGAACTATCAGTTTCATGAGTTTGGATTTAGGAGAAATGTACGAATACGCCAGGCAATACTCACATTACGACTTATCTTATAAGATAGATTAAAAAAGGTAAACCTACGTTTTTAGCATTTGTGCATCTGGAGAAAGTTTTTGACAATGTTCACTGGTATACTCTCTTTCAAATACTGAAGGTAGCCAGGGTAAAATATAGGGAGCAAAGAGTTATATTCAAATTGTACGAAAAACAAACAGCAATTACTTGAGTCAAATGGCATGAAAGGGAAGCAATTGTTGGGAAGGGAGTTAAACAGGACTGTAGCCTATGTCAAATGTTGTTCAATCTGTACATTGAGTAAGCTGTGAAAGAATGCAAAGACAAATTTGGAGAGGGTGTTAAAGTCCAGGGAGAGGGAATAAAAACCTTGCGATTTGCTGATGACATAGTAATTCTGATAAAGACAGCAAAGTACCTGGAAGAGCAAATAAATGGAATGGACAGTGTCTTGGAAAGGAAGATACAAGATGAACATTAACAAGAGTGAAACAAGGGTAATGCAATACAGTGTCATAAAATCAGGCGATGCTGAAGGAATTAGGTTAAGTATTGAGACAATATATATGTAGTGGATGAGATTTGTTATTATGGCAGCAAGGCAACTAATGATGGCCGAAGTAAAGAAGATATAAAATGCAGAATGGCTATGACGAGGAAAGCGTATCTGAAGAAGCTAAATTTGTTAACATCCAATATTGGTTTAAACGCTAGGAAGTTCTTTCTGAAAGCATTTGTCTGGAGTTTAGCACTGAATGGGTGAGAAACGTGGATGATCAGGAGTTCAGACAAAAAGATGATATATGCTTTCGAAATATGGTGCTACAGACGATTGATAAAGATTAGATTGGTAGATCAAGTAACTAATGAGGAAGTGCTCAACAGAATTGGGGAATGTGACATATTCTGACTAAAGGGATAGTTTGGTAGGACACAGTCTCAGATATCAAGGAATCGTCAAGAAGGAAGAGTGTGGGAGTTAAAATCGGATAGGGAGACCAAGGGACGAATACAGTTAGATTCAACAGGATGTAGGTTGCCGTACGTATTCACAGATGAAGAGGCTTGCACAGGGATAATTTAAACACTTCATGAGTACTACATATAGTTCACTTACCTACGTTTCTAAACACTAATGTTCCTTTGTGACTATTGTTCTTGGTTTATGGCCACTGATGTGATAAATTCGTACAGAAATGAAAGAATACGAATTGTTGTCTTTCCGTCAAGAGCTCACGGATGCACACGCACTGTTAAACGATATTCCACAGGCAAGAAAACGTTTCGAAAATCTTTCTAAAATTGTGAATTCACGCCAATAGCATGAATTTCACAAGGACAATGTTTTATTAAACAGTGGAGATTAACAGTCGGTCGATCCTTTTTTCGTGTTGGATAAAAATAATAATAAACGACAAGTTGGTTTGAGTGATTCATCTGTTGTATATTTAACACAATCAGACGGAAATTGGCACGCTACGCGCTCTGAGGTGCCACGTCACGGATTGCGTGGCCGCTCCCTTCGGAGGTTCTATTCCTCACTCGGAGATTGGTGTGTGTGTTGTCCACAGCATATGTTTAAGTAGTTTGTAGGGGTAGACACCGTTAACTTCAGTAGGTTGCCACTGGACATTTTGGACCAATTAGCACACACAATAACTAGTTGCGATATATCCAGATCAATGAACGGAACCAAGGATTACACTGGCAAACAAAATATTTGAAATTCTTGAAATTTTACTTCCCTATTATTAGTTGTGGAAATAAAAGTACTTTGTAAACATATGCAGCAATAGTGTGTAAATTAAGAAGTGTATATATAGTTTCAATTTGTAACAATATTCAGTGGTATCTAATATTTTAGCAACCAGAATGTTAATCTTAGAAATTCGGAGTCACCACTGAGAAAAAGAAAGAAAATGACTCACTACAAAATTGCAATTTGTCGTAAGATTGAATCAGACAAGTATTAAATGATACCAAGCGTAGAATAAACATTCTTTAATCATTGCCTTCTTAAAAAAGTATATTATAATAATATTGGTAGTTGGATCAGTGTTGTTAAAGAATCATATTCACACTGTGGTACAGCCATTAGTATCGTCAGAAACAGCTAGTGAAACATAATTTTTATATATTTTGATTCCATTCACATCGTGAATGAAAAGCAGGAGGAACGATGTGAGCCGGCAGCAGTGGCCGAGCGGTCTGCGGCGTGCCAATCACGGTCTGCACGGCCTCTGTGGTCGGGGGTTCGATCCCCCCTCGGTCATGGATGTTTGTGCCGTCTTTAGTATAAACTAGTTCATAAGTAGTTTGTAAGTTTAGGGACTGATGGCTCCGTAATTAAGTCCCATAAGCTCTACAAACATTTGAATTTGAACGATGTGATTATTTATACTTCCTGCACAAGAAGACATACAGGAGTTGCACAGAAAATTATTTGTAAGATCGCTTGTTGAGTGTGTGTGTGACGTTTAAAGGATTAATCGGAATTCGGCATCGGAAGACTGAATGGTGAGAGAAAAAGGCTGTAGACACATTACTTCAACTAGGTAGTAAAATCAGTGAATCTCTCTTGAATAGCATAAAATACAACGTTCAGGTATCCACGTCCAATAGCCGATATCTCCATCAGCTGACGACGAGAGGCTTGTTTAGGACTTTAAGTTCTATTTATCTATATCTGAAACACTGTAATACTTGCAGGAAGAAGAACCAAAATTTACGTTTGAAAGCTCCAACCGGAACGTTACTTAAATAGAATTTTTATCAGATTATACTGTAAATAAGATATAAAAACTGGTCTTTTATGGGAAATGAACAGTAATTATGAAACAGTTAATTACTGGCCGGATGTACCTTAAAGTGGAGAGAGTGGGACCAGCTCGTTAATTCGCAGAGACGCCCAGAGGATTCGGGCTGGAAGAGCGCCAGACCTCCAAATGCAGAATTTGGCAGCCGTCCACAACCTCATCAAGCCTCCAGAAACTCAGTTTTTTAATAATTCAGTCTCGGTCGGAAACGTGCTCATCAGATCCTGTGGACGCCGTCATTATATTAACAACCATTACCGCAAACTAAATCATTTACTTTCATTATTTCTGGTAATGGGTCTGCCCTCATTTGAGATTTAATATGCATGTACTCAGCACGTTTTCAGACAACAAAACTCACGGGTGTTCTCGCAATCAGAGCAACGCTGAAACTCTGGAAGAGCCGGCCGCGGTGGCCGAAGGGACTGAGGCGCTCCAGTCACGGTCTGCACGGCCACTACGGTCGGGGGTTCGAATCACTCTCGGGCATGGATATTTGTGCCGTCCTTGGTATAAGGTAGTTGATAAGTAGTTTGTAAGTTTAGGGACTGATGACCCCGTAGTTAAGTCCCATAATCTTAACAAACATTTAAACATTTTTGAAACTCTGGAAGTAACCAAAACTGTAGTTCTCCAAAATTTTTAGTTCTCTCTTGAGGAGAGTATTCCTTACAGGAGAGAAACAAAGATACAAAATATATCTCACTTCATATAATTTATACATAGCTAATAGAGAATGTGGAGTTCTTTATAAGTCCCAATCTACTGTTTCTTCATCTCCTACTCCCTATGCTCTCAGTCCTCCTCTTCCGCTCCTTCAGATAAAAGCGTGAAACTCATGGTGTTATTTCCTACAAAATGTTTTTATTCCCTTCTTCCATTAGTACATCTTCTTCTTCCTCGCCCCTCACGAATCAATCTCCTCCTCTTCCTCCTACTCTCTCGGCCCATATCCTACCACGTCAATCTCCTCCTCCATATACTGACTCTGACCATCACCTTCTCTAACTCTTTAAGTCCATATAATCCTCCTCCCCATATTTTCGACTAACATGGTGATCGGTCGAACGATACTTTACTGCACCATTTGCCATGTAGTTCCTTCCGAAAACCCATAGTACTTATATGTGCCAGCTGTTTTTGATGAAACGTTGTCGACATCAATTACAAGGTACCCTCCGTCCAAGCATTTAACGGTGACTTGTGATACATAAGGACCTTCTAGATAAAGACATGCCTACTTGGTCCAACAACTATCAAGATGATCCGTTCGAAGATGGAAATAAACTACTCCTACTGCCCTATATCAGCTGTGTTTTGCATAATGTCTATAACGAAGATATTAATTTTTTGTGTATAAATATTTATCGTGACATACTTAAAATGTTGTGTCATTTAATTTTGGTCGTTTCATGTACGATCGAGGTGAACTGAACTAAAATTTGCTGGCCAATAATTATTCCGTACCGGTAGCTACGAGGCGACGAAGAATGATGCGTCTTGCTGATTGCATCGCTTCATCGTTCCACGGAGTAACTAAAGAAATTAACAAACTTATTTGTTAAATGTTTAATGAAATAGTTTGTCACTGCCTTGTCTTGAGATAAGACGAATGTTTATACAGTCTGTGTTAATAACTTGGCTATCATATACATCCGATCACTCAGCTAAAGATGCGTACCCAAAGACTGGAAAGTTGCCCAAGTCACACCAATATTCAAGAAAGGCAATAGGATTGATCCCCAAAATTACAGGCCAGTCTCATTGACGTCGATTTGCAGTAGAATTTTGGAACATATACTTTGTTCGAACATTATGAACTACCTCGAAGAGAACGACCTATAAACCACTAGTAACACGGATTCGGAAAGTCCCGCTCTTGCGAAACACAGCTTGCCCTTTATTAACATGAAGTGATAAGAAACATCGACAATGAATCTCAAATAGTTTCCATATTTCTGGATTTCCAGAAGGCTTTTGACACTGTACCTCACAAGCGGCTTCTAATGAAATGCGTGATTATGGAATATCCCCCCAATTTTGCGATTGGATTCATGATTTCCTATAACAAAGGACACAGTTCGTAGTAATTGACGGTAAGTCATTGAGTAAAACAGAAGTGATATCTGGCGTTCCTCAGGGAAGCGTTGTAGGTCCCCTACTCTACCGTGTGTTTATAAACGATTTAGGAGACAATCTGTATATCTTCTTGAGACTGTTTGCGGATGATGCTGTCGTTTATCGGTTAATGAAGTCAAGATTGGATGAAACGCAACTGGAAAGCGATGTAGACAAAATTTCTACATGCTGCGAAAATTGGCAGTTGACACTAAATAAAGAAGTGTAAAGTAATACATATGACAACTAAAAGAAATACGCTGAACTTCAGTTACGCGATAAATCAGTCAAACCTTAAGGTCGTAAATTCTACCAAATACCTAGGAGTTACAATTACGAATAACTTAGAGTGGAGAGAACACATAGACAATATTGTGGGGAAGGCGAACCAAAGGTATGTTTCATTGGCAGAACGCTTCGAAGATGCAACAGCTCTACCAAAGAGACTGCCTATATCACACGTCTGCGTCCATCTCCTGGAGTACTGTTGCCCAGTGTGGGACCCTCATCAGGTGGAACTGACGGATGACTCGTTTTGTTTTATCACGTTACAGGAGGAAACGCGTCACGGAAATGTTGCACGATTTGAGGTGGAAATAATTAAAAGAACATTATTCGTTGCGGCGAGATCTACGAGGCGCGTCCAGAAAGTAAGTTCCATTTGGTAATAAAATGAAATTGTACACAGATACAGAAGAAATTTTTTATTGCACAAAATTCTACAACTCTTAAACTACTTTCCCACATAACTCCCGAAATTTTGCAGGCATTTGTCATAGCGTGGCACCAGGTTTTTTATACCTTCTTCATAGAAATCAGGCGCCTGTGTCCTCAACCAGTTGGAAACAGTGAAATTTGGGGTAAGTCCATAACGAAAGCACTAATTGTAAACCTACGGTTTTCCTGGATCTTGTCATCAATCGCGTGAACCAGTTCTTCTGCAACCAAAGGTGGACGCCCACTTCGTTCTTCATCGTGTACATCACTACGCCCGCCATTGAACTGTCGGACTCATCTTCTCACCAATCGAATCACTCATCGCATTTGGTCCATAAACATCGCAAATTTGCCGATAAATTTCAATTGGTTTCACTTTCCTCGCATGCAGAAACCTATTCACCGACCTGATTTCACAGGCGGCGGGATTTTCAATGGATGCCGACATTTCAAACAAGCACAACAAAGCGTATGTAACTTACAGCGATCTCCAAATGGCGCACGTTTTTCTCCTTGATACACATTGTCTACATCGCATGTGCGGGACTGCAATCGCAGCGCTGCAGTGGAGATAAATTGAAACGGAACTTACTTTCTGGACGCGCCTCGTATTTGCGAAATTTAAATCAACGATTTTTACTTCTGTGTGTGAAAATATTTTGCTAGCATCCACCTACATAGGGAGAAATCAGATCGAAAAAAGAACGATTTAGGTGTTCTTTCTTCCCGCGCGCCATTATAGAATGAAACGGTAGAGGAAGATTATGAAAGTGGTTTATGAACCCTCTGCCAGACACTTAAATGTGATTAGCAGAATACCTATGTAGATTTAGATGTAGAGGAATAAAACTACGTCTTCAAAGTTATTTGGCTGTGAGTATATCAACGTTATTAATTTGTGTAAATTGGTGTTTGTAATTGTAAAGGAGAGAAGATCACGTTTTTCTTCAGAAAGATCTGATTGAAATATTATAACACTATTAACCTAAGTATGTCTGATACATAAAGAGAAGAATGATGGATTATGCGTTTTGAGAATCGATTAAAACAGCCAACAAAAATTTCACGGATTTTATCTTCAGTTTGTTATAGGATGTAAATGACTTTAGTACAATTCATTAATTTTTACACACAGAATTAACGGTCCGTACAAGGACCTTTAGGTATTATTATGAGTAATTTAATTGGTGTTTTGTCTGTGATTATGCGGGTATAAAAGTTGAAGTTCGATTCCGGTTAACTTAAAAAGTAACATACTATTACGATCAAATTAAAATTTGACGCACTTCATCTTTGGAATCAATCACTGTGCAAATGACAAACTGATATCGACCAGTAATGAATGTGATATGTTAAATGAAATGTTATTTGTCCGCGTCCCACGACGCCTCCTGCATGCAACTGTTTTCTCCGAATGCGATATTGTTGGCACCCACCTACTTAGGAGACATGATCATCATCATAAAAGAAATCAGTTTCATATCGTACAGATGTAGATGTTACTTCTTCCCGCGTGCTATTTGAGAAAGGAATGGTACTGAAATAACATGAAAGCGTTTCGATATCCCCTCAGCCATACACTTAAATCTGAATTGCTGAGTAATTATGTACGTGTGGAACGCACTGTGCCTTATGGAGTGTTGCGTGCACAGGGTGTTTGGGTGAAGTATCTGAACCGAGAAATAGCTTGAGGTTATGCCTACAGTACATTACATCTAATCTGAAAATAAAACAATTCCTCATTCGTGGTTTTCTAAACCACTCGAGGGATATGCCGGGACGGTTCCTCTGAAAGAGGTCGACCCATTTCCTTTCCCCATTCTTATACAAAATTCTGATCGTGAGCTCCGTCTCTAGTGTCCACGTCGACGACGAGACGTCAAAGCGAACGGGTTTGCGTGCGTTCATCGCAGGCAGTCCATACTCTGAACGTATTGCCCGGAGTTCCAGTTAATTTGTGAAATGGTCGTAATCTGCTTTTCGATGAGATGCTGGGTACTGCGGAAACTAATAAGATCTACTGAAAATGACATTCCTGGAAGTAGATGAGGATATTAAACGACTAATTCAATTTAAAGGGTGGTGAAAATCTAATAATCACGGGTGATTGGAACGCGGTTCTAGGAGAAGGCATAGATTAAATGCGAAAGAATGAATGTAGGGTTAGAAGGGGTGAACTAATTCAGAACTGGAATAAATTTTGCATCTTAATAGTGACTGCTCCGTTCAAATATCGTAAGGAGGATCTATAAAGCACTGGTGAAGCGGGGTCATTCAAGATGGCTCGTCAGACGGAGATATCTAAATGAGAATCTGGTCTGCAAGGTGTATTAAGGAACGGATATACAACCAGCCCACAATTTAGTTGTCATAAACACACTGCTGGAAATAAAAATTAGCATACCCTCTTAGAGATATTAAAATAATGCATTGCGGATCAATGGCTCAAGCGGTATTCAGGTACTAAATGTCGACCGATGTTAAACTACCCATATTAGGGTTTGGTGACGTTTGCACGGAATGCAAAGGTGGCTCTAACTGTAGCATCCATTCTATCATGCAGAAGTCGGCATTGCCTAAGGATATATTACTACGTACCTTCTCGACCTGTACACATACTTTTGCAAGTCACTTCGATGAGCCACAGGTGTCGTTTGTCGTCCCGCTGTATCCACACGAAAATTTACGAAACGATACTGGGGGGAGGGGGGTATAATTGAAGTCTTTATTCAAAAGTAATCAGTAGAGTATTGTAAATATTGTAAATGCGACATAAAGTCACTGAGGAGGTAGGCGACCATGATGAAATGATTAGTTCTTCAATATACATACAAAAGCAGTCTGCTTTTGTATGTATATTGAAGAACATCTTCCATCTGTTCACGTGTGCACATGGCAAGGAAGAGATGCTAATCTGATGATGGTAATTCCGAAACGCGTCATTTTTGAGAGCGCGCTGTACATGAAGTGTGACCAATAACAAAGAATTTGCGACCTAACCAGCTTCACAGCAGTACTACATAATCATAATCAGTAGAGATCTGCCGTGCCCGGTGATCTTGGGTCAAAGTGCTCGACTGGAAACCAAAAGGTCGCGGCTTCGAAACCCGGTCGAAGTTCGGATTTTTTCACTCTGCGTTTTAACTCATCCTTCACCTCTGAACGATGTGAGGAGTCAGCAGAACGACACCTGGTTCGGATTCCAGGTTAGCCTTTAAGACCCCTTTCCCCGGTTGGATAACTGGGTAGGCTAGGGACACGCAAGTCGACGAAATGGTGTCCAATCGAAAGACTTTCACCAGGCCACTGAGCCACACGAAATTATAATTGTTATATCAGTGGTCAGAGTTGAAGCGCTTCCCCTTGATATATCAAATGTACCAAACACATGCACGTCACAGGGCGGCATGTCCATGCGGATGCTCAAGCTCCAACTTGAACTTAGCCAGTACATATTATGTGACGCTGGATGCTCACTCCGTCCATGAGCAGTCTAAGCCGTTTGCTCGAAACGAATTTTTGTATTCGTGGGCTAGATAGTGTATCAGAGTACTGTTAAATGTCAATAGATTTTCCAAGTTCAAGTTTCAAGTTCGAAGAATTCGATAAGTAGCGGAGGCATTTTTCATTTCTGCCAAACGGCACATTGATATTTCAACCAGCTTCGTTCTTAAGACGTTGTGAAAACCTTGTCTCCTGAAAATATTTATTGTCTGATTATCAGTCTTCAGTTGCAACTGTTTTTCGTAGTTGCGACTGAAACACTACTTGTCTATGTTACGACCATTTGAACTCGCCTCGTACCTTTCTAAACTGCATACTGAAAGTCCCTACCGACTGGACTGGAGCTTCGTGCACTACAATGAACAATGGCAGCAAAGAATAACATTCTCGCATTTTTCAGGAAAACGGTTGCATTTGTGAAAAAAATTACTTCAGTAAAAAATTAAAGAAAACAAAATTATCTATAAAGAAGGTCCTATGTACGTTTTCATAGGAACTGACCTTGTAAACATTTGAACAATGAAATACGTTCGTTTTACACGCATGTATCTTGCAAACAAGGCGTCGTAGCTTACTGAGTACACTATTGATACATAAATCCTCCATAAAGCTGTAGTTCGACCTTTTTTTTTTTTTTTTTTTTTTCAAATATTCAGAAAAATGCTTCAAACTTTATCGCAAATGGTCTACTACCTTAATATTTTCCTCATTAATTCTTAAAAAAAAATCAAGAAAATTGGATCAATGGCTCAGCGTGGTAAGAGTTAAACATCACTCGTAGGAGATACTTACGCTGTATTTTTCTGTAAGTTACAAGAGAATATTAAATTTGTTACATAAGAGTATCAGTTAATACTAGGTAAAAGATCATAACAATAATTTGTCATCACTGTTAGTACTACAAGATTAAAAAGGCAAGAATTATTGAAAATCATAGTAAATAATTTCCGTGAATATAGCTCTCAGAGTCAATTAAAGGGATATGGTACGCCCTATACCGACAATGTTAACCTTAGTGACTTGGCTTCTCAGTATTTCAGGATCCATGGTAGCCATTGCATGAAACTTTTGCTGGACATTAAACTGTATGTTCTGAGTCTACTGAACAACAATTATTGCATTTCAGCTACTGCTTTCGGAAATATAACTTTTTTTTAACTACACGGTTAAAATTTTGTATACTTTTTGTATGTTCTCCTAAATAACTAAAATTTTTAATTAGACGTAACATTAAATTCTACTTTTAGTTCAGTATCCTCAGGTATATATATATATATATATATATATATATATATATATATATATATATATATATATATATATATATATATATATATTATTACTTGCAGAAAATTTGAATACTCTACTCGACTGGTTTCTGAAATTTGTGGAAAAATGCAACAGAGAACGTAAATTTTCAGGAACGGTTTTAAAAGACTGTAAGTCACTTAATATACGTTTTTTTAGTCACACATAACCATCCTGCGCCATACTGTATATCATCCTCTTGATCTTTTTCCAAGTTTTGTCCTCTTTCTGGACTCCTTAGTGGCCAACTATGCTACATGCTCTGCTTTATGAATGCGAACACTGTCCATCCGTCCAAGGTCTCTGATGTAGTTTGCTCCAGGATTAATTTCCATATGTTGTAACACTTTTACTCTATCTATGCTGCCGTAATAAAAACCAATAACAAAATCACTGACCCCCCACTTTCGTATCTTCATTACAACAAAAATATTTTGGAAGTGAGTCCATATAAGATTATTGAACAGCTCACTAGGATTTTGAGTCTGATCGTGCAGACACTTCTTCAGTATTTCACGATTTTCCATGTCTTTGTAAATAGGTTTCATGATATCAATGACTGTTGCGGGGATTGAATTTTTGTGGCGTAATGAACTGTTTGAGTACTGGTTATTGTGCCAATTACACCACGATTTAGGCCCAGGAGGCCAAAGGTTTACCTTTATTCGAAAATCTATTACCATGAAACCCATGTTTCTTGTAAACACTTTGTTTTGGCATCATATTTTACTTTTTGGGAGATTTACCGACCTTCGCTTTTCCTCGGAAAAACATTATCACCTCGACATACAACGCGTGTGTATGCTACGAAACTATACGATACAATTTGTGACAGTGATACGAATACATAAACGTAATTTAACATTTATAACAATCCATAGCATCGTACACAAAAAATTACCGATCTCATCAGATCTTGAAGTATTGCGCGTAAAAATTTTAACATTTCTCAATCGGTGTAAATGATATTTAAAAAAAAAAAATACTTCCCATGTGAGTATGGGTGTCCCAGCTATCTTCCTTACCCAAAATATTTCTGGAGCAACAACAGATACTGTAAAACGACTTTCACCGGTATCAATGTAAGGCTGGGGCTCATGAATGTACATATTTTGAAACATTCTAAAACGAAAGCAAATGAGATTTTCAACACAAACGCGTGGGTTTTTTTTTTTTTTTTTTTTTTTTTTTTTTTTTTTTTTTTTTTTTTTTTTTTTTAAATGGTCACCCTATATTATTTCTTCAGAAATCTATAGCATGTCAAATCACATAAACAATGGCAATGATTGCATCTCAATACGCGAATTACATCCAGAGATATTGCGAAGTGAACTTAACGCTTGAAGACTGAGACTCAGGCGAGAACCCCATACTGCTCAGGAGGTGCGCTAGGAGCGCGTTTCGCATATTCAAGCGTGAAGTTTACTTCGCAATAACTCTGGATGTAATTTGCGTATTGCAATGTTAATGTTAATGTTACTTATTATTCTATAAATACTGCTAATGAAATAATATAGGGTGTCCATTTAAAAAAATAAGTTTCCGTTAATAAACACATATGCCTTTAGAATGAAACTTTGACTCTGCAGCGGATTGTGCGCTGATATGAAACTTCCTGGCAGATTAAAATTGTGTGCCGGAACCGAGACTCGAACCTCGGACATTTGCCTTTCACGGGCAAGCGCACTACCGACTATGCTATCCCGACACGACTCACGATGCCGCCCCACAACACGCCTCGGTAGTGCGGTTGCCCGCGGAAAAGGTCCCGGTTCCGGCACCAAATTTTAATCTGCTAAGAAGTTTCATATCAGCGCACACTCCGCTGCAGAGTGAAAGTTTCATTCTGGAAACATCCCTTAGGCTGTGGCTAAGCGATGTTTCCACCGTATCCTTTCTTCCAGGAGTGCTAGTCTTGCATGGTTCGCAGGAGAGCTTCTGTGAAGTTTGGAAAGTAGGAGGCGAGGTACTGGCGGAAGTAAAGTTGTGGGGCGGCATTGTGTGTCGTGTCGGGATAGCACAGTCGGTAGTGCGCTTGCCCGCGAAAGGCAAATGTCCCAGGTTCGAGTCCCAGTTCCGGCACATAATTTTAATCTTCCAGGAAGTTACATATGCGTTTTAGAATGTTTCAAAATATGTACATTCATGAGCCCCAGCCTTACATTGATAGCTGTTCTTGTTCCACAGATATTTTGGGTGAGGTGATCAAGATAGCTGGGATACCCTGTATATATATGTTTTCTTTTTTTCTTTTTCTTATTTTTTTTCGAAATATGGTATATTTTATAATGAGATAAAAATCTGAAAATGTGAAAAAAACTTCTTTTCTAACTCCCCCTAAGACTTGATATTAGATCGATAAAACAGTCTAGAAGGCAACCGTCTTTGCTATACGTGCTGCAAGGCCCGGACATGCACGAGGGACGTGGCTGACCAGAGTGTACCAAGTCTTGTGAATAACAAATAGGGAAGGCGCAGCGGAAAGGGCAAAGGACCCATTTCTCCAGCGGCCAGAAAAATGAGAGCCGTTTCTCGCGAGCAGGCAAGGCTCTGACAGAGGAAAGAGAACCATTCCCCCGTCTGCAACAGGTAGCAGTTCTAAGCTTTATGAATACTCCAGGCAAACAAAGCGTTCTAGCATTTTTTACTTGTAGTATATCGTGTACAGCGTTTTCATACGGTTAGATATTACAAGCTGGATTTTCTCATGGGTTAATCGTCAAGTTCAGTCAGCCCGTTAAAACATTTGGAAATAAGCTAGAAATATGGCAATGAAACACAGTAATAGGCTGAAATTTCAACTAAGAATTGCTAGTCATTATGAAACAAGTGTCCTATGTAGATATTTTTCAGATTAGTTTGGTAAGTATGGGGATTACTGCTACGATCTTTTATAGTGGTAGCTTTACTGAAAATGGATGCAGGAGAATTCTGTGAAAACACAAGTTACAAGAGGAAAAAAATCTAGCCGGCCGCGGTGGCCGAGGTGCAGCGCGCCCGGTCAGAGGACTGAACGCTCTCTGTAATAAAAAAGCTGAGCCAAAGAACTTGTAGAACCAGAACGAACAAACACGATCAGCGTCCGCAAGGACAAGAACTACCCATAGAGCAAAAAAAGTGACTGAGGCGCTCCAGTCACGGTCAGCACGGCCACTGCGGTAGTTTCTAAGTTTGATGACCCCGTGACCCCGTAGTTAACTCCCATAAGCTTAACAAACATTTTTTTTAATCTATAGGGGGTGTGCTAAGCTGTCCGATATCATTTACATTCCTCCTCCATGTTCCCATGGATGACGCACAACAGGCTGTGTTTCTACCGCAATGAGAGTGTATGCAAGGGTTGTAGTTAAAAATTAAAAAAAAAAAAAAAATGTTCAAATGCTTGTTAAGCTGAAGGGACTTAACTGCGGTGTCATCAGTCCCTAAACTTACAAAATAGTTATGAACTACCTTATTCTAAAGACGACACAAACATCCATGCCCGAGGGGGGATTCGAACCCCCGATAGTAGCGGCTGTGCAGACTGTGACTGACGTGCCGCAGACCGCTCGGTCGCAGTGGCCTGGTTGTAGTTACTCGCCACTGCACTATGTGAAGAGTAGTAACTCTGAAGTTCACCAACCTGACGGCTTCTATAGCTGTCGTTCCCACGAAGATGATAGCACACAGGTCGGAGTTCTTGAAATGAAGCTGAAATTGGTAGGAATTGATCTAATTACGGGATAATGCTGAAGTTCCTGGGATGCCAATAATTTATTTTAAAATGCAGGAAACTGGCCAACTCCATATAAATATATACTTCCCACACATTATTTTTATATTTTGCATTGATCTAAAACGATAAATGTAACAAGAGCACCTACGAATGCGACGTGTTACTCCTCCGAGTACGTGTTCTGGACTGAAGAGTAGCGCCTCGATGCAAGGCTGCCTTCGCTTCACCACTTGGCGCGCAAACATGACCGCCGTGCATCGTCTGTCTTATATTAATTGTTTTGTTTATTAATTTTGTATGAGTCTATAGACGTTATCTAGTCAGGGCGTAGCTTAGCTTTGAGAAGTTTCCTAACTTTAGTTTGACGTGGAATAAATAATTAGTGTATCAACTATTAACAAAAATATGATCGCGTTTTGGCGCGTGACCGCCGGTACTACAGCCAATCGGCTTTCAGTGCCTGCCGCTCGGGGGACTTCCCTAGAATTCGGTGAAACTTGCCAGTGCTCTTTCCCTCTTTCCCATGGGAACCCGACCTACTAGTAGCACCTGTCGTGGCACTCACCAGTTTCTACCATCTGTCACCTACTGGTTCTTACCAGCTGTACGTAAGCAATGCTCAAATTTTAATACGATGGCTGTAAACCAGAAATATTACAAAGTGTTAGAGAGAATATCCTAATACAGACTGAATTTCTTTCTGATAATAATGAGACTGAAAGCTATTAACTCTTGGAAATAAGCTCACATTGTTACAACCAAATATCATTATTGAAAATTCAATTTGAGAATAGCAATTTCTTTAGAAATAACTAGGGTGCACTACGACGGTGCCAACTGATAGACGCGCTAAAGATATTTACATGTTCATTTTGTTTTTATTGCCACAGATATGTACAAAAGGTCTATAAGTATAACCTAATGAACTTGGAGATGATGTTGTAGGAAGGGAAGAGGAAGTAGATCAAGATGAAATAGGAGATACTATACTGAGAGATGAATTTGACAGAGCCCTGAAAGACCTAGGTCGGAACAAGGCCCCAGGAGTAGATGACATACCCTCAGAGCTACTAAAGGCTCTGGGAGAGCCAGCCATGACAAGACTATTTGAACTGGTGTGTAGGATGTATGAGACAGGTGAAATACCCTCAGACTTTAAGAAAAATGTAATAATCCCCATTCCAAAGAAATCAGGCGCAGACAGGTGTGAAAACTACAGAACAATAAGTTTGATAAGTCATAGTTGCAAAATTTTAACACGAATTATCTACAGGAGAATGGAAAAGCTGGTAGAAGCTGACCTCGGGGAAGATCAGTTTGGATTCAGGAGGAACGTAGGAACCCGGGAGGCAATACTCACTTTACGTCTTATCTTAGAAGATAGGTTAAGGAAAGGCAAACCTACATTTTTAGCTTTTGTAGATTTGGAGAAAGCTTTTGACAATGTTGACTGGAATGCACTCTTTCAAATTCTCAAGTCAGCAGGAGTAAAATATAGGGAAAGGAGAGTTATTTACAACTTCTACAAAAGGCAGACTGCAGTTATTAGACTCGAAGGGCACGAAAGGGAAGCATCAGTCGGGAAGGGAGTAAGACAGGGTTGTAGCCTTTCTCCGATGCTATTTAATTTGTACATCGAGCAGGCGGTGAAGGATAGCAAGGAAAAATTTGGAATAGGGATTAAAGTTCAGGGGGAAGAAATAAAAACATTGCGTTTTGCTGATGACATTGTAATTCTGTCAGAGACAGCAAAGGACCTGGAAGAGCAGTTGAATGGAATGGACAGTGTGTTGAAGAGAGCGTATAAAATGAACATTAACAAGAGCAAAACAAAAATAATGGAATGCGGTCTTAGAAAATCAGGTGATGCTGAAGGAATTAGATTAGGTAACGAAACAATGAAGGTGGTAGATGAGTTTTGTTACTTGGGTAGTAAAATAACATGCGATGGTCACAGTACAGAGGATATAAAATGCAGAATGGCAATGGGAAGAAAAGCATTTTTGAAAAAGAGAAATTTGCTAACATCGAATATTAATTTAAGGGTAAGGAAGTCTTTTCTGAAGGCATTTGTGTGGAGTGTTGCCTTGTACGGGAGTGAAACATGGGCGATAAGCAGTGCGGACAGGAGGAGGATAGAGGCTTTTGAAATGTGGTGCTACAGAAGAATGCTGAAGATTAGGTGGGTAGATCGCATAACTAATGAAGAGGTATTTAACAGAATTGGTGAGAAAAGGAATTTTTGGCACACCCTGACTAAAAGAAGGGATCGCTTGGTAGGACACATTCTTAGACATCGAGGAATCGTAAATTTAGCATTGGAGGGAAGTGTGTGGGGTAAAAATCGCAGAGGGAGACCAAGAGACGCGTATAGTAAGCAGATTCAAGTGGATGTGGGTTGTCGTTCTTATGAGGAGATGAAAAGGCTTGCTCAGGATAGAGTAGGGTGGAGAGCTGCATCAAACCAGTCTCCGGACTGAAGACCATAACAACGACCAATATACGTGTATATCTTTATCGGTGTGCAAATCGTCACCTGGATTGAAGACAAAAGTTTATCTACCATCCTAAGATTGGTTGCGTTTTGAATGTGTACATAGGAAAACGAAACGTTGACAGTATGTCACAGCGTGCATCGGTTCTGAATGTGAAGAATAACGTGTATGTCCCCGTATGAGTTGTAGCTTACCAACTATACTAACATAAATCTCATATACTACATTAAGCTATTGTTCGAACCGCTTTCTCTATTTTTTTTTCATCTCCGTTCCATAGACAGGTTTGCTACTTTTATTTTTTTATTTTTATTTTTATTTTTATTTTTTATTTTTTTATTCCAAGTAGACTTTTGAAAGTAGACGTCGATTCGCCTACTTACCTACAAGTGTGGCAACTTCTTTTCAGCTGGTATAAAACACAAAGTGTGGTGCAAATTTAGAATCGAGCTGTACGTGCTTCATTACCTCAAATAACGTTTATGTATATTGTCTGGATGAGTAGAACTTAGACTACATATGCTGTGGAAACTTCCAAAAGCCTGACTGGTTGGTTGTGTATTACGGATAAATTCTTTCCATATGCCGCGGTGGAGTAGCCGAGCGGTCTAAAGTGTCTCGCTGCGGAGCGCGCGGTTGCTCGCCGTGGAGGTTCGAGTCCTCCCTGGGCCCTGGGTGTGTGTGTTTGTCCTTAGGTTAGTTAACCTAGGTTTAAGTAGTTTGTAAGCTACGGACTGATGACCACGCAGTTTGGTCTGATAGAATTACAAACATTTGAACATTTTTTTCTTTCCATATGGATGGAGGAAAAAGTACATTTTCTTCTATATAATAACCCCTAACAATTATAAAACTTTAGCAGTTATTTCGCTGCAAGTATCGCTAAGATGAAATCGCTAACTAAAGATTCATCGCATAGATAAAGCTTTGGTAAATCAAGTACCTAAAGAAGAAACAGTACGGTGCTGGTCCCAATGTTTTTGTTTATCAGCATCAACTCGAGGTAAGGGAATTTTGCACTTTTGGATTCTTATATCAGTCCGTACCAGGTTTCAGTAGACTGTCCTTCAAAGTTTGGAAATATCATTGACGTAGGTCACTACATTACTCGAAAACTGTTTGAGAAACATACTGATACAAAGTTGTAGCTGAATAATAAAAAAAAATAAAAAAAAACTATTCGAATATAATGGCCGCAGGCTGAAAAATAATCCTATCGGAAAACAAAAAATGAAAATGTTCCTCCTTAAACAACACTGACCGAAGAGTGGAGTAACCCACCTCCTCAATTCGCCTTACTCAACAAAAATTTGAAATTGTTTTGAGTACCTGTCAGTTGTCAAAATGGCTCAGGCGTTCCTGATTAAACACGTTACAGTATTAAGATCAATGAAACTGAAAAATTAAGTGAATGTATCGGAAACATACAAATTGAATATGATAACGATTACTTTGAAAGAGCACTGTCAGTTCTGTGTCAGTATCTTTCTCCATTCTGACTAGTAGTGCCACCTATAATCATGTCTTGAACCATGTTAGGTTTATAAGAAGATGTTCGCCGAAGGAAAAAGCGGAGAGAGGGGGCGTAGAAATGTCAAGCTGTTTTGATGCAGACATTTCAGACAAAAAAACCTATGAGCCAAGTGGGAGTAGCCGAGCGGTCTGACACGCCAAGTTGCGGATCGCGCGGCCTCCCTGAAGGAAGACTCGAACCTCCGACGGGAAGCAGCCGCGCGCACCGCAGCAAGGTGCTATAGAGCGCTCGCCCATTCCACTGCGGCATACACTTAAAATTCTCTGCCACTGGCAGAGACATTCTTAGTCGTCATTCTCACTCATGGTCAGATTATTCGAATACTCTAATGCAGCAGAGGTACCAACGTTTAACTATTTTCTAAAGAAACAAGTCATCATAATATAAACATGGAACAGGGAGAGGTGAGGATGGGGGAGGAGTATATTTATTACGAAACACCACGTTCTCTCGGTTGAATCTTGATAGCGCAGAAAGATTTTCGAAAACGAGAAATACCTTTTCTTAAACGTCTACAGGTTGCACTGTAACAATTTTAACAAATTTTTATGCCTTGTTGTTTAGATATTTGTCAGTCACGATGGATTTTGTGCAATACTGCAATGGGTTTGAAACTCTGTATCTCGGTAACGAATAAAGCTATCGAAAAAATGGAAAAGTATTTTGAGAATGTTATCCTAAGAACATATAGTAAAAGTTTCGATGATTTGTAATGAATAGAAAGTATCCCAGTGCCATCCCATAATTCGTGATTTCAGTAACCGAAAATATTGCTTCTCGTGATTTTGTGAGGAACCGCCCACAAATAAAAGTTGCTTTTGTAAGTCGTAAAAATGCTACTATAGACCACGCGTAATGTGCAGAAACCAACTGATTTTGTCAATTTGGATGGGCTGCAGGAAATTTTGATGCTATACTGAAGGACCTACAGTTTTGCCATTCGTCTGATATGTTTACAAATTATCACTAGGCCAAGGGCTATCCAGAAGACTTAAATCCATACCTCTTTCCATATGGGCTGCTGAAGAATCGCGAATTCAAATGTTCAAATGTTTACATAGCTTATGGGACTTAACTATGGGGTTATCAGTCCCTAAACTTACAAACTACTTATGAACTAACTAAGGACGGTACAAATATATCGAACCCCCGACCGTAGTGGCCGTGCAGACCGTGACTCGTGCGCCTCAGTCCCCTCGGCCACCGCAGCCAGAGATCGCGAATTCGCACGTGTCGTTCACGAACATATAAATACCGCGCACTGCCACGCGCTGTTATGATTATGTAGTTCGAGTACTCTAATCAGCTGGCAACATAATTTTGTGCAATGCTTGAATGTTACTTCAACATTGTGTATCATCGAGTATTTTAGAGTCTTCAGTTCCAGAAAACGTTATTGCTTTCTTATTTGCGTTCAAGCAATTTGGACCGTTTGTAGTTCCCACATTTAACGTGTTTATCACGAATCTCCTGACCACTCGTCGGCAATTTCGGATGAATTTTCGTGACGCGATGTAAATAGTACATCTCTTTTCAACTAATTCTAAATTACGTTGCTTGCAGTGGCCATTTTGAGCAGCAGCTGAATTGTATTTCACTGTAAGGTTTTAAAATAAACGCCTTTTGCTACTGCGAATGAAGGGTTTTATTTTTATATTTTTAAATCACCCATACGCGTTTCGCCTTTCTCTCAAGGCATCATCAGTGGGTGTCCTGAAATATTTACATCTTTTTGTTTGCACATATAGGTTAAGTCTCTTACATATCTACAAAACATTTCATTTCAGATTTAAATCTGACACCCACTGATGATGCCTTGAGAGAAAGGCGAAACGCGTATGGGTGATTTAAAAATATAAAAATAAAACCCTTCATTCGCAGTAGCAAAAGGCGTTTATTTTAAAACCTTACAGTGAAATACAATTCTAAATTAGCTTTGAATGAATCTCATAAGTATCTTCTGTGCTTATTTCTTCCACATACAAATAATGTTTTGTCTCTTAATTTTTAATATGCCTTGTTGAATCAGCACAACAAGCACAACTCTCGATATATTTAATAAAGCTTCTGCAACCCTTAATGATGTAAGTCCATTTTCCAAAACAACGTTTGAACATTCTTTTTGGAATCTAAAGGTTTTAACATTCAAAAGTAACATTTCCCTTCAAATTCTGCCAACTGAACCTGGGAGCACATAAGATAGCATATTCACTTTAACATGTTATCACTCCTACCTAGTTTATGGAGGAATGGTTCCTGTATCAACCTGGAGTATATACACACTTACTCCCAATGTAGGACAAATATAACGTACACACGTGAGACATTAAATAAATAATCCGCAAATTTTACATTACTAAAAATGTAGTAAATAATATGCAAGAAGCAAAAATACACGTTTGATAGATATTTTTTGGAAACATTTTTGTTTCCTTCGGGAAAAACTTTGCTTTGATCATAATTTCTTTCTGTATTATAAAAAGAGCCTATAGCGCATAACTGACTTTTATTTCCAAATAGTTTCGACCCAATGCTGGAATCATCTTCAGGATGTCGCTCCGAGATGGTGTGGAGTGACATCCTGAAATTGGGCCAACTTTGGATCGAAACTAGTCGGAAATAAAATGTCTGTTTTGCGCATTAGCCCCGTTTGATATTTAAAAAACGTTTGATATAGCATTTCGTGCATAATGCTTACGGCAAAGTTAAGAAATATACAAACATAACGGCCAGAGTACAAGTGTGTCTCAAGACTAGGGTCTGCTGTATCACCTGTCGACTAATCTACACAATACAACAGCAGCATTTAAACATTTTCTGCCTAGAAACCTGAACAATGCTTGACTGACCTTTGGAAACAAGTACCTTTTCTGCAATCAGGAACTAAATGCAGCTTCATAAAAACTGAAAACTACCAACTCCGAAGGTTTATTGTTAAAATTTCTGTGATATTCTGTCAGGTGGCACAGGAAAGGTCACTCCATTATTCACACGGACATAAAAACCATCTCAAAGGGCAGTTACGTAGTTGGTAACTTGAAAAATAAGGGGTTATACTACTGCACTTGCATTTCTGGAGCTGAATAAGCTGCCAGATGTTTTTGCCGCGTAGAGCGATGCCGTGTTGAAAGTACGTAATAATGAAAAAGCGCTAGCAGATGGGGAAAAACGATCACTTTGATAGAGCGCCGTTGTTGAATCAAAACTAGATGTCGGTTTATCGCTTACTTTTTCCGTATAAAAAAATGTTGGGCATCGCTTGCTTTGCGGGGAGCGTAGGCGGATGGATCGTCGATTCCTGACTTCGGATTTCGCTCGGTTTATTTCCGATTCAATTTCCTCCGCCTTCCGGCCGCTCCGCGCTGGAACAAGCTATTTCGGTCCTGTCTGCTTCCTTTATTTCTTCGCGTTATGGAAATTCCTTTCGTTTGTGTAAAACGGTACCGCGGGCACCGTTCCTGTTTCGCTTAGGTGATGAAAATTTCAGAGGGGTATAACGTACCTTCCCCATTCCCGGAAAAGCTTAATTTGCTGCGTTATTGCTGTTAAATGTCCCCTGGCTACAACAGAACTTCAAACGCATCAGTTAAGGGAAGATGTCGGTACCTTTCCAGTGAAATTGAAGCATTACTCGTGAGTTTGACAGGCTTTACAGGAACAAATATTTTGTTTTGCTGCATATAAATTCAACAATAATGAAAGCTAAAAAAGGAATTTCACGTTTATTAATAATCTAATAAGTTATTCTACTTAGTAAACCTACCAACGTAATACGTTCCGATCTTGATAAGCATTAAATGTTGCAGCGTAGAGAAAAATAATGCTCTGTATCCGTTTATTATGTTTTATACCATGTACATCATACAGACACACTACACAATCCAGCATAAAATGCATGGAGGAAGGTGACTCATAACACAACTAACCACTTCCTCTCTCAAACCCAATGACGGAAAAACGGATGCCTGCAGTGGCGGATACAGATATTCTCTCTCTCTCTCTCTTTTTTTTTTTTTTTTTTTTTGGGGGGTGGGGAGGGGCACAATGCTGAGGAGGCTGAATATGTCGTCAAAGGCTTTGTGAGTGCCCACAGTCATTATCACATATATCTGATATAGTAAACACACAATATATGTTCCAAAGCTACAGCCGCTTCTTTGAAAACAGTTTTCAGTATACTTCCATATAACTACCAATGCATTTTTGGTTTCTACGCACTATGGCGTCATTTTGAAGTGCCTATGATTTAAAAAATATTACAATGTTTAAACCACATTAAACAGTGACAAGTTTCAAAATTAAAACAAGGAAAAAAAAACAAAAAATGGAAATGTTGTGAGGGTTCTATATGGAGTACAATTTCTTACTTAATTTTATTTAATTAATTAATACACAGATTTTGTGCGCGAGTCGGCGACAAATACTTCTTTAGGCACGGCTAGGCAGCTCGCCGACAGCAAGAGCCGTTATAGTTTCCCACGGCCGAGACGCAACATATAGCGTCAGCCGAGGAGGTGGGGTAACGGAAGCTCCAGAGCGCTGTTGCAATGAGATATTCTGTTGCGGTCGTCGCGCCTGTAAGCCGGGGAAGTCCCAAAACTGACTGTAGTAGCAGCCCAGGTGTGGTGTCGCACAAGTATGAAGTGCGCTCCACCTACTTTCGCTGCGCGCCGCCATGCACGCACGGCGCGGCGTTCTTACGACGCCAGCCACGAGCGCCATCTGTTACAACTCCGCTCGTGGTGGCTACGACTGCTGCATCGGCCACTTGGGAATCAGATAGGCACCAGTTAAGACTTGGCTATCGGATAGGCACTAGGAATCATCAGTAGGCAGGCCTCTATCTAATCTATGTATCAGCATTCTGCAGTCAAGAACTATGTTAAAGTTAAGTATTATTAAGTCTCTATGAAATATATATCTCGTTCTAACCTAGTGTTTATAGTTTCTGCTGTCCCACTGGCTGGTCACCTCCGTACGTGCACACGCGTGCACCATATTTTCCTGTGTCCTGTGTCGGTCTCTTTTTTACTCGGCCAACGACACCTACGACAACCGGCGAAAACGAGACACAAAAGTGGCGACTAGGATGGGATACAAAACTAGGGGTCATCAAAAGTCTGTGCTGTTAATGTTACTTTGTTTAATATTGTTCAGATAACTAAATAACTCAATGAGAAGATCTTTAACGAACACTTCCTAACATGTACGATGAAGCCCCATAATTGGCAACCCGAATTTTATTCAGAAGAAATACCTACCCATAACTCCTACACGTCGGCTCACAGGTCTGACTGGAGGTGGGTCAGCTTATTTTGGCAGATCCTGGATGGGAAGTGTGGGCCAGTAAATCCGCACGCCCCCTACACCATCTTCTACGGAGTCCTAAGTACGCCTACAGCTCCAGTATACTTTTAGTGCTAGGAGGGGTTCTTGCAATGTGGAACGCTATATTTATTAAAATGATCAAAATGACAATCAAACCATGTGTCCCGGGGTTTTGTGCAGTTACCAGTAATTCATTTAATATCATGATCCAATGGACATGATTGTACAAAAGTGTTATGTCTCGACCGTATTGTACATCTGTTTTAGGTTTCGAATGGTCAGTCTTATTCAACATATAGTCCAATTCTTCCAAATTTGTAAATATGTAGAGAAACCTATGCCAATTTAGCATGGCCTCCTCTGTAATGAGATTCCCATATGCCCATTTGGCCAAGCTGAGAAACACAAATCGAGTTAAATTCAGAGTCTGAACGCCCTGGGTTCACCTGTGGGCGCACGTGTTCCTTTTTTTATCATCATAAAGGATGAAAGACTTTTTGCGTAAGTGCATTTTATAAAAAAAAAAACTCTCAACAATATGGGAACGATTTCGCAAACAACAAAAGTGAACACTTATCATTTCATTACTTCACACCTAACATTATAAACAGTGCTGCATCTGCGATATTTCCCACCCGGGGCAGAAACTTGATAGTGTCGTTCCCCACCCCTACCCTTGTTCTAACCCGGGCCTGATTGTAGATCGTAAGATTTGGCAGTAGTGAGAGGAGCCCTTGACCTATATCTCGTACCTGAAATACGTAACCGGTAGATGCAACAATAGTTGTCACCGAGGATGAAATATTCGGTGCCCCATTAACACATGATGACTTCTGTGGTTGCGTGGGTTTATGGGCTTCCTCCTCGCAACTATTTTTATGTACAAAAAAAAATTATTGCGCACAGTATTCCGGGTAACTTTTCCAACCCAGCGACACCGCCTTCCGCTCATTGCCATTTGCCCTAGGAGGTTAGCCCTTGCCCCCTGTCAGCCATGGTACACGCCTCTTACCACTGCCAAACAGCCAGCTGACGCTTTTTTTTTTTTTTTTTTTTTTTTTTTTTTTTTTTTTTTTTTTTTTTTTTTTTTTTAAGCCTATGGGACTTAACTACGGGGTCATCAGTCCCTAAACTTACAATCTACTTATAAACTACTTACGAACTAGGACGGCACAAATATCCATGCCCGAGGGGGGATTCGAACCCCCGACCGTAGTGGCCGTGCTGACCGTGACTGAAGCGCCTCAGTCACCTCGGCCACCGCGGCCGGCCCAGCTGACGAATCGTCAACTTACTGTGGACGAACAATATTGTATCCGGCATGGCTGTCTCTTTATCAAACAATGTAATGAACAACAATGCAGAAATTAGCTATTCCTAACAGGTCGCCCAATTACGGGTTGGAAATAAACAAACAGTAAATATGTCGCGTTATGTTTGATATCCCCTCCAAACTAAAAATCAGATTTTCTGTGCAACATAATAGCCTACTGAACAAATTTCTATCAACAAATAATACAATTCCTTGAGACAACACTGTCTCGCTACACCAAAGGTATTAAACATAAGGAGAGGCATTGAATTAAAATTTATGCTGTGACCAGAATTCGAACCCGTGACGACCTACTTACTAGGTAGGCGCTTTAGACCACGGAGCTAACACAGCGTTGCAACCAAAGCGATTACACGGACTGTCTTACAGTACGTCTCCCTCCACACCTTATATTTTAATTTTGCCTCACGTTCCCTGTGAATTGCGTATCAAATTGCCAGGGCTCTCCTCCATTGGAATAGCACCCCTGCAAAGAACGCGAATAGGAACAACCCCGCCTTGTTCCTCAGGCCGAGTTGATATAGATATCAACAAATAATACAATTCCTTGAGACAACATTGTCTCGGTATACCAAAGGAACGTGAGGCAGAATTAAAGTATATGGTGTGGAGGGAGACGTGCTTCAAGAAAGTCCGTGTAGTCGCTTTGGCTGCAACGCTGTTACCTCAGTGGTCTAAAGCGCCTACGTAGTAAGAAGGGGCCCCGGGTTCGAATCCCGGCCAAAGCATAAATTTTAATTCAATGCCTCTCCCTTTCTTAATACCTTTAGAATCAATTTCTTCTTCATATTTTGTAAAACTGCTACGCAAAATCTGATAAATTTTCAAGCAGCTTTCCCGATCAACAAAATTAGACTTGTCTGTGTTTCTAGAAGAATTTCTGCTACCATTACAATCCTTTGAATCTAATGTGCGGAATAAATGCCATCTAAGTTTCTAATAATTCTCCGATAACTGGAAAATGGAAACGTGTAGCTTCAAATAAAACTGTTGATAATGGGTGGCAACACTATTTCTTAATGACTAGGAAAAGGATCCAGAGAGATAAAATGTTAACACCTGAATGCGCCAGCCCTCAACGCAGTCCTAGAAATTCACATATTTTTCACATCGTTATATCCTTTAACTTTAGTTGCGTATGAATACAACGTACACAATAGCTCAATTATGTCTCAAACATTCACGAAAAAATAACACGTTTTATCGCACATTACTGACAAAAAAGAGCAAGTTCCTATTAAATTGAAAGTCAATTTACATTATGTTATAGAGATTTTGCAATTTTAAACTCACAAGGACATGCAGCCTGTAAGTGAAAGTTAATTATTCTTATGCTGAGATTCTCTCCCTCTCTACCCCAGACTCACTCTCTCTGTATTTCTCTCTCCCTCTCACCCCCTCTCCCTCCCTCCTCCCCCTCTATGAATATCTCTCCCTCTCTCTCTTCCCCTCCTCTCTCTCTCTCTCTCTCTCTCTCTCTCTCTCTCTCTCGTTTTTCTTGTCAGGCGGTCTTCACTTAAGTTGATAGAGCTCTTGCGCGCAAAAGGCAAACGCGTATGGCAATCAAAAATATTGGTTTATTTCAGTTGCGATATACGGGCAAAAGCAATAATTATCAATGTAATACTACGCAACTGAGGAAAATGGAACTGTTTAAGGTTTTCTATTGTAGCACATCAGAATTTGTAAATTCAATGCGCGAGATTTAACAGGTTTTAATGAGTAGTTAGTCTATCATCAAAGAATGACAAATAAATGAGGGTAAACTATGTTGACTGGGACGGGCTAATGTGACCTGAGAACGAACTAATACCGAGATAATTCACTTGATTGGGCAATGCGACTCTGCCAGGGCGGGGAAGTGGTTAGCGCAACTACCTAGTGAGCAGGAGAGCTGGGTTCGAACATCGGCGTTGGTACAAAATTTCTGTCTTTATATAGGGCGTATATGAATCTAAAATGACAGTGAATTACTTCCCTATTTTACTCGTAATTTCTCTATTATTATTTGGTTTCCATTTAACCTCTATGTTTGAAGGAGGGCTATCTAATGTTACATTGCAGTTTAATTATTTACTAATCGTAATCTCTGTGTGATTCTTTGGTTGCGTTATGCTCTCAACGTCTGGGGGAGGATTATCTAGATTTTTTTACATGACTCTGACTGCGTGTATTTTAGGTCATACGTGAATTATCTAAGTAAATAAGGGCGTAGCAAAAATGTTGGCTGTCATTTCTGTCCATGTATTTCCTGTTATCAAATGTTCAAATGTTTGTTAAGCCTAAGGGACTTAACTACAGGGTCATCAGTCCCTTTGAACTTACAAACTACTTATGAGCTACCTTATACTAAAGACGACACAAACATCCATGCCCGATGGGGGATTCGAATCCCCGGCCATAGCGGCCGTGCAGACTGTGACTGGCGCGCCGCAGACCGCTCGGCCACTGCGGCCGGCTTCCTGTTTTCAAAGACTTTTTACTTTATCGTCGGAATTGGCGACGCGGACGTTTTCTTTGAAACCTATAATCAAAGGAGAAATAACGCACAAATATCCCTGAGACACCACTTGAAATAGCCCTTGTTAGCGTTTCTGTGTGCAAAGGAAATTCTGCCTCGTTTCCTATTACACTAGCACATAACTCGAGTCTCACGCAAATCGGCAAGGGGGGGGGGGTTGAGGGAAGAAGGGGGTGAGAGGTGGGCGAAGAAACGCGACTTCTGTGTCCCGAAACGAGTTTATTTCTCCGATCAAGAATCCGCCTTTGTAGGACTGCCGAGGGACGCCTCACACCCCTCTGCTAGTGTGTTTCCGGAGGGCGCCTTACGAGCGTCGAAAACAACGTTGGGCTCGTTATTTTCTGCAAAAATCGCCGACCGATGGAAGTCGTTCCGAAGACTGGTGGGACAGGGAGGGGTGGGGGCGCCGGCAGTCAGTTTAGCGCTGCTTTTAACGGCGCGGAGGTGGGTTTGGTCGTCGTTAATCTGTAGTGGTAGTGCTTGTCGAAGGGAGGGGTGGCTGTTTTCTCTCTCTCTCTTGATGCGGGCCACCGCCCACAGTAGTGCGACAGAAGAGGAGGGGAAGGAGGTGAGGAGGGAGGGAGGGGTGAGGAGGGCGCACGCCCTGCCAAAGGGCTGGCCAGTAGTTGCCTTCATTACCCGGAGACAGCCCCTCCCCCCCATGTCCTGGCGGCTGCGTCATTAGGTAATGGCTTGCTAAAGGTGCTGCCTTCCCAATCTGCCGCCTGCTTCCCGGTCTCCGCCAAAGGCAGGTGCGAGGCCAGAGTTCAGGTACGTCGTGGCCGATGTTATCAGGGTTCTACTCGGAACAAGTTTACTCCCCTGCACAGCAAATCGGTCTCGTGAATTGCAACACTACGTTCATCTACATCTACATACATACTCCGCAATTCACCGTAAGGAGCGTGGCGAATGATACACTGTACCACTACTAGGCATTTCCTTTCCTATTCCACTCCCAAATTGAACGAGGAAAATGCCTATATGCCACCGTACGAGCCATAATTTCTCTTATCTTGTCTTTGCGATCTTTACGCGAAATGTAAGTAGGCGGCAGCAAGATCGTACTACACTCAGCTTGAAATTCCGGCCCTCTAAATTTACTTAATAGAAATTCACGAAAAGAACGTCGTCTGTCTTCCTGCGATCTCCAATTAAGTTGCCGGAGCATTTCCGTGACACTCGCGCATTTGTCGAACCTACCAGTAACGAAATTAGCTGCTCGCCTCTGAACTGCATCTGTGTCTTCCTTTAAACTGATCTGCTGCGGGTCTCAAACACTTGGTCAATACTTACGACGTGGTCTTACAAGCGTTTTATACTCGGTGTCCTTTACAGATGAAGTACATCTTCCCAAAATTCTCCCAGTAAACCGAAATCTGCTGTCCGCCTTACTCACAACTGTCCTTACATACTCGTTCCATTTCATATAGCTCTGCAATGTTACGCCTAGATATTTGAACGACGCGACAGCATCAAGAACCTCACTACTATTTGAACATTATGGGATTGTTTTTTCTACTCATGCGCATCACCCTACAGTTTTCTACATTGAGAGCTAGCTGCCATTCTTCGCACCAACTAGAAATTTTGTCTAAGTCATCCTGTATGCTATTACAGTCAGTTACAGACGACACCCTCCCATACACCACAGCATCATCAGCAAACAGCCGCAAATTACAACTTACTCTGTCCATCAGATCATTTATATAGATATAAAATAATAGCGTTCCTATTACACTACCCTGGGGCACGCCTGACGATACACTCGTCTCTGATGAACACTCGCCGTCGAGAACAACGTACTGCGTTCTATTACTTAGGAAAGAAGCTTTTCCGTTTCAAGGAAATTTACTATATTCGAACTGAGAATATGCTCTAAAATTCCACATGAAACTGATGTCAACGATATTGGCCTGTAATTGTGTGGGTCAGTTCTCTTTCCCTTCTTGTAAACGGGAGTCACCTGCGCTTTTTGTCAATCACTGGGAACTTACAAACTACTTATGAACTACTTACGAACGAGGACGGCACAAATATCCATGCCCGAGGGGGAATTCGAACCGCCGACCGTAGTGGCCGTGCTGACCGTGACTGGAGCGCCACAGTCACCTCGGCCACCGCGGCCGGCGCAACTTCTCTGACGCTGACATTAGGGTTATCGTCAAGTCAACTGCACGGAGAATTGCCTCGTCCATTGCATGTGTCCTCGTCGTTCTAGGTCTTCCCCAGTCGCGAGTCATAGGCTGTAATGTTCCGTGCTCCCTAAGACGCCGATCAACTGCTTCGAACGTCTTCCTGTCGGGACACCTTCGTTCTGGAAATCTGTCTCGATACAAACGTACCGCGCAACGGCTATTGCCCCGTGCTAATCAATACATCAAATGGGCATCTGCCAATTCCGCATTTGTAAACATTGCACTGACTGCAAAAACATGTTCGTGATGAACACTAACCAGTTGATGCTACTTACTGATGTGCTTGATGCTAGTACTGTAGAGCAATGAGTCGCATGTCACCACAATCACTCAAGTCGACATTACTTTCCTTCAATTGGGCCAACTGTCGGTGAATCGAGGAAGTACAGTACATACTAACGAAACAATTGGGTATTTTGACAATTGTCTGCACGAATTATTTCAATTTTAATTTAAAGAGAAATACTAAAATGAGCTCTAACATGGAAATTAAGCGTTTCCGGACACATGTCCACATAACATATTTTCTTTCTTTGCGTGTGAGGAATGTTTCCTGAAAGTTTGGCCGTACCTTTTTGTAACATCCTGTATACACCCCATTTTGAAAGCGACGGAGAAATTATTTATGACCAGCGCTATGAATATTATTTGCAAATTTCAGATGAAAATCAGTAATGAGTAAGTGGTCAAACTAGGTTAACTAGGGAAAAAGTTGCCGGTTTATTCCACTAATTCAATCATTCCTCTTTATTTTTATTGTTTTATGTTTCATCATTTATAAATGAACTGATAGACAGAGCAACTTGTAATTTGCAGCTGTATGATGATGTTGCTGTGGTGAATGGGAGAGTGTCGTCTTTAATTGACTGTAATAGTATACAGAATGACTTTGACAAAATTCCTAATTAGTGCTTATGTTGGCAGCTAGCTCTAAATGTAGAAAAATGTATGGTGATTTGCATGAGTAGAAAAAACAATCCCATAATGTTCGAATACAGCAGCAGTAGTAAGCATCTTGAAGCAGTCGCGTCGTTCAAATATCTAGGCGTATAACATTGCAGAGCGATATGAAATGGAACGAACATATAACGACAATTGTGAGTAACGCGGACATGCGACTTCGATTTATTGGGAAAATTTTGGGAAGATGTACTTCATCTGTAAAGGAGACCGCGTATAAAACGCTTGCGTATAAAACGCAGGATGTTGTCAGCTCGTCGCCTTTTTTTGGTTACTCGTCCCGGTCTAGTAGTTACGGAAGTGACTGGTGCAGGAATTGATGTAATCTGTAACAACTATTCAGATTAATAATACAAGTTTTATTGATTGTATTGTATGATACTCAACTTTAGAACATATGTCTGTTTCTTCTCTCTTCTTGCTTCTTGCGGCGGCGTCCGTATGATGCTAGCTGCGCTGAGACCAAGTTAGTGCTACGTTCGTAGCCGCGTTCTCCGTACGGTCCTGGTTCTGTCGTCGTAACTGCCTAGTAGCTGCTTCTGTTCGTATGCCTGAATAGTAAATGACTTCGTAGCTCGCTGGTAACTGCCGGGCCGTCCAGACGTATGTCAGCCTAGATATAGCCGATTGTAGAGGGCACGCCTGCTTGTGATTGGCTTTCGGTCGACCGCTGTCTACCGCTACGATCGTTCTCTACGTCTTGTGTGTGACGCTGACTTTATGCCACAACACAGCTGATCAGTTTAATGGAAGACACAGAAGTAGTTCAGGGGCGAGCAGCTAAGTTCGTTACTGGTAGGTTCCTCCAATGCGTGAGTGCCACAGAAATGCTCCGGAAACTCAAATGGGGATCGCTGAAGAAAAGACGAACTTCATTTCGAGAAATTCTGTTGATCAAATTTAGAGGTCCAGAATTTGAAGCTGAGTGTAGAACGACGCTTACTTACATTTCGAGTAATGCTCAAAAAGACAAGATAAGAAAAATTAGGGCTCGTACGGAGGCATATAGGCATTCTTTCTTTACTCGTTCTATTTGGGAGTGGAATAGGCAAGGAAATCCCTAGGAGTGGTACAATGTACCCTCCGCCATGCACCTTACGGTGGATTGCGGAGTATGTAGATGTAGGTTAAACATTTCTAATAGCAAGTCTTATTGGAGACAGAATATCTGTGTCGAAGTTAACATTTCTTTCAACATCTACAGAAATAATAGGGAAAAGTTTGTAACCATAAATGTAGTGAAATCCTTAGTGTCTGCATTTTTCTGAAGACGAGAATCAAGTTCGTCTTTGACAGTATGACTGCTCCCAGGTGGAAGTAAAAACATCCCACTGTTCTTTCCTTTCCATTCGTTATCTTCTAATCTATTACCTGCAGCCAGGTAACGAACATACAAAGTGCGTCTGAAAATTTCGGTGAACGGTCTCAGGAAATATGGGAAACCTTTAGTGGCCTTGCCATTGGCTACGATACACTTCTCATATCGGTTATACATCTGTTCGAAACTGTCAGGAAACGCTCATGGCGGAATAGCTTGAAGCTCTGAGGTCACGCATTGTTAGATCTCCGAAACCTTTGCGAAGCTTAAGTCTTTCAGGGCCAATTTAAGGCGGGGAAACAGAAGGAAGTCTGCCGGCGCCAAATCTAGAAAATAAGGAGTATATGGAAGCACAGCGACCTTACGTCTAGCGAGAAAGTTGACTACGCGGATCGCAGAGTGCGGACCAGCATCGTAATGCAGGAAATTCTACTGTCCACTCCGGTACAGTTCGGGCCGGACCAACACCACCTGAAGAGAAGGCCGCGGCGGTCGTGTGACGTCACGCCGAGGAGGCCGATGCTCCTAGCTGAGTGGCTGGCCACTAGAGCCTGGTGTGCTGGGGCCTAGTGGACAGCCAGTGAGCAACGCGATCGCGACCTACGCTGCGTGACGTCACACGAGAGCGTCGCGGCCTTTCGGTGGTGGTAGCCGAATCCACCAGATGCGTTACAGCAGCCAACATCCTCGTAAACTTTTGCGTTGCCAGTATGACATTCGGGTACAAATTCATGATGAATTAAACCCATGCTATCGAAAAGGTAATCAACAACGCCTTGGATTTTGTCACCATACATTTCTTGGCGAAGCATTGCACTAATATCTCACGCGTCTCCGCCGAAGTTTTACCTAATTTTACACAAAAATTGATATTAACTAGTAGCTCTATCTTGCATTCCAAGTTGTAGTGTCATGAGTTTTCACACTGATACTGTCAGCTAGGTCGCAATGACTACCACCGCTTCACTGAGGTGCTTTGCACGATAGGGAGCGCTTGTTGACATGTCTACATCTACATCTACATCGATACTCTGCAAATCACATTTAAGTGCCTGGCAGAGGGTTCATTAACCACCTTCATAACTTTTCTCTACCGTTCCATTCTCTAATAGCGCGCGGGAAGAAAGAACACCTAAATCGTTCCGTTTTCGATCTGATTTCTCTTATTTTATTGGGATGGTCATGACTCCCTAAGTAGGTGGGTGCTAGCAAAATATTTTCACATTCAGAACTAAAAGTCGGTGATTGAAACTTCGCAAACAGATCACGCCGCAATGAATAACGTCTTTCTTTTAATGATTTCCACCCCAATTCGTGCAACATTTCCGTGACGCTTTCCCCCCCGTAACGTGATAAAACAAAACGAGCTGCCCTTCTCTGAACCTTCTCAATATCTTCCGTCAGTCCCACCTGGTGAGGGTCCCACAAGGAGCAACAGTACTCCAAGAGAGGACGCACAAGTGTGATGTAGGCAGTCTCTTTGGTGGAGCTGGTGCATCGTCTAAGCGTTCTGCCAATGAAACGTAACCTTTGGTTCGCCTTCCCCACAATATTTTCTATGTGTTCTCTCCAGTCGAAGTTGTTCGTAATTGTAACTCCTAGGTATTTGGTAGAATTTACGACCTTAAGGTTTGACTGATTTATCGCGTAATTGAAGTTCAGCGGATTTCTTTTAGTGGTCATGTGTATTACTTCACACTTTTCTTTATTTAGTGTCAATTGCCAATTTTCGCACCAAGCAGAAATTTTGTCTAAATCGTTTTGCAGTTGCTTTTGATCCTCTGTTGACTTCACTAACCGATAAACGACAGCATCATCCGCGAACAGTCTAAGGGAGCTATTCAGATTATCTCCTAAATCGTTTATAAACACGAGGAAGAGTAGGGGACCAATAACGCTTCCCTGTGGAACGCCAGATATCACTTCTGTTTTACTCGATGACTTACCGTCAATTACAACGAACTGTGTCCTTTCTGATAGGAAATCGTGAATCCAATCGCACAATTGGGGAGATATTCCATAAGCATGCAATTTCATTAGAAGCCGCTTGTGGGGTACAGTATCAAAAGCCTTCCGGAAATCCAGAAATATGGAATCGATTTGAGATCCCTTGTCGATGGCACTTAACACTTCATGTGAATAAAGGGCAAGCTGTGTTTCGCAAGAGCGATACTTTCTGAATCCGTGCTGACTATGGGTTAATAGGTCGTTCTCTTCGAGGTAGTACATAATATTCGAACAAAGTATATGTTCCAAAATCCTACTGCAAATCGACGTCAATGAGATAGGCCTGTAATGTTGGGGATCACTCCTATTGCCTTTCTTGAATATTGGAGTAATTTGGGCAACTTTCCAGTCTTTGGGTACGGATCTTTCGCTGAGTGATCGGTTGTAAATTATAGCTAAGTATGGAGCTATTTCATCAGCATACTCTGAGAGGAATCTAGTTGGTATACAATCTGGCCCGGAAGATTTATTTTTGTTTAGTGACTTAAGTTGTTTTACTACTCCAGGAACATCTACTTCTAAGTTTCGCATGCTGGCAGCTGTTCTTGGATTGAATACTGGAGTGTTCACTTCGTCTTCTCTGGTGAGAGAATTTCGGAAAGCTGTGTTTAGTAATTCTGCCTTAGCAGTACTGTCGTCGGTAGTATTACCATTGCTATCGCGTAGTGAAGGTATTGTTTGTGTTTTGCCGCTAGTGTACTTCACATATGACCAGAATTTCTTTGGATTTTCTGCAAGATTACGAGACAGGATTTCGTTGTGGAAACAACTATAAGATTCTCGCATTGAAGTCCGCGCTAGGTTGCGAGTTTCAGTAAAAGATTGCCAGTCTTGCGGATTCTGTGTCTTTTTAAATTTTGCATGCGTTTTTCTTTGTTTCTGCAACAGTGATCTGACCTGTTTTGTGTACCACGGGGGGTCAGCCCCCTCTTTTATTAATTTATTTGGTATAAATCTCTCGATTGCTACTGATATTATGTCTTTGAATGTAAGCCACAACTGATCAACACTCGCATTTTTAGTTTTGAAGGACTGGAGACTATCACTCAGGAAAGCGTGAAGCGAATTTTTATCTGCTTTATTGAATAGATATATTTTTCGTTTATTTTTGGTGCATTTGGGAATTTCGATATTCAGTCTCGCTACTACAACTCGATGTTCGCTAATCCCTGTATCTGTTTTGATGCTCTTTACTATCTCGGGATTATTTGTTGCTAGGAGATCAAGAGTATTTTCGCAACCACGTACTATTCTAGTGGGTTCATGAACTAACTGTTCGAAGTAGTTCTCAGAAAAAGCATTCAGAACTAGTTCGGACGATGTTTTATATTTGCCCCCGGTTTTGAATACGTAATTATGCCAACATATCGAGGGTAAATTAAAGTCGCCACTGATTATAACACGTGTATGCACAGGCACTTCGCCATTACGGTTAGTAAAATATTGGACCGCTCATAGAACATTTCAAGAGAACCTTGTAGTTCTCTCTGCAAATTAATTATTTTATCCGCAAAGTCTTTCAAAGAGTACCTGCGTCGGCTGTATCCAAAGAAAGCACATACTCCCTAATATTGTCAAAATTATTGCCCATCTGAGGACGGGGTTAGGAACCTCTCACATTCTTTAGAACACTTCCATTAATGTATTTTACAAAATCACGATGGTACCAGTTCGAAAAATATATGAGTTCATTACTCTATATTTCTAGTTCAACGCCTCCACAGAGAGTGTGTAATGCAAGTCAGTATCATAGGCTGGAAAGCAGCCGGCTTGTAATGCAGGGGGTGATTGGACGGCTGTGTATCAACATGTCAGCGACGGCAGGCTTCACATTCTGCAGTGTGTGACAAACAAGTTCAAATGTTAGTAAACCAATTGGACCAAGAGACACAAACTACTTAAACTAACTTACAATAACGACAAAACACAGACACACACACACATACATGCCGAGGGACAACTAGAGCCTCCGACGCTCAGTCAGTACCATGACGCCTTAGACGAACAGGTCAAAAATTGTTTAAGTGCTATTGCCATCATAGTGAATTGTTGTTCAGATTAGGAGTATGTACAGAGAAACAGGAACTTCGATGACGTGCCTCGCTCTGGCCGGTCCAAAACTTCCGATTCTTAAGGATTTCAGTTCGGAGGAACCCTGAGAGGAATGCAACATGCTAAATAATGATTTCCGTACAGCCACAGGACGTCCTGCTTCAACAGAAGTTGTACGTAAGAAACTACAAGAGATGAAACTTCACTCACCGACGTCCACAGTGAGTGCAACTTTGCAACCTAGATGCAATGCAGGCCGGCGCAGATGGGACCAACAGCATGCTGAATGGACACGTCAGATTTCGAACTAATATTCACAGATAAGATTGGCATCTACATTCGACCACAAAATCGTCGGAGACGTTTTTAGAGGCAGCCTAACGTCTTAGACACACTGTGCAGCAAAAGGAGCTAGGTGGCTCCTGAAGTTTATAAGTGGTCAACGAACAGCACTGGCGGTGAAAGAAGGCCAACAAACATCTATAGCAGCGGTCGGCAACTGGCGGGTCGCGGTCTAAGTCCGGATCGCGGAAGGCCAAAAAATGGACCGCCAAAAGTATTTTTATTAAAAAAAAAAAATAAATAAAAAAATAAAACAATTTTTTTCTGTAGATTCCACACCGAGCTACAAGGTAATGGGGAACTAAAATGTGATTTCGTTCAAAGTGTATCATCATTTCGTCGCAAGCTGGTTCGTTGAAACAGACATTTTAACTCAAGAATGTCTTTATTTCGCTACAGCTTTTTAATATTAAAATAATCCTGAAGTAGACATCCATATTATCAAATTTCTTGTCAGATCTTAAGACGGAATTTTCATTAACATTCAATGACTTTTCATAAACAGACAAGTGGTCACGATTTTTAAAATCACCTTTTGAGGTTTCTCCTGCAGTAGAATGAACGGATGTGGCTGCGAAGTTGTTTCAACTTTTAAAGCCTTTACTCCAAATGAAGATAATAGACATGCAGGAAGAAATTTCCTTGCGAACGTATAAAACTATCTACAGAAGAATTTTGGAGTTAACATGTCCCTGAAATATATGAAAATTGCAAAACATTAGAGATCTGCCTGGCTGCTAGGTTTGGCTCCAAATATACTCGTATTCGTAAAATTTCATTTTCAAAATTGAAATTCTTGGAGAACAATTTTCGTTCAAGACCGTACACTGTCTGCATAAGCAGCTCCCCACGTGAACATAACTTTAAGAACCTGCTCAAGACCGCAAATGTAATTTTTCCCATGTTTTTTTTAAAAAAAAAATTCGCACATTTCATTGTATTTTCTACTTTCTTAGAGAAAAATAAAGTATAAAGTATCTATAATGTATGAAGTGTTTCTGGACTTTCCAGTAAAAGTTACCCATTTTATTTCATACTTTTGTGAGTGATAATAAAAATAAATTGTCAATAACATTTTTCTTGATTGTTTATACATCATTATTTTACATCTACTGTATTTCATATTATTTTGTGAGTAGAAATTAAAATAAAAAATTAATAAGGAACATGCGATTTTACATCTGGACCTCGATAAAAATTTTCAAAAGTATCCGGACCCCATTATGATTACTTACCGAACTCTGATCCCCCGTGGTCGGTACGACGAATACAGATGGGCATCTGTGCAAGCGTACGTGTATTAGAGATCCTGATGTATGCTGGAACCTGGAACAGAATTTCAAAATGTCCAAGTTAGTGTCGCGCAACTTGTTAATTTCCGTTTTCATGAGCAACAAGGAGAATCATAACGCCGCTTTTCTACATCTCTATTCCCCTCTTTCATGTTAAATGTCGTGAACGCCAACTCGCGGTGATGCTTTATTATGTCTGTATTTCTGTTATAGTAAATTCATGTTTGTACCGGTTTCCCACTGGCCATTACAAATAAAAAGAGGGTGAAGCGTAATTTCTAGATTTGCTGTAGTTAAATGTTAGTGTGGTCTATATTGGTATTAACTATCAGAATCTCTTAATAGGCGTAAGAGAATGATAATAATAATAATAATAGTAATAATTGGCTGCACGAGTAGGCGGATCAGAGTAATACAGAATTTAGATCGAAACTTAACGCCTCTAACCGCGCAGCTACTGAAACATTTAAAAATTAATCTACATCTACATCTACATGGGTACTCTGCAAATCACATTTAAGTGCCTGGCAGAGGGTTCATCGAACCACAATTATACTATTTATTTCCCATTCCATTCTCGAATAGCGCGCGGGAAGAAAGAACACTTGAATCTCTCCGTTCGAGCTCTGATTTCTCGTATTTTATTCTGATGATCATTTCTACCTATGTAAGAGGGAGTCAACAATATATTTTCGCATTCGGAGGAGAATATTGGTGATTGGAGTTTCGCAAGTAGCCCACGCCGCAGCGATAAGCGCCGTTGTTGTAGTGATTCCCAGCCCAGATCCTGTATCATTTCCGTAACGCTGTTTCCCCTATATCGTGACAATACGAAACGAGCTGCCCTTCTTTGGACTCTTTCGATGTCCTCCGTCAAACCCACCTGATAAGGATCCCACACTGGGCTGCAATACTCCAAAAATGGACGGACAAGCGCAGTGTATGCAGTTTCTTTAGCAGTTCTGTTGCATGTTTTAAGGGTTCTGCCAATAAAACGTAGTCTCTGGTTCGCCTTTCCCACGATATTATCTACGTGTTCTTTCCAGTTTAGGTCTGAAGTAATAGTAATTCCTAGGTATTTTGTGGAGTTTACGGCCTTCACGTTTGATTGATTTATGTTGTAAACAAAGTTTAACGGATTTCTTTTCGTACTCATGTGGACGACTTCACACTTCTCATTATTTAGAGCCAATTGCCAATTTTTACACCATACTGATATCTTATTCAGATCGTTTTGCAGTTGGTTTTGATCTTCTGATGATTTTACTAGACGGTAAATGACGGCGTCATCTGCAAACAACCTAAGAGAGCTACTTAGATTTTCCCCTAAATCGTTTATGTAAATAAGGAATAGCAGAGGACCAATAACACTACCCTGTGACGCCCGATGTCACCTCTGATTTAGTCGATGCAATACCATCGATTACTACGAACTGTGTCCTCTCTGACAAGAAATCCCCTATCCAATCGCAAATTTGGGGCGATATACCATAACCACGCAATTTGATTAAAAGCCGTTTGTGAGGTACGGTGTCAAAAGCTTTCTGAAAATCAAGAAATACGGAATCGATTCGCGAACCTTTGTCGATAGCACCCATCACTTCGTGTGAATAAAGAGCTAGTTGTGTTTGGCATGAACGATATTTTCTAAATCCGTGTTGACCTTGGGTCAATAGATCGTTCTGTTCGAGGTAATTCATAATATTTGAATACAGGATATGTTCCAAAACCCTGCTGCAAATTGACGTTAATGAAATAGGCCTGTAGTTTATTGGGTTACTCCTGCTGCCTTTCTTGAATATAGGTGTGACCTGTGCAACTTTCCAATCTTTTGGTACAGATCCTTCTATGAGAGAGCGGTTGTATATGACTGTTAAGTAAGGAGCTATCGCTTCCGCATAATCAGATAGAAATCTAATGGGTATACAGTCCGGACCAGAAGACGTTCTAGTTAAGTGATTTAAGTTGCTTCACTACTCCGAGGATATCTACTTAAACGTTACTCATTCTGACCTCTGTTTGTAATTCGAAATCTGGAATATTCGTTTCGTTTTCTTTGGTGAATGAGTTTCTAAAAGTTGTGATTAGTAACTCAGCTTTTGTAGCGCTAACGCAGGCAAGATCGCCATTACTATCACGTAGTGAGGGTATTGTTTGTGTTCTGTCCCTTGTATATTTAACATATGACCAAAACCTCTTTGGGTTTTCAGTCAAATTTCGAGAGCCTCGGTGGAGTAGCCGAGCGATCTACGACTAGGTGCAAACTGAGACGCGACACTCGCCTTCCACACGCGCTGCGCGGTACCAGATAATGTAAAGTCGAGGCTGGTAAAATACAAACCTCAAGAAAAAAAAAGCAAGAAAGCGCTGAGCTATCTGAACTCAGGAAATAAGAAAAGAAAAAGATGCCAGTCATGTTACTGGGAGAGAAAAAAGACTTACCTCAGCAAGTACGCATGTGAAAAATGCGATACACATATTTCTTTGCAAAGGCATACAAAAATAATTTTTTAACAATGTATTTCTGTAGAGAGCAATCTATACACATGGACATGCTCTGATTAGTTCAATACTTTATGTGTATATACAATGAATCACTTTATAAAAAGTAATGGGTATACAATCCGGACCAGAAGACTTGTTCTTGTTAAGTGGTTTTAGTTGCTGCACTACTCCGATGATATCTACTTCTACGTTACTCATTACGGCATCTGTTCGTAATTCGAAATCTGGAATATTGGTTTCGTCTTCTTTGGTGAATGAGTTTCTAAAAGCTATGTTTAGTAGCTCTGCTTTAGTAGCGCTGTCATCGGCAGGATCGCCATTACTATCACGTAGTGAAGGTATTGTTTGTGATTTGCCTCGAGTATATTTAACATATGACCAAAATCTCTTTGAGTTTTCAGTCCAATTACGAGAAAGAGTTTCGTTGTGATAAATATTGTAGGCATCACGCATTGAAATCCTCGCTAAATTTCGAGCTTCTGAGTACGATCGCAAATCCTGGGGATTTCCTGTTCGTTTAAATTTAGTATGGCTTTTCCTTTGCTTTTGCAACAGTGTCCTGACCTGTTTTGTGTACCAAGGGAATCGCCTCCTTCTTTTATTAATTTATTAGGTATAAAACTTTCAATTGCTGTCGATACCACTTCTTTGAATTTGAGCCACATCTGGTCTACACCTACGTTTAGTCTGCTCAAAACATGTAGGTGAGATATTATACACCAAATACACGTGTAACGTACCTTATTCACAAATTGGTTACAATTGTAATTTGTGTGTGATACAGTACGTATTTTGCTGTCTCAACTCTATACTTGAGGTTTACAAGGCGTTTACTTAGAGCGAGAAACAATGAGGCTACCATAACAGTGCAAATGTCATTCTCTTTGCTCTCTAATATGGTGTGCGATCACCTGGGACGGCCAGTGCAGTTGCACGCCTGCGTCGAATGGACGGCATGAAGTTATCAAACATTTCTTTATGGATATTTGGTCATTCTTCCACGAGTGCAATAATCCAGCACTGGAACCGTTGTCGGATGTGATGGTCTGGCTGTGCCTGCCAAGTGCATCCCAGAGGCGCTCAATCGGGTTTAAGTCTGGTGAACAAGCTGGCCACTCCATTCGTTCAATTCTCTCAGCTTCAAATATGTTTCCCACCATTGCAGTTCCGTGGGCAAGAGAGTTATCGTCCACCAGAAGAAACTTATCTTCTATGGCATTATCGTAGGGCACAACAAAAGATCGAAGGATCTAGTCGCTATACCAATGACAGTCAAAGCACCATTCCGAACGGTATAAAGGTTCTTACGTCCGCCGATACTGACTCCTGACCATACCATTCTCCACCACCATTATACCACTTTTCAAAAATATTGACTATTTATTTTCGAACATATTCAAAAAATGTTCAAATATTCGTTAAGCTTACGGGACTTAAAACTCACAAAGTACTTATAAACTAACATATACTAAAGACAGCACAAACATCCATGCCCGAGGGGGAATTCGAACCCCGACGGGGAACGGCATCGGAGCATAGCACCTCAATTTGCTCGGACACTCCGCCACGGCTTCGATCATATATCGATTACCTACGGTGAGAGTGAGAAGAGCAGTGAATACATTTTTATTCTTCTTCTTTGTCACAAATAATTATCTGTTTAAGACGAGGACAGCTCCTAGCCCGTGGCATAGGTACAAGGTGCCACGATCGTTAGTTACCTGAAAGTATTATCAAAAAGATATGGTAATTTAATTTACATTGTAACATTCATGTGTATTAATTGACATTGTAAGTAAGTGCTAAAATCAAGTGGGGTACCGTACGGACCGACATATTGGCCCTTAGAAGCCTACCACCAAAGTTTATTGTAAATAAAGTTATCGTTAACCCCAATACCTTTGTAATCCCAGGAAGTGTAAAAAAAAAAAAAAAAAAAAAAAAAAAAAAAAAAAAAAAAAAAAAAAAAAAAAAAAAACCACCTTAGCAACCAGTCGTCGACTCACCCCTGAAGATATTGCCCGCAGTAGACAACGAAAAGTTGGAAGAAGAATGTTTTTCAGATAGACCACGCCATCTAGGCCCGGAAATTTTGATTAATGAACTAACAATGTGACCTTGTATAAGAGCTAAGTAACTCGGGCAGTACTCGCGAAGTACCGCAGCTGTTGGATCTGCCAGACACCTTGCGGCAGGTCTCCATTTAGTCGGCCGCGGAGAGGCAGGCCCTGCGGGAAGAAGTAATCAGGCAGGGCAGGTTTATCGGCAGCGCCGCTGAGCCCGGCCGTGCGCGCTAACCTCTGCGCAGGATGTGGGGGCGGCCACGCGTCCTTCCTTCCTTCCTCCGCCGCGCGCCTTTCCTTCGCGTCCCTCCGCCCTGGCAGGAGGGTCCTCTGAGGAGCCGCCATTTGTTCTAATGGCTGTTCTATTGTTATGTGCCATGCATCACGGCGACGCTGCGCGCGGCTAATTCCAGACCTCCGCTGCTCCCGGCAGAATGGCTCCCCTCCTGCGTAAATCTCTGGCGCTCATTTGTTTTGGGCTGCTCTCGCATCGGCGGCTACCTCTCGCGGCCCCCGTCTGTCCCTTGGCGGCGGTCGGACCTCCCCGCACTGTGCTTCTCCCTATCTACCCCCTCACACGTTTCCGGAAGTTTCCGCGGGAGATATGCGACCGATAATTCCGCCGTCTTTTCGACCTGAGCTGCCAGTCCGTGTAAATCACAGTAATCACAGGAGGGTAGCAATTCGTGGTCCAGGGGAAAAGAAAGGCCTTACGTATTCGTCTGCATTTCATTTATTTCATACAGTTTATTCCAAATTATTGACTCTCGCGTTGTATTCGAAAACATGTCGTAGATAGGAGTCACAAAGAAAGTTTCCATATTCCTTAAAACGCAATGTAATAGATTCAAACATTCAAATGTTTGTAAGCTTACTGGACGAAACTGCTACGGCCATCAGTCACTAGACTTACAAACTACTTAAAAAAATCTTCTCGGGTTACAAGCCGCGCCATGTGCTTTTTGGCCCACGAGCTTTCGACAGAGATCTCCTCTGCCATTGTCAAGTGGATGGCTGTCATTTAGAGGCCGCTGCCGTGCTTATATAGCTGCAACGCCGCTAGTGACGTCACTGATGCCCAGTTCCTTAACGATATATGGCAATGTTTTGGTCGCGCATACGTTGCGCTGGCTTCAACTCTGCAATTACAGGACCCCATGCCGTACTGAGCTCCAAGCCGCCGACATTAGGAGGATTTTTCAGAAATTTTTATCTCTATGGCCTCGTTTATTACGCTGTCCCAGAAGCTGTTCTTCCGTTTAATAATTGATGTCTCTTCGTAAGCTATTCGGTGTCCGTTTTCCAAAGCATGTTCAAATGTTTATTAAGCTTAAAGGACTTAATTGCGGGGTCATCAGTCCCTAAATTCACAACTTATACTAAAGACAACACAAACACCCATGCCCGAGGGAGGATTCGAACCTCCGACGCGGGAGGCCGCGCGATGCGAAACGAGGCTCTCCAGACCGCTAGCCTACTCCCACGTGGCCCAAAGCATGTTCCACCACAGCTGACTTTTCATGTTCTATGTGTCACTCTTCAATAGTGCGAATAGTCTGTCCGACATAAAACTGCTCACTCAAAGTGAATTTTATAAATGCCTAGTGTTCTGAGACCTACATGACTTTTTACAGGATTCAATAGTTGCCGCATCATTGCTGGAGGCCTGAAGATTCAGTCGATTTTATGCCTTTTCCCCCAGCAAAGATCTGGCAACAAACGAATCCAGTAAAATATGATGTAGGTCTCAGAATACCAGACATTTATAATATTCCGTGTGAATGGGAGCTGTTTTATTTCAGCCAGACTATTCGAACTATTTGACAGTGACGCATAGAACATGAAAGTCGTTTTCGATTACGCTATCCTGAAAAGTCGCTGCGTTGGAACATGCTTCGGAAAACGGACACCGAATTGCTTTTGACGATTATTAAACGGAAAAACAGCTTCCGGGACAGCGTAATAAACGAGGCAACAGAGATCAATCTACATGTGACGTCAATCTACATGATGCTGCTCCCTCATGAGATTCACTAACACTGATATATTATTTGGACATTCGCGTTTCTGAAAATGGTCTTCAAATATTGAGTAGTATCGCACTATAGAAATACATCTATTTTTGCATGTTCCAAGAACTGAGAATTGCCTATAACATGGAAGAATCCTGCTCGTACAAATCCGAAAGAGATAGCTTTCACTTCGTGCGTTTATTTACGTTTCATTTTGATGTAATTAAATACTCAATATGATATTTATTCTATAACGTCACTATTATCATACTGTGCCACTGCAAATATGTACAGATTAGTTAGCTGATGTTTACATTTGCGAAACAGCTGTTCACGCAGGACACGCAAACAATTTCTATTTAACTTGCTGCAGGCGCGTATATATTTTTCACACAAGCAGGCGAGTGTTGTGAAATTTACAGTATGAACATTTCTAGGTAAAAGCAAGCCTGTTCTGAATAAACTAATAAACGTATTGAATAAACAGTTTACATCCACTATAATTACCTATCACAAGAAACTTTAGCACTTTAAGATATTTTATAACATTTTATCGAGTGATTATAACATACGTTCGTAATACCTTTCGTAGAAGATATATTACTTTATGCTGCTAACGAGCAAAATTATTAAATCTTTTATATTTAATTGAAGTGGATGAATTTTTATGATGTCCAATAGGACATCAAAACTTTCATGGACCCATAAAAGTCCCTTCACTATGTCCGTAGGTGTTTTGGATACTTGATGTTGCCTCCTGTCTTCATGTACCTGAATATATGCTCTCCAGGTTATAGATCTTTTCGGGGCACCAACGGCGTTTTATGAAGCCAACCTAGCAATCCCCGATATCTTGGTAAACATGATCTTTTCTTCTCTGATGTGCTATGAATTTTTACGGCACAGATACTAATAAGTAATTAGGAATGACAGCCATTCAGTTGTTATCGTTCCAATTCTCAAGGTCTATTCAAAAACTAATGCATTCAGAGTTTCATCATTCACAAGCATCAGTTGTTCCGCCACTTCTGAATCTTCACCAATTGCCTTATTATTCTTTAAGCTGTTGATAATCTCTCTCTGAACTCCTCTTCACGAGGTGGGAATGAGATGGGTAGTCTGTCGATCGGGTTGCAAAAATTAAACCATTCTTTCGGTTCATCACAATTCACTACGTTTTCTAAGTAACGAGACATTGTGAGGATACAGGGTTTTAGTTTAGTAACCTCTTTGGTACGTTTTGGCCGAACGATAGTTATCGTTGGTGTGCAGCGAGAGCTGCAGGCAGCAATGCTTAGGTTGGAATGTTCTTTGTTTGTTGGCCGGTGTGCAGCAGTCTTCCGCCGACCGCAGAGCGAGGCGGTAGCATGTCGGCAGTGTGTTTGTAACCTGCGTTTAGTGGTGGCTAAAGTTTTCGCCATTCCGTCGTATCGCATACGAGTTGCAGTTGCATATTGAAATGTTTCAGTGGACTTGTAGACATTCATCGTAGTGGCACGCAGTTATTTAATCAGTGTATTTAAAGGGAAGAGTTTTTAACATTTGTCGTTCCATAATAAAAGAAGTTAACAAAGTTTACTGTTATGGATCAACCTAGTAATTGTCCGCATCACATACCGTCCAATCATTGGAACAATTATTAAATGATTAAGCAGCAAATAGAATATAACGGCACCTTCGCTCATCGAGGATTAGGTGGACGCAGCTGAGACGTTACAACATGATGGTACAATTTCCTTTGTTGGTCAGGTACAGCTTCTAATTTTCACCTTTAAAAGCATTGCTGTGGTCTTGATAATATTACTCGAACATTTAATACAGGTCTCTAGTATTGTTTTTCCAGAAATTCTGATCGCTCTCTGCTGTTGTTTCTGTTGTTAATCTAGGTTTCTGGTAATATTTTGTTTAATACACAACGTCGGGTTCCCGTTTATTCTCTAATACTTCTGCAAACGTTCCCGTTAATGATATTGTATTGCCGATTAACCACGAAGTGCAGTGGCAGAAAACCATCAACATCGAGATCACAATCTCTCCACTCCCGCGTTCCCGGTGGCGGAACAAACAAGACTTCTCAACAAACTGCAACCACAGTTTCTCTCCTCTTGGCCAGAAGTTTTTCTCTTTGTATTGGCCAGCTTTCCCTCACTCTACTGTTGGTGTTTTACCAACCTCCTTCCACTCAAAGTATGCCTTAGTGCCCTTAGTGGCTCCATTATCATGACATGACCAAACAATTTCAGTCGGGATTTCCCCAGTGTATCTAAAACACTGTTTTGTATTCTCAGATGAATTCGGACAGATTCATTTGTGATTTAAGCCTTCCTGGTTTTATGGGAACTAGTCGAAGGTAAACGCATCTCTGTGGTTTGCATCTTGCTGGTATTCCGTCTTGTTAGTTGCTGCTTCCAGTCCACATGTCAGGATGGAAATGTAATGGGATTTATAGGGAAGTACGTCTGCTGACAGAGGCAAGCTTTTATCTCACAATAGGGACGTACCTATCTATATAATTTTGTTTTTGCGGAGCATATGAAGTAGTTCGAATCAATTGGAGAAATGAGTGTCGATCCTGGTTGGAGCTGACAACCGATTACACAACAGGTGACTGATGTTTCGCTGTTGCTATTACAGACAACGCTGCGCGCAATTCACAATCGCGAAGCATTTCACGTGTCTTGTCACGACAGATGAACATCCCGTGGTCCACTGTATGGAAATTGCTTCGAATCACAAGATCCATAGCGTAGAGCAGCTTGCATCACAGGATGATGCACAACGACTGCTAATTTCGCTCTCCGTTCTCTCGCAAGGGTAGAAGTTGACAAAGGCTCGCCCTGGACCATTCTATAGACAGACGAAGCTCACTTTTGTCTGACGGATGAGGTGAACACACAAAATTGCCGAGTGTAGGAATCATCGCCTCAGGTCACTGTCCATGAAGTTCCTCTGTACCGTTAATGTGTCCCGTATGGTATCTCTTCATGGCTACTTTTGTCATAGAGCCATCCTTTTTTGAACAGGTTCGCTCTCATTGAACAAAGATGTCGAATTATCAGCTAATTGTTTCTAAATACTTGCCAGGCACCATGACCTGTTTCTGACCCTGTGATTTTTATGGTCGTGGAGCTACCTGAAGAATATAATTTACCAGAGGAATATTCACACATGTGTTGATCGAAGCACAGCATATCAAATAAGGCAGACAGCATAACTATGGACATGCTTCATTCTGCTTTGCAGAATGCGATCACACTCTTCTGGACACTGATGGACGCAGTATGGAGCTTCTTTTGTAGTTGTAATGATACCGGTATGTGATGGCATGATGCACCGTAGCAGCTCACCAAATGTGTTTCGGTTGGACTGATATTGTATTATTTCACTCCCCGATATTCTTGATATCAGTGCTACCAAGTTTGCTACTCATTCGGCAGTTATTTTTCCTGTTATGTTAAATATAGATTGTCTTTAATATAACAACTGGGTATTATGTTGGAAATTTAGGAGAGAGGTAACGAATCTGACCGTCAAACAGCAGTTTATAGAATTCCATGTTATTGTGGTAAGACTTACATCGGCCAAACAATCCGCACAGTTGAGGATCGGTGTGTGGAACTTCACCATCATATTCGTTTAGTCCAGCCTGAGAAGTCAGCTGTTGCTGAACATTATCTGAATGAAGGACACAAGATGTTATATAATAAAACAAAAATGCTCCTGCTTCCCACTACTGGGAATGTGTTCTTAAAGAATCAATGGAAATTCGTTTGGCCGATAATATTATTGATAGGGACAAGCGCTTCCCTCTAATTTGGAATCCAATCTTATCTGTTATTAAGCAACAACGGTCGTTATTTCGACCTGCAGTTTCTTTTAACTTGTCTTGTTTCGACCAATCGTTTTGCCGATTTTCTCCACCGGCACGCTACTGCTCCTAGAGGGCCTCTACTTCGGTTTCGCACACGCGCGGTGAGTCGTCAGCGGTGTTCTGCCTCAGTTTCCAGCGAGTAAGTGTAATCATTGCACTTACCTGAGGATGGAAGCCAGTTGGTCTGCCGAAATATTGTGTCTAGTTGACGATGGTATCCGGCTGAATGCTATTAATAGTTGATTATCTCCCTGCAGATAAATAAATAATGTGTCCACGTTGGGGATTGACTCTGCTGTTAACCTGCTGCTTTATTTTGTTGCCAGCTGAAAGGTTGCTGACAATATACAGGGTGTCCCACTCAATTGTTTCACCCCAGATACCTCTGAAACTACAAGAGATATTGAAAAACCACTTTCACGGTCATGAACGTACGGCAGGGTTTTATGAAATTAGGTACTATGAGACACTCTAAAACGTGAAGAAATATTATTTTCGACACAAACTTATCTTTTTTAAATAGATACCTCATATTACTTCTTACGCAATAGCTAGGATGAAAAATCACAAAAAGAATGGCGTCGGTTGCATCGCGATGCGTCAATTACATCCGGAGAAACTGCGAAGCGAAGTTGACGTTTGAAACACATGAGGCGCGCTGCTAGCGTGTATCCGGTAAAGTCGATAAAGTCGAAGCGTGCTAAGCGACTACACTGTCATCTACCAGACGGTCACGAAACTACGTGCCTATTCCGGTTCTAGCAAGCTTAGCAACACCACCTAGAGAGAAGGCCGCGGCGTTCTCGTGTGACGTCACGCAGAGCAGGTCGTTATCGCGTTGCTGACTGGGTGGGAGCTGGGGCACGGCCCACTATGCCGTAGCGGGCAGCCAGTCAGCTACGCCATCGCGACCTGCTCTGCGTGACGTCACACGAGAGCGCCGCGGCCTTCTCTCTAGGTGGTGTTGAGCTTACAAAGACGCAAAGTGGCCGACCTCTATCACAGATATGGTGCGTGGAATTTAGTCACAAGCCTTCTCTTCATCTAGAAAAACAGCTATCACTTGTTCATTCCTCGAGAGGTATTATGGTTGCACAGAAAATATGTGTGGTGGATCATAATGGTCGAAAGCCACGTTCTCCTAGATGCGTTTCAATTGCAATCTAAAGGCTAGTTTACACGGCAACACAAGGTTGCGACACTCGTTTCATGAAATGAATTGCGCGCAACTGGTTTCGTGTATTTCTGTAGATACGGCGCCAATACTATAAATTTCTGTTTCGTTGTTTTGTAAGTGCCGTAATCGCCGTAGAATGAAAGTTTTGGTAGCTGTAAAAGTTGTGGCGGAGCTATTGCTTCTCTGTGTGAAGTCGCTGCATAAGACTAAACATAAAAAGAATAAGAAACGCGTTTGGGTTTGTGACTGGATTAAAAAAAGACGTCAGCTCGGTTGTTTAGTGACCTTGCTGAAAGAAATTGTGATCGAAGACCCTATAAGTTATTTTAATCAACTCAGAATGTCACCAGAGCAGTTTACGTTCCTTTTAAACAGAGTTAGTAATGCAATAAACAAACAAGATACTATTATGCGTGAAGCATTGTTACCAGAACTGAAATTACAAATTGCTTTACTTTTCTAGTTAAATAGATATTCGTCTCTACAGTACCTGTACCGTGTTCCCAAATCCACAATTGCCATTGTTCGTTTGTATAGGTATTTGCAATTGAATGTACTTTAGTCTGCAATTCACTGTCATCCCATCAATATTTAATTCACGAATAATTGCTTCAAGAGCACTAACACGCCGCTGCTTATTCCTGAAATTTTCATCGTTAAAATGGCACAAACACCTATGCATCGCATATACAAAAACCGAATTATTTCCTTTCCCCCTTTATATTGTGTTTTGTTCTGTATTGATTGTCACCTAACCTAAAAACACGCGCAATCAGTTTCGCCAAAGTTGGAAGGTGCCGAAACTGTTTAGTTTCGCCAACGAGTTGCGCGAACGCCTGCCGCGCATGCGCACTGACCAGTAGTGCAGTTTCATGAAACTTCTTCGTGCACATTATGTGCCTACAGTATTATTTACTTTTTTCTAATTGCATCTTTTGCCATCTTTTTATCCATAAAAAGAGTAGGCAGAACATGCAGTTACAAAGTTTGCTAATCTCACGTGAATAGTTTATACTAAAGTTACATTTACCAAGAGACGATGGAAACATGACTAGCACTGTAAAGTCGGCACAGTTCCGCTGCGCTGCTGCCTTGAAACACTGGTCGCTGGAGTGTGGAGAGATGTTGTTCCCGCAGTGGGTCGGCACGGTAGATGCCGGAGAAATCTCTCTCGGAACTCGCAGCAGCTTTGCCAGCAAATCCCACTTCCGCAGCCGCGAACACGAAAGCTGCGAAGCCGCGGGCCGCGGGATGCACTTCAGGAACCTCCACTTTCACCCGCGAGACTCGCTCCCCCTACAAGAAGTTATCACCTGAAACTGCGGGCTTTCTGCGTGACGCAGCGCGAGCTGTCCATGTCGCGTTTTATATACAGGGAGCAGACAGAAAAATATGAAACTCTAACATAGACACGTCATTTATTTACCCGTAGGAAGATGGCAGAGTATTGGCCTTGAGAACAGATGAAGCTCTTCGAGGAACAGATTCGTTAACTCTCTAAATTTTCCAATATAATATCCTGTTTCCAGAATGATATTTTGCCCCTGCAGCGAAGTGTGAGGCAAAATGAAACTTCCTGGCGGATTTTTTCCCCTCTATGTATAGTTTTGTTTCTTGCTGTTACTCAGCATGTTTCTTTATCAATGAATAAACAAGCAGCCCTCGGTCGCAAATTAAAAATAATTTTACCAGGTTTCGGCAATGACTAAGATTGCCTTCATCAGAAAATATAAAACAAAACAAGTCACGTAATAAAATATACTAATCAGTTGTATAGTACATTTTATTATGTGACTTGTTTTGTTTTATATTTTCCGATGAAGGCAATCTTAGTCATTGCCTAAACCTGGTCAAAATTATTTCAATTTGCGACCGAGGGCTGCCTGTTTATCCATTGACGTTGTAACGGTCGCTGACAATAGCTGCTATGTTAAAAAAATATGTTTCTTTGTTGTTGTTCGATGTGTTCTTGCCAGAGCTTCTTTGATTGCAGAGAGTGTTCTTGAGCCTACGACGGGTGCGCTGATTCACAGTGCCGGGCATGGATTAAAACTGTGTGCCGGAACCGGGATTCGAACCTGGGACCTTTGTCCGTCGAGAGCAAGCACTCTACCGACTGAACTATCCTGATACACTTCACGATGCGTCCTCATAACTGTACTTCCGTCAGTACCTCGACTCCTACTTCCAAACTTCACAGAAGTTTCATAATACCCTGCCGTTATAATAAAAACTTCCCCTATTTAACATGTTATAACGGGGAAACAAAGTACTGTACTACTACCAAACTTGGTACCATTGATGTTAATGACATAGGGAAGGGAAATAATGCAAAATCAATACAACTGAAGCACACTTAAAGCATAAGATTGCATTCTTCACAGCAAAACGGTCGGTAGGTATGCTAAATGTGTCACTTCATATGCTTCGCTCCAGATAGACACACGTGTGAATATTCCCCTGGTAAATCATTTCCTACAGTTCGAAGTACCGGCTATACAAACAGAGAGAATTGGAAAAAGAGTAATTGAAGAATATCTTTTCTCAACTATACCTTGACCTAATTAAAACTTTGTTAATGAACAAGTTAGTAACTATAAGGTAGAACTTATATGAAATTACAACGAATGAATCGAATTATTAAAAACACAAGTAACCATGTTGGAGACCTAGTGATTAAAAGATCATCTGAAAAGCTCTAAGCAGTCTCAAAAGTGTAAGAAATTTTTGATGTTGTCTTCGTTTGATAGACCCTTAGTAGTACATCATATACGAAACCCTAATGCTGTTTTATTAACTGAAACAGTATCTGGAGCTATTATGGGTTGTACAGGGTCAATCAATTGAAGACTTTTAGCCGCAGTGGAGTAGGCGAGCGGTCTAAGCCGCCTCGCTGCGGAGCGCGCGGTTGCTCGCCGTCAGAGCTTCGAGTCCTCCCTGGCGCATAGGTGGGTGTGTTGTCCTTCGGTTAGTTTACCTTAGTTTAAGGTCCGATATATTTACAAACATTTTAAAGACTTTTATTAATAAATGCGTTACCAGTACAACCTGTATGAAGTTGAAAGAAGACTGTTCAAACAGAAATAGTTGGCACTTACTAAAGGAAACAGATTTTTTTTCTTTGATTCAGAGTATAAATAGTTAACTGAAATAAAAAGTATTCAGTAATTTTTATTTAATTAGGTCAATGTATTAATCCATTAATGAGATATCAAGTTACGTAATCGCCAGACAGTAGTGTAAATAAGTCTCCAGGTAGTCTCAGTAAAACAAAAATTTGTTATTATGCATCCCTCAGACAAAAGAGGACAAACTGATTTAATATTTTACCGTAACAACTCGAATAATAATGTGTATCTCAAGAGGCGAAATTAATTGGGAATGTTTTGCTTGTCGTATGGGCTTCCAGGGCTTAAATGATCGCGTGGTGGTTTTGAGGTTCTTCATAAGCGCCTGAGTTGCTACTATGGGAGAGTACGCAAAACTTGTCTCTACTCAATGGTTTTCGTAGGTAAAAGTACGACTTTCATATTCCATGAGAGAAACACGAGCAGCAGAATACTACAACGAGATGCCATGAATAGGAATGTGGTATAACCTTCCTATAGCTTTTCAAAATAACTGCATGTTAAACATGAGACAGATGATCGTAGCTGCCAAGTATTTGGAAAAGATCGACTGATCATTCGTCACCTTTGGTACACGAGCGCTAACCTGTTCAAAAGAGGAATGATGTACGTAGCCGTGCAGATACACATTGAACAGTGACTTGAGGTAAAGATCCCCACATTCGGCAATTCTGCGTGTCCACCTCAACCGTCAGAGAAAAATTACGTTCGCCTGTCCAAAGAATGGTCCATAAAATGTCCTTGTGAGTCCTGTGATGCAAGCTGCTGTACGATATGGATCTTCATAACTTTTGTAAATGGGCTAAACACTTTCCGTACAGTGGGCCACAGGATGTTCAACTGTCGTGACACAGCATGCGCGCTGTTTGACGATCGGCAACTGCGCGCAGTATTGTCTACTATAGCAACAGCGGCTTCATCAACACCTGCGGTGCAACCGATCGTTGGCCTTTTCCCTGAGCGACGCATTCTCCAGTTGATCCAAACTTCTTCATCATGCTCTGCACAGTAGGTGAAGGAAGAGGACCCTTCCATAATCCTTTCATTCGGCGGTATTCTCAAAGAGCAGTTGCAGCTCTGTTGTTGTTCACCGACAATGACCTGGTTCTTTTGTCTAAGAACATGTTGACACGTCAACAAATGTAATGTGAGTGGTCAGGCGTGTGAGACTATCAATCAGGATGACTGATCATGGCAACTGCGTAGCCAGAGTTGGAACTGGATAGTGTCGCCATGAAGCATGACAATCATGCACCCCACAATCTGGCTATTAGTTCCAAAATGTTCAAATGTTTGTTAAGCTTAAGGGACTTAACTGTGGGGTCAGCAGTCCCTAAACTTACAAAATATGAACTAACTTAATACTAAAGATGACACAAACATCCATTTCCGAGGGGAGATTCGAACCCCCGACTGTAGCGGCCGTGCAGACTGTGGTTGGCGCACCGCAGACCGCTCGGCCACTGCGGCTGGCTGGCCATAAGTGATAGCAAGTTTTGTACTCCTATGGTAATCAGATTTCTACGTTATAATTTGTTAAGTAGGGAAACTTTGATTATAACCACCAGGTATTATCCATTCCTGTACCAAAACACTCCCAGTTACGTCAACGCTGATGGAGGATTAAATTTGGTCCTTACTCTGGCCTCTAAAACTCCCCATAACGGTTCACTTTTGTTGAGACCTGCCACTTCTGCTGCCCAGGTGAGATGTTTAATAATTTTCTGATTTCATAGAAAGTATGCCGTAATAGTTTTGGTTGTCTGTCTGTAGGCACATGTCTTTATGGATACGGCATTGTCTGTTACCAATGTCTAACAGTTTGTTGTCAAGCTTGGAGAGATCTTCTTTCATAGTTATCCAACCAGTTTCCAAAATGACGGAAACAGTTGAATACCACCAGATACATGACCATATTATTGTCGTAGACAGGCGTGCCGTATCTCTTCTTTTGGGTTTTAGTTACATAAACCCAGTTGATTGTTGGAGGCAATGTGTATTGGACTATACGACATACTTCCAGCCAACAAGTGTGAACGTTTTATCATCGTGGCACTACTTGCTTTGCAGCTTTGCATTCCCGTCCATTCATAATGATTAAGCAACTGCAGTCCGATGAATGTTAAGCTCCAACCGTGCTGCTTTTATCGTAACACTTGAACTGTCTGCACGAACTTCACACTCAGATGACAGAGGGCTGAACGTCAACAGCTATAATAGAGCAGATGACGCCGGAGTAGTATATAAATTGATAATTCGCAACTTGTTGATGATCCGGCACAAGTACACCCAACGAATACATAAATAAATGTCAAATACGAAATTGTGGGTGGACGGACCGTGAAGTGTACCGTGGTAGCTCAGTCACTAGAGCGCTTTCCCACGAAAGACAAAGGACCCAAGTTTTAATTTTGGTTCCGGCACACGGTTTTAATCCCCCAGAAAATTTCATTTCAGTGTACACGCCACTGCAGAGTGAAAATATCATTCTGGAAACTGGGGTTATATTGAAAAGAACATCAATCAGTCCTGCGTGAAATGTTTAGTAGAGAAATGGATTGAATTAAAGTCATCTAAATTCTAGTTTGGTATGCATGAGGTATAGTTTTTGAGACATATAGTAGACAGTGTTGGAATAAGACTGGACCCTCCATGTTTAAAGGCAATTGTCGATTGATCTAGTGCAAAAAATATAAGACATATCATTTGTCACGTTGGTAGGTTGTATTGGACGTTTTATTTCAGGAAGTTAGTTAAATAATCCAAAATTATTAGAATTGTTTAAGCAAAAGACTGTACGGCATTGGAGTGATGAACAAGTCATTAACAATATCAAACGAAATTTATTAAATGCCCTTCATATTGACATTGAATGAGATTTCTGTATGTCTACAGAGATTTCAGATTATGGTGTGTTCTGTGTTTCATTTTAGGGAGAATTAAATAACGAAGAAGGGTTATATCACCCTATCGCGTGTCAGTCATGTATTAAACACGAAATATATTTTGTTACCGAGGAAGAAGCTTTGGTAATGGTTTGGGGTTTTCAGAGGTAATAAAATTTATTAGATGTCACAAAAAAGACTGGTTACAGTGACTACCAACCATTTACATTGTTTCATCCTGTAGATTACTATACCTTGTATTATTATTATGGATACTTTGTTTGCAGAATTTAATTTCAAAATAACGTACATAGAACGGGAAAAGTAGATAGTATCAGAAGCGTTATCTCGTCTTCCCGTTGGTCAGACGAAATGACTGTTACAGATGGATCAGGAACAGAATTCCCAGTATATATATATATATATTTTTTTTTACTGATAAAGAGACTGACAGAATAGGAAAGCTCTTAGATAAAGCATTTAAATAGGGAAAATTAAATGATCAGTTTCTGAAAGTTATAGTTCAGCATCTTAGAGAAGGGAAGGACAGTAAGAAATGTCATGGCGTGTAGTTATTTCATCATGATATTTAGTTCTGTAAAGTTAAATGTGAAGATACATTTTGAAAAATTTGTGTTCCTTCAGTTTTAAAAAAGAGTTTGGTAATATACGTACATGAAGGATACGGACATTTTGGCATGCGTAAATGTGTAAGACAGCTTATGAAGTACTATCATTTCAATAATACGACACGTGTAGTTAGATATGTTATACGAGTATACGAAATTTGTCAGAAAGTCAAGGACACAATTCCACCATTAAAATGTAAATTATATTCCATTATTTTCGAAGGGTTATGGGATCACGTTTCTTTCAATTTTCTCGGTCATATTCCATGCAGTCTGTAATGATGTATTTGTCGTGTCAGAATGCTATATAAGATTATACATTATCACACTCTCAAATACGTAGAGCACAGTGCGATGCTTGGCAAGTGACTGTTTCAAAAATTGGCATGTTCCACGACGACTGTTATCAGATAATGTTAGTGCCTTTATGAGTAAGAAATTTAAGGAAATGTTACTGTCTTAAAAAACGTTTTACAATCTCTTTATACCAACCACAAATAAATATAGTTAAATGTGTCATAAAAACTGGGACGTTTATTCAGGACATATTGTTCTCAATAGCATACTCGGTGGGCATGGTTAATGCCTGAGTTTGGAAAAATTCTTAACTGCCACATTTAAGTACCGCCTGTAGTAGTAAAATGAGTAATTGAAGAATCTCTTTTCTCGACTATACCTTGACCAAATTAAAACTTAGTTAATGAAACAATTAGCAACAATAAGGTACAGGAATAACTTATACAAAGTGCTAAAAGAGCTCTAAGCAGTCTAAAAGATGTAAGAAGGTTTTGTTGCTGTCTTAGTTTAAGAGACTGTTACTAGTACATCAAGCACTAAACATAATGTTTTTTTATTAAGTGAAAAAGTATCTGGCGCTATTTTTCACAACGAAACTCTTTCTCGAAATTTGACTGAGAACCCAAAGAGATTTTGGTCATTTACCAAATATACTAGAGGCAAAACACAAACAATACCCTCACTACGTGATAGAAATGGCGATCCCGCCGATGATAGCGCTACCGAATAATAAACAGAGCTTTTCGAAACTCATTCACCAAAGAAGACGTAACCAATATTGCAGATTTCGAATTACGAACAGAGGCCGAATGAGTAACGTAGAAGATATTATCGAAGTAGTGAAACAACTGAAATCACTTTACAAGTCTTCTGGTCCGAACTGTACGCCCATTAGATTTCTATTTGGTTATGCTCATTCGATACATCCTTACTTAACAGCCATATACAACCGCTCGCTCAACGAAGGAACTGTACCAAAAGACTGGAAAGTTGCACAGGTTACGCCAATATTCAAGAAAGGCCATAGGAATAACCCACGAACTACAGGCCTATTTCTTTGACGTCTATTAGCAGCAGGTTTCTGGAACACATCCTGTATTCAAGGATCTCGAAAAGAATGATTGACCCAAGGTCAACACGGATTTAGAAAATATCTTTCATGCGAAACACAAATAGCTCTTTACTCACACGAAGTGATGAGTGCTATCGACAAGGAATCTCAAATTGATTCCGTATTTCTTGATTTCCAGAAGGATTTTGACACCGTACCTCACAAACGGCTTTTAATCAAATTGCGTGGTTATGGAATATCGCACCAGATTTGTGACTGGATAGGGGATTTTCCGTCAGAGAGGACTCAGTTTGTAGTAATCGATGGTAAGGCATCGAATAAAGCAGACAGAGGTGTTATCCGGCGTTCCAAGGGATAATGAAGCGTAAGGGACTTAACTGCGGGGTCATCAGTCCATAAACTTACAACTACTCATGAACTACCTTATGCTAAAGACAGCACAAACATCCATGCTCGAGGGAGGATTCAAACCCCCGACGGGGAACGGCCTCGCGCATCGCAGCATAGCGCCTCATTGCGCTCGGCCGCTACGCCGCGGCGGTGTTACTGGTGCTCTATTGTTCCTCATCTACATAAACGATCTTGGAGAAAATGTGAGCAGCTCAGTCAGGTTTTTTACAGATGACGCCGTCATTTATCGTCTAGTTCAGTCATCTGAAGATCAAAACCGACTGCAGAACGATCTAAATAAGACATGAGTATGGTGTAAAAATTGGCAATTGACTCTAAATAATAAGAAGTATGAAGTCGTCCACATTGGTACGACAAAAAATCCGTTAAACTTTATTTACAAGATAAATCAATGAGACACATCTCGTAGGTACACATACTTAAAGTAACTTATGCTAAGGACAACACAAACACCAATGCCCGAGTGACGACTCGAAGCCCCCTACAGGGAACGGCCGCGCGAACCCCACCAAGTTACCTTAGTACACACGGCTATACTTCCGCGGCTTTTATTTATTAAAATAAATACGATTTTCATGGGGAATGAACGTGTTTAGGCTTGAACTACATTTTATTGCAGGTTGATTTCCGTTTTAAGTATTATGGAATACGTTATATTCCACGTGGAAAAAGTGATTAAGTAATACATACATAAGCTCGCGATGCAGTTACGAGATAAACTGAGGCGGGCTACCGACCACCGCTCAAGAGCGGAAGATGCCTCGCCTCGCAGCTGGACACCGTGAACAGCGGCCGTTTGTACTGACTGGTTGCATACAACACGGCGTAGCGCAGTAGGCGAAATTCGGTGTAGCACAGCCGACAAATTTGGTCCAATTTCTGAATATTTTTGTTTATTTATTTATTATTTGATTATTTCTGGCCCACTCTAGGATACGGTAGTAACACTGAAAGTAGGCCTATGCGATCGTCTTTTGACAGCTCGAAATTTAAATGAAAATAACGGCTTATCCATTGATCTGACACGAGAATTGAATAACCGAATTTGTTGAGGAGAAAATTCCCTTCAACTTTGCTCTCTTTATGTTTTTTCATACGTCTTATCGTTTCTTAGATATTTGCATAAATAACGGCTATTTTGGGATGTCTGTCAGTCTGTCCGTAACGTGTTCCCACTTTTTAAGTCGAACCGTTCAACCGATCGTCAGCAAATTTTACAGACGTAATAGTTGGCCGACAGAGACCAGAACCTCCATTTTCCAAATATTTAGGACAAGAAATACGTTAGTTACACTAAAATAGCCGTTTTTAATGTAATTACAAGCAAACCGATCATCTGACACAAAAACTGAATTATCTGCTTGGTAGAGGAGAACATTCTCTACAACTTTGATCATTTATGTTTTTTTTTTTTTTTCATAACTCGCACCGTTACAGATATATTTGCAAAATTAACGGCGATTTGACACCGTCACTTGATTTTAGGTAAGCAAGGAGTTCGCAGGTATCAGGTGACATTCTTCGTCTAGAACTCTCTCTGGAATACGCCATCTTGCTTGCTGTATTTTATGATTTTCGTATTATAACTTACGCATTGTCATTTCAAAGCAATGCCGCACTGAAGAATTAACAAAAACACGTCGTTCTTAGTACTATAAATTATAATCTAGTCTTTAAAATTCCATATTAGCAGTTAACAACTGCCATCAATAGTACGAAAATTAAGAAACGGTTACATAACTGTCGACCATAGTGTAGTGTGCCGCGAATGCTTGCATTAGATGGACGGGCGCTGCCCTATTCCAGCTTAAAGTACGTGTTTTACATTGTTGGGTTATCCGTATATCCCACGCGTGCTTTTAAGGAGTACTTATTAACAGTTTACTAATACAGTAACTTGCTTTCATTTCAATATATTCGGTTTCTCCCTAATGACGATGTTTTACAACTGTTAGGAAAAAAATCAGCTATAGAGAATACATAATGTCAATTGCAATGAGTCTTGTAAAGCCATACGTTTGGGTGCCCAAATGTACCGGGTAATAAAAATGTCAGTATAAATTTGAAAACTTAATAAATCACGGAATAATATAGACAGAGAGGTAAAAATTGACACACATGCTTGGAATGACAAGGGTTTTTTATTAGAACTAACTTTTTGATCACCCGGTATACAGGAAATTATGTCCAAATTGGTTGGTAGAGAACGAACTTTATCAATGCCGAATGCAGGTAACCTTGGTCCTACTGCTTCTAAAAAGCGAAGGTGTTATTTTTCCCGAGTTCGAAAGATAAAAAGAGCTCTCTAACATGCAAAAATTACAATAAAATAATAATAATAATCTGTAAGCCTCATTCAATTATTGTTTGTCGTGTATACTCAAAGGAAACGAATTTTATTGTCTGAAAATAAAAATGTACTGTCACTTTTTGTTATTAGTTATTTTTGTTTTATAATTTTAATTTCATTTATGCACGTGTTCTGTTGAAAAATCAAAGAGTTATAATTAAAAGTTAGTACTGACTTGAATTTCTGTCATTTTTTTCTGAGCAATAAATGTGTCAGGTGCCGACGCACAGGGCGCAACGTTTGGTAGCATGGAGTAGGGAGGCGTAAATTAAAGTAGCCCAACTCTGCAACGGGACTGATTTACAAATAACACACTACATAGAAAAGTAATGTAAAAGTATACATTTCTTTATAGGTTCCTTCTGTGGAGGCTAGGCGGAACTTAGAACGACTGTTCAGTGATTAATGTCGGCTATCACGTGAAGTTGCTAAAGCTAGTTGCTAAGTGAGGTCTTCGTCGGAGTCGGGCCGAATACTGAGACCGGTACTGGCTTGTGGCGTCACGCAGTTGGAGGCGCGGTGGCGCTCCAGTCGCACGCCAGCGATGGTACCTTTATTGGCCATCGACTCACGGGCAGTATCGAGTGTGATATTGCAATAAAAATAAACACCCAAAGAAGACATGTCTTCGTAAATTACAAAGTTTTTTATAAAAATGATTATTATAAGCACAATAAACGACTTAAATAATAAATATGTTATCCTTTATTGTGTAAATATAGAAAAAATTGAAGTTACTTCCAATAATTACTTAAAGAGGTACCTAAACTTTGTTGGGGTACTTATAGACCCCACACTTGATTGAACCGGTACGTCACCAAAAACAGCGCGTGTATTTAACTGAACGTCTACTTTCTACGACAGAAACATAAAACCTCACAAAAATGCAAGGTTTCCTGCTGTCTAATTTGAAATGGAATCGCCCGTAGGCAGCCGGTTAGCTGTCGGCTATAGGCGAGTCACTTCACAAACGCTGTTAATGTTGTTGCAAGTTACAGGCAGTTAGGTTAGGTTAGATTAGGTTTGTTGGTTCGTTCTATTGATCCGTGTTGAGGATATCCTCGTTTATGTGGAACATATCATTTTATTTTATTTTATTTTTTTAAGTTGATAATATAATAATACTAATACAGGAACATACCTTTTTACAAGCTGATAATATAATGATATTAATAGTATGAATAAGATAAACGTATCATTTGTTTCTGTTTAAGAATTCGTCAGTGGAATAAAAGGATTTGGCCACTAGAAAGTCTTTTAGGATCCTCTTAAACTAATCTTTATTTGTAGCTAAATCTTTATGGTTGTTGGAAATTATTGAAAATACGTGTTCCTGAGTAGCGGATATCTTTTTGAACTAAAGTAAGTGCTTTCAAGTCCTTGTGCAGATCATTTTTATTTCTACTATTGTAGGTATGAACTGAGCTGTTTGTTGCGAAAAGGGATATCCAAAAGTCAACAAAATTTCAGCCGACAATTTGCATAAAAATGGTTTGACATGCATAAACCTTGACCCAGGTTTCGGCAAAAGTAATTTAGCCTTCTTCAAAAGTATTTCATTTAGCTCACTTCTGAAGAACGAAAAATTACTTTTGCCGAAACCTGGGTCAAGGTTTATGCATGTTAAACCATTTTTATGCAACTGGTCGGCTGAAATTTTTTTGAGTTTTGGATCATGTTCCATCGTTGCTGAACTGCAGCCATGTTTAAAATTTTAAAAAGGAATATATTATTTATGACAAACTTCATTAAGGAATAAATACGCTGAGAGGCAGCGGTTATTATACCCAGTTCTTTGAAGAGAGTTCTGCAGGATGTTCGTGGATTTACACCACAATAAATATTACACGCTTTTAGACTCTGAAAACATTTGCTTGACTTGAAGAGTTACCCCAAAATATTATACCATATGACATTATGGAATGAAAGTAAGCAAGCTATTTTTTTGTGTCTCCTATGTCTGATACCACTCGTATTGCAAATACAGATTTGTTAAGTCGTTTCTGCAGTTCTATGGTGTGCTCCTCCCAACTAAATTTATTATCAAGTTGTAATTCCAGAAATTTTATACTGTCAACTTTTTCTATCTGCTCTTCTTCATACTTTATGCATATACTGGATGGGAATTTCTTACATGTTCTGAACTGCATGAAGTGCGTCTTTACAAAGTTTAATGTCAATGACCTGGCTTTAAACCATTTATTAATGTTAACGAAAATATCATTATCAGACCTTTCCAGAGCTATGCTGGATATGCTATTTATTGCAATACTTGTATCATCTGAAAAAAATTTTTAAAAAAATGCTGCTTCTGGCAGTGTAAGTGATGCGAGTCATTAATGTACACAAGAAAAAGCAATGGGCCTAAGATGGATCCTTGTGGGACACCACATGTAATTTCTTACCAATCTGATGATGACTGTTGGCTTAATTCACTAGTCCATTGCACTGACACTCTTTGTTTCCTATTAGCAAGGTACGACTTTGACCATTTTGCAGCACTTCCAGTGACACCATAGAATCCAAATTTACGTAAAAGGATGTTATGGTTAACACACGCAAATGCCTTTGACCAATCACAGATCGATATCGGAACCTTTCAGAAATCCAAACTGTGTTCTAGACAATATGTCATTTGAGGTTAGGTTGTTGAGAAGTTGTCTCTAAATTACCTTTTCTATAATTTTTGAGAATGCCGGTATAACTGAAATCGGTCTGTAGTTTGATGGTATGTTTTTATCCCCTCTGATGGAAGCAGTCACTAAGAGTAAATGGCTGCATGGCGGAAAGCTCTGTCGACAGCTGATTTTAAGTAATCGGTGACTGAAGTGCAGCAGAAAGCATGTATTGTAGTTCTCAATTTAATCTCACGTTGTAACGCGTGATGTTCTGTGTATACGACAAAACGGCGATCGACCATGTCCAAAGAACTAAAAATAATGATTATTTCTCCGTTCCCACAAAATCCTTCTTGGAACTTAATAACGGGTTGTTAACGACTCTGCGTCCCACAGACGCCTCGAGGGCCCAACGGGTACCGAGAGGCCGCCGAGTCATCCTCCGCATGATGGCGTTCCAGTGTGTAATATGGAGGTCAGTAGTGTATGTAGTGGTCAGCGCACCGCAATCCCCGCCGTTGTTTCGGTTTTCCAGTCTGGATCCGCTACTTCTCAACCAGGCAGCTCCTCAATTGGCCTCAAAAGAGCTCAGTGCACACCGCATGCCAACAACGGTCGGCAGACCCGGATTGTTACGCATCCAAATGTTAATGCTTAACTTCGGTGATCTAACGGGAATTGGTGCATCCAGTGCGGCACGAAAAAATGTTCGAATGTTTGTCAAGCTAATGGGACTTATCTGCGGGGCCATCAGTCCCTAAACTGACAAACTACTTATGAACTACCTTATACTAAAGGCCCCATCCATGCCTGAAGGGGGATTCGAACCCCCGACGGGGAACGTTCTCGCGAATAGGAGCATAGCGCTTCAATGCGCTCGAACACTCCGCCGCGGCACGGCAGTTGGCTTATTAAGGACGAAAGCATTCCAGTCGATCAGTGGCAGAAAATATGAGCGACCAAACGTTAATACTTCTAGATGCTGTCGCGTCGTTCAAATACCTAGGCGTAGCTTCGGTTTATTGGGAGATTTTTGGTAAGATGTACTTCACCTGTAAAGGAGACCGCATATAAAACAATTGTACGACCACGTCTTGAGTATTGCTCAAGTGTTTGGGACCCGCAGCAGATCAGTTTAAAGGAAGATATAGAAGCAGTTCAGAGGCGAGCAGCTAGGTTTCTTACTGGTAGGTTCGACCAATGCGCGAGTGTCCCGGAAATGCTCCGGAAACTCAATTGGGAATTGCTGGAGGAAAGACGACGTTCTTTTCGTGAATTTCTGATGAGGAAATTTAGAGGGCCGGAATTTGATGCTAAGTGTAGTACGATATTGCTGCCACCTACTTATATTTCGCGTAGTGATCACAAAGACAACAGAAATTATGGTTCGTACGGAGGCATGTAAGCATTTTTTCCTCGTTCTGTTTGGGAGTGTAACAGCAAAGGAAATGTCTAGTAGTGGTTCAGTGTACCCTCCGCCACGCACCTTGCGGTGGATTGCGAAGTATGTATATAGATGTAGATTTAGAACTTATTTATAAGGTATTATAACTTACACAACTCAATGAAATTAATTAGAATAAAGATCCAATTAATTATGATTTAATATTCTTGAAAAGTGTAACCCCAAGAACGTTTTTTTTTAATTATTCTTTTTTTAATGGTGACCAGTCTCGGATAACTGTGCTACCACCACCTGGTCATATTATTACATTTTGAAGACCTTATTTAAAAAGTGGAGATTACATAGTAAGTACAGCATAGCACTTAGTCTACATTATCTTGCAAGCTGTGTATTTTTATACGTAGACAAAGTGCTATGTTGCACTTATTATTTAATCTCCATTTTTATATAAGATGTGATATGACCAGTTGATGGTGGCACAGTCCTCCGAAACCGTACGTCTATAAATAAATAGGTATTTCGCGATCTTGACGTTTCCGTTTTCAAGAATACTGAACTCTCAGATCGCCTCAAAAACCGGCAAAGCCAGGTAATGTCAATTGTGATTTAGAAATTAAAATAATCCCATACGACGAAGCTACAACTGTACGACAGCGCTACGCAGTCACTTCCTTGCACACATTTAAGACACACTGCACGCATTAATAATCCTGAATTGTACCCTTCGGAGAGCTCCTTTTCACTCAAATCCTGTGAAGGTTTTCAAAATGTAAGCGGATATTTCTGATATAATAAATGTGATATTAAATCACGCCATTTACGAAAAGATTCAAAAGCGTGTAATTAGTACATATTTTGTTCACGCCGTTGTCCGAGCTCTGTATTTTTGTGGAATTGAACTGACCACTTGTGGCAGTTTGGCAACGGAGAACGATTCAGACGTGACGCAGAGTGCTCTATTCGGAGGAAAACAGCTCCATCGCGTGAACCGTCAGCTAGCGATTAATTTTAATCAGGCTACGATACGAAGTGCGTCTGAAAATTTTGGTGAATGGTCTCAGGAAATATATAAAACACGAGTTTCAAACAAAATACCTTTACTAGCCTTCAAAGCAATCACTATTGGTTACAGTACACTTCTGACATCGGTTGCACAGCTCTTGGGAAAAAAAACTGTTAGCTATCACTTCTTTTGGAATTTCTTGAAGCACTTAGTTCACCCGTTGTTGGATCTCCACAACCGTCGCGAAGCGTAAGAGTTTCAGGGCTAATTTAAGGCGCGAACACAGAAGAAAGTCTGCCGGCGCCATATTTGAGGAATAAGGAGGGAATGGAAACTGCATACACTACCCTTGTCCGTTATTTTATGGAGTATTGCTGCCCGGTGTAGGCTCCTTATCAGGCGGGTTTAACGGAGGACACCGAAAGAGTCCAAAGAAGAGCAGCTCGTTTCGTATTGTCACGATACAGGGGAGACAGCCTTACGGAAATGATACAGGATCTGGGATGGGAATCATTACAACAACGGCGCTCATCTCTGCGGCGTGAGCTACTTATGTAACTCCAATCGCCAACATTCTCCTCCGAATGCGAAAATATATTGTTGAATCCCTTTTACATAGGTAGAAATGATCATCAGAATAAAGTACGAGAAATCAGAGCTCGAACAGAGAGATTCAGGTGTTCTTTCTTTCCGCGCGCTATTCGAGAATGGAGTGGGAGATAAAATAGTATAGCGGTGTTTCGATGAACCCTCTGGCAGGCACTTAAATGTGATTTGCAGATGTAGATGTAGATGTAGATGTAGATGTAGATGTAGACAGAGACTTTGCGTCTAGCGAGAAAGATGAGCACGCGGATCGCAGTGTGTGGGCAGGCATTATCGTGCAGAAAATTGCACTGTCAACTCAGTCTGAACTGCTTCAACACCATACACCTGCAGTAACACCACGGATCCCCGCCGCTGTTTTGGCTAATTTGAAACAAAACTTGATGTTAACGCGATGCTCCATGTAGCAATGACACGAATTCTCTCAATGACACTGTTAGCTGGGTCGCAGCGTGTACCGCCGCTTCACTGCAGTGCTTTGAACGGCAGGTGGGCTTGTTGACATGTCCTTCAGTGCGTATGCGCGGACACCACATCCTCATCAGCTCGGATGACTGAAAGATTCCAAGTATATAGAGAACTAGCTGAAAACCCGGTGTTGCCCGGGTATTTATTTATTTATTACTGCCATTTTTCTGGTATATATTCATTTGTATAAGAGCTATTTGTCTGTAATATCTCTTGGGAATAATATTAGTAGCAAAAAGTAATAGATTTAAACTTGGTGCGTGATGAGGCGGTTTTCCATTAACTTTACAGTGTATGCGATCATATCTCATGAACTACATGTCGTATTGTGATATAATTTAGAAGGCACATTCAACTATATGTTTGTATACTGTCTGTAAAATTTCCTAATGTTACAATTTGTAGTGTACAAATTATAAATTGAAACGTCATACCAAATGCCGTAGTTTTACTCCATAAACAGTGGAAAACTAGTAAGCGAGAAACTTTTTTCCTTTCATGTTGTTACGGTTGTCAGCGAGAAAAAGTTTAATGACGGTTTCAAATAATGTTTAAAGTTTGTTTCAAGTCGCTAGGTATTCTCATTCTCATGCAGTTTATTTTTAAAGTCTTGCCGCATTATGTGGCATTTTTTGCGATTCCTGTTGTTTATGACGCTGTATCTCCTGCACCATGCGTCGTATGTGATTCTTAACCCTGCGGCAATTGTTAACTCACGGTAAGGAATGTATGTACCAAATTTGGTTGAAATCGGTCCAATGAGCAGCATTGTTCGCTAAATGCAGCGGTGTTTCGCACATCTCATTGTTTATTACGTCATATCTCGTGAACTATTTATCGTACGTGATTCTTACACTTGCGGCGACCGTCCTCATGGATTGAAGCTTACGTGTACAAAATTTAATAAAGATAGGAACAAAACTGTAGAGTTGCATGCAACACGTAAAAACATACGAAAACTCTGCTATTTATATTAGAAATATAAAGTCGTAGCAATCCTCACACCTGGAAAGGATATCAACGATCCCAAAAGCTATCTAACTATATTACTTCTCTGTCACAAAGATTTTTCAAGGAATATTACATACTCACATATGTTCTATAGCCCAAACTCATACAACAAGGGAGTTTCCGTCCTGAAAGAAACTGCACGTCACAAATACTAGACCCAACACAGTTTCTTGAGAATGGGTTGCAGAAGAAGAGAGTTGACGGAGTTGTTTTTATTTATTTGACTGCCGCTTAGGACTCAACAAGTAATTCAAAAACTCTACGAGATCATTAATAAATACGGCAGAATCGTCGATTCTTTGAGAATATCAGGGAAATCGTAGCCAATGACAGAACCTTAGCAATGGCTTACTTCACGGAAGTGTATTGGCTTCATACCTTTTCAATGTGTACACAAACGATCGTAAGGCATCGAGTATAACAGAGGTGTAATCGGGCATTCAACAGGGTAGTGTCATGGGTCCTCTGCTGTTCCTTATTTACATAAACGATTTGGGAGAAAATCTAAGTAGCTCTCTTTGGTTGTTTGTAGATGCCGCCGTCATTTACCGTCTAGTAAAATCATCTGAAGATCAAAACCAACTGCAGAACAATCTAAATAAGATATCACTATGGTATAAAAATTGGCAATTGACTCTAAAGAATGCTAAGTGTGAAGTCGTCCACATGAGAAGGAAAAGAAATTCGTTAAACTTTGTTTACAATATAAATCGATCAAACGTGAAGACCGTAAACTCCACAGAATATCTAGGAATTACAATTACTTCAGACTTAAACTGGAAAGAATAAGTAGATAATGTCGTGGGAAAGGCGAACCAAAGAATGCGTTTTATTGACAGAACCCTTAAAAGATGCAACAGAACTACTAAAGAGAGTGCATACAAATCGCTTTGCAGTTGATTTTGATCCTCTGTTGACTTCATTAACAGATAAACGACAGCATCATCCGTGCGAGTAGTCAGATTGTCTCCTAAATCTAATATAAAAAGCAGAGTGTTCGTATGTTTGTATGTGTTGCATACAAACCTACGGTTTTGTTCCAGTCTTTATGAAATTTTGTACACGTAAGCTTCATTCAATGAGGACTGTCACCGTAAGTGTAAGAATCACATACGATATATAGTTTACGAGATATGACGTCATAAACAATGAGATGCGCGAAAAACTGCTGCATTTTGCGACAATGCTGCTCATTTTCTCCTAAACCATTGGACCAATTTCAACCAAATTTGGTACACACTTTCCTTACCGTGAGGTAACAATTGCTGCATGGTTAAGAAGCACATACGGCACATGGTTCAAAAGCTATTACGTCATAACCAATAGAAATCGCAAAAAATGTCATAGAATGCGGCGAGCCTTTCGAAATACACTGTATAAGAATGACAGTACTTGCAACAAACTTTAAACATAATTTCAAACCTTTGTAAAAAAAATTTCTCGCTGACAACCATAGTAAATTGATGAAAGGAAAAAAGTTTCTCGCTTACTACTTTTCCGCTGTTCATGGAGCGAAACTACGGCATTCGGTATTTATAATTTGTACACTACAAATTGTACTCACAGGAAATTTTACAGACGGTATACACACATATAAGTGAATGAACCTACTAAATAGTAGAGTGTACCTTCTAAATTATATCACAGTACGACACGTAGTTCATGAGATATGAGCACATAAACAGTAACATTCTTGGAAAACCGCCCTTCCCGCATCAAGTTTTCATCTATTACTTCTTTACTATTAACTATACTTCCTAGATATTTTACAGACATACAGCCCTTATACAAATGAATATATACTTAAAATGGTAGGAATAAATAAATAAATTCCCGGGCAAAGCCGGGTTTTCAGCTAGTCGTTTATAAACACAAGAGTAGGGGAACTATAACGTTTCCCTGTGGATCGCCATATATCACTTCTGTTTTCCTCAATGACTTACCGTCAATTACTACGAACTCTGTCCTTTCTGATAGGACATCGTGAATCCAATCGCACAATTGGGGTGATATTCCATAAGGACGCAATTTATTAGAAGCTACTTGTGACGTACAGTGTCAAAAGCCTTCCGGAAATCCAGAAATGTGGAATCGATTTTGAGATTCCTTGCCGACAGCACTTATCACTTCGTGTCACTGTCACGAATAAGAAGAAGCGTGACTTGTAAAATATGGGACCATTCACCGAGCTTTTCAGACGCACTTTGTAGTATCGTTTCTCGTTAGAAATGCTGAGCATTCTAAGTTGGATATTATTTAATACATTTCATTCTACAACATAACACACAGCGAGAGAGCAATCAGTTTCACAGTCGTCCCGATTAGTCTGCCTGTGGTATTCAGTAACCACAGGTGCACCATAGTGACGCCTCCACTTACACGAGCGCGAGCCTTTGATCACGTACGGAAAAGGATTTGTGCATTTTGCAGGCCTCGAAGGTGCCCGACATGCGTTCACCTTGCACATGCGAAACCACGCTCCCGCCAAGGAGGCCATTAATAATGCATGCATGTGGGGCAAGACGCTAGGAGAGCTACGGCAGCCCGCCAGTAACCTCTAAGGGTGCTACAGGAATAGGGGAGGGAGGAACGGGTAGAAGGGGGAGGGAGACGGGGGGGGGGGGGGACAGAAAATCTGGCAGTGCGCCTCCGACCGTCGCTGACCTCCTCGGCCGGCCTGCAGTCCCAGAGAGCCGAAAGCGCGGGGGCGGGCGATCTACAAATTGGAATTCCTTGGCCGTTCGGAACCAGACACGGCTGACTAGCGATCACCCCCTCTCCCTCCCCTCCCCTCCCCAGTCCCCGCGGGCCCCTTGCCGCTGGGGTGGGGCTGTGATTTCGGTGTGGGAAGCGCCCACGGTGCTGCGCCCGAGAGATTTCTGCATTACTTAATATTGAAATAAGGCCGTCCCCGGCGAGTTTTTATATTACGTTTTGGGACGGACCGAGCCGCCATTATTAAATGGCGCCGTGCCATTCGGGCTCTCTGGGGTCGTTATCCTGCTGTAGTCGATCTCTTTCCGTTTCCCTGCCCCGCTGGTTCTCTTTCAATTCGCAAGACAAAAAGATTTCTTTGCAATTTGAAAGTGCAGTATTTTCTCTATACGTTCTACCGAAGATGTTCCGCCACTCTCTCTCTCTCATATATATATATATATATATATATATATATATATATATATATATATATATATATATATGTGTGTGTGTGTGTGTGTGTGTGTGTGTGTGCAAATTTCACACACTGAGCTACAAACATAAATTCGTTTTCCGCAAGTTCCTATGGCGATAAATGACAGTGCCATTCAATGATAAAAATCTGGAAATATGAAGAGGACTTTTGTATGTTATTGTGCACCAACATTGGCCAAGGGACTGATTGGCAACAGTGCAACAGGACACCAGTTCCTTTCCCTATACCAACTAGCCACGATACATAATAACGGCGAAAACGCTACGAGACAGTTGTGAGTGCTGTCATTGCCTGAAGTGTCACGCAGACTGTCGCCTGATGCCGCTGTGTCTCGCCTTCTTGTGAGCGGCTAGACTACCTACAACGCTCGCATGCTGTTCCCTGTTGCCGATCTGTCTCCTTTCTCATTGTCAGAGCACTGGAACAACCAAAAGTCCACTTCATATTTCCAGACTTCTACGATTCAATTGCATTGTCTTTTATTGACATATTAACAGGCGGAAAACGAATTTATGTTTGTAGCTCTGTGTGTGATAATTTTCACGAGATATTTTTTCTCATTTATAACTCACTATAGTTTCACTAAGTGTGTGTGCCTCTGTAACTTATAAAATAATAGGTGACGGGAAATTTTATTGCGGTACGACAACACGAGAAATACACTTTCTGCAGAGCTATGAACATAGTTTATTTTATCATTTTCCAAAGAGTTACAGCACAAATATATAATTTTTTTAAATGGAACAATAGTTTTTTCTATCGTGCATTGGAATCGATGAAACCAGCTGCTTTAGATCATCTGGGGATGTGGGCTCAGTGACATAAACACGACTGTCAAGGTCGCCCTATTTAACACCAGTTTTTTTTTTTTTTTTTTTTTTTTTTTTTTTTTTTTTTTTTTTTTTGGTGGGGATATCTAAAGGATCGTGTTTACGTCACTGAGCCCACATCCCCAGATGATATAAAACGGCGCATCGAGGACGCATTGCACTCCGTCACACCGCCGATCTTACATCTCGTCCGCAGATCCTTTCGACGGCGCATTGCATTATGCAGTGAGGAACATGGACACACATTTGAACATCTCATGTAAATCAACTTCCCACCGCCATAACATCCATCACCCACCACACAGTCATGTATCATGTGCTATCTGCCCCTGAAACTTTGAAGGGTTGTAGCTCCCAACCTAACAGTGATAGGAATGTAGTTTACATTGATTTGGACGCAGCTGGTTTCAATGATTCCAATGCACGATAGAAAAAACTATTGTTCCATTCAAAAAATTATATCTTTGTGCTGTAACTCTTTGGAAAATGATGCAATAAAGTATGTTCATAGCTCCACAGAAAGTGTAACATTTCTTTTGTTCACCTACCGCACTAAAATTTCCCGTCACCTATTATTTTAAAAGTTACGGAGGCAAACACATGAAACACCATATAATATATATATATATATATATATATATATATATATATATATATATATATATATATATATATGGTATTTTTCGACGTTAGTTAATCCCGGATACCACAGACGCTGAAAGGATTGCCTAACCAGATAGGTACAGGGGACTCCAAATCAACAGGGAGGAGACCTTTCTAAACCTAATACTGGCGCTTGCAAACACATAATTGACATTTATAATTTATCCTAAAGTTCGTCACTAGACCCTTGCTTCAGGAGGGGTGCTACTCTATATACAACTCTAATTTATAACCAACATATGATCAATAAGAATAAAAACAGTCTAGATCACTAAAATTATATTTACTCTTTACGTCGTTTCGGCATCTGCCATCAACAGATCTAAAAAACTCTGGATTTACACAGTAAACTTCAGAGGTTTTTAGATCTGATGTTGGCAGATGCCGAAACGACGTAATAAATAAACATAATTTTAGCGATCTAGACGGTTTTTATTCTTATTGAAGATCGCGGACTCGTTCAAGAAATTAGTTTCCTTTATACAACATATGATGTAACAATTCGTGATTCACCGTAGGAAATATGAAATAAATGGTAATCTTTAATTTCACTATTACATTAGTCAAAACACAAATGTTTAAATGCGTGTCCACCTTGTTGGATACACTGGTATAAGAACCTCTCGGTATTAGTATGGGCAACTTTTGACATTTCTGGAGGAACTGAAGCGCGAGCATGACGTATTCGTTCTTTCACACCTCTGGATTTTCCGGTTCCGTGTCGTAAATCCTGGATTTGATGTACTCCCATAAGATAAAAATCCAAGGGCGTTAAATCAGGCGATCTCGCTGGCCTTTGAATGAAACCACAACGACCTATCCACTGTTCGGGGTATACATTGTTCAGATATTCCCTAACTCCTCTACGATAATAGGGTGGTATATCATCGTGCTGAAACCAGTGCCTCGCCGCTAACATAAACGGGATGTCTTCTAGAAGACATCCATGGTCCAGCTCATTCTGTTGGAACTGCAAATACTGCCTACCAGTTAGTTCGGAAGGCAAATAAACTGGTCCACTCATGAGGTGTCCTAGATTCCCGCACTATATGTAGTAACCAGTGAGGATTTGCAGGAGCACAATAATGTAGATTATGTCTATTCACATTGGCGTCATGGAAAAAACAGTATTTATCTCCCCATAAAATCTGCCTGAGGAATTTCGGAGTTACGCCTAATTTATTTAACAGATGTCTGCAGAACGATACCTTATTTTGGAAATTGTTTCCATACAGCGGTTCCTATCAGAAAGGACACAGTTCGTTGTAATTGACGGTAAGTCATCGAGTAAAACAGAAGTGATATCTGGCGTTCCACAGGGAAGCGTTATAGGTCCCCTACTCTTCCTCGTGTTTATAAACGATTTAGGAGATAATCTGAATAGCTCCCTTAGACTGTTCGCGGATGATGCTGTCGTTTATCGGTTAGTGAAGTCAACAGAGGATCAAAAGCAACTGCAAAGCGATTTAGACAAAATTTCTACTTGGTGAGAAAATTGGCAATTGACACTAAATAAAGAAAAGTGTGAAATAATACACATGACCACTAAAAGAAATCCGCTGAACTTCAATTACGCGATAAATCAGTCAAACCTTAAGATCGTAAATTCTACCAAATACCTAGGAGTTACAATTACGAACCTTTGACTGGAGAGAACACATAGAAAATATTATGGGGAAGACGAACCAAAGGTTACGTTTCATTGGCAGAACGAAGATGCACCAGCTCCACCAAAGAGACTGCCTACATTACACTTGTGCGGCCTCTCCTGGAGTACTGTTGCCCCTTGTGAGTACTGTTGCCCCTTGTGGGACCCTCACCAGGTGGGACTGACGGAAGATATTGAGAAGGTTCAGAGAAGGGCAGCACGTTTTGTTTTATCACGTTATGGGGGAGAAAGCGTCAGGGAAACGTTGCACGAATTGGGGTGGAAATCATTAAAAGAAAGATGTTATTCATTGCGGCGTGATCTGTTTGTGAAGTTTCAATCACCGACTTTTAGTTCTGAATGTGAAAATATTTTGCTAGCACCATCCCAGGGAGACATGACCATCCCAATAAAATAAGAGAAATCAGATCAAAAACGGAACGATTTCCGGTGTTCTTTCTTCCCGCGCGCTATTAGAGAATGGAACGGCAGAGAAAAGTTATAAAAGTGGTTAATGAACCCTCTGCCAGGCACTTAAATATCATTTGCAGAGTATCTATGTAGATGTAGATGTAGAACTTACAGGAAAGCCATTTTCTTTCCTTCAGTATTCTTTGTACAAAAGACCTCGAAAGCTCCAGCTCTGATGCAGCTCTCCTTTGTCCTAATTACGATGGTAAATAGGTATTAGTGGGTGATAGCTAATGACTTTCTTAATATTAATAACAATGGTCATATGTCATTTTCCAGTAAAATAATACTGTAATCTACATTATGTAGCACAATAACAATTTTGTTTATACTACATGGTTAGTACGTACTATTTTCATTTAAGGTATGCTTACCTCGCGTGGGATGTGCTCGAAAATACTCAATATCGTTCTGGTAAACAATAGGTGCGTCGTGGTTTGGTCTTTCCACGAGACGTTGGACCTGGAAAGCACCCTCGGTTCTTAAAAGCATGTCTGTACGTCTGAAAACGCGCGCAGAAGGTAGACGACGAGTTTGAAAACGTTGTGAATGCAGCCTTTGGGCCGCGGATGCATTGCAGTACGTCTCCCCATACATCAGTATCATATCTGTGTAGTGTCCGCTGGAATACATTTCGGTAGTTACCAGTTTGTAAGACCTCACTCGAGCTACTACCGGACGGCCAGGCGGCCGTATCAGGTCGAAAGCAGGAAGAAAACGTACATAGATGGCGGCACAGCTTAGTGGAGGTTCGCTTGTAAGTGCACTTCCCGTTTGATCAAGGCAACACGCACTAACGTATGAGGAAAACCCAAATCTATAAACGACTTGATACAGAAACGTGTTTTTCTCATTGAATTATCTATTCATGTGATAATAATCCGCTTTGGCTACAGGAGCTGTTTTGCTAATTTTGCAATTTCAGGCGATGTTCTTTGGCAGAATGAAGGATGAGGAAGTTTTCGTGTACCTGTCCGAAGTTATTTCTTCTGATAATGTCTCAGAAAGTGCCAGACCCCGAAAAAAAAAAAAAAAAGTACGCGTTAGGTGAAGACTGAATTCGAACGAAAAACACAGTGTAACCTTTCATTGACTAATCTGTAATTACAGACGGTGTCAGGCGTAGAGCGTGTGATGATTCAGATAGTCAACATCTGGCCGAAAACACTGAAAAGTTATAAAATTCAAACATGGCAAGTGTAGATAAGGCGTGCATAATGAACACCTTAGTGAAATTGGTGGATAAGACTGCTTTTGTTCAAATGTTCAAATGTTTGTAGAACTTATGGGACTTAACTACGGCGTCATCAGTCCCTAACCTTACAAACTACTTATGAACTAACTTACACTAAAGACAGCACAAACATACATGCCCGAGGGGGTTTCGAACCCCCGACGCGGAACGGTCTCGCGCATCGGAGCATAGTGCCTCAATGCGCTCGGCCACTCCTCCGCGGCACTCTTTTTCAAAAAAAAAGTCCAAATATTTGTAAATCTATCGGACCAAACTGCGTGGTCATCAGTCCGTAGCTTACAAACTACTTAAACCTAGGTAAACTAACCTAAAGACAACAAACATACCAGGGAGGACTCGAACTTCCACGGCGAGCAACCGCGCGCTCCGCAGCGAGACGCTTTAGACCGCTCGGTTACTCGACCGCGGCTACTCTTTTTCTGTCATGTGGGTCGCTACGAAGTTAAATCTTATATATTTTCATTCTCCTAAATTGACTTGCTTCATACTTTGCTGCTGAGATGCTCAGTTCACGGAATTCAGAAAACAATAGGTACAATCTTCCTGAAAAACTCGTTTATTGTCCTCAGCCTACATTTTATCGCTATGTATCACATAATATTCAAATTCAAAAGTTTGCAAAACTGCAGTGGTCATCAGCTCCTAGATGTACAAACTACTTAAACTAACTTATGCTAAGGACAAATACACCTATGACCGAGGGAGGACTTGAACCTCCGACGGGGAGCAGCCTTCCACTCCACAGCAAGGTGCCTCACGGCGCTCGGCCATTGCCATTGCGCAAAATGACTCAACTAGTCAGTTATGCGTACAATCATGAGATCCCTTCCTTTCCAAAAAATGTAGTCCCATGATGACCTGTGTGTTCTTTGCGTCATGAAACTTCAGTGAGAGATAATAGTACGTAGGAATATTCTTTTGTTGTAATGCAGTTTTTTGTGGTAGTTTTGCAATAAATTTAGAGATTTAAAGTTCTTTCTTATTTGTACAGCTCATTTCATAGGTCGTTTAGTCGTTGCTGAGTGTCGTGACCTCATTTCCTCATTTATTCTTAGAAGCTGAAACTTCAGTCAGATGTCTTCTATCGACAATGATCTTCAGCCTTTCTTAATATGATGTGAAGAGGCAGGCTGATGATCTTCACTTGATCCAACTATCTATTTGTTGCTGTCCCTCGTGGTCTTCTGCCTTCAATTTTTCCCTGCAAGATGGTCTTCTCTAAATTATTCCTTTTCCTTCTCAAGGTGTGCCCAAGGAACTGAAGGTATTTTGGACTAACACGAGATGATAACCATTTAGTGATGTGACGTTCTTCTATTACTCAAGCATTTGTTCTTCCATGTGTCCATGGCACACACAGCATCTTCCTCCAACAGCACATTTCGAAGTCATCAATGCGACTCTTATCACTAGCTTTCACGGTCCAGGTCTCTCATCCGTATGAGAATACAGGAAACAACAACGCTTCCGCATCTTGGGGAGTTTCACCATTGCGGCTCGTCCATGAATGAATCGTTGTTTTTCTCTTTGTAACACTTTCCTGTGCAATTGATCAGAGAGCTTAGATATTTATAGTCACTCATTATTTCAAGATCATTTAAACATCCTGTTAGTTGGTGTTGATCCATTCAAATGTTCAAATGTTTGTATAACTTATAGGACTTAACTACGGGGTCATCAGCCTCTAAACTTACAAACTATTTATCAACTAGCTAACAATAAGAACGGCACAAATATCCATGTCCGAAGGGGAATTCGAACCCCCGACCGTAGTGGCCGTGCAGACCGTGACTGGCGCGCCACAGTCACCTCGGCCAACGCGACCGGCTGTTAATCCATGCTTTAGCGATTTATAACCATTAGTTTTTTTATGTTTTTATGTTTATTTAGACTAATGCTTTTCACCCTTGAGAGCAGATCACCAAGTTCTTCCTAACTACATGCTGTGAGTGTAGTATCGTCTGCGAAGTGTAAATTGTTCCTACCATCCAGCGCTTTCCTGATCACATCGTACCTAGGTGTTGTGACAGTATGCAACCTTGTCTAACGCCATTTGTCACATCGAAAAACTCCGAGTATTCACTATGTACTTTTATGGTTGCAGTATGGCTATTATAAAGACCTTTTAGCAAAGATACCAGGTGTTTTTCATATGTTCAAATTGAACTTTTATTTAACGTGATGCAGCGAAGCTGTTAATAGCTTAACATTGCGTCTCATGTTAGCAACAAGTTGGCAAAACGGCGTGTGTGAAATCTGTAGCAATTAGATGATTAGACTATAATCGATATTCATAGAGTTTCCGTGTATTTATGTGTTTATAATGCGTACAGTTTTGTTCCAGTCTTGATAGAACTTTGCACTCAAGGCCGTCACACCAAGAAGATTGTCGCTATGGTTGTAAATATTACGTACAATACATAGTTCAGGAGATACGACATCGTAAACAATGAGATGAGCTAAAACTGCTGCAGCATCCGACAATGTTTCACACCTCCTTTTAAACCACTGGACTGATTTCAACCACAATTCGAGCACATATACACCCTCCTGGCTATTAAAATTGCTACACCACGAAGATGGCGTGCTACAGACGAGAAGTTTAACCGACAGGAAGAAGATGCTGTGACATGTAAAGATTAGATTGCAGAGCATTCACACAAGGCTGACGCCGGTGGCGACACCTACAACGTGCTGACATCAGGAAAGTTTCCAATCAATTTCTCATACACATACAGCAGTTGACCGGCGTTGCCTGGTGAAACGTTGTAGTGATGCCTCGTGTAAGGAGGAGAAATGCGTACCATCAAGTTTCTGACTTTGACAAAGGTCGGATTGTAACCTATCGCGATTGCGGTTTATCATATCGCGACACTGGTGCTGGCGTTGGTCGCCATCCAGTGTTAGCAGAATATGGTATCGGTGGATTCAGGAAGGCAATACGGAACGCCGTGCTGGATCCCAATGGCCTCGTATCACTAGCAGTCGACATGACAGGCATCTTATCCGCATGGTTGTAACGGATCGTGCAGGCATGTCTCGATCCCTGAGTCAACAGATGAGGATTTTTGCAAGACAACAATCATCTGCACGGACAGTTCGAAGACGTTTGGAGCAGCATGTACTATCAGCTCGGAGACCATGGCTGCTGTTACCCTTGACGCTGCATCACAGACTGGAACGCCTGCGATGGTGTATGCAACGACGAACCTAGGTGCACGAATGGCAAAAACGTCATTTTATCGGATGAATCCACGTTCTGTTTACAGCAACATGATGGTCGCATCTGTGAACCCACGTTGGAAATGTGTATTCGTCATCGCCTTACTAGCGTATCACCCGACGTGATTTTATGGGGTGTCATTGGTTACACGTCTCGGTCACCTCTTGTTCGCATCGTCTGCACTTTGAACAGTGGCCGTTACATTTCAGATCCCTGCGAAACCCTACACTTCAGCAGGATAATGCATGACAGCATGTTGCAGGTCCTGTACCGGACTTTCTGGACTGCTGCCCTGGCCAGCACATTTTCCAGATCTCTCACCAACTGAGAAGTCTGGTCGAACAACTGGCTCGTCACAATACGCCAGTCACTACTCTTGATGAACTGTGGTATCGTGTTGAAGCTGCATGGGTATATGTACCTGTACAAGCCATCCAAGCTCTCTTGACTCAATACTCAGGCGTATCAAGGCCGTTATTACTGCCAGAGGTGGTTGTTCTGGGTACTGATTTAAAAGGATCTATGCACACAAATTGTGTGAAAATGTAATCATGTGTCAGTTCTAGTATAATGTATTTGTCCAATGAATACCCGTTTATCATCTGCATTTCTTCTTGGTGTAGCAATTTTAATGCCCAGTAGTGTATCTTGAGGTAATAAGTGCTGTACGGGTAAATACCGGCAACGACACACTGAACGGGGGATACGGCGCAAATGGTTAGTTGCGGAGGATAGCGTACTTCACTTACGAACCTACACAGTTTTATTTCGACTTTGATGAAATTTTTCACATTGAACTTTCCAACCAAGATGACGCTCAGCGTAGAGGTAAGGAGTGCGTACAAGACTGCAAGCTGAAATTAACTGTATTGACAGATGAAATGAACAGATTGGGACAGGACGTGGTGGGCAGACGTGAAAGGAGATCACTGACATGGGAATGGAATAAATACATGCCTGGGCAACGCTGGCATTTCATTAACTTTTTACTTAAACTAAATTGAGAGTTTGAAACGAGTAATTGGTAGGTCTTTCGTGGAATGAGCACTGATCATCCTAGCAGGAGCTGCCAGACCGGGATCCGAACCCGGCTCTTTTGTCGAACCTGGGCAAGTGTACTACCAACTAAGAGTCATCTGAACATGCCTCACGGTCTGTCCTCGCAGCTTCACTTCCGCCAGTATCTCCTATTGTCCAAACCGCTCAGTTTCCTGCATTCCTCTTAGCATCACATTCCTGGAAGGAATGATATTGCGCAAGCAATTCGACAGTGAAATTCCACACTGCAGCGTCGTGTGCGTTGTTATTGGCCTTCCTGTTTAACACTGCCTGCTGAGCCGGGACTCACAGAATGTATGCCTTTCTCTGGTAAGCGCTCTACCGGCTGATCTGCCCACGCACAACACACGGCCTTTCCTCATATTTCGTTTCAACCTGTCAGGAAGTTTCATAAAGCCGCTGTATCCTTTCATCCGTACTTGCATACTCCAATATGAACAAAATTATATTTCACTCTGTAGCGGAGTGTTCTCTGGTATGAAACTTTCTGTTACTGTACGCCAGAACCGGATTTGAAACTGGGACCGTTGCCTTTCGTGGACAAGTGCTCTACTGACTGAGCTATCCCAACACGCTTCACGTCTCGTACTCACATCTTTACTTATACAAATAATTATTTTGTAGCCAAGATCGCAAAATCTTGGCTGCAAAATCATTACTAAACAATTATAGATCGCCCCATCGAACAATGAGTTCCTTATATTTACTTCTACCAGTTTCTCGCCTCCGACTTTCCAAACTTCGCAGAAGTTTTTCCTGGTTCCTGCAGGGTTCGCAGGAGATTTTCTGTGAAATTGGGAGGTAGGTTGGAGGAACAGGCTGAAGTAAAGTTGTGACATCGGTCTTTGTAGCGTACAGGGATATCCTAGTCGGTAGAACGCTTTCCCGCAAAAAGGCTAAGGTCCCACGTTCTATTTCAGATTCCGTCATACAGTTTTAATCTGCAAGTAAGTTTAAACTTCTATGAGAATTGTAAAGTAGGAGTAGAGATACCGGCGCAAGTATTGTTCTGAGAACGGGCCATGAATCACCACCGAGTAGCTCACTCGTATAGCCGTTACTTGCGAAAGAAGAGGGGTTCGAGTCCCGTTCAGACACGTCGTTTTAGTCTTCTAGCATGTTACACTGTGTGTCTTTAAACGTTAACATGTAATTCACAGAGTTCATTCGGATTATATGTAACTAATTTTCTTTGTATGAATGCTAGTCGGTTACACAAAAGGAGGAGAATGAGTTTGTGCATTTCCTATTAGGAAAGAAGTGAACTGGTATATGATTCGAAATAAAAATGTCAGTGATGTTCGCGAATTTGACTCACATTTTTATTTAGAATCATATATACAACTCTGGAAGGCTCCTTCAATTTTATTATTATCATTATTATTATTATTATTATTATTATTATTGCTTCCTCCCATATTAAGTAGCTCAACTTTCTGAACTCATTATTTCTGGAAAACTGTCTGGCCTGTCGTTGACATTTTTTTTTTCGCTGTTTTAAAGTTTGTGTTCCTGTTTCGGTAATGTCCATGCCGCATAACTTTTCTGTTAGCGATAGAAAGCAAGTGCCTCTTGAAATAGTGCCACAAATGCTCGCTCACATGTCAAACGAATCCTCTACTGGAAAACACTTGTGGTGTGTCACACATGACGTTACTGACGTCATGTTCATCGTATAATACAAATCTCTTATCGACGCACCTAACGTGCACGCTGCTGAGTGAGTGAGATACACCTCCTTGCCCGATTCAAGATATCATATTGTTGTAAATATGGTTAACAAGTTGAAATCTGCGTTGCCCGGATATTTATTTGTTGTATACTCTTGTAACTCCTTCACTCTCTCCACCCATCTCTTCCTCTCCATCTCTCTGTAAATCCCCACCTTCCCCTCTCTCGGTCCGTTTCTACCACCACCCCTCCACCCTCCTGCCTCTTTGGTCCTCCCCCCCCGACCCCCACCCCTAAAACTAGAATAACTCATACAAGTCATATTTCTTGGATGTCAGTGGAAAAAAGAGTTTTTCCAAAAATGTTGAAATGTTTATTTAGCTTATGGAACTTAACTGCGGGGTCATCAGTCCCTAAACTTACAAACTACTTATGAACTTTCTTGTACTAAAAACGACACAAACATCCATGCCCGAGGGGGGGGGGGGATTCGTATCCACGACGTGGAGCGACCTCAGTGCGCTCGGCCACTCCGCCGCGGCGGTATAGAGACAACCTCCGTGCCCGCTGGATTTGGATAATTGCAGCAGACACGAACATTATTGACCATATCTGGAATGCCTTGCAGCGTCCTGTTCAGAAGACATAGCTACCCTCTCGTGCCCTTAAGGATTTATGGTCAGCCCTGCAAGAAGCATGGAGTAATTCCTTTCAGCAACACTTCAGTCATTAGTCGAGTGTACACGTCCTGTTGTAATACTTGTTTCGATATTAGTCAGGTGCACCAGTTTCTCTGGCTGTTAAGTGTATTTTGTTATTTCAGAGTTCCTTATACGGGAATCACAAGTTTTCCGCCGCGGTGAAGTACCCGAGTCTAAGGCGCCACGCTCCGGAGTGCGCGGTTGCTCGCTGTCGGAGGTTCGAGTCCTCCCTGGGGCATGGGTGTGTGTGTGTGTCTCCTTAGGTTGGTTTACCGTAGTTTAAGTAGTTTGTTAGCTACGGACGACCACGCAGTTAGGTCCGATATATTTACAAACATTTGAACAGTTTTTAGTTGTTTTCCCTGTCGGCTTTGGGCAAAGTTGTGTGTGAAAGGAAAATAATAGAAGGAAACGTTAAAGACAAGACATATCTTTATTTTTCTACATAATTTCCAAGCACACAGCGACTTTGTCAAACCGCTTTATAAGCTTCAAAAAGACGGCCAGGAAAAAATCGGGACATTGCATGCGGAAGAAGCGTTGTATGGCTATGGAGTGTAAACATCCGTCATCACCTGTCAGAAAAAAGTTCAAAGTACTCCGTCTGCAGGTAAAGTGCTACTTACCGTTTTCTGGGACGACCCAGGAGTTTTGTTGCAGGACATTTTGGAGGATGGAACCATCAGTGTTGCGTCACTCTATCGAATATTGCAAGAGGTGATTCGAAAAAAGCGGCCTGGCCTTCTGAGATCTGACGTTCTGCTATTGGATGACAATGCGATACCGCACTCGACCACGGCAACGCAAAACTATATTGCAACTTATCTATCGTATAATATGATGTCACCTACATAAAAATAAAATAAAATTATTTGTTATCCGTAAAAAGAGCGCTTTTGTAAAAATAAAATACTAGCGCTTATTTGTTAGAATAATTATATGTCCGTCAGAGAGTCAGGTCCATCTAACCACTGAAGGGATATCTCACTAATTAAATTAAGCTCAGGTATACCATCTGGAAAATGGAGCAGAGGACACTCAGATATGACGTGGTTCACTGTTTGAATATCTGCTCCACTATTACAGGATTGGTCACTTTCTTGTCCCTACCGTAATTTCACCAGCCAACCCCAGTACGGAACCGATTTAGACAAAACACATTCCCCCCCTCCCCACCTCCTCGTTCCCTGGAAAGACTCATTCCTTGTAACTCCTTCGTAGGGTCGCTATAAGGTTGCTGGTTTTCTCACTGTATTTGTCCCAGGCTCATCTAGTTGGACTTCTGCGAGGTCACTATAAAGCAGCAGGAAGGCTGAGAGGTGCTTTGCGGCATTTCACGCGGCTGATACATGGTGGGAGATCTTGCAGGCTGGGTAAATTAGGAGTGGCCATAATCTTATTAAATAGTTTCATTAGGGCTTCCTTGCACCTGACATCAGGAGGAACAATATAGCACAGTACTGGGAGCTACTAGAGCGGTGTGGCCATTAGGGTGCCACTGATCTTCCTTATTGCACATCGACTTCTGTCACTTGAGCACTATTTAGCCAGACAGGAGCGCAGTATTCACAAATAGAGCAAAGATAAAGAAGTTGTACGCAAAATCTTTGCTCCCACTCTCCAATTTGATCCAACTAAGTGTTGTAGGATGTTGACCCTCGTCTTTAACCTGCCTGCTTTCTATTGGGGTTGTTCCTGAATTTGAGAGATCTGCCAGTGTAACACCCAGGTACTGTGGATGTTCATTGTGTTTTAGCTCAGCACTATCGAACCAGACACTACGTTCGTAGTTAGCCATCCTGTTATTCTTCAGAAACGCTTTTATTCCCATAGCCATTCTGCATTTCACATCTTCTTTACTTCGACCCGAGAAGTTATCTTCCTATTATTTCTTTTATTGTCTAAATACCTAGTCTAATTCCTCCAGCATTGCCTGATTTCGTGACAGTACGTTCCATTACCCTCTTATTACTCTTGTTAATGTTCGTGTCATAGGCCTACCTTCCTACCTTCCTTTCAAGATGCTGTCTATTCCGTTTTACTGCTGTTCTAGTTTCTTCTCTGTCCCTGGCAGAATGTGTCGTCAGCAAACTGAAGGTTTTCATTCCCTCTCCCTGGAGTTTAATTGACGGCCGATTTGGCTGAGGGGACTGCGGCGCTTCAGTCACGGTCTGCACGGCCACTACGGTCGGGGGTTCGAATCCCCCCTCAGGCATGGATATTTGTGCCGTCCTTAGTATTAGCTACTTCATAAGTAGTTTGTAAGTTTAGGGACTGATGACCCCGTTGTTAAGGCCCATAAGCTATAGAAAAATATGAATCATTGTTATTAAGGTGAAAAACACGTGACTTCTGACTCGTTTTTGTTTGGTTTTAGCTTCCATAGTAAGAAATAATTATTAAGGATGGATAAGTGAGATGTTAAAGTGGATTCTGTCTTGTGAACGTCTGTATGTTGAGTCGCAATGGCAATATCATATGCATAGAACTTTCAGGACGGTGTTGCAGAAATTTCCGCTGTGTAAACATTGAAAAGTAAGGGAGCAAGGACCGAACCATGTGGGAGGCCGTCATGAAGATATCTAAACTCGCTCACCTTTTTCCCCAACTGCACCTTCACCTGACGATCACTTTACATAGACCAGGAGCCGTAATAAAAGACGAAAATTTATCATTTTATGGTCGTGATGAGCACTGCTTCTAATGGAGTCATCATTTCATCAGTTAAATATGTTAGTGCTAGCACCTGGTCGCAGCAGTTACACCCAGGTCCACCTGTTCGAGTTTGGACACTTGCGGGGAATGACACTTGCGCGGAAAGGGAATATGTAGACACTTGCGGGGAGACCCGGACGCTGCAGGTAGTGAACAGTGTGTTCCAGAAGTAGGGATACACCACCCCTACTCCATGCCCTCCAGCCGCTACCTGTGCCGTACTCAGGGAAAGGCCCACCGAGCGAGGTGGAGCTGTAGTAACGGCCCGGAGATATCACAGCCTCATTCAACAGGGAGATAACACGTCATACAAATATCACTCGATTTATAATACAGCACCATGTGAAGAGGAATGTGATGAAATCGGAATTGAGCGCAACCGTTGCTAACTACAATTTCGGATTTACTGCATTTTGAGTCAGAATTCGCAACTACATTCGCATTTATCGCAAAAGCGAATTTTTCCTGTCGCTAGTAATACCTCTAAAAATAAACAGCTGATCAAGTCACTAAAAGCAATGGCAGATCTTTGGGTGTATTACTACAAATAACTAAAACACAATTTGATCGTGGAATTATATACAATCTCATTATAAAGGTTTTTTGTAGGTGCTTTTGAGCAGCTTTTAAATATGTTAGGAATAGCATTATGAAATATAGACAGCTACACCTTATGTTTATTACGAGATATCGATTTCGGCTAATTTTAGGTCATCTTCAAGTCTCAAACAACAGGTGTTACTTATTCATTTTTCCAGTGGCACTCATAACCTTTAACTGTTTACACACGAGGTCTATCGTTGTTAATCGCGTTAGCGATGAAAACAGAACCCAGAATCTTTGCGTCTAAATGATACATATATTGGTGTGTGTCTTATTTCGAACGAACAAACATCACACCAATACATATATAGCTCTCGGTAAAGTGTAACGGTACGATGTCGTTACGTAGCACAGTACGGCGACTGGAAACGCAGGAGAAGTGCAAACAACGTTCTCTCCTCAGAGGTATGATTCTAATTAGGTTCGACGTAGACTTCTACAACATACAGTCTACACGGCGAAGATTATACCAAAAAATTTAACGTTTCGTCTACTTTGGCGATAGCAACCAAATTTTAAAATCGTGTCTACTACGTAAAGATTTAGCAACACAAAACGCTTCAAGTCCATAACTTCACTGGTTTTCGAGTTCTGAATTTTTAATATGATTTTAATGTTATCACATAAAAAACAAATTTGGGACTCACACTACAATTTTCATATGGCAGATATTGCAGGTACATTCACAAGACATAATTCAACGGTTCTGTGCATTCATTTTATGAGAAATATCAATCATTTGTTTTCAGTGTTTACTTCAAATTTCTACATTTAAGTTTCTTTAATTATTAGTACTTAAATGTGGTTATGAAATAAATAAATTACGTGTATATGTGTGGTCTTATGCGGCCAAACCACTTAGGTCATCGGTCGCTAGACTTACACTACTAAATCGTACTTAAAATAACTTAGGCAAAGTACAAACAAACATACCCATGTCCGAGGAAGTACTCGAACCTCCGACCGGACCAGCCGCGCAATTTGTGACACAAATTACGTGTTTGATAATATTAATGCATAGAAGTATGAAATCACGTCAAGACTACTTCCTGCAAAAATTTCGACAAAAAAAGTTGGCACTGAGTTTAGAAACACAAAATTCTGGTATATTTTATTCTAACATTTTATCAAAAAATGAATGTTACTACAAGAGATACAGCCATTCATATTTACGGGCACCATAACGTTTTCCCTTCCTGAGTAAATGAGCTGTTTCTTATAGTTTCAACACCTTTTTCTTGAATGTTCTGAATATAAATTTTCACACAGACTTCTTGAGGAGGAGAGTGATACGGATATCTGATTGTAAAACACTGCCTATTACCTTAGTCCTTTTTGACTGTACTGAAGAGGAGTTCCGCGTATTCCGTAATTTATATTTATACAGTTAACAGGCAATGTAATTTATAACCAACTATTGGCTGTCAATTTCGCTTCATTTTTCCTGGAAATCTTGCAACTTGTTTCCCCCTGTTGATTTATGCCAAGTTCTGAGTAAAAATAGTTCTATATGACGGTGATGGAAAATAGAATTTATCTTTAACATTTTTCGGTGTGTGACATTCCCTTACACATTCCGTATTTCATACAATTTCTAATTCGAATACAGCCAAATCGTTTTGGGGCCTACGAGTAAACGCTTGAAGTATGTAAAATACTCATTGACTTATTATTAACGTTTTTTTAATTGAAGGTTTAAGGTTGCGTCACCTATTAAAAAGCATAGTAGCTATTTTTAAAGAGATGGAAGTTGCGTGATAGTGGGGTTAACTACATAGCGGTCAATTACATCAACGTATCTGTGCAGGATGCGTAATATATTTATTACTTGCGCAGGTGTCTTGATATGCTTATTGTTCTGAATAATATGCTTTTAGGAGGTATGACTGTGGATATTCATCGTCTTGTAGTAGCAGAGAATGTCTTAATAACTCTCCAAACATTATCATTATTAAAATGTTGTTGTTGTTATGGTCTTCAGTCCGGAGATTGGTTTGATGCAGCTCTCTACCCTACTCTATCCTGAGCAAGCCTTTTCATATCCTCATAAGAACGGCAACCCACATCCACTTGAATTTGATTACTATGTCTAAGAATGTGTCCTACCAAGCGATCCCTTCTTTTAGTCAGGGTATGCCAAAAATTCCTTTTCTCACCAATTCTATTCAGTACCTCTTCATTAGTTATGCGATCTACCCACCTAATCTTCAGCATTCTTCTGTAGCACCACATTTCAAAAGCCTCTATTCTATTCCTATCCACACTGTTTATCGTCCATGTTTCACTCCCGTACAAGGCAACACTCCACACAAATGCCTTCAGAAAGGACTTCCTTACACTTAAATTAATATTCGATGTTAGCAAATTTCTCTTTTTCAAAAATGCTTTTCTTTCCATTGCCATTCTGCATTTTATATCCTCTGTACTGCGACCATCGCATGTTATTTTACTACCCAAGTAACAAAACTCATCTACCACCTTCATTGTTTCGTTACCTAATCTAATTCCTTCAGCATCGCCTGATTTTCTAAGACCGCATTCCATTATTTTTGTTTTGCTCTTGTTAATGTTCATTTTATACGCTCTCTTCAACACACTGTCCATTCCATTCAATTGCTCTTCCAGGTCCTTTGCTGTCTCTGACAGAATTACAATGTCATCAGCAAAACGCAAGGTTTTTATTTCTTCCCCCTGAACTTTAATCCCTATTCCAAATTTTTCCTTGCTTTCCTTCACCGCCTGCTCGATGTACAAATTGAATAACATCGGAGAAAGGCTACAACCCTGTCTTACTCCCTTCCCAACTGATGCTCCCCTTTCATGCCATTCGAGTCTAATAACTGCGGTCTGGCTTTTGTACAAGTTGTAAATAACTCTCCTTACCCTATATTTTACCCCTGCTGACTTCAAAATTTGAAAGAGTGTATTCCAGTCAATATTGTCAAATGCTTTCTCCAAATCTACAAAAGCTAAAAATGTAGGTTTGCCTTTCCTTAATCTATCTTCTAATATAAGACGTAAAGTGAGTATTGCCTCCCGGGTTCCTACGTTCCTCCTGAATCCAAACTGATCTTCCCCAAGGTCAGCTTCTACCAGCTTCTCCATTCTCCTATAGATAATTCGTGTTACAATTTTACAACCATGACTTATCATGCTGATGGTTCTGTAATTTTCACACCTGTCTGCGCCTGATTTCTTTGGAATGGGGATTATTACATTTTTCTTAAAGTCTGAGGGTATTTCGCCTGTCTCATACATCCTACACACCAGTTCAAATAGTCTTGTCATGGCTGGCTCTCCCAGAGACTTTAGTAGCTCTGAGGGTATGTCATCTACTCCTGGGGCCTTGTTCCGACCTAGGTCTTTCAGGGCTCTGTCAAATTCATCTCTCAGTATAGTATCTCCTATTTCATTTTGATCTACTTCTTCTTTCCTTCCTACAACATCGTCTCTCAGTTCATTTCCTTTGTAGAGCTGCTCTATGTACTCTTTCTACCTTTCAGCCTTCCCTTCTTTGCTGAGAACTGGTTTCCCATCTGAGTTCTTGATATTTGTAGAGTTGCTTTTCTTGTCCCCAAATGTCTCTTTTTATTTTCCTGTAGGCGGTATCTACTTTTCCCCTTCTTATACAGTCTTCTACAGATTTGCATTTGGCTTCCAGCCACTCCTGCTTAGCCATTTTGCACTTCCTGTCAATCTCATTTTTTAGTCGTCTGTACTCCATTTTGCCTGTTTCATTTACTGCATTTTTATATTTTCTCCTTTCATCAATTAAATTTAGTATTTTCTGTGATATCCATGGATTTTTTGTAGGTCTTGCCTTTCTACCTATTTTGTCCTCTGCTGCCTTCACTATTTCATCTCTCAATGTTACCCGTTCCTCTTCTACTGTTTTATTTCTCCCTGTTTCTGTCAATTGTTGCCTAAATCTCCCTCTGAAATTCTGCAGAACTTCCCTTTCCTTCAATTTATCTAAGTCCCATCTCCTTATTTTCCTACCTTTCTGCAGTTTTTTCAGTTTCAGCCTACAGTTCATGACTAACAAGTTATGGTCAGAGTCTATATCTGCCCCTGGGTACGCCTTAACCTTTTTGTTTTCAGGAGGAACACTCAACGAATTAATATGTAGTTAGAACAAGTTACTATATTGCTCTTCAGCTTTGAAAGGGTTGTGCAATTTCATTGAGTTTCGTGTTATATTGACAGTGTGGAAACGTCAAGACTTCTTGGTGTGCCTGTACCCAGGAAAAGCCATTAGCCGCCCCAAGGGCCCCGGGTTCCCCGCAAGTGTCACTCCGTGCAAGTGTCACTCCGCGCAAGTGTTCCAACCCACACCTGTTCGACAGGTATACTCGCATTAAGAATTGTGGCAATTTGGTTGTAGATGAATCTTCCGAATAGCTTATAAGTTATACTCAGGCGTGCAATAGACGGTAGCTATCTGCATGGTCTGATGGGTTCCCTGGCTTCAGTACAGCTCTTATTTTTAGCGTGATCCCTCTGCAGCTCTTGGTTTGGAGCGCCTACACCATCCTCCGTGCAGTCCTGATCTCGCACCACGTGACTTCCATCTGTTTCCAGCTTTGAAGAATAATCTCGGCGGAAGGCGTTTTGGAAGCAATGCTGTTAAACAAGCCGTTCAATGCTTCTTCCGTATACAACGTCCTGATTTTTACCTGGAAGGCTATTTGAAGCTCATAAAGCGGTATGGCAGCTGTCAATGTACTTAGAAAATATGTAGAAGATATGTCTTATCATTAATGTCGCAATATATTTCGTACGCATCTGTGACCACAGTAGACAAGGGAAATTTATTTTCCAACTCCTCCTCGTACTTTCTTCCTGATTTCTTGCTTGATCTCTGTTCAGTTTCTGGCGGGCTTTTCACAGCGTCATCTTCTTTTTTATGTTAAGCTTATGGGACTTAACTACGAGGTCATCAGTCCCTAAACTTTCAAATTACTTATCTACTACCTTATAGTAAGTGTGGTGTCGCACAAGTCTACAGTGCGCGCCATCTACTTTCGCCGCGCGCCGCCATGCAAGCACGGCGCGGCGTTCTTACGACGTCAGCCTCGAGCGCCCTCTGCCACAACTCCGCTCGTGGCCACCACTGATCGACATCGTTCACTTGGGAACGAGATACGAACCAGCTAACACTTCGGAATCAGATAGGCACCAGTGAAGACTTGGCTATCGGATAGGCACTAGGCAGGGCTCTAGCTCAACTATGTATCAGCATTCTGCAGTACTGAGCTATGTAAAAGTTAAGTATTACTAAGTCTCTATGAAATATATATCTCGTTCTAATTTACTCTAGTGTTTCTAGTTTCTGCTGTCCCACTGGCTGCTCACCTCCGTACCTGCACAAGTGTGCATCCTTTATTCCTGTGTCGGACTCTTGCTACTCAGCCACCGACACCTACGACGGAAACGAGACACAAAAGCGGCGACGAGACTGGGACACAAAACTAAGGACGGCACAAAAATCCATGCCCGAGGGGGGGATTCGAACCCTCGACCGTAGTGGCCGAGCAGACCGTGACTGGAGCGCCTCAGTCCCCTCGGCCACCGCGACCGGCACAGCGTCATTACAGCACTAAACCTGAAGGGGTGCGATGGGGAGTTCCCCTGTTATGAATACTACAGTGGTGCCAGAACAAGTGTACGCCCACCGAAAGGTACAAATGAAACGTGTCGAGCAATTAAGCGCGACCCGCGTGCCACAGCGCCGTGATTGTTTTTGTTGCGCGCAATATCGTGTTATGGGCCGAAACAATTTGATCGGCACGCTTTTAACGGCCGCACCCGCACAGATTGTTGCAATGATAGCGGCCCGGGGCCCATGCGGGTGACTGGTTATCGCATTCCGCCGAACGTGCAATAAACTAGATATAACTCCCCCATACTGCCACCACCAGTGCGCCGCTAGCAGTTTGCAGATAATATCGATTATCGATACGGCACGGAATAGGCCTCCGGCGTCGGGCAACACGGGTGCTCCGCTGCTAAACAGCAGTACAGAGCTTTTTTTGTAAACAACGCAAGTGGATAGAATTACGCACTCCAGTTATCAGGTGTATACCTCAAGGGTGCTCACAAACTCTAAATGCAAAGCTGTCGAATGAATAGCGTAGTTTTACATGGGCTCTGTGATCAATAAACAGTATTTTCCTAAATGCAAATGTAGGCTTTCGCGGCTGTTGTCACTATCAATAAAATTCTTCCGGGTATGAGACCGCGTCGTCATTTTATAAACTCTACCGACGTTTCGGCCACTGTTGCAGGCTGCCTTCATTAGAGTCTGTGTCAGATACAGACCCTGATGAAGGCCGCCTGCAACAGTGGTCGAAACGTCGGTAGAGTTTATAAAATGACGACGCGGTCTCATACCCGGAAGAATTTTATAGATAGTATTTTCCTAGCTGTGAAGCACGAATATAGGTATGTATATTAACTCGTTAAAACAATCAGCGGATCAGGTGATATATCGAGCACAACATGCATATCGTAACGTACTGTATTCAGATGTTGGCTGTAATTGTAATTTGTGTTTGCTACAGTAAGATACTTTTCTGTCTTTGTACTTCACGTTTTCATGGCGGTTACTAAGATTGAGGTACCATGGGGCCACCATGATAGTGAAAAAGTCTTTCTTGTTGCCCTCTCATATGGTGCTTGATCATCTCGAACGGCCAGCACAGTTGCACACCTACGGACGGTATGAAGTTATCAATTAACTCTAGAGAAATATTTGGCCATTCTTCCATGAGTGCAATATCCTACTCTGTAATCGTTGTGGGAGGGTACGGCCTTGGTGCAATGTGTCTGCCAAGTATATCAGGTTTAAGTCCGTTGAGAAAGCTGGCCTCTCCATTAGTTCAATGCCCTCAGCTTCAAGCATTATGTCCACCAGTTCAGCTCTGTGGGGACGAGCTTCTAATCCACCAGGGAACCAATGTCCTATGGCACCAGCGCTGGTGTTGTTTTCAGTCCGCAGACTAGTTTGATGCAGCTCTCCGCGCTACCCTGTCCTGTGCAAGTCTCTTAATCTGGGAATAAATTCGGCAACATACAACCTTTTGAATCTGCTTACTGTATTCATCCCTCGGTCTCAAGCTACGATTTTTACCACACACACTGCTTCTAATGCGAACTTAACGATTCCTTGATATCTCAGAATGTGTCCCACCAATCTACCGCTTCTCTTAGTCAACATATGCCAGAAACTCCTTTTCTTCCCAATTCGGTTGAGCACCTCTTCATTCGTTACGTGATCTACCCATCTAATTTTCATCCTTCGTCTGTAGCATATTTTAAAAGCTTCTATCATCTTTTTATCTGAACTCCCCATCTAATTTTCATCCTTCGTCTGTAGCATATTTTAAAAGCTTCTATCATCTTTTTATCTGAACTCCCTATCGTCCACTTTTCACTCCCATACAATGCTACACTCCAGACAAATGCTTTCAGAAAGGACTTCCTAACATTTAAATTAAATTAATCTTCAGAAATGCCTTTCTTCCCATAGCCAATCTGCATTTTATATCTTCTTTACTTCGACCATCAGAATTTATCTTGCTACCGAAATAACAAAACTAATCTACTAGTTCTATTGTCTCATTACCTAATTTAATTCCTTTAGCATCGCATGACATTCTGATGCTACATTCCATTATCTTTGTTTCACTCTCGTTGATGTTCATCTTGTACCCTCTTTTCAAGACACTGTCTACTCCATTCAATTGCTCTTCCAGATCCTCTGACAGAATTACTTTGTCATCGGCAAACCGAAAAGTTTTTATTTCTTGTCTCTGAACTTTAAATCTCTCTCCAACAAAAGGTCGAAGGGTCTCATCTCTTTGTCTCTGAGCAATCAAGGCGCCATTCTGAACGGCGCTGAAGTCCGCACGTCCTTCAATACTCACTCTTGCCCACACCAATCACCCAGCACCATTATATGGTGATGTTTCCTGCACATTAGCAGGACTATTCCATGTTCTCTCCAGATGAGGGAAAGACGATTCTCCAGTGAACACAAAATCTGTGCTCATCTGCGAACAGTATGTGACGCTAGTCGCTACTACTCCAATCCGGATGTTCCTCCTCCAAGTTTCTGTGGAGTATAGCGGTGTCGTGGTTTCAATGAGACACACACTATAGACCTCCATGCGTAGCGGCCGCGTTCCTCAAGGCGATTTCGGACTTCGTGTTGATGATGGGCTCCCAGTTGCTGCCTGGAGAGTGCAGCTTCAGCAGCTGCAGCCACCTCCCTATGTGACTGTCCCGCATCCAGCGTTCCTATGGCGCTCCAAACCACAGCTTCGGGTAAGTCACGTTGTTGCATTGCACTACCTGCTCACTACATTATCTGAACCAAACTGCTTGTGTAAGTCATTTGGTGGAGTCAACACAAGTGAACACGAACCCCCTGTGAAACAAATTTATGTTATTACCACTATATTGGTTGCCGTAATGACGGAAAGACGTCAAACCATTTTAGTTCATTTTGCCGATAGCAACGCTTGAATAACCTAGATACTTCAACTGATCAATTTTTTTTGACCAGTTCATTGTGACATTGCTGACGAATATTTCTATTTGTAGTATGTACAGTGTCTATTTTACAGAAAACTTACGTTTGGAGACAGGATCTGAAGAAAGTAAAAAAATGTTTATTGTAGAGATGGAAACATCAACTAGCTACTGGAAACCAGTTTCTTAGAAAATGGTATTTAAACTGTATTGCGTATATATTGTTTTGCAGATGCAAAAGAAACGAAATAACTTTTGAAATAAGTGAATATTAAAAATCAAGTGTATGGTATGGGACGTTATATAAACGTATGAGAGATAGTTGCAAGTTAAACCAGTTTAACTATTGTGTACATTCTGTTGTGTGAGTTAGCGGGCTCTTATTTTCTAAAGCTGTGCTTCGTGTTAGCTCACAAGAAGCATGTTCTCCAAGGGATAATTAGTGTTTGGAAGAAATTATGTAGAAACAGTGTATTGGTTAATAATCCGTCCTTTGAGGGGATATTATGGTGATGTGCTTGTATGTACGTACTTTTCGATTCATGATAGTGCCTTTATCAGCCTTACTGATCTGGGCGCGGGCCTTATCAGTCCTTAATTCTTGCCTCTCGAGAGCTATGTGCAGAAAAATGTGTGATACTTCGTTGTGTTGTTCAAACATACTAAATCCAAATGCACTTTCGACGGAATTTTTAGCTTGTCCTAGTTTAACCTACCGATAAGTCGCAACTCCTCCCTTGCCTCGCATATCCGGCGAGACTGCGCCCTCTTCTCCCCCCCCCCTCCCTCCCCCACCACGTTCCATAGAGCTCTGCCTCACCTCTCCAGTACTCCGTACGCTCCTCTGCCATACCTGTCGAGACACAACAAAATACTCTTCCACAGCCAGACAGCCACACATACTCCTCCAAATAATAAATAACGAATAAATATGTCACAGAGATACGTGTGACTGAAATATTCATATCACCCGTCAGTTTGAAAAAGAAATATCCATGACTGTACTCTTTAATAGTACTCTTTTGAGTATGGTGTTTTAAGGGGAGGAAAGAAGGATGATGTCATACCGAAGTTAGTGCATGTATTTGTGTAATCCAAAAGTTTATCAAGAATTAATCAAACATGTTTGTTTCAAATGTTTGTATACCTTAACTACGGGGTCATCAGTCCCTAAATTTACAAACTACTTATCAACTACCCTATGCTAAGGACGGCACAAATATCCATGCCCGAAGGGGGATTCGAACCCACGACCGTAGTGGCCGTGCAGACCGTGACTGACGCGCCTCAGTCCTCTCGGCCACCGCGGCCGGCAAGAATTAATCTACATGCTTGATTGTGTGTGAGAGAGAGTTAATCAGCGGACCGTTTGTAGCTCGCCGAGGTTAGAAAGGCTGCGACAGGTCAAACTCTTTCCCCTTTTTCGAGACACTTGTCGCACCTATGTGACTGCTTCTGTCACATCGTAAGCTTCAATGAATGAGGAATATCATTTAAAACGGGTTCCACTCCATACTGGTGGCTGGTACAGCAACTGGTTATGAATATATCTCAAAAGTCAGTTGCCATTTTATTTCTTTATTTCACTCAGTGAAAGAGAAAAAAAATTTCACCTGAGGCTGCCTTTTAAGAATATCATTTATCAACTTCATCAAAACCACACGTGCAGGAACTACTTTTTTTACACTTGTTTGGGAAAGCATGTTTCAAGTGGATATTGCACCGTGTCAAAATGAGTCTTAGTATTTAAATGAAGCTAGCAAAACCGCACTGGAGTGGTGATGCGCTCTAAGGCGCCTGGCTGTGGAACGCGTGGTTTCTCGCCGTCAGAGGTTCGAATCCTCCCTCGGGCATGGTAGTGTGTGTGTGTGTGTGTGTGTGTGTGTGTGTTGTCCTTACGTTATTTTAAGTTACTTTCTTTAGTTTGTAAGCCTAGGAACTGATAACTACTGCGGTTAAGTCCCATAGATTTACAAAACATTTGCACATTAGAGGCAAACAGGTAAAATTTCTCCATTCTACAAATCCTTACGTTCTCCATAACATTGGGGCAATTATTCAAATATCAGTCCATATAATTTCTCCTAATGAGATTGATGCTCAATACAGTTCGATTGAGCAACGTGGAAAAACTCTCACAATTGCATTTAAGAACACATACGAGTAAAGGCAACTAGAGCAACTGAATTGTTATACACCTGATACTCTGTAAACGGCAATGTTCTTCCAGTGATAGCCTGGTAACAAAATAGTGAATAAAAATTGCATAAAAATTTGTAGCCGCGGCGGAGCGGCCGAGCGCATTGAGGCGCTATGCTACGATGCGCGAGGCCGTTCCCCGTCGGGGATCGACTCCTCCCTCGGCCATGGATGTTTGTGCTGTCTTTAGTATAAGCTATTTCACAGGTAGTTTGTAACTTTAGGGACTGATGACCACGCAGTTAAATCCCATAAGCTTTACAAATATTGAAACAGTTTGAAAAATTTGTATATGCGCTACTATAATACGGTAAGACAGTGTTGCCGAATCTCCGGGACACAAACTCGACAGTGGCGCGGCCACCCTTCCCGTCTTCCACCGCCAGGCGTCTCCCTTCTGGTCGCTCCCCCTACCCCCAGTTGTCAAACGCACGTCACGTTGTCTTGGAAACCATTTGGCGCCCTTCTTCGAGTGCCGCCCCCAGGGCATATTCCCTGCTTTGCCCTCCCCCTCTGATCCGGGCTGAGAAAGGATTTTGTGATATAGAGAAATGTAAGAAAAACTATAGTAATTAGTTCAAGCCTAGAGGTCACTGTGGCATATGTCAGTTTTTACCATGTTACTTGGTAGGTCTGAAAACGCCGGTAAGCAGAGAGATTGTACTCGGTGCCGTCTTTTGATCATTTCAGGTATCTTTTGAATATGTATGCTCTTTGATCACAAGTTATTTGAAGTCGTTTGAATATTCTGATTGCACTAACGACGTATTTGCATAATCAAATTGTGAAGAAATTTCAGCCTGGCAGTTGCATAGTATGGTTTATATACGTAAACCTTGACCTAAGTTTCGGCAAAAATAATTTTTCCATCTTCAGAGGATTTAAAATTAGTCAGATTGAAATAGTGGTTAAATAAAATAAAAACAAATGCCCATATGTGGCTATCTCCATGTCGTGGAATAAAATATTGAAACAAATGTGGAGCAACGCCACACATAGACCGAGTGAGCACTGTGTACACACGCCTCCTGTTCCCCTACCGAGTCTCTGTTCACCATTCTAACCTGCGCAGTTTTAACCTCTGATTCAATATTATGATATAGAAAATTTTTAGTAATCGGCAGAACCAGTTTTGCGTGTTTATTTTAAACATTGTCTCCGTCCTTCGTCGCCGTCTACTTCTAGCGTACAATGTATTTTAGGCACCGTGGCAGCATTTTATGCTGACTGTGTATATACGTCTTTCGGCTGTAGAGCGGTACCGAGGCTGCTGACAATAAAGAAACAAAAATGAATTTATAAGAAGAAGACGACTTGTATTAAGATTGACGGCCAGCCAAAATAAAGAAGCCTTGAAAAAAGCAGATGGAACATCTTACAACTTAGGTGCATTTAAGAACAAGGATTGGGAAATGATCCTGATATGTAACTTTGATGTGTTTATAATGTGAAACGGAACATTGATATCGAAACTATTCTTAGTAAATAGTCTCTAAATTACACTAAATTTTTTGATAAAATTCTTACTATCTCGGTTGAAATTCTTAAGTATAATCTGCATAAAAATATTAAATAATATTTAGATAAGAAAATACATGTATATAAATAACAAATTAGTAATCAGCGAACCAGTTGCAACTATAGTAGTTTAATAAACTTTGACCAAGTTTTCGATTAATATGCTTAATGCATTTCTTCAGAAAATGGAAACCTTTGTCAAAGTTATTTAGACCATTATTGATGCAGCTGGTTCGCTGATTATTAATTTCCTATCCTGTAACCGCTTCTGAGGAGTAGTCATGTTTAAAATATTGAAGCTATGTAAATATTTTCATTATCTATATCTATAAATGTGAATGTCTGTTTCGTGTACGTTTATCACGTCTGAACCACAAGACATAAAGAGCTAAAAATTTGTACAATTACTAATGTCTACCCGGGGAAAGTTTTAGGCACGGTTTTATAGCGATCTGATAGGCATTTAGTAATTTGAAGAATATAACACGAGATGCGTAACAATAATTACTCTTTGAAAATTATATTTACTCATTCAAAATGGTTTTATTGATTGCATTGTTGCTTGAGGGTTGATAATGATAAAATGGTGGTGAATATTGGGATAGAAAGTTATCGGTGTATATAAAATTCTACGTGTGTGTGTGAGTGTGAGTGAGTGTGTGGGTGTGTGTGTGTGTGTGTGTGTGTGTGTGTGTGTGTGTGTTAATATTTCGCTCTGCAACGGAAACTACAGAACGCAAACGAATGCTCTGTGTGTAATTATTGTCCGAAGTCTCCCGTTGTACACCATAGGAGTTCCATGCAGATAGCTATATGGGGGTTGAAGATATGGTGGTTGAAAGTCGTCAAATTATTAAAAATTTCGGACTGAAGGCCAGCGATGACGTTTGCGACTCTTTAGCAAGGAAGTTACATACAGCGAAATGTGATGGCACAGACCATATCTTTGGTCTATGCGTACTACAATTTCTTCAGCTATTTCTCTGTAAGGATAAGCATACGAATAAGGAAATACAAGAATAAATAAATAAAGCAGTAAAAAAGAAATTTCTTTTAATACATTGACGTTTCGCGCATTATGGATCATCAACCAACACGCGAGCGGAGCCGCGGGTATAAGCTAGTTTGAATATAAGGTAAAGGTAAAGCTGTCAAAAAGATTGGTTAAAACACCACAGTGCTTTATTACAGTCGGGCCGAAACGTGACGATCCCTGGCTCCGCCTACTGGGCTGGGAAACCGCCCCAGCCACGGAAACTGAATACAACAGTGTTGTCATGTAGTTACGTTTGCTGCCGGGCAGTATAACTAATGGTCACTGTTGTTTGACAGAACTGACATAAGTGAACAGCGCTTTCGGACGCGCGCATGCGCAAAGCAAAGTTCGCGTTAGACTTACTCCAATGTTGTCTGCTACCGCTGCCGGCGCTCAAAGCCGATTGGGATCATCATATTTCGGCTCGACTATAGGCATGGTCCTGTTTGGAGCTGGTATGCCGTTCCCTTCCTCCGACCTTCTAACTGACTTACCTAGTCAGTTATAGGGGACCTACAGTTTAACGTGGCTTCCGAACCACGGTGCTACTCTATATCTTTCACACCAGCAACGTGCCCAGAAGTTAAAAAAGTGGAAAGTGACAGATAAAAATCCCCGGACCTGACACGGATCGATCCCACGACCTTCTGCTTCATAGTCTGGCACTCTAGCACTGTGCTACCGAGGATAATGATTCAAAATGTTTAAAATTAATTTTTTGTCACTGTCTAAAAAGATATCCAAGAAAGCTTACGCAATAATATTTATGTTATGAAACAAAAATTTATATTTTTTCTAGGACCATAATTTTACTCTATAAAAATCTTTCAAAATAAAGAACTAAATCTATTGGATGACTCGAGTTTTATTTTTGTTGATATATTTAGCAATATTCAGGAATTGCATTCTAGCGAGACTGTGGAGTGTAGGGTGTAGGTCTTAAGCAGCCCGTGATGATGCGACAGGTCTCATTAAGCGCCACATCTATGTTTTTGGCACGACTAGTCTTGTACCATGCCGAAAATGCATATTCAGCACTGGAGTAACACAGTGCTAAGACGCTGGTTCTCATATTGAATGGATGGGCTCCTCATGTGCTGCCGGTCAGCTTTGTAACTAAGTGAGTCCCTGTTGTTCCTTGTTGCTGTAAGACTTGACGAATGTGCGATACCAGTTATATTGAAAGTAATACAGCAATATGTAGGTTTCTTATTTTAAGGGCCTCAAGATGACGGTCGAAACTGGTATTTTCGTTACAAGTTATTTCTGTCAGATACTTTCTGTTCCGTGTTTAGGCAGTGTTTCTTATAGGAAAGTGTGCGATGTAGGGTTATAAGTATTTTGGAGTTCGACAGTGTTCGAGCTCAGTTTCTTCCTAGATGATTTGGAGTGTTTTTGCTGCTTATTTATTCCTGAGATGGAATATAGAGATGTGAGTTTTGGCAGGGTTCGGCTTCAGATGGTTTTCTTTGTATTAGATGGTGAATTCTTCCAGGGCTTTCATTACAAGTTATTTTTGTCAGATACTTTCTGTTTCGTATTTAGGCAGTGTTACTTATAGGAAAGTGTGCGATGTAGTGTTCTTCGTATTTTGGAGTTTGACAGTGTTCGAGCTCAGTTCCTTTCCAGATAATTTGGAGGGTTTTTTTTTCCTGCTTATTTGTTCCTGGGATAGAATACACAAGTCTAAGTTCTGTCAGGGTTCGGCTTCAGATGGTTTTCATTGTAGTATATGGTGAATTCTTCCAGGGCTTTACAAAAGGTTAGTTCCAACGTTCCAAAGCAGCCTGAGCTATAACCGCACAGTCATCAGCATAAATAAAACTCTGGGTTCCTTCAGGCAATGGCTGATCGTTAGTATAGATATTGAATAACTGTGGTGCGAGCACAGTGCCTGCTCGGGGTAACGGCTTTTCTTTATTCTTTGAGGTGACGGTATGTCACAGAGGATGTGCTGCGCTTTCTTGTGAACTCAATACTGAGCGCTCTGATGGGAATTTTATGTTACGGGATGTAAGTATTGCCGCGGTGGAGTAGCCGAGAGGTCTAAAGCGCCTCGCTGCGGAGGTTCGAGTCCTCCCTGGGGCATGGGTGTGTGTGTTGTCCTTAGGTTAGTTTACCTAGTTTTAAGTAGTTTGTAAGCTACGGACTGATGACCTCGCAGTTTGGTCCGATAGATTTACAAACATTTGAATAATTTTTGATGTAAGTATTGTAAGTCAGAAACAAGAGGAACAGCATAAATGTCAAGATACTCGTGGACATCGGGGGCGGTAGGGTGATCAAAGTGAGGACTGGAATGGTGAATGTGTCTCTGAGGCAGGTAACGCAAAATTCAGCTTCTGAGCTGGACATGTAGCACAGTGAAATTAGTACGCAACAAGGAGCGCAATTTCTGGAAGAGCTGCTACGTTTCGCATGCCAGTAGAAGCGCGGGCCCTTCACGTAGGAAATTTCCCGTGTGAGCGTTTCCAAAAGGGTGTCCTCCTCTCACACACGTACGCGCACACCGCCTCCTCACAGAACGCGAGCGCCTCATACCAGACGTCGTGTCGGCCAGCTTCAGACGGCCGCTACTCCTGTAAGCAGGACGCGGCACTGACGAGCGAGCTCTCCGCCCGTGGCGCCGCTCGGTGGCCGGGAAGAGTAATTAACTCTTTTGACGGGCCACCGCGGCAATTATAAAGCGGCGGTGCCGCAATGAGAGTATCAGCGCGCGTAATAAGCCCGCAGCAGCGGCGGAGCGGCCGCGCTCTGGGCGGGCGGCGGCGTCGGGGGCGGCGGAGGCGGCGTCGGGGGCGGCGGAGGCGGCGTCGGGGGCGGCGGAGGCGGCTAACGAGGCCTTGATTACCGCGGCGCCGCATTTGCATATCGCATCTGGCGCCGCACTCTTTCGCGTGTCCGACGCCGGCAGATGCTCTGATTTAGTGACGTCGCGAATTACCGTGCTGGCTGCCGCCGGGCGTACGCTCGGAGGCGTAATCCGCAGTCGAGGCTCTGAGCCACACACACACTTATCTCGTACAAAGGTACTCAGCATAAATAAATTCATAATGCAAGCAGCCAGATAAATAGGACGGAAGAGAAGGCAGAGGATGCACCAGAAACTGGATGAGATTGAGACTAACTTTATGAAAAACAACAATAGCGGTTTCTTTGGCAAGTTAATTTATCGGTATAGATGCAGATATTGCAAACAGGACAACAATACGGTCTCCGCGGTATAAAGGAGCCGCAGTAACTGTTGTGTCCTCAGTTCTGGCGAGATTGTGCACCAGTCATACCTGAAGATGGTGGCCAGGGGTCATCAGTCCCTGAACTTACAAACTACTTATGAACTAGCTGCAACTAAGGACGGCACAAATGTCCATGCCCGAGGGGGGATTCGAACCCCCGACCGTAGTGGCCGTGCCGACCGTGACTGGAGCGCCTCAGTCCCCTCGGCCACCGCGGCCGGCCCGCAGCTAGGCGCCTTGGAACAAGCGGCCACCAGAGAGCGGCTGGAACGGACAGGAAATGTAGCGCCATTCTTCAACGGAAATGGGAGACATGCGCTGTGGTCACGGGGCGGCGGGTGCAAATGCTGACGCTGCTGAACGTTTATACGTTCGGCGGTTTCCGAATCGTCGAGAGCCAGGTCCACTTCTGTTTACTGCCATTCAGAGGGCCGTAAGATAAATAGTGTCACTTGAGGTAAGTTTTCCGCTCGCACCTTCTCGTAATGGCACATTTGACTACTTCGAAGGCGCGGCGGACAGGCTGAGCGCATTGATGCGTAATGCTTCGACGGGCTAGGCCGTTCCCCGTCGGAGCTTCGAATTCTCCCTCGGGCATGGACAAGGGCGGATTTAGGGGGGGGGGGGCATAGAGGTACGTTCCTTCCCAGAGAGCCTGACCCAAAAAAACGGGATAGAGAGAGATCGAGAGAAGAGGGGGAGGTGGAGAGAGGGGAGACGGAGGAAGGGAGGGAGTGAGGGAGAGAATTTCAGCATAAGAATAATCAACCTTTACTTACAGACAGAATATAACTGTAAGCTTGAAAAGGCAAAATCTCTGTAATTAACATAAAGTAAATAGACTTTTTGTGTTATCCTTCCTTTTAATTGCTCCTTGCCTCTTTTTTGTCATTAATTTACGACCAAACTAAATAAAGGCGTTCATTGCTTTATGATTGCTTATTTATACGTAAATAAAGTTGAAGGATTTAACTATGTGAAATAATCGTGAATTTCTGAGACTGCGTTCAGGCTGGCGCATTCAGGTGTTTTCGGTAATCAGTTTATAAGTCTGGTTTCTTTTCTTACACACTACGAAGCCATGCGTTTCGATTTTTTCCAGTTATTGTAGCAAATTACAAATTTCAAAGGCATTTTTCCGCACATCACATACAAAGGATTTTGATGCTAGTAGAGGTACTTCTAGAAACACAATCAAAAGTAATTTTGTTGATCGAGAAAGCTTTCTTGAAAACTCATCACGTTTTGCGTAGTACCTTTACACTGCACGAAAAAAAAATTTCAGTACAACGCGACACAGGAAAATCTGAGTTTAAGTTTTGAGAGAATATCAAACTTAGCGGGACATATTTATTGGCTTTTTGATTTTTGTTCGGTGCATTGTTAGATAATGAAACAGCTTCGCAGGATACAGTATTGTTTGTCCACGGTAAGTTGACGATTCGTGCGCTGGCTGTTGGCAGCGGCAAGAGGCGTGTACGATGGCTGCCGGGGGGGGGGGGGGGGGAGCAGTGAACGGAAGGCAGCGTCGCAGTGTTGAAAACGTTACCCGTAACACAGTGTGCAGTAATATCTCGTGTCTAGGGCAGCGAAACGTTGACAGCGATCCGAAGTAAATGAACGTCCTGCAACTAACGCAGATGTTTTTTGCTCCCGGCATCGCCAGGTAAACTCGTCTTCACTTGTGGAATTAATATACTTCCACCTACCAATGTACTACTAGTTTCGGCGTACTACGGCATCATTCTCAGGAGGCTATGATTACAAAAAATATTATAATGATTCCGCCACATTAAACAGTGAATAGTTTAAAAATTTACCACAAATTGAAGAAAAAAAGAGTATCTGGAGTATGGAACTCTACTTATATCAAAATGACAATCAAACCATATGAACCGCAAGGGAATGGCCGTGTGATCTGGGTTGCAACGTCGCGGAGTACGCTGCCAATCCCGCCAGGGGTTCGTGTCCTCCCTCGGAAATTAGTGTGCGTGTTGCCCTTAGAATGAAGTAGTTTAAATAGTTTGTAAAACGAAGCACTGGCACCTTAGCAGTTTCGTTCCATAATATTAGAAACATTTGAAAAAAAAATTTTTTTTTTAATTTGTGAAGTATATGCCCTAGGTTTTTGTGCAATCACCATTAATTCATTTGGCACACTTAATACCTTAATCCTGTGGGCAGCATTGTACAAAACTTATTTTTGGGCCGTATTATGCAATCTTATAGTCCAATTATTCCAAATTTATAAATATGTGGAGCAACCAATGCCAATTCCCCATCGTTTCCACTGTATGGGGATTCGCATTTGCCCATCTGGCCAAGCTGTGTTCGGCTGTGGGCAAGTGTTTCATCCTTTTTTATGATAAAGGATGGAAACAAATGTGCCCACAGCTGAACGCAGGGCATGCAGACTCTAAATTCTATGTTCTATTTATTTTCTGGTAAATTTTGAATCTTTTCACTATTTAATGTTGTTTAATCATTCATATCATTTAAATTTTTGTAATAATTGGCACATGGAAATGACCGTATGAAGCACAGAAACTAACAGTTAGATGGAAGTATATTAAACAGTTTTTTCTTAGAAGCGACAGGGCTTTCGAGCATAGTTTGGGTGTTTGCTATATTAGTTATATGTGATAGTGACTGTAATAAAATTTATTCTCTCTCTCTCTCTCTCTCTCTCTCTCTATCTCTCTCTCTTTGTGTGTGTGTGTGTGTGTGTGTGTGTGTGTGTTTGTATTTTAAAATTAGTCTCACAACGCCTTAAAGAACATGTTTACCCTCCTCAGCCTTGTGCCTCTCCCCTCCCCGCCCTCCCAGAAAAAATTGTGTATCCATCACTGGGCTGGGCATAGATTTTCGTGCTGACTTTAGCATAAGTTAGTTGAAAGTAGTTTGTAAGTTTAGGGACTGATGACCCCGCAGATAAATCCCATAAGCTTAACAAAAATTTGAACATTTTTGAACTACTTCGAAAACCCGTGTATTCATTTTGTGTTAAAGGTGCGAAGGCCTGACGGACGCGGTAGTTAACGTGCCGTGCGTACACCAGGTTATGAGAAATGGAAGTAAGCCATTCCATGATTAGGCATGTGTGGCGTAGAGATGATTTGCGACCCTTCCTCCTTCAGAAGGTTTATCCCCACAATCCAGATGATTTTCCACGTCGAATTGGTCTGTCAGTAGTTTGGCAAAGGTGTACCATTCAACCGGACTTTACGAACAGTGTACACAGTCAAAAGTCTATGGATGAAGCATCTTTACACAAGAGGGTATGTTTAACAGTCACAATCAACACGTTCGGCAAGGAAAAATCAGCACGCCGTCTTTGTTCGTGGTCATCAAGATCGCTTCGCTGTCAACATTTGGACTGTTGGTGATGTTCCTCGACCAATCGAAAGAAAAACATCGACATAACCTTCTTACCAGACACTGTGCGATAATTATTGGAACTGAGCCGTTCCGGTTCCTGTTTCTTCGATTGACCCTGTCCTCGACTTAATTCGTGGCGTAAGTACCATCAATTTTTCTGTGCGTCCACGGCTCGTAGCACTGTTTGATCGATCGCGCGGGACTGATGACACCGTAGTTAAGTCCCATAAGCTATACCAACATTGATCGATCGCCCGTCGATTGTCTTCTGGCTAGTGTTTTCCTTGCCGCGTACGGCGCTACGGTGTCGAGTCGAGTCAGTCGGAGAGCGGGCAGGGTATCAGGCAGTGAGTTTGATACGATGCATGGCATTGCCCGCTTCGAGTTATTTGGATTAAGGGGCCGTTTATGGCCGGGTCCGGCGAGTGCATCGAAGTTGTTCTGGGTAGCACTCTCTCTGTCCATGGGGAGCCATGCATGCCATGAGCTGAAGAGGTTGGTCCGGAGAGGCCTTTCTGTCAAGTTATAACAGAACCTCGGTGCGGACTGTTTACCTCGTCTCCCGGCTTTGTGGTCGCGTTCCTAGCGGCCGTGCGACACCGTGTCCATCCGTTGCGAAGCAGAGCTGTCAACAACTGCTAGAGTACTCCGCACTCAGCCCCGGCTGCGCCTCGCGTCGTTCCAGCCGCTTTCATCTGGGATCTATGAAATGTTTCCTGTCATTGGTTAACACCCTCCTACTACAGCATCGAGAGGGTGCCAGCACATGGCGTGGAGTAAGAAATAAATAGTGACTGAGACAGACCTGTTCCGCAAATTTGTGTGTGTGAATTTGTCAGGATCGGTGGTCGTTCCCCAGGGGCGTAGTTGCCCGTTATACGTCGTTAGATATATTATCTTGGTTAACGTAACCGAGGAATTTATCTAATTTGTGCCCCTCTGCTGGCTCGTATCTGCACGGGCGGTAGTTATATAGTTTTTTTTCCTTCTTTTGTCTTCTAATTACAGAAAATTTTCCCTCCGTGAGGCATCGGCACCCCGCGGTTGCAATTTGCCGTTCTATCCGTTTGAGTACGCCCCTTTGTGTCAGAGCTTTAGTTCTTGTTGACCGTGGGGCACCTTATTCCTCTCCTTCCGTTTTGAGTCAGGTAATGAATACACCTGAATGGGTGTATTAAATTAACGAGGAGCCAGCTCCCAACCTCAGTGTGATACTGATAAGTAATCTTAACTGTTTTCATTTAAATTGTAGCGGCCGCGGTGGCCGACGGGACTGAGGCGCTCCAGTAACGGTCTGCACGGCCACTACGGTCGGGGGTTCGAATCCCCCCTCGGGCATGGATATTTGTGCCGTCCTTAGTATAAGGTAGTTGATAAGTACTTCATTTAAAACTTCCGGGCTGATAAGCCGTGGTCGATTTATAAAACTTTCCCCTAACGTTTCATCTTCGGCTGCGGAAGACATCTTCAGAGGTAGAGTGGCGAACTGCGATGAGAACTTGAGGGAGCGCCGTATATATAGGCAATGTAGAGGGCACCACAAGACATCACGTGATGTCGGCTACGACACTATCTCTGGTATTGCCAACATTCTTGGCAGAGAAGAATCGATTGTCACTCCGCTGGTGTAAAGCAGTAGTCCAAATTCTGTCTAATTTAACAGCTTCCTCTTTCCTGTTAAAATTATTGCGATGTTTATATATCTCGATTGCTTCTCTATATGTGCGCGCATGATAGTGTGAAGTTTTTGAGATGACACTAGTCTCATTAAATTTAATTTCATGGTTGCCTTCTTGGTATATATGTTCCGCTAGGGCCGATTTCTCTGTGTGCCCAAGGCGGCAATTCCTTTTATGTTCGACCAGACGGGTATTGACGCTTCTTTTAGTAGTTCCAATGTAGACTGAACCGCAGCTGCAGGGAATTTTATATACACCTGGTGTATTCAGAGGATGTCGTACATCTTTAGCAGATCTTAAATATATCCCTCAAGTTCCCATCGCAGTTCGCCACTCTACCTCTGAAGATGTCTTCCGCAGCCGAAGATGAAACGTTAGGGGAAAGTTTTATAAATCGACCACGGCTTATCAGCCCGGAAGTTTTAAATGAAGTTGACGCCGGCCGGGAAAGTTTGCATAGTTGATAAGTAGTTTGTAAGTTTAGGGACTGATGACCCCGTAGTTAAGTCCCATAAGCTTAACAAACATTTGAACATTTAAATTGTAGGGTTCATTTGTAAATTATATTGTGTGTTGTTTAATTGGTCTTCTGCCTATTGATTTCATTGAGCGCAGTTTCCTGCTACCAGTCTCTATTAGTTAAAGTAAAATTCAGACTGTAGTTAAGTTTTTGAGCTCGTCTTTAGTGTGTTTTGGTAATTGTATTTTAAAGGGCTGTGTTCACTTTAATGTTGGAGCCCCACTTTTGTGTGATTTTGACAAACTAAGCTGTTTTCATTTAAATTGCAAGGGGTTATTTGTAAATTCTATTGTATTTACAAGGACTGCCTTTCATTTAAAATTTTCCACTTTCGTGTAAATTGCTGGGCTCGTTGTGTCTTTTATTGTGTTTTAAAAAGTTGCTTTTACTAAATTTCGAGCCTTAGTAACTTATCAAAAAATTGGTTCTCTCATCTTGTCCTTCTGCCTTGCATCGCTTATCTGAACTGTCTTGTTGGGCCTTCAGCCACTGATTGTAATATATATCATAATTAAAACAAATGGAACTTGGGCTGACTATGCTTCCTGAACTTCACCCACCAACTACACACCGCTCCCTCAACCAGCCTCTCAGAAACATGTTTCACTCAGAGTGCGAGAGCAAATGTAGTACCTACACAATGGCTCATCTTCGCACTTTCCACGTGCAGTGAGAAGGCATCTGGATGAAACCTATGGTGAGAGCTGGACAGGGCGCAACGTATCAGTGGCATCGCCTGCACGTTCCTCCGGTTTGACGCCTCCTGATTTCTTCTTCTAGGACCACCTGAAGTCTGTTGTCTATGAAACACCCACTGAGACGGATGAAAAGTTAACAGCGCGAATTATGGAAGCCTCCGATGCAACATCCACTATGTTAGCATTGTTTGTTAGAGTGCGACAATCACTGTAGCATCGGTGCATTCAAGCAGGAGGGCGAACTTTCGAGCACTTTTTGTTTGTAACTGTTGTCAAATACAGGTTATTACACTTCAACACGACCTCTCATTTACCCTGCTGCTACAAATACAAAGAAAACGTACCCTACAAACCCACATATATTATGTTTGTTTGTGTTTGTGGGTGGGGGATGGGTGGGTGGGTGCGATGAATTGTGACTCAGCTGTTCTTAATGTAAGTCTGCACGTTGTGTGTGATTTGGTCCAACTTATAAGATAGGATAGTAATTGGTATATCGATTACTAAGGCGAATTAATTGATTTTGTGTTGGTTGATTAAAGTATCCAGTAATGCGGCTGCTATTCAAATTTAAATCTGGACTAGTGGTAAAGTTCTCGGAGCGCAATGTATCTGGTTCGAAACTCGCTGGGAAGACTTTCTTTTTATTTTATTTTTTATTTATTTATTTTTTCAATTTCAATCTTAACCTACCTCCTCCTCCCAACGATGAGTGGACCAGCCAGAAAAGACGCGTCGTTTGGATTCTATGTTAAACTGTAGAACCCCTTTTCCCGGTTAAATAACTGAGGTAGGTTAGGGACTTGGTACGCGCCGAAGTGGCGAAGCATGCATTGACACCTCCCTCTAAAAAATTGAAGGCTTTTCGCTCAGCAGGCAAGGTTATGCTAACTTCCTTTTTCAGTGTCCAAGCTGTGAATCTCATCAAATTCCTTGAGCACGAAAATTCATTAACGGTGCTGTTTGCTCACCAGGCAACCCTCTTTCTTAATGTGCAACGTCTGGTACTGATTAAAAGGGACGTGTACTGTAAGTCCTTAGCCTACGCAAGTCCATCAGGAACAAAAGACCTGGACTTCTCACGAAGGGAGTGATTCTGCTCCATGATAACGCGCGTCCACACGTCTCCAGGGTCACACAAAGTGTACTGGCCAAGTTCAAGTGGCAGCAGCTTGCGCATCCGTCCTACAGCCCGTACATGTCGCCCTGTGACTTCCATCTGTTTAGTCCGAAAAAAAAAGGATTCATCTGAAACGGAAGCAGTTCAACTCGTCTGATGAACTGAAGTACCAGTAGAGGACAGACTCTTGTCACAGTCAGTGGGAAATGGGAATCCTTCATTTAATTAAAATGTGGAATAGCTGTCTCTCTTCAAATCAACTGTCTGCTCTGTTGAAGAGTGCGAATAAAATGAACATTAACAAGAGCAAAACAAACGTAATGGAATGCAGTCTTACAAAATCAGGCGATGCTGAAGGAATTAGATTAGCTAACGAAACAATGAAGGTGGTAGATGAGTTGTTACTTGTATAGTAAAATAACATATGACGGTCGCAGTACAGAGGATATAAAATGAAGAATGGGAATGGGAAAAAATGCATTTTTGAAAAAGAGAAATTTGCTAACATCGAATATTAATTTAAGTGTAAGGAAGTTTTTTCTGAAAGCATTTGTGTGGGGTGTTGCCTTGTACGGGAGTGAAACATGGACGATAAACAGTACGGACAGGAAGAGAACAGAAGCTTTTGAAATGTGGTGCTACGGAAGAATGCTGAAGATTAAGTGGGTAGATCACGTAACTAATGAAGAGGTACTGAACAGAACTGGTGAGAAAAGAAATTTTTGGCATATCTTGACTAAAAGAAGAGATCACTTGGTAGGACACATTCTTAGACATGGAGGAATCGTAAATTTCGCATTGGAGGGAAGTGTGAGGGGTAAAAATCGCAGATGGAGGCCAAGAGATGAATATAGTAAGCAGATACAAATGGATGTGGGTTACCGTTCTTATGAGGAGATGAAAAGGCTTGCTCAGGACAGAGTAGGGTGGAGAGCTGCATCGAACCAGTCTCCGGACTGAAGGCCATAACAACAACATACTATCGAAGGCCTTTTCAAAGTCTACAAACAGCATGTAAAGTGGTGACTGGTATTCAAATGAGTGTTCAGTTATTATTCTCAAGGTGTTTATCTGGTCATGCAAGACCGACGTTCCCTGAATCCTGCTTGTCCTCTTCTTATTTTGTTGTCTACATGTGCTTTTATCCTACTTAGGATTATTCGCCAGAGGATCTTGCTTGGGATCGACAGCATGGTGATGCCTCTCCAGTTATCACAAACCGATAGGTCTCCTTTCTTTGGGAGCTTGACGAGCAGACCTCTTGTTTCAATTATGAGGTACTTTTTCATTCAACCATATGGCTGTCAGGAGTGGATACAAAATTTCTGCTGTTATTGAGGGATAATAAATTCAAATCAATTTAGACAAACTATGTAGTTACCTGACTGTCATACGAAATAGTCACCTCCTATAACTATGCGCCGCTGAGCTCTGCGATACGTGTCCTGGAAACTTTCGACGATTCCTTCCATTGGAATTGTGATCCAAAGCCTTGTCACGTTTCGTTGGATTTCATAAATACCGTTAATTCTCTTTCCCTTCATAGAGAGTTTGAGTAGGGAATAAGAAGAAGTCTGGAGTATTGAGATCCGGCGAGTGTGATGGATATTCAAGTTGCACGACACGGCTTGCCTACAAACAGCCAATATCATCAGACAGTACCTGGCAAGAAAGGTAGTGGTGGAACTTCAACATCAACCATATTCGCCGGATTTCAGTACTCCAGACCTTCATATTCGTTCGACATAAAACAGTTTTAAAAGGAAATGATTTGATGATATTATTGACACCCAATGCAAAGTTAAGTGGCTTTTGAACACCATGACAAACGAAGACGTCGTGCAAAGTTTCCATGACATGTATCGCAGAACTCGGCGGTGCATAATTGTGAGGAGGGACTATTTCGAAATACAGTGATGTAACTGCACTTCAGAGTTATTTTACATTAATTTACAGGACTATTCACCGAACCTTTTGGTCAGAAGCTGTATATGCTGCTGCATACCGATGGTAATTTTCTGGACACAGTCATCTTTAGTGATAAATTGACTTGTATTTATCTTATCTTCAAAAGATGACTGCCCGTAAGGAGACTCGTGGTCTAGGTCATCATGCTACGAAGTGGGTTGCCATTCCCGCCTGTGGTTCGATCCATCCCTCGGGACCTCGGGAGTGGTGTGTGTGTGTGTGTGTGTGTGTGTGTGTGTGTGTGTGTGTGTGTGTGTGTGTGTCGTATTTAGTGTATATTAGTTTCAGAAGTATCTAAGTCTAGGGACTGATGACAATAACTGTTTGGTCTAATAGGTTAATAAGCATTTGAACATCTTGAACCCATGAGATGGTACACTTTGGCCATTCCACAATGAGTGCAATAACCAGCTCTGCAATCATTGTGGTTGATGCTGGTCTAGCTGCAATGTATCTGGCAAGTGAAACCCAGACTTCCTTAATCGGGTTAACGTCCGGTGAATACGCTGGCGACTCCATTCGTTCAATTTCCTCACCTTCAAGCAAGTTGTCCACCATAGAAGGTCTGTGGGGCGATCGGGGTGAGCGTTATCATCCACCAGAAGGAACCGATCTGCTATGGCAGCAGCATAGGTCACAACAAAAGACGGAATGATCTCGTCTGAGCAGGCAAAGCGCTATTGTAAACGACAAAGAGGTCCGTATGTGCAGCAATACTGACTGCTGGTCACACCGTGAACATAAGCAGGATTGTTCCGAGTTCCACGCCCTCTCCAGATGAGGGAACGACAATTATCCGGCTGAACACAAAATCTTTATTATCTGTGAACATAACTTGGTGCCATTGGTTTCTAATCCTGATCTTCCTCCGCTCAGTTTCAGCGTGCTAAGCGGTATCGCGGACGCACAACATACATCTCCGTGCGTAGAGGCCACGTTTCGGAAGACAATTTCGGACTGTTCAGCTTGATGTTGCGCGTCCTGTTGCTGCCTGGAGGGTGCCTTGCAGCTGAGCTGCATTCACCATCCTATCTCGATAAGCTATGACCCGAGGTAACGCTAATTCCTTGCTTACAACAATGCTCCACATAATATATGGTAGGTGGAACATTGGTATACGCAGTTTCTGTCAGTGACCAGATGATGATACCATACACTACGTTTACATGTAACACTTCTTCCGGAAGACGAAAACCGATTTTCGTAAACCGTTTTTCGCTGTCGTGTTTACATTGCACAGCCTAAATCGGATTTCCTAATCCACTTAAGATGGCGGCTGAAAAACAGCTGATTCAGTCCCCGATTTACTCAGCATAATCGCTATCATTTTTTTACTTAAATACACAGATTCATGCTCAATCTAATATTAATACTTTTATTTCACATTAGAAAATATCACTCTGCCCATATGTGGCAAAAATTCTTACCAAAAAAACACAATCTGACAAGCCAAGAACGCTTCAAAAACGGTTGCGTTTACATGGGCACGAAAATCGATTGTGGAACTGGAAAACCGCCATAGAGAAGTGGATTTCCAGAATCGATTTTGGAGTGTTTACATGCCCAACCAAAAGCGGAATTGGGAAATCGGATTACGAAATCCGGTTTTGGGAGCCCATGTAAACAGGGTGAGAGAGTGTCGTGAATAAATAGAATTAAAAAAAAAAAAAAAAAAAAAAAAAAAAAAAAAAAAAAAAAAAAAAAAAAAGAAATGGGATCTTGGTACCTGTCCTTCCAAATATTTTCGGCACTAGCGTTGTTCGATTGAAGGTTGAGTGGTAGACAAGTGAAACGCGCTCACTTCCGGGGAACCCCCGCGGCAGTAGGGTTCGGCCCTGGCCGTGCGCATGCGCCATGGCAGCCATAACTCGGCGTGCTGAGCCGGGCGGCCAGATTGCGGCGGCATTACGGGGAGCCGGCTAATCTGGCGGGACAGCCCCCACATCCCCACATCCACATCCACATCCACAGCCACGGCAGCAGCCACAGGCACCTGCCCCACAGCGCGGCCGAGGCCTCAACTCTGCGGGATTACGGCGGCCAGTCGGGAGTTGCGGCACAACTTGCGCTAACGTCCCGCAGTTGCTGCCCCTGCGAGGCTGGCTGCCCCGCGAAGCACAAAGCGGCGCGCTTACCGAAACCAGCAGGCCCGCCAGCACGGCTTTCTGTTCAGCGAGAGTGCGATTATATCGCGACGCGTATAAAAGTCATTAGAAGAAAAATACACTTCGAAGCCAAGATATATTGAGAGACAGAGAAGTCACCGAGAGGTAAAAGGCACAGTCACTATGAGGATTTTTTTCTCGCACATGACATGATTCTATATACTGTGACTATCAAATGTGGGTAATGAATACCTGTTGTTCTTATGGTCTTCAGTCTGCAGACTGGTTTCATGCAGCTCTCCATGCTACCCTATCCTGTGCGAACCTTTTCATCTGGTAATACGTACGACAACCTATATCAGGGCTGGGCAATTGCCGTTTCGCGAGCGCGAGCGCTCTCAGCGGCTCACGCGGCCTGCTCGCGGCTCCCCCCCCCCCCCCCAACTCCGCCAGCCAGCAGTGCCCCCCACTCATACTCAAATAGCCGCGCACGTCGCTACACCACGCGGAACCACTCGTTTTGTTTACTTGTGGAAATCGCGTCCGGTGTTCGTGATAAAGCAGTACTAGTGTCTGAAAAATGGCAGAGGAGGACGTAAAATCTTGGAAAAGAAAGTCTTCTGAACACCCACAGTGGGAAGAAGAGTACTTTTTTGTTGGAACGCAAAGCGGACCTCAGTGTTTGTTTTGCAATTCAACATTGTCTTCATGGAAGAAGTACAATGTGAAACGTCATTTTCAACTGCTTCACGAAAAAGATGTAGTTAGAGTAAAGAAGAACGAAAAGTCAAACTTATAGAAATGAAGCTGAAAAAGGAGAAAGACGTAAGTATACTTGTAGATAATTATGTTATTAATTCAATTTACTGCTGTTATTAATAGGTTGTGTGCATTTTCGTCAATTTTACCTTCTCCTGTACGTATTTACAGGTAGAAAACCTTCTAATCCACAACGCTGCAGCGGTGAGAGTAAGCTATCGTGTAGCTCTTAAAATAGCTAAAACTGCGCGGCCCTTCAGCGATGCAGAATTTGTGAAAGAATGTTGTGTTGCTGCCGCAACAATTTCGTGCCCAGAAAATCGTGTTTTATACACGATCTATGTGGTTGAGCCTACTTGACAAAATAATTAAGCATACAACCACGACCTCAAATCAATAATGGATATAATTAAATCTTCCTTTTTTTGAAACCGTTCCTCTTTCACGGATAGCAGGCGCATTGAAGAAATGGCAAACGACGTGGAAGCTCAGTTGAGAGACAGGATCAAAGATTTAGTTTTCTTTTCTTTAACATTGGATGAAAGCACTGATGTATGTGCACTGTGCATCAGCAAGCGGCCAGCCACAGCGCACAGCTCTGCTACCCGCACTGCTGGCTCTCACGGCCGCTCAGCGCTGCCCTCGCGGCTCTCGCTGCTCGCTGCTCGCTGACCTATATCCTTTTGGCCGGCCGCGGTGGCCGAGGAGACTGAGGCGCTCCACTCACGGTCTGCACGGCCACTACGTTCGGGGGTTCGAATCCCCCCTCGGGCATGGATATTTGTGCCGTCCTTAGTATAAGGTAGTTGATAAGTAGTTTGTAAGTTTAGGTTCTGATGACCCCGTAGTTAAGTCCCATAAGCTTAGCAAACATTAAAAAAAATCCTTTTGAATCTGTATACTGCAGCCGCGTGGGAGTATCCAAGCGGTCTGGATCGCCACGTTGCGGATCGCAAGGTCTCCCGCGTCGGAGGTTCGAATCCTTACTCGGGCATGGATGTGTGTCTTATCCTTAGATTAGTTTAATTTAGTTTAAGTAGTTTGTAAGCTACGTACTAATAACCATGCAATTGAGTGCGATAGATTTACAAACATTTCAACATTTTATTTTAATTTATTATTTTTTAATCAATTAGTTTTTTTGTTTATTTTATTCGCCCCTTGGCCTCCTACGATTTTTACCCCACACACTTCTTTATAATGCTAAGTTGACGATTCCTTAATGTCTCAGAACATGTCTCACAAATCTATCCCTTCTAATAGTCAGGAAATGCCAGAAACTTCTTTTCTTCCCTATTCTGTTGAGCACCTCCTTATTAGTTACGTAATCTACCTATCTAATCTTTACCATTCGTCTGTAGCACCACATTTCGAAATCTTCTATCATCTGTCTGAACTCCTTATCGTCCATCTTTCACTCCCATACAGTGCTATACTCCATACAAATGCCTTTCAGAAAGGACTTCCTAACTAATATTGTATGTCAATAAATTTCGCTTCTTCAGAAATGCTTTTATTCCCATAGCTATCAGAAGCTATCTTGCTACCCAAACAACAAAATTCATGTACTACTTTTATTGTCTAATTACCTAATCTAATTCCTTCAGCATCGTCTGATTTTCTGACAGTACGTTCCATTACCCTCGTTTTACCCTATCAATCTTCGTGTTATAGGACTACATTCCTTTCGAGACACCGTCTGTTCCGTTTAATTGCTGTTCTGTCCTTTGCTGTGTCTCATAGAAAATGTCGTCAGCAAACTGAAGGTTTTTATTCACTCTCCCTGGAGTTTAATTCCCTCTTAAAATTTCTGCTTGCATTGCTTCACAGCTTGCTCAAAGTACAGACTGAACAACATTGAGGAAAGGCCAATACCCTGTCTTACTCCCTTCCCAACCACTGCGACCCTTTAATGCTCTTCTCTGTCTGGTTTTTGTAAAAAAAAAAAAGTGCTTTCAAGATAAGAGTCCCACAAAGACGACAAGCCAAGGGCAGTCCGTTCCCTCCACCCCCCCTCCCCTTATTTCGCCACTAAGCAGTGCCCCATCAATTTTTTTCCATAAAAGGGGATCATGGCCTAGGTGTGTAACTCTCAATAAAAACACTCATAAAATTATGTATTGTCACCGACTTTTTAAAATTTTTCTCAGTTTTGGTTGAGGTATTAGGAGGTATTAGGTGTCACGAATACCACTATGTTAACATTCATGCTTTGCCAATGCTAGTTGCAACCTTAATCTTCTATGTTGCTTTTACAGTCTTCAGTCTGAGGACTGTTTATTACTAGAATCCAAGAGTAAGGCGTCAAGCTATCTTTCTACGTATTCCATCGTGAAGTGAGCTGTTTTCGGATTCATTTGATACATGTTATGTTTCAAATGGTAACTGGTAATAATAATTACTAAAATTGCAGGGATAATTGCACTTCATATGCAACCAAATTATCATCTCCCAACCCCACTTTAATAATATTGTCTACACATTAGTCAAAAGACAGAGCAGACAGTTGATTTGAAGAGAGACAGCTATTCCACATTCTAATTAAATGAAGGATTCCCATTTCCCACTGTGACTGTGACAAGAGTCTGTCCTCCACTGGTACTTCAGTTCATCAGACGAGTTGAACTGCTTCCGTTTCAGATGATTTCTTTTTTTTTTTTTTTTTCGGACTGAACAGATGGAAGTCACAGGGCGACATGTACGGGCTGTAGGACGGATGCGCAAGCTGCTGCCACTTGAACTTGGCCAGCACACTTTGTGTGACCCTGGAGACGTGTGGACGCGCGTTATCATGGAGCGGAATCACTCCCTTCGTGATAAGTCCAGACGTTTTGTTCCTGATGGACTTGCGTAGGCTAAGGACTTACAGTACACGTCCCTTTTAATCAGTACCAGACGTTGCACATTAAGAAAGAGGGGTGCCTGGTGAGCGAACAGCACCGTTAATGAATTTTCGTGCTCAAGGAATTTGACGAGATTCACAGCTTGGACACTGAAAAAGGAAGTTAGCATAACCTTGCCTGCTGAGCGAAAAGCCTTCAATTTTTTAGAGGGAGGTGACAATGCATGCTTCGCCACTTCGGCGCGTACCAATTCCCTAACCTACCTCAGTTATTTAACCGGGAAAAGGGGTTCTACAGTTTAACATAGAATCCAAACGACGCGTCTTTTCTGGCTGGTCCACTCATCGTTGGGAGGAGGAGGTAGGTTAAGATTGAAACTGGGAAAAAATATATATATATATAAAAAATAAATAAATAAATAAAAAATAAAAAGAATAAAAAGAAAGTCTTCCCAGCGAGTTTCGAACCAGATACATTGCGCTCCGAGAACTTCACCACTAGTCCAGATTTAAATTTGAATAACAGCCGCATTACTGGATACTTTAATCAACCAACACAAAATCAATTAATTCGCCTTAGTAATCGATATACCAATTACTATTCTATCTTATAAGTTGGACCAAATCACACGCAACGTGCAGACTTACATTCCGTTCAACTGCTCTTCCAGGTCCTTTCCTGTCTCTGACAGAATAACAATGTCATCAACAAAACGCAATGTACCTATCTCTTCACCCTGGACTTTAGTTCCAAATTTTTCCTTGCTTTCTTTCACCGCCTGCTCGATGTAAAAATTTAATAACATTGGGGAAAGGCTACAACTCTTACTCCCTTCCCAACTAATGCTTCCATTTTATGCCCTTCGAGTCTAATAACAGCGGTCTGGCTTTTGTACAAGTTGTAAATCACTCTCCTTTCCCTATATTTTACCCCTGCTGACTTCAGAATTTGAAACAGTGTATTCCAGTCAACATTGTCAAAAGCTTTCTCCAAATCTACAAAAGATAAAACTGTAGGTTTGCCTTTCTTTATTCTGTCTTCTAAGATAAGTCGTAAAGTGAGTATTGCCTCCCGTGTTCCTACGTTCCTCCTGAATCCAAACTGATCTTCTCCGAGGTCAGCTTCTACCAGCTTTTCCATTCTGTAGATAATTCGTGTTAAAATTTTGCAACCATGACTTATCAGACTGATCGTTCCTTAATTTTCACACCTGTCTGCGCCTGATTTCTTTGGATTAGGGATTATTGCATTATAATTACAGTATAATTAGAACAAAAATATGGAGCTCTCTGCAAACTTTTGGAATTCCCAACAAAAATATCAAGGTGTGATTTCAGATCCAATAGCAGTGAAAACAGGAGTTAAGCAAGGCTGCATGCTCTCACCCATACTATTTAACATGGTACTGAATCTTGTAATGGCGCAATCAATGAACAAAGTGAGAGGAATAAAATGGAGAAATGGAACACATCTAGAAGACCTAGCGTTTGCAGATGACCTTTGCCTTCTAACCCACAGCCTCAAGGACATGAAGGAGAAACTGGAAGATCTTGAAATCTGTAGCGAAGGAAGTCGGTTTGAAAATTAATTACCAAAAAACGAAAACATGCGAGCAAATAATGTCACCATCTCAGAGCTTAAGCTTGGGAGCCAAAAAAATCGAAAGGGTGGATACTTTTTACTACCTTGGAAGCATTATTACGCCATATGGAGGTGCAACACAGGATATTAACAGCCGCATCGACAAAGCCAAAGGCGCTTTTACAACTCCCCCATCTATCTGGAGACCAAAGGAAATTGAGGACCAAATTACGGATATATGAAATTAATATAAAATCTGTGCTTCCATATGGATGTGAAACATGGAGAGTGACAAAGTTAATACCTAAACTGCAAACATTCAACAAGAAATGTCTGAGGAACAACAGAGGGATACGGTGGCCAAATGTCATCTCTAACGAAACACTTTGGGAAAGAACAAGCCAGAAGCTAATTGAGCTGCAAAAAAGACACAGGAAATGGAGATGGTTAGGACACATACTCAGAAGACGTGATGAACATATTGCGAAGGAAGCACTTCACTGGATTCCGCAAGGGCGACGAGACGAGGCAGGCCCAAAGTGAGTTCAAGCAGAAGGTCAACAGCAAGAAATCGCATGGGGAGGAGTGGAAATACTGGCAAAAGACAGAACAAGATGGCGATCCTTTGTTGCAGACCTATGCTCCACACAAGGAGTTAAAGGAATGAATAATAATCGTAATCAGCCAATAGTTGGGACGAATTTTTTATTTTCTTTTATTTATTTATTTTTTTTTTTTTTTTTAGTTTTTTAGAATAACATGTTTCAATCCTTCTGGATCATCTTCAGAATCTAAAGCAAGATAAAAATCAAAATATTTACTAACATATTTTTTTTAATTACTTGATTGTAAGATGAACAGATTTTACATTTAACTTAGATGTGTATAAATGAAGAGGTTTACCTTGCAGTTGTGATTGCAACGCGTCTCGTCTATGTTACAAAAGTACTGAATTTTATGAGGACATTTACTATTTTTTATAAATCGGATTGAGGCAGAGGTAGGGCAGCCAACTGCAGAACGATCTAAATGTCACTGTGGTGTAAAAATTGACAATTGACTTTAAATAATGAGAAGTGTTAAGTCGTCCCATGAGTACGAAAAGAAATATGTTTACAAGATAAATCAATCGAAAGTGAAGGCCGTAAACTCCATTAAATACCTAGGAATTACTATTACGTCAGACTTAAAGTGGAAATAACACGTGGATAATGAGGTGGGAAAGGCGAACCAGAGACTGTGTTTTATTGGCAGAACCCTTAAAACATGCAACAGAACTACAAAAGAAACTGCATCCACTACGGTTGTCCGTCCTTTTTTGCAGTATTGTTGCCCAGTGTGGAATCCTTATCAGGTGAGTTTGACGGAGGACATCGAAAGAGTCCAAATAAGGGAAGCTCGTTTGTATCGTCACGTTACAGGGGAGACAGCGTTACGGAAATGATACAGGATCTGGTATGGGAATCATTGCAACAACGGCGCTTATCGCTGCGGCGTGGCCTACTTACGAAACTCCAATTACCAGCATTCTCCTCGGAATGCGGAAATATATTGTTGACTCCCACTTACATAGGTAGAAATGATCATCAGAAGAAAATACGAGATATCGGAGCTCGAACGGAGAGATTCAGGTGCTCTTTCTTTCCGCGTGCTGTTCGCGAATGGAATGGGAGATAAATAGTAGCCGCGGTGGAGTAGCCGAGCAGTCTAAAGCGTCTCGCTGTGGAGCGCGCGGTTGCTCGCCGTGGGGCATGGGAGTGTGTCTGTTTGTCCTTAGGTTAGTTTGCCTAGGTTTAAGTAGTTTGTAAGCTACGGACTGATGATCACGCAGTTTGGTCCGATAGAATTACAAACATTTGAACATTTGATAAACAGTATAAAGGTGGTTCGATGAACCCTGTGCCAGGCACTTAAATGTGATTTGCAGAGTATCCCCAGTAGATGTAGATGTAGGGGATATGTAGGGTTTGGTACAGATTGCTGGGGGGGGGGGGGAGAAAATGGGGAAGTGGGAGCTGTTGCGACAGGGCGGGGGGGGGGGGGGGGGGGAAGGCAACCGCGAAGAAAGAATCAGGTTGATGGGTCTTAACTGAATCTTCAAAAAATATGAGAGTATAAAAATTTGTGTATACTCGTTTCGGGATGCTGTTCTGCATGCGGAAGGATCGGGAGGTGGGCCGTGCCTAGCTAGGATTGTGGACAAGGTCTGCAACTGAAAGAAGGCTATTATTTCACAGATAGTTTTATTGCAAAAGTTAGGAATACTAGTCTTTTATGTGATATGCTTGCGGTTCGCTTCTGCCTATTACATAGTATACAGTACTGCAATGCTTCGCTAGTAGTGTTCTTGCTTGTGCTGGCTCGCTGTAGAAAAAAAAATGTTCAAATGTTTGTTAAGCTTATGGGACTTAACTACGGGGTCATCAGTCCCTAAACCTACAAACTACTTACGAACTAAGACGGCACAAATATCCATGCCCGAGGGGGGATTCGAACCCCCGACCGTAGTGGCCGTGCTGACCGTGACTGGAGCGCCTCAGTCACCTCGGCCACCGCGGCCGGCGGCTCGCTGTAGACGGATTCGTAGACTGCTGTACCGCTCAGGTACTGACGCCGTACTCGCTAGCCTGAACGTAGTCCTCTGCTGTTCTTTCTCTCGTGGCTGTCGGTGCGCCGCCATATCTTGGCGAGCCCTCTTCTTATGACCGCTGGATGAAGTATTGTGGGCTGACTTGTCACTTCTTCTTCAAGTGGCGCGGTGACGTATGTATACAGCCGGCGTTGTGGCTAATGGCGACGCCACAACAAAACTATTTTCACTTAAGTTAGAACATAATAACTGCCAACCAATTAATGGGTTATCCTGTGGAAACTAAAGGAAAAAAAAAAAAACATAAAAATTAAAAAAAGCAAGTAGTGTGGTACGGAGATGAATTGTTGTTGCCTCTGCTTGGTGACGTTGTGTGGCGCGCTGCTCCTACTGTACGTACGGTAGAAGTCTGGACGGTGCCCAGCTGCTAGGACGGTGTGTGAGCCGACGTGCTGCCGCTATCACTTCTCGTTGAGTGGCGCTGCCGCTCAGAGGCGCACTACGTCGATGTGGAAGAGGCTCTCCAAGTTTCTAAAAATACACTGTTAATACACTCTGTTGATTCAGTGTGTTATCGGGATCCTGCAACCACTGTGCAAATACGAGGCTCGTCCACAAAGTAAGTTCCGTTTCTTTTTCTATCCGCGCCAGCGCTACGACCGTAGTTTCGAGCACGCACGGCAGTTACTCTGACTCAAGGGGAACGCATGTATACCATTTTCAGATCGCTATGCTATGCTATGAGTTATTCAATGGTTAGAAGATGGGTCAGACTAATCAATGAAGGACGTGATCAAGTGCACGAAGAAGAACGAAGTGGACGCCCGTCTATGGTTACCGTTGAACTGGTTCACACAACTGGGTTAAGATTAAGCACAACAGTAAGTTTATACTTAGTGCCCTTGCTATGGAAGTTACCCAGATCTCAGGATCACTAACTCATGAAATTGTTACTGAAGAACTGAAATTTCGAAAACTTTGCTCACGTTGTGTACTCAAAATTCTTATTGAACAACACAAAAAAACAGCGGATGGTCAGTGTACTTTAGTTTTTAACAAACTACAATGACAGTCACGGGGGATGAAACCCCTCAATCTAAACGGCAATCAATGGAAAGGAGGCACACTTCATCCCCAAAGAAAGGCCTAAACATATCGTGACACCTCAAAAAGTCATGTGCACTGGTTTTTTTTTAATTATTATTTGTGTGTGTGTGTGTGTGTGTGTGGGTGGGTGGTTACTGCAAGGTCTTTAAGAAGAAATGATGCAGAACAAGCGGTACTTTTTTTTCGCGATAATACCAGGATATCGTTTTTAGCGACTTTCATCCCTTCTTACACCTAAAATCTGTCCTTTGTGGTAAACACTGCAACGATGATGACGATCTAACAGAATATGTTACCACATGGTTGAATATACAGTTGGCAACCTTCTATGAAAAAGACAAACATAAAGTTGTGCCACGCTATGACAAGTGCCTACATTTCGGAAGCTATACGGAAAAGTAGTAGAACAATTGTAGACTTTTGTATGTAAATATTTTTCCTGTATCTCTATACGTTTGTTTTGTATAATCAGAAAATTTACAGTTAAGCTTTTTTCCTTGCTGTTTTGACTACGGAAACAGCGTTTACAAATTAACAATATCATATAACACCGTAATCATCATTTAAGACTGGTTGTGCCTTTCAGCGTTAAATCTGGAGCTTTGTCCCTTTATAAAACTCTTACACATTCTCCTGTTCAACGATATTATCTATCGATGAATCGACTGATGTTAGGCCTGATACTTCATTCTTGACCGAATCCAAAGTCTGTCTCCTTGGTCTACCTTGTCTTCTCCCAAACTCTACTGCCGAACCCATGGGTTACTTAAATAGAAGGACAAATTTATGGCGCGCGGGACTGGGCGTGCGCTCTAAGGCGCCTTGCTGTCGAGTGCAAGTCTGCTCCTCTTCGGAAATTAAGAGTCCTACATCGGGCATGTGTGTGTGTGTGTTTGTGTTGTCCTTACCATAAGTTAGTTTAAGTAGTACGTAAGTCTAACTAACTTATGGTATGGACAATACAAACACACAATCCAATGCCCGAGGTAGGACTCTTAACATTTTTTCACTTTAATGAATTTCAAAAAAAGTTGCACACTCATTAATGTGTTTTTTTTCTTTCTTAGCTATAAGGTTTACATCAAAACTTCTATATTACGAAAGTTGTATTGTGGCTTATCAGCAATTTATTAGGATATTACTACAAAATCTACGTAGAGTTTCCCGGCGTATTAATTGTTGATGTTTCCGGGTTTCCAGCCGGATCGCAGAGGCATCTCGACACAATATTTCTGCGGACCACCTGGCCGCCATCTTCAGGTGATGTTGATGCTGCCGAGTCTCGGAAACTGAAGTCTTGCCGTGCCCGGCGGCCTTATATACGCTGCGGAGTACTAACGGCGCGTGCGCCAGAGAGTCGTGGCTACGTCATCTGCCGCAAGCAGCCGGTGCAGCGCCCCAGTGGAGAAAACTGGCAGGAACGATGTATCGCTTACATGCGCTAGTTGTCACAGGTGGAGAAAAGAGGGCGCTGTTTTTTTAAGATTAGACAAAACCGGATTTCACATGTTACTTAGAGGGAACCCCTTATCTCGATTTATTAAATCGTCAGTCAATCTCAATAGATTTCTTTAAAATGCATTCCCAATAGCGAGACGCAGAAGCAAGTGCACGTGTTTCGTCATACTTCATTGTGTCCTTCGGTTAGGCAATGCTCCGCTATTGCAGACTTGTCAGGTTGTAACAAACATGTATGTCTGTGGTACTCGGTGCATCGATCATTAACGGTGCGAATCGTTTGTCCTATACATGCTTTCCCACAGTGGCAAGGAATCTTATATAAACACCGGGTTTTCTCAGCCCCAAATCGTCTTTAACTGAGCCAAGAAGAGCCATAGTCTTAGCAGGTGGTCGGTACACACTTTTGATATTAAACTTTTTTTAAATCCTTCAATTTTTGAAGACATGCTTCCGGCGTACGGAAGGAAAGCAACTGATCTGCATTGGTCCTCTTCTGGTTCTGGCGATGGCCCAATCTGCATGGCATGACGGATCTGTCTCTCTGTGTACCCGTTCTCCATAAACAGCAACTTCAGATGTTCTAGTTCCTTTGTTAATGTACCTGCATCCGATATGGCATAAGCTCTTCTAACCAAAGTTCTCAGGACGCCTGTGTGTTGGTTTGGTGGGTGAAAGCTCATTACATGTAGATATCGGTCTGATGTCCTACGGTTCCGTCGACCTTCCTGTACACTAATACATCCAAAAATGGAAGCTCTCCATCCCTCTTCACTGCCATCGTAAATTTTATGTTGGGGTGGAGGAAATTAAAATGATCCAGGAACCGATTAAGAGCATCCGGTCCATGAGGCGGACAAGGGCAGTGCCACGGTTCTTCTTACTTGTCACGACTATGTAGACAAAATAGATCGTCTACTTCTAGACTCTGCGTACCGCAAATTGCAAAATGACCCCACAGAGCGAGTAAAACGAAAGACGTTTTCGCTTTTGAGAAATAGTTTGTTACCTGAGGAGGTGGTCAAAAAAACTTCGCCCTAGTGCTGCGGTTCCTCCGAGACTATACGGCCTACCGGAGGTCCACAAAGATGGCGTTCCATTACGTCCTATAGTGAGTAACTTATGTGCACCGACTTATAATTTGGCCAAGTATTTAGCATCGGTCCTTAGTCCTCATGTTGGAAACTGCGATTACCATAACCCCAACTCTTTGGTATTTACTCAACGTCTGAAATCTTCGTGTCTTCGTCCATCTGATATGCTTGTCACCTTCGACGTTGTATCTCTGTTTACACGGGTCCCTCTTGAACATTCTTTGGATTTAACTGGTGACAAATTGGACGCAGAAATGACTAAGCTTTGTCGTCATGTGTTGAACTCTACATATTTTTTATTTAATGACCAGTACTTTGAGCAGAATGACGGAGTGGTTATGGGAAGTCAATTATCCCCCATAGTCGTCAAGACAGGGCACTGAGGACAGCTCGTCTGAAACCTACCTGTTTCTGGAGATACGTTGATGACATGTTCATGGTGTGGCCCCACGGACCGGATGCTCTTAATCGGTTCCTGGACCATTTTAATTGTCTCCACCCCAAAATTAAATTTGCAATGGAAGTGGAGAGGATGGGAAGCTTCCATTTTTGGATGTATTAGTGTACAGGAAGGACGAGCACCACAGACATACACGTTTGTTACAACCTGACAAGTATGCAATAGCGGAACATTGCCTAACCGAAGGACACTGAATGAGGTATGACGAAACACGTGTACTTGCTTCTGCGTCTCGCTATTGGGAATGCATTTTAAAGGAATCGATTGAGATTAGTTTGGCGGACGATTTAATAAATCGAGATAAGGGGTTCCCTCTAAGTAACATGTGGAATCCGGTTTTGTCTAATATTAAAAACAGCACACTCTTTTCTGCACCTGTGACAACTAGCGCATGTAAGCGATACATCGTTCCTGCCAGTTTTCTCCACTGAGGCGCTGCACCGGCTGCTTGCGGCAGAGGACGCAGCCACGACCCTCTGGCGCACGCGCCGTTAGTACTTCGCGGCGTATATAAGGCCGCCGATCACAGAAACACTTCATTCCCCACTCAGACTTCAACACACCTATCACAGCACAAGACATCGTACACACGCTCCGCACAAAACGTAACACTGCTCCCGGTCACGACCGCATTACCTGCAGGCACCTCCGTGCCTGTCCCCCCTCCTTCCATTCCGCCCTCGCTTCACTGTACAATGTCATTCTCTTCACCAGATTGTACCCAGACCTCTGGAAAACCTACCGTATCCTAATGTCCCTTAAACCTGACAAACCGCCCTCCGAAGCCTTCTCCTACCGTCCCATCTGTCTCACCTCGGTGTTCAACAAAGTCCTCGAGTCCATCCTCTCACGCCGTATCCACGAACACCTCCGTCTACACCAACTCCTACCCCTTTCCCCATGTGGCTTCCGGCCGTCCTTCTCTGTCAATGACCAGCTCCTTCGCCTTGTTCACCTTCTCTCCGTCCAGGTTAACTCCCGTCGCGCCGCCATCATCGTCTCCATCGACATTGAGAAGGCCTACGACCGTGTCTGGCATTCTGGTCTCCTTTTAAAGCTCCAAACCTACGCCCTTCATATTAATTACGTCCGTCTCATTGCTTCCTTCCTCTCCAAACGCTCATCCTATGTCACTGTCTATAACCGAAATTCCCGTTTGTTCTACCCTTCTGCCGGGGTGCCGCAGGGCTCCGTCCTTTCGCCCCTCCTCTATCTGTTATATTCAGCAGAAATGCCCCGACCTCAGCCTCCTGTCCATCTTCTTCAGTATGCTGATGACACCGCCTTCCTTGTCCTTGTCCCGTCCCTCGCTCGCTCCCAACATCTCCTTCAGTCCCATCTCTCAGAATTTTCCTCCTGGTGTAACCAGTGGCTCCTTACTGTAAACCCTACAAAATCCCAGGCAATCATCATAGATCGCACCACCCCTTCCTTTCGCCACCGAGACCTGTACCTCGCCGGCCGCGGTGGCCGAAGGAACTGAGGCTCTTCAGTCACGGTCTGCACGGCCACTACGGTCGGGGATTCGAATCCCCCCTCGGGCATGGATATTTGTGCCGTCCTAGTTCGTAAGTAGTTCATAAGTAGTTAGTAAGTTTAGGGACTGATGACCCTGTAGTTAAGTCCCATAGACTATACAAACATTTGAACATTTTGAACCTGTACCTCACCCTCCATGGTCGCCCCATCCCGCAAACGAAGACCCTCTGCTACCTCGGATTAACCCTAGACAGAGAACTTTCCTGGAACCCTCACCTCAAAACCGTCCGACAAAAAGCCCTCTCCCGCCTAAACCTCTTAAAATGCCTCTCCGGCCGGACATGGGGACTAAATCCTTCCACCATCCTGTATACCTACCGTTCCCTCATGCGTCCCGTCCTTTGCTGCTTCCATCCCGCCTGGATATCCGCTCCCCCCTATTATGAATCCCTCAAAATCCTCGAACGCCACGCCCTTCGCCTCGCCTACCACATCCGCCTCTCCTTCCCCACTCGGATCCTCTATGACCTCATCCCATTCCCACACCTGGTCCAATTCCTCCAACACATCCGCCTCAAGTACATCCACCGAAAGACAGAGTCCCATAACCCACTGGTATCTCCTCTCCTCCTGGATCCCGGGCCCCTGCCACGCCTTTACCGCCACATCCCTCCCTCTCTTCACCTCCACACCCTCTACGTCTTCTTCGATGGTGGCTTCCACCACTTACCTCTCCCTGACGATGTTCTCCAAAACCGTCCCGACATCTATCCCTCCTTTCAACTTTGACCCCTCTCTGTGGATTGCCGCCGCCTCCTCCCTCCCCCTCCCCTCCCACTCCCGTCCCCCGCTTGGCTCACCCCTCCTTTCTCCACCTCCCCGGGAGCTCCTTCCTGTTTCTCCCACTCTCCCTTCCCCCACCTCCTTCCCCTTCCCCCGCGCCTTTTCCATCGTCTCCCCCTTCCCCTGCAGGGCCAGTACAGTGCTGTGTTTTTAAGTGTTCAGTGCTTCGTGTATATAGTGTTTCGTCGCCCAGTGTTTTTAACGTTGCGTACACCAGGGTTTAGTGTTTTTTTTTTTTTTTTTTTTTTTTTTTTTTTTTTTTTTTTTTTTTTTTTTTTTTTTACCTCAATGTCGCCGTCTTGTTACGTCTCGTCGTCTGCAGTGAGTGTTTTTTAGCCACCGTGGCAATGTCTTGTTTCTGTCCGCTGTCATATTATCCTTTAACTTTCTCATCTTGAAATTGTAAAAGCGCCTTTTTATCACCTTTCATTTTATATTTCTGTTTTGTCCATTGTTTACCGTTCGCTCGGCTGTAGAGCAGCATCATTGGCTGCTGCCAGCCTGCCTTAGGGCATTAAAATTTCAATAAAAGAAAAAAATAAATAAAAGCAACACTTCAGTTTCCTACGAGACTCAGTAGCATGTATATCGCTTGAATATGGCGCCCAGGTGGTCCGCAGATATATTGTGTCAAGATGACTCTAGGATCCGGCTGGAAACCCGACATGAATATCAACCACACATTCTAATTTGTCCAAGACTTTGTGATGCCACCTGGTCGCAGATTAAAACTTTGCCAAATTATACCGGCCTTCTGAGACTTAGCAACTGGAGAAACCTTCCTGTAGTACACTGTACACAAATGATTCCAATCAGCCAACTAATATTATTTCAACTCACGCACCATTTGTCAATAATAAAATTTATATCTCTGAACGACATATATCGGAACGACATTATCCCATTATCAAGTCAATTAAACGTATCTGCCGCTAGGAAACTTCGTCAAACTTAACAAATCGGCGAGCTGAACCATATGTCCATCGGATGTCACCAGGCTGTGCACTGACAAACAGGTGTTAGTTGTTAAGTTTGACGAAGTTGCCTAGCGGCAAATAAGTTTTATTAACTTCGTAATGGGATAATGTCATCCCGATACATGTCGTTCTCACATATAAATCTTATTATTGACAACTGGTGCGTGATTTGCAGTAATAACTGAACAGTTGTACGATGGCATCAAAACAGATGACACTCAACTAATACACTTTGAGGTATCATGTTGTAAAATGACTGTGATAAAGCTAATGGTACCGCACAGTTTCAGGATACAGCATTTTTGCTCGGGGTCGTTTTGACATATAACTTATAGATTGATGTATAAAAAATATTTCAGTGATTACTCGAACGTTCACATGAATCTGAAGTAAAGTGGTGAAGAAATTTTCAAGAGTATTGGGAATAATGGAAAAGCGTCGGGGTCTTCCGCTTCTCAAAATAATATTCAGAAAAGAGGCCTTAATGATATGCAGCTCTTTGCAGTTATTCTTGACATTCAAATTTCAAAGAAAAGGGGTCAGTATGCAAAACAGCTGCCTCGTAGTAGTTGGAGAGTCCTTTATTTTTGCTTAATTTACAATTTAGCAGCGATTCGCTTTGCAGTGGAACCCTTACGACGCTCGGCGTTTATATGGCTAGGCAGAGCCGTCGGCTCCGCTTTGTGCCTGAAAAGTAGAGCCGGCACTGGTCATCTCTCAGTGTCCTCATTAACGCCGGGAACCACTTAACCGGCCTGTCCCAGGACTCTCGAAATAAACGAGGTGTGAGTGAGAAACGTTCTGAAGATACCCCTCATGTATCAGTCCGAAACTGGAGTTACAGAACAAGCGCCTGGTCTCGCATCCGTGATATTCGTTTTCCGGCGACCTGCGTAAAAGACTAGCAGTTAGAGTTAGTACGCACTCTGTGATTGGAGTGACGCTCTGTGACGTGAAACTGCCTGTAGTGAATCAAGTAAGTGGGAGTTTTGCCGATTGGTGAAATGTTGTGCTATTCGCTGAGGCAAGCAACGTTTAGACGATTGGTGGTCGTCTGTGTTTTGTGCGGGTCGACGAAACTGGGCTCAGTGGACACGAAAAATCAGGACTTCTGCGCTAAATTTGACCGAGAGAAGAACTGAAGCGAGAGGCACAAACTGGTAATTTTCAAATAAATATTGCTATCTTAGACTCATTAATTTATCTGGTTATAACAGATCGTTGAACTCTCGCGAGAATCTTTCCTAAAATTATCGAAATTATTGAAGAGGTAAGGAAGGAAGGGATATAGAGAGAAGAAAAAGGGTTGGTGTGAGTGAATGTGTGAATAAATAAATTTACCGGCCGCGGTGGCCGAGGGGACTGAGGCGCTCCAGTCATAGTCTGCACGGCCACTACGGTCCGAGGTTCGAATCCCCCCTCGGGCTTGGATATTTGTGCCGTCCTTGGTATTAGTTAGTTCCTAAGTAGTTTGAAAGTTTAGGGACTGATGACCCCGTAGTTAAGTCCCATAAGCTATACATACATTTTTTTGATTAAATAAATTTTAAAATCAATAGGAAAATGTACATCGTGTTTTGTATTGTTTGATACCGTAATTTGTCTTGGTCTTAATCTCGTGGTAAAGCTACGATAAACTGATAAAAATTTTCAAATGAAGGTAATTAAATTTTGAATAATTAGCAAAGCAAACAGTGTTACTTAACAAAATATTCACTCACCAAATGTTTGTAAATCTATCGGTCCAAACTGCGTGGTCATCAGGCCGTAGCTTGCAAACTACTTAAACTAACATAAGGACAACATACAAACACCCATGCCCCAGGGAGGTCTCGAACCTCTGATGGCTAGCAACCGCGCGCTCCGCAGCGAGGCGCCTTAGACCGATCGGCTAGTCCACCGCGGCTATTCACTCACCTTTACCTTCCTTGCAGTCTCCTTTCGGAAACTTGCACACACCACATAGCTGAAAAATAATACAAGCGCGTACGTGCAATGCGTGCGACGTGCTATAATTTCTGCACGTCTAGCAGCAATAATTTAGAATAAAGACTTGCTATAAAAATCAAAGTTACATGGCTAGTATGTGGGTGCAAACCGGCCACTGATCTTAATATACCATAAATAATACTTCTTTTGGAAAATTGTAAATTTAACAGAAGTTAACTTTTGAAAATATTTGCATTCGTTAACTGAAAATGATTTATCAGTAAGATAGATTTTGGAAGTGGTAAGAATTGTTGAATTCAGCCACTACAGTGTTCACTGGATGTATACTTATTTCCTTCCTAATTAATAACATTTTGAAATAATATCTATCTTTAAACATTGCTTGGTCAGTATTAGTGGTTATCAAAGTCCTATCTTAATTCAAATACTATTGATTTTAATTAATTATGACTGGTTTATATGTCTGTAACAGACTTTTTATTTACTGTTTGAATAAAAAGAGAGCTATACTCAAAGTGTTTCTACGACATTATATGTTTACATAGTTAACCAGAGATCACTGTAGATATCAGCTAATTTACTTTCCTTGATATTATAGGTTTGGTAGTTGATGTTTATGTTGTTGCTATGGAGGGAATATCTATTGCACGTCTGTGGCTATCCATAATCAATGAGCAACCAGAGCTAAAACACAAAACTTACATTGAAAATTTTATTCATACTTTCAGCCACGAAAATGTGTGAAAATATGAATAAAATTTTCAATGTAGCTGTCTTTTTATTCAAGCAGAAAATAAAAACTCTGTTACAGACAAATAAACCAGTCGTAAATAAAGTAATTAAAGAGGTTGATGGCAAGGGAGACAGACTTTGGGAGACGATCTGCAGGAATATCTCGATGGAAAAAAATCAGGAATGAATTCATCGGGAACAAAATGGATGTTAGCAATTCAATTATAGATTTTACAGAAGGAAAACAACTTTTATGGTATGAGCACAGAAAAAGAATGTCGAAGGAAAGACTAGCACAGAGAATAATAGATTGGGAGCCACCAGGGAGAAAGAGGGAGACCGCCAACTACATGGATCCAAGGAATTCTGGTGTCTATCCGGGAAAGGTATATAGAAGAAAATTTATGGGTAGATAGAGAAAAATGGAGATTGAAAATAAAATAATGTGTAAAAATAATAGTGTAATAATATTATGGTAAAATATTGTAATGTATAATCTTGGGGTACCGAAATATGTAAACTAAATTACATTGTAAAACCGGACAATAATAATAATAATTAACCCATTCGCGCTCGGTGGTGCGTTTGTGCACCATGTTGCGCTCTATAACTTTTGCAAATGTTGTTCAAATGTTTGTTAAGCTTATGGGACTTAACTATGGGGTCATCAGTCCTAACTTTTGCACCTTGGAAACAAAGGAACGTAGATGTATCTTCCTGCTCTTGTCTCAGTACAGCAAAGATATGGCACTATATTTACAACATTGTTCACACTTCTTTTATCTTATTGAACCTATCCGAACAAAATGAAACATTTTTCTCGCAAAAAAAGTTCTGGGCAGTAATGGGTTAAATAAAATCAATATCATCATAAACAAAGGACAGCCATAAGAACGACATTAAATGTAAGTAAATTAAATGTATTAACCATAAAGAATTTATACATGTCAGCTTATGTAACGGTTAATATAAATTACCTCATTTGTATTACAGAAAACTTGATGATGACAATATAAAGCCGAAATGAGCTCATAGTAAATAAATAAATAAAGCATCATAATAACAGTGTGAAAGGTATAAAATTCGTTTATAATCATGTCACTGAACTACATATTCCACACTGCGGGAAAAAATTTCATACATAAATAATTTTTCATAAAAATTCGTTTGATATGCGTTCCATGTAAATGAGACCTTACATAGTTTACGCTCATACACCTGCGGGGTTTCGCAGAGTGTGTCCCTTCGTTGCCCCTTTGTAGTCTTCAAAAGAACTTGACAGATGTCGGAGGAATTTTGCTCTTGGCATCTCAGGAAGACGACCAGAACATTCCTCGACGTTTTTGTAAAGTTAATGACGATATGAGGGTGGAGGCTCGCCCGGTATTTTACGAGGAGTGACTTGCGGCTGGCAGCTGGTGGGGTCCCTGGCGCGGTATGCACACAACACGGCGCACAGTGGCAGCGGCAGTGGGGTCCCTCAGAGCAGCGAATTCCAGAGGCTCTGCCGGCTGCCGGCGCGCTCTAGCGGTCGATACCACGTGCCCACACCAGCCGCAGATCTGGCGCCGGTCATCCCACGTCTGAATAACGTCGTTGTTATTGTTGTCGGGTGTGTAAAGGGGACTCAACTGCTGGGTTATCAGTCCCCTGTTCCCTGTTAAGAGTTAACTTCTAAAAGTTTCCTTTTCGTCGCATAGTACTCGAGGTCTAGCGTACTCTGGGCACAGAGAGACAGTCAATGGTAAAATGACGACATATAACAAAGAACTAGACAGGAGTTAACAAAACAGACAGAAAACTAAAACAAGGCAGCAGAAGCTTGTGGCTGGCTGATCACAAGATAGTACAGGATGAGCCAGCCACTCTGCACACTTTAAAATCCTTAATTGAAAATCAAGTTATAAACCTTAAAATAACAGCGGCATATTGTTCTGGAGGGGTTGAAGCCCGACAGGGCGGGCTTCTAGGCCTCATCACTAAATAGACCAATAAAAGCCAGTTGCGCGAATAAAACCTAAAACACGATCGACCATAGAGGCATTGTCAGATAAAATCAATGGAAGCTCAGAAGGCAGTGTAAAAGACTGCCTCAAGTCGGCTAAAAGTAAGCAGTCCACCAGAACGTGGGCGCCACAACGGCAAGTTGGTGGGTCCTCTCGTCGTAGAAGATGGCCGTGCGTCAACCACGTATGTCCAATACGCAGTCTGCAGATGACTACTGACTCCCTACGAGAGGCTCGCAGGGAGGATCGCCAGACGGCTGTGGTGGGCTTGATTATGCGCAGCTTATTTGGTTCAGTCAAGGCAGCCCATTCCGAGGTCCAAATCCCCAGAACCTTACGGGTCAGTTGCTGCCTTAAGTTCTGGTCTTGGAGACCTATCTTTAAGGGCCGTGATGTGGTGGCCTGCTTGGCCAGGCGATCAACCCGTTCGTTACCCGGAATGCCTACGTGGTCTGAATAACGCGAGCGAAACCTGATCACTGCTTGAGGTACTAATTAGAACTAGGCTTTTCCTTATTGACACTGCGGTCTCACTGAAACTTCCTGGCTCATCTGGAATGGGAAAAGAAATTCCTGAAGAATCCATTGATAGTGATCGATCAAAATTACGATAGAAGGACGCAGTGGTATATTATGAAACGGAAAATAATTTGTGATTCTTGAGTTTCTCCCGGCGTATTTGATAATCAAAATATCCACGGGTGTACTGCCGGTCTATAGTGTCCAACGGGCACAATATTTCGGCGAAGGGCAGCCGTACCGTGCGAATCTCCGTGCCGGCGCGCTTCCAGGAGCTCAGTCCGTCAGTTCACCTGATGATGGCGACCTGTATGACCGCCGAAATATTGTGCCCGTTGGACACTATAGACCGTGGATATTTTGATTGGAAAATAATTTAATTGCATCGACATCTTCGGAAGAAATCTCTCGCGTGCTATGTAAATAATAATACATTGGAACTTTTCGGTGAAAAAAAACATTCGTAACTGAAGAGGAATTAATTCACACAGTTATATGTTGCTCAAGATGTCGCAAAAATTATTGCTTTGTTTGTTTTTACGATAATTACCACTGCGGTTCCTGTTCATAATTATTATACGTATAAAAAATGAATGTTTCCCAATAGACTTTGTTGTTCTGATTACAAACCCAATGTTTCTCCTCATATACGCTACAATGAAAAATGGAAAACCCACCGCCATGAATTGTGTTGTTGGACAAAAAGAAAATAATTTTTATTCATTAACGTAACTAATTTGTTAAAGATAATGCAGGTTTGGAAAAGTTTCTGCATAATTGGTGGACTAACAAAAGAAAATGAAACAGAAGAAAAAAATGGTGCCGGAGGAGGTATAGAATCCGAGTTCTCTGGCGTAAGAGGCCGAGCCCCAACCATCTAGGCCAGACGGTGACTCGGCAATGGACTAACAGTTTATGAGGTACCTAAGAAACTTTGGATCGATTTTTCTCGGGATTTTCCGAGTAGTGCGTCTTAATATTTTAACCACGTGAGGTGTTAGGGGGTCCTCTTTCACCACACAAAATTTCGGACAAATCCCCGACCCCACGGTCTTGCCGTCTCCTTGTAAGTAATAGAACCTCGATGGCGAGTGTACATTAGAGACTAGGGTATCGTTAGGGATACAAGAAGTAATTGTAATAGCACCGAAATTTTTTTCCGTCTATATAAATGATCTGACGGACAAAGGTAACTACAATCTGCGGTTGTTTGCTAATGATGCTAATGACGTGTCGTCAAACACAGGACTAATAATAATAAAACTTTTCTCGACGTTAAGTTAGGTCAGCGCCTGGCGCTATGACGTACAATCTCAATGGGGCACAGTTAAGTGTGGGGTGGCCCAGGGTTCAGTTTTGGGACCATTGCTGTTTCTTATTTATATAAATGATATGTCTTCGAGTATAACAGGTGATTGTAAAATATTTTTGTTTGCTGATGATACCAGATTGGTAGTGAAGGATGTTGTTCGTAATACTGACACAGTATCAAATAATGCAGTTCAAGAAATAACTTCATGGCTTGTGGATAACAAGTTGATGTTAAATCTCAGTAAACTCAGATTTTGCAATTTTTAACACATAATTTGACGAAAGCTGACATTTTGATTTCACATAATGGGCATCTGATAAGTGAGACTGAAACGTTCAAATTTCTAGGTATTCAGATAGACAGTAAGCTGTCGTGGAAAGCCCATGTTCAGGATCTTGTTCCAAAAGTAAATTCTGCTTTATTTACCGTTAGAACAATATCTGAAATAACTGATTTGTCAACACAGAAAGTAGTCTGCTGCGCTTACTTTCACTCACTTATGACGTAGGCGTTATTTTTTGGGGTTACTCGACTAAAACAGGAAGGATATTTTTGGCTCAGAAACGGGCGGTTAGATAAATATGTGGTGTAAGTACACGAACTTCATGTCGACCCCTTTTCAGTAGTCTGGAGATTTTGACACTGGCGTCACAATACGTTTTTTCTTTAATGTCGTTTGTTGTTAATAATATCAGCTTATTCCCACGAGTTAGTAGTCATCACTCGGTGAATACTAGCCAGAAGTCGAATCTGCCACAATAACTAAATAATCTTAGCACCAACCCACACGCTTTCAAATCTAAATTGAAGAGTTACCTCATGGCTCACTTCTTTTATTCTGTCGAGGAACTCCTAGAAAAATTAAGCAATTAAGCTAATTCTTTTTTTTTCTTTATTGATTATTTTCACTTAGTCTTAAGAGTGTCGTGTGCATAGGATTGCATAATTTTTTTCTATTACCATTCTTGTGTTAAACTTCATGTACTGACTTGCTCCTCAACTAGGTCCTGCGGAACAGAAAACCATATTATTATTATTATTATTATTCTGCTTTCTACCGGTCACGGAGAATCGGCAGTGGATTCTGTTCATAGGTAATACACGAGGTGCTGTTTTACTCTCAAAGACCACGTTGATGTGAATATTGTCACTGCACATTTACGACGATGATTACATTAGAAATGTTATATTCATCAAATTTAATGTTATTGGAAACTACATCATTACCAATTTATTTTTTAACTAACGCATCTGAAATTTATTATTTTTATTAATAACGTTTCTGATTAACTTGAAATTAAACTCATTCAAAAAATAAAAATGATAATTATTTTAATTATTTAGTCAAGTAGGCTCAACCACAGACATCGTGTAAAAACACTAAAATATGACGTGTTTGAAGGGTCAATCCCTCATCATGAGATAATCTGTACAAGAATCTTAAAACAAAAAACAATAAAAATATAAAACATAATAAAAGAAAACGTGGTTACTTCCCTTGTGACCGTGTCTACGGAGAAAGGTCCTCAGCATACTGTGCTACGTCAGAATTCAAACCAGACCCCAGCACTGGCAGCGCATAACACAACCGAAATGCACCGAGTCAACAACACGACTGGGGCGCACGTATTCACATGAAAAGAAAGACCTCCAAATTCCAAAGATCATTCACAAGCTAGTGGGTACATTCACGTGTCACGAAATTGTTTGCACAGTATGATTCTTGTACAGATTATCTTAATTAATTTAATTTAAATTTAGCTTATGGGACTTAACTACGGGGTCATCAGTCCCTAAACTTACAAACTACTTATGAACTACTTACGAACTAGGACGGCACAAATATCCATGCCCGAGGGGGGATTCGAACCCCCGACCGTAGTGGCCGTGCTGACCGACTGGAGCGCCTCAGTCACCTCGGCCACCGCGGCCGGCTGCAGATTATCTGATGATGAAGGCTTGACCCATGAAACGCGTCATATTTTACTGTTTTACGCGATATCTGTGGTTGAGCCTACTTGAGAAAATAATTAATACAACCACGACCTCACATCCATTATGGCTATGATTATATTGTTAACTGTTCCAACCTTTTGACTGGTGACAATAAGCCGCGCTAGAGTAGCCGAGCGGTCTAAGGCGCCTCGCTGCGGAACGCGCGGTTGCCCGCCGTCGGAGGTTCGAGTCCTCCCTGGGGCATGGGTGTGTGTGTTGTCCTTAGGTTGGTTTACCTTAGTTTAAGTAGCTTGTAAGCTACGGACTGATGACCACGTAGTTTGGTCCGATAGATTTACAAACATTTGAACATTTGATGACAATAACGGAAATCTTTACGGAAAATAATTTCTGCTTTGTCACTATTTAAATTCTAATATGCTTTCTGCACACTCGAAAATGCACTTCTTTTTATGCGTCTTAGGAACACATGCAATTTCACATATTTTACACTTGTTAATCAAGGTGGGGTAATATGGTACTTTCTAATTAAAAATATAAAGCCGAAGGTTGTTTTACTACTTCAGACCATTTGACTATTCACAGCTTCAAAACAGGAATCTGTGTCTGCCACTACAGCGAATTAGACGACCTTTCTGTACGACGCCAAAATTGAAGTGTTCATCTCCGGCCAAACAATGATCTTTGCGAAGCTGCTATGTACGTAAGTCGATGGGAGCGGCAGCTTATGTGATTTCTCCCCCCCCCCCCCCCCCCCCCCCGTGATTTTGTTGCCGGCCGCAGTGGCCGAGCGGTTTGCGGCGTGCCAGTCACAGCCTGCATGGCCGCTACGGTCGGGGATTTGAATTCCCCCTCGGCCATTGATGTTTGTGCCGTCTTAAGTATAAGGTAGTTCATAAGTAGTTTGTAAGTTTGGGGACTGATGACCCCGTAGTTAAGTCCCATAAGCTTAACAAACATTTAATCATTTTTGTGATTTCGTTAAGGTCCTCGATGTATCGGAGAGAATTTTACTGCCGTTTACTGCAACAGAAGAAATATACAAAATATACCGTAAACTTTCGAATGTTTAGTGGTGGTAATAATGCGACGTATGAGTACTGGTGGCATGAAATGGAGAAAATTACTGGCGAGTGGAAATAGGTTTATGTTATTATAGTGTAGGTATCCACTCCCATGAACCACAAACATTGCCGAGGTGGGGTGGCTTGCGTGCCTCAACGATACAGATAGCCGTACCGTAGGTGCAACCACAGCGGAGGGGTATCTGTGGAGAGGCCAGACAAACGTGTGGTTCCTGAAGAGGGGCAGCAGCCTTTTCAGTAGTTACAAGGGCAACAGTCTGGATGACTGACTGAGCTGGCCTTGTAACAACAGCAAATGTGGCTTTGCCACACAGCTACTGCGAACGGCTGAAAGCAAGGGGAAACTACAACCGTTACTTTTCCCGATGACATGCAGCTCTACTGTATGAACATATGATGATGGCATCCTCTCGGGTAAAATATTCCGGAGGTAAAATAGTCCCCCATTCGGATCTCCGGGCGGGGACTACTCAGGAGGATGTGATCATCAGGAAAGACAATACTGGCATTCTACGGGTCGGAGCGTGGAATGTTAGATCCCTTAATCGAGTAGGAAAATTAGAAAATTTAAAAAGAGAAATGGATAGGTTGAAGTTAGATATAGTGGGGATTAGTGAAGTTCGGTGGCAGGATGAACAGGATTTCTGGTCAGGTGAGTACAGGATTATAAACACAAAATCAATTTGGGGTATCATAGGAGTAGGATTGATAATGAGTAAGAAAATAGGAATGCGGGTAAACTACTATGACCAGCACAGTGATCGCATTATCATTGTCAAGATAGATACGAAGCCAACACCGACAACAGTAGTACAGGTTTATATGCCAAATAGCTCTGCCGATGATGAGGAAATCGAAGAAATATATGAGGAGCTAAAGGAAATTATTCAGACAATTAAGGGAGATGAAAACTTAATTGTTATGGGAGACTGGAATTCGGTAGTAGGAAAAGGAAGGGAAGGGATGATAGTAGGTGAATATGGCAATAGGTAGAAAAGCGTTCTTGAAAAAGAGAAATTTGTTAACTTCGAATATTGATTTAAACCTAAGGAAGTCCTTTCTGAAGGCATTTGTATGGAGTGTTGCCTTGTATGGGAGTGAGACATGGACGATAAACTGTGCGGACAGGAAGAGGATTGAGGCTTTTGAAATGTGGTGCTACAGAAGAATGCTGAAGATTAGGTGGGTGGATCGCGTAACTAATGAGGAAGTACTGAACAGAATTGGAGAGAAAAGGAATTTCTGGCATACCTTGACTAAAAGAAGGGATAGATTGGTAGGACACATTCTTAGACATCAAGGAATTGTGAATTTAGCTTTGGAGGGAAGTGTATGGGGAAAAAATCGCAGGGGAAGACCAAGAGATGGATACAGTAAGCAGATTCAGACAGATGTAGGTTGTCGCTCTTATATGGAGATGAAGAGGCTTGCTCAGGATAGGGTATTGTGGAGAGCTGCATCAAATCAGTCTCCGGACTAAAGACCACAACAACAACACAGTGTAGATATTTAGGTTATCCGTCTATGCAACTGAATTAATAAAATATTTTACTGCCATATGCATTTCGCCTTTATTTGGAAGGCATCATCAGTGGTCAGTAATCTATGCAAGATTATATTTTACAATATTTCATATTTACGTTTCTTAGTATTTTTAGGTTATAAACAGTTCTGGTGCGTTATTTAAGTGCAGTTACTGATATCTGGATGTTGTTACTTACAATATTTCGTGGGTATTACTTTACATCTAGTGCTCATTGGTGGCTTATGGCTGTTCTGCTTCACTTGTGTTCATTTTGCATTGTTTGTTATTCCAGCACTTCAGAGCTAGCATCACTAAACCAAGCACATGCCATTTTGATTGTGTTGTGTTTTTGTTTTGGGTGGTGTTGCCAACTGTTGAGTTTGTGTTTGTCCTATCTTTGCTTTAAGTCAGTCTCTCTCTCTCTCTCTCTCTATCTCTTCACAATCAGGAGTAAAAAAAAATTAATACATCAGTATCTGGTGGAGTTCTCTATGCAATCACACAGAAACACACACTCTCTCTCTCTCTCTCGCCTCTCTCTCTCTCTCTCTCTCTCTCTCTCTCTCTCTCTCTCTCTCTCTCTCTCTCTCTCTCTCTCTCTCTCTCTCTCTGACATCAAGCAAATATAGGGCAAACACAAACTCAATAGTTGGCAACACCAACCAAAACAAAATGGCATGTGCTTGGTTTAGTGGTGCTAGCTGTGAAGTGCTGGAATAACAAATGACGCAAAATGAACACAAGTGAAGCAGAACAGCCAGAAGCCACCAATGAGCACTGGATGTAAAGTAATATGCACGAAATATTGTAAGTAACAACATCCAGATATCAGTAACTGCACTTAAATAACGCAACAGAACTGTTTATAACCTAAAAATACTAAGAAACGTAAATATGAAATATTGTAAAACATAATCATGTATATATTGCAGGCCACTGATGATGCCTTCCAAATAAAGGCGAAATGCGTATGCCAATAAAATATTGTATTAATTCAGTTGCATAGACGGATAACCTAAATATCTGCAGCAACTGTGGGAAAACAAAACAAAAAGGAAGTAACAATGTTAGGTTTATGTTGTCTGTGATAATGTTCTCCTGAAAAAAGGGGGCCAAATCTCGGACAGTTCAGTGATTTAGTGATTCAAAGTGGTTTCCTCGTGTAACTAATAAAAGCATCGTTTATGGAACCCGGTATCCTCAAGGCTCCCTAGCTGCCATCACGTCCTCCTTCCTCGCGCCTATTACTTGCGCGTAGGCCTTGTGAAACTTTTAGCTTCCTCCGCCGCCAAGCCTACACAACTGCAGGCAACAACTGCAAACTTACTGAAGGAAGGGGACAGGAGAACCTCGAAAACGATTGCAAACGCGGCAAACTGCCTCCAGAGACCCCTATTTGAGTTTCCGTAACGTTTCATTAACACTCGCGCACTGATCCGACCTACCAGTGAGAAACCTAGCCTCCCGCTTCTGAAATGCTCCAATGTCCATTTCGTGGAAATCCTAAACAATTGATACTCAAGACGAGGTCGTACAAGCATTTTGAATGCGGTCTGCTTAACAGACGAATCTTCCCAAAATCCTCCTAATAAACCGAAGTCGACCATCCGCCTTCCCCACGACTGCCCTTATAAGCAGCTCGTTCCATTTCGTATATTTAATATACGTTATTCTGTCAAGCAGCACACTACTAATGCTGTGTTCGAACATTACGAAGTTGTTTCTGCTACTCATCTGCATTACCTTACATTTTTGTGCATTTGGAGCTAGCTGCCACTCCAAACATCACCTAGAAATTTGGTCCACGTCGTCCCCCATCCTACTACAGTCATCAAATGACGACACATTCCTGTACATCACACCATCGTCAGCAAACAACCGCAGATTGTAGCTTCCTCTGTCCGCCAGATCATTTATATAGACAGAAGAAACAATGGCGTTCCTATTACAATTCCTTCTTGCATTCCTAACGATACGCTAATCTTGAAAGTACACTCGTCATCGATGTTCTATTACTTAGACTTCGAGCCATGCAACTTTTCCACACGCTCGTATCATCTTCATCTCTCAATGGATAAACAAGCAGCCCTCGGTCGCAAATTAAAATTATTTTGACCAGGTTTCGGCAATGACTAAGATTCCCTTCATCAGAAAATATAAAACAAAACAAATCACACAATATACTATTCAGCTGAATAGCTTACGTCACACAGTTTATAAAGAATTTTTAGAAAAAGCTAGCCACTATGGGCTGCACGCCTGCACGGACGCATCATACTGGCCAGTGATGCCTCCGTGCAAGCGTGCAACCCATAGTGGCTAGCTTTCTTTAAAAATTCTTTATAAACTGTGGGACGTAAACTATACACCTAAATAGTATATGTTATTATGTGCTTTGTTTTGTTTTATATTTTCAAAAATGTTCAAATGTTTGTAGAACTTATGGGACTTAACTACGGGGTGATCAGTCCCTAAACTTACAAACTCCTTATGAACTAGCTAAGATTAAGGGCGGCCCAAATATCCATGCCCGAGGGGGGATTCGAACCCCCGACCGTAGTGGGCGTGCAGACCGTGACTGAAGCGCCTCAGTCCCCTCGGCCACCGCGGCCGGCTTTATATTTTCTGATGAAGGCAATCTTAGTCATTGCCGAAACCTGGTTAAAATAATTTTAATTTGCGACCGAGGGCTGCTTGTTTATCCATTGACGTTGTAACGGTCACTGACAATAGCCGCTATGTTTACAATTTTAATCTTTATCTCTGTTTCATATAATCGTCGACACTGTTTTATAAGAAGTCCACTGCAGAGGTTTCTCTCTGTTGTTGCGTGTCAACATTTTGTGTCCCTTCTCATACTGCACTAAGTTATATATTACGTACAACCGTGTAGCAGTACATCCCCTCCTTCCACGCAGTGTATACCTCTCTTTCTCTCTCTCACTCTCTCTCTCTCTCTATCTCTCTTTTTTCATCGAAATGCTGAATTTCCGACGAAAATGTCCAGACAGAAGTGTACATTCGCTTGAAAACGCCCCGGTTCCATATTCCAGCATCACTCTGATTAAATACCGCCACTCACACACACACACACACACATATATATATATATATATATATATATAGACGCAGACAAACACGCACGCACGCAACCGCGCCCTCGAAATACCTGTTTGCTGGTGATATGCGGAGCAGCAGGTTGCCCGCAGCCGCCCCGCCTCAGCGGCAGCAAAGGTAAACAAGGCGGGCGCTCAGTGGAACAGCCGGCTGCGTGTAGGCGTGTGACGCGGCTGCGGTGCACCACTTGCTGTGGCGTGACGTGGCGAGTGGAGCGCCTGTGTAGTAGACCTGCGAAATACGAGGCGCGCGGTCAGGCCCGGCCGCCGCGTGAGCGCCCGTCTGCGCACCAGACACCGCCGCTCCTGACCATACTCAGCCGCCTGCTGCTCTAGTGCCGCCGATGTCAACCAGACACCGCACCGTGTTCTCTACCGTGACAACGGCGCCCAGACAACACTGTATCTCCACTGTTATCGTCTGCTGTTGGACAAAAGCCATTTTTTACAGTGCCACTGGCGCGCCGGAGACCGCTCGGCCACCGCGGCCAGCCCAGTCCCACTACACCTCGCTACTGAAGAAAACGTTATAGCAGTTGCGGACAGTAATCAGCCTCAGCAGATTTCCTTGATCGCAATTACAACTGTCCTGGGTAGTGGAACAAACATTGGCGACCCCCACTTTCCTACGAAACGTTTTTTTTTCTCTTTTTTCTATTTTTTTTTTTTTTTTTTTTTTTTTAATATGTACCGTTTTATGAAAATTCATCGTGAAGATGGGGCAGGACCAGCAACTGGCTATGTAATGAAAACCATTTAGTTTTCTTTTTTCGACACATATGCACTGTTTAGAAGTTGGTAACTAGTTTCGGACTTGTTTGTCCATTTTCAAACCATATGCCTTATTCCAACCGTAACAATACACTGCATGAACCAAATGACCGATGTAAACTGACGTTGTCCACTGTTAAAACATGATTGCATTGATATTTAAAATAGGTTCAAATAGATGTTGCGTTCACGGACAAACAAGTCCGAAACTAGTTACCATCTTCTAAATAGTGCAACTGTGACGATAAAAGAAAAATTAATGGTTTTAAGTACCGTTTTGACTTTGTTTATATTATGAAGAGGAGATCCAATTACGATATGTTTCAAAAATGTTACAGCCAACATCACTGGTATACAATTGTATCTGGACGACCGGTTTCACTGGTCTCTGCTAGCATCATCTGGTTCAAAAAATCTTTTTACATAGCCGTCATCTTATAAAGTCAAACAGTTGTTATATAAAACCACTACCTGTAAACCCGGCGTTGCCCGGGTATTTATTGATCCTCAACTCTCATAGTCTAGTTCCCCTTCCTCTCCACCCCTGTCCCTCTCTCTCTCTCTCTCTCTCTCTCTCTCTCTCTCTCTCTCTCTCTCTCTCTCTCTCTCTCTCTGCATCTACCTCTTCCTCTCCCATCTCTCTGTTCGTTTCCCTCTATCGGCAAAGTTTTCTGGAAGACACCGTCATGTACCATACAAACATTTATGTACCTCGTGATCTTTCTCTTGTTATAAAGGTCCCGTGTGCAAAAATTCATAAAGATTGGAGCAAAACTATGAATTTTGTAAAATTCCCTAAGTTAAGTACCCTCCACCATGCACCGAACGAAATTTTAAACACACAGTGACATTCCTCTTATTTTTAAGGTAGAGTGTACAAATTTTCACCAATATCGGAACAAATCTATAGATTTCTATGAACTAGAAACGCAGGTTCACATTGAAATACGCACTTTGTAGTTTTAAAATGTTCCAGTTTTCTTCCATACAACCCTTGTTCTGAGAATAGCGAAACAAACAAACAAAAACAAAAACAAAACAAAAAACAAAAAAAATCCTCAAGTTATGGCGCGACAAGGTTTTTATGGATCAATTTTTATGTTGCAACGTACCCTGCCCCATGCACCGTATGAAACTTAGGGTAGACAGCGACCTTCCTCTTGTTTTGAAGGTCAAGCGTGCGAAATTTCGTGGGGATCGGAATCAAACTGTAGATTTTGTGAATCTGTAGGAGAAGTATGCTCCGCCATGCACCTATCACAAAATACTTACTTAGCTGACATTTTTTACCTATAAACTATATTCTTGCCAAATTTCAGCTTCATAGGTGAAATAGTTTTCGAGATTTTTTGTTTAATCAGTGAGTGAGTGTCCTTTCGCTTTTTTTTTTTTTTTTTTTTAGATAAAGAAAACAGATTGCTGAATTTTGGATGCAAGAGAATTGAGGGAGACTTGCAGACTAAAATAAATAGTAATATGAAAATCTGTAATGTTGACTTCATTTGATACACGGTCATGCCTGATGCGACCATTTTACAGCATATTCAGCGAAACTTTTGTGAGCGGTAGACTTCTTTTCGTTTCATCATTTTGTTGGAGGGTGGAGGGCAGTTACAAAACGTTCATGAACGTAAATTCAAACTTTGTTTCATGCCTCTAACTACTCTTATTTTCCAATAATTGACGCTTAAATCTGGGTATTCTCACGTGGTGACCTCTCATTATTTATGACGTCATATCTCTTAAGCTACATGTGTCGTGCTCTTTCGTTTTTGGGTCAGAAACGTTCGTGGGCGTACGGTGAACAGTTCACCAAAGTTTCATTGCAATCGACAGAATGGTTTATGAACACATAGACGACATACAGACAAACATTCATTTTTATATATAAAGATTTAGAGTGCATAGGTGCACTATGTCATTATAATAAAAGTGTACATGTCACTGTGAGAGACAGTAGGATACTAATTTTTTGGACACGACGACGCTGGCAGAGACCAGTGAAATCGGTCGTCCAAATAAAATTATATACCAGCGATCTTGGCTGTAATATTTTTGGAACAAAGTACCGTTTTGCCACACCGCGGCCGCAGCGCTGAGGTCGGCGTTCTTTGCATGGGCACTGGGTACTTAAATCTGTTGTCTACGCACTGACTCCATTACAATCTGATTCTTCCTTGTTTACGCTGTGTACTGAGTGTTCAAGATGCCTCCGATAATCGTGAATTCCGCCGACTGTGAAGTACGGGCTGTTATAAGATTTCTTTGTGGTAAAAGCCCAAAAGCGATCGATATTGATCGTGAGATCTGTGCAGTTTACGGAGAAAACATTATCATTGATGGAATAGTAAGAAAGTGGGGGAAATCATTTAAAATTGTCCGCACAAATGTGCATGATGAACAACGGAGCGGGTATCCTTCGGTCGTTAATGAAAGCTTGGTCCAGGAAGTGGACAATAAGGTGAGCTAAAACGGACTACCATCTGTTCCTGCACTTGAAGAAACACCTGGGCGGTCAGCGTCTTCAAGACGATGACCAAGTCAAAACAGTTGTGATGCAATGGTTAACATATCAGGCAGCAGACTTCTATGAGGAGGGTATTCAAAAAGTGGTACTGACAAGTGCCTCAATATTGAAAAATTAATGGTGAAAAGTAGATTAAGGTACAGGCTTTCATGTAAAAATAAAATAATTGAGATATCTTAGCACGTCTCTTTTAAATTTGAAAACGGTACTTATTTAAAAAAAACAGCAGGATACGAATGAAAGTGTAATTGTTGTATGTAAAATCTATGATATTATATCTATTTATTTGTGTATAAAAGTATGTCATTAATTGATAGTAAAATGTTTTTGTTTGTTTTCCTTCTGTTTCTTGTACGATCGAGGTGCCGCATTGCACAAGGGCAGCGTCGTTGCCGCCACAATCAACATTGCTGTATCTCGTCACTATCGACATTTAATGGGGCTAAGAATCCGGCTGCGCTTTTTCTATTGCCGCGCGTCAATCGTTTGCAGAGAAATTAATATAATGTTATATCATTATTTTCTGTCGTTCTGAGTTGACGTTCACAGAGCATTGCCTTTAGCTCGACATGGATTGTATCAGACGCCAGTAAATGTTGATGTGGTATACTGAAAGTAATTTTGAGTTTACTAAAAAGTTCTATTTATTGTGTGTATAATTAAGGAATATGTAGATGATTTATTGAAAATAGTTAATTCAGTCAAGAGGTCAATTGAATGACTCACTGAATTTTAACATTGACTTATCTTCAGTTGTGGCAAGATAAAGTACGTTAACTATTAATACGAAACTTCATGTTTAGCAGGCATTCAACTTCGATGTGTGAGTGTAATAGGATCGATAGAAATTTGTGCTGCCTTTGATTGAATTTTACAGTAACAGTTAAAAATTAATTTTCCTGTCCCGCCCATTCAAAGACCTCTTATTCTATTTTATTTAACTAAAGAGAATACATTTTTTATCGTGCTGGTGGTGCGGGAACTTCGGATCGTAGTTGATAATTTTCACGGCGAAAGTTGACAGTTAATGTTGCTAGGTAACAAAAAACTTAGTCACCAACTACTTATCAACCAACTGAGACATAATTAAAACTTTTTTTAGAAATGTTGTTCATTTACAACCTTTAGTGTGGACTTGAATGGAAATTTTGTCATCGCTCGTATCCGCCCCTCCGCACCTGCTCCCTTCCGGAGCCTGCTTTCTTTGCCTGCTTCAGCAACAACCTTGGCTCCAGGCTCAGGTTCGCGTTCACCTTGAACTCACTCCTGAAGGAGAGTACTGTGGATTCGCCATAACGATCGAGGTTTGTCGAACATTGTTCGCAGCTCGATAATAACATTTTTACCTTTATAGATGGCTCCAAGAACACTGATAGATGTGCCTTTATCATCGGTAATGACAGGTTCCTTGACCAGTGTTCGAATTTTGCTTCTTTGCTTTCAGGCTCTTCTGTACATCCGCTGCCACCGCCACCCTTCCTACGCCGTCTCCTCTCTCCGCGACATTCAGAGTCTTAGAGACCCTCATCAGGTCCATCCTGTCGTGCACCGAATCCAAAGCTCCCAGCAGTTGTTAGCTGACGGCTCTCTTTGGATACCTGGCCACGTAGATGTGCCTGGGAACGAGGCTGCTGATGCTGCGGCCAAGGCTGCAACCCTCCTACCTCGGACAGCTACCTTTTGGGTTCCACCTAACGATATTCAAGGGGCTATCTGCCGAAGCATTTTAGCGTCGTGGCATTGTTTGTTGTTCCTCGCTTCATGACAAAACGCTTAGAATCATAAAACCGATCCCAACGGCTTTGGAGACCACCCCACGCCCCTTTCGGCGAGGTCATTTCCTGGTTGCGAATCAGACATTGCCGCTTCAGCCACGGCCACTTGCTAACTGGTGACCCCGCACCGTTGTGTTCCTGTGGTCACCCAGCGACGGTGAACTTATTGTACCTATGTTATTAATCAATATAAACACGTTCAAAATTGCAAAATCATTCGCAGGTGACTTATATTATTTTAGCAGAAACCTAAATGTGGCAACTGTTCTGAAACAGGCCTGTCGTAATGAATAATTTCTTCATATAGCAGCATATTTGATACAGCGAAGTTTCTTACTATGTCGTTATATGACAGATCTCAATAAGATATCTACACGGAGCAAAAATGGCAATTTACCCTTAATAATGAGGAGTGTGAACTCATCAACATGACCAATAAAAGAAGCCCGTTAAACTTAATTTACACGATAAATCAGTCAAAACTATAGGCCGTAAATTCAACTAAATACCTGGGAGTGACAATTACAAACAATTTAAATTGGAAAGAACACACAGAAAATATTATTATGAAAGCAAACCGAAGAATACGCTTCGTTAGCAGAACACTTAGAATATGCAACAGTTCTACTTAAGAAACTCCCTACACTTCACTTGTACGTCCTGTTTTGGAGTATTGCTGCGCATTGTGGGATCCCAACCAAGCGGGACTAATAGACCATTCAGAGAAAGTTGGGGTAGCTCGTTTTTTACTATCGCGATATACGGGAGAGAGTGTTCACAGAAATGATGCACGAGTTGGGGTGGAAATCATTAACAGAAAGGTGTTATTTGTTGGGACGAGATCTATTTTTCGAAATTCCTCTCACCAACTTTCTCTTACGAATGCGAACATATTTTATTAGCACCCAGCTACATAGGAAGACATGATAATGAAAATAAGAGAAAGGACATCGCAAACGGAAATATTTAGGTGTTCCTTTTTCCCGCGAGCTGTTAGAGAATGGAACCGTAGGGAAACATCATAAAAGCGGTTAGATGAACTCTCTGCCACAATGTGGCTTGCATAGTATTTATGTATATGTAAATGTAGACATATGAGACGCAGCGGGCCCAGATGAATACAAAATCTTTAATAGTGGCGAAAATAATATTAGAGTGAACTTACCTCATTTGTACGAGAGACATCTACTGTAGTACATCCTAAAAACTATCCCAGAAGACACTTTGGTCTCTTTATTATATCGTGAATGATTTACAGCTGTTCAGTATGAGGCATTTAGATACATGTGACACGACTAGGACATTGAAACTTTATAGAAAAGAACCGCGGTATTGCTGCCCGGTCTCGAGCTTTCAGACGAACATTTCCCGCCGCTGTTGTCGCGTATCGCCATTTCCCCCGCAACGGGCGGACCGGCGGAATTTTGGACCGGGAACGGCGCGCGGCATAACGAGCCCCATGCATCACCCTGGCATTTGACAAGTTTCCAACGAATCACTTTGTCATATATTTGCATATTAAGCGCAAATTGGGTGTTTCCCGCGCTCATTACATAAATTCTGGCCTCGTTCCCGCCGCTTTGAAGCTGCGGCGCCCCGCGGCGCATAACAACGCGTTGCCCCGGTTCCAGCCCGACGCCGCGCCGCGCCGATTAAAACCACCGGCGCGTTTTGTGTTTGTGGCGCTGTCGGCGTGGGCGTGGGCGGCGGTTTAGCGACAATGTTTAACACCTGCTGTTCAATTTCACGGAAAACAATGATGTATTCATTTATATTTGAGAATCTATATTATTTTTAAAATGCACCCAAAGATTTTCACCCACAACAGTTACCCATTGTCGTATTTCGCATTTCGATATCTTCTGCCGTAGGAGGTGACGAAATTGTAGTATCGGCAACCAAAGACTATAGCACGACTGTCGATACGGCCTCAGGTTCGCTGATGTTCGGCAGCAGAGTTTTATAGATTGCCACTACAGGTAAAAGTAAAAATCATCAAATGTTTGTATAGCTTATGGGACTTAACTACTGGGTCATCAGTCCCTAAACTTACAAACTACTTATGAACTAACTAATACTAAGGACGGCACAAATATCCATGCCCGAGGGGGGGATTCGAATCCCCGACCGTAGTGGCCGTGTAGACCGTGACTGGAGCGCCTGTCCCCTCGGCCACCGCGGCCGGCGTAAAAGTAAAGTCGTAAAAGTAAAGCTGGAAGACCCCGAAGGGCAGTTTCAACCGCCTAATTGGAAAGGTTTTTTCCTATCCTTCGTGCCCGCAGGCACCTTCGCTTCTGTAAGTGTGAGAACTGTGTGCTGAAGTGTCTACGTTATGTTAATTAGAAAATATTGTTCATGCCAAACACAACTAGCTCTTGTAAACGAAGGCTTCCGCGGCCGCTGTTATTGACATCGGAGAAACTGGGCGGTCGATTAACACAAGGATAGCCGAGCACAAGAGGTACATTAGGCTGGGACAATAAACGAAGTCGGCAGTAGCTGAACACCAGGAAGAGTGCGGTAAACAGATAGTTTTTCAGTAAGTCATTCTACTGGCAAAACAACGCCTCACTTTGAAGAGGAAAATCAGGGAAGCAATAGAAATAGCTAAGAGACCCGGAAATATGAACAGAGAAGACGGGTATAGACTTCCGGCGTCTTGGCTGCCCGCAGTAGCAGCGCTTCGCGACGACACCGCGCGCAGCGCAGTCCATAGGGGCCCACATAGCCGCGCGTACACAGAGCAAACAGCACGCCCTAGCCGGCGCTAGGCTACGTCATTGCTACCACCGCTTCTCATTCACTAGTTTCAACCAATGGCAAACGTTAATGTAAACACCAATCCAGGACTTCCTTTTCCACCAATGACAAGAGAGTTTGTGAGAGGGCTGATATGGAGCCGTTTATTTCGCATATCTAAATATTATGTGTTAAAGAAGTTTTCTTGGTTGGAGTAATGTGTTACGCAATAGTAGAAAGGGTGTGAGAGAGAGACAGTAGATGAGCTTGTATCCCGTGGGAAAGCTCCGCCGCTATTGCAAGTTGAGATATGATTGGCCCCCGCCTATACTAGTTGTCCGCCAAAACTTTAAGCTTATTTTGTTAATATTTAACTTTCCTATGTTTATTAAAAATTGTCTGTATACCTTTTGTAATACTTTTGTGCTAAGCTATATTCCGTTTATTTCAAAGATTTAATTATTTATACATTTTGTAATAAGTTGAACAATGTTAGTCTAGAAGTTTCGCTTGGCGCCAAAACGGTGGCTTGTGGCGCGCAGCGAGAGGCGGCGGCAGTCAGTCGAGCGCCGACCGCGATACCTTGCACATTCAAGTCAGTTCAGTGCGGGCCAGGGACAGTTTATACGCTATGCAACGTTTATATTTGTAACATTACTCAGTTTGTATATTTGTGCTTGGATATACACTCGCATTTCTTCAATAAAAACAAGCACTGGCATCCTACAAAAGCAAAAGTTATTCGAAGTGCAGTACTTCCTAGCCACAAAATGTTCAAATGTTTGTTAAGCTTATGGGACTTAACTACGGGCTCATCAGTCCCTAAACTTACAAACTACTTATTAGCTACTTACGAACTAGGACGACACAAATATCCATACCCGAGGGAGGGATTCGAACCCCCGACCGTAGTGGCCGTGCTGACCGTGACTGGAGCGCCTCAGTCACCTCGGCCACCGCGGCCGGCTCCTAACCACATCTCAACACTTCTTTTAGCATCACTTCAAGCACAACGGACTTGCGACCTGTGTGCTTCACCTGCGCAATGGGACATCAACTACGACAGAAGACACAAGGTTAGTAAAAGAGTGAATTCAGACATGCACTGAAGTTGCATGTCGACATGGCACCTCGCGTGCAGTGCTGCACCGTTTACAAACCAGGGCACTGGCACGAAGTGTGATGGAAACATCGCCGAGGAAAAGGCGTGAAAGAGGGGAGGTTTTTAGGAACTTTGTCACCTTTGCACTGACGTTCCCTCCCTGTCTCTTTTAAAAAAGAAGCCCCGCCGTAAGCTGAAACCAGCAATCAGAAATGGCACCAAGCGAGGTGGCGCAATGGTAACACACTAGACTCGAATTCCGAAGGATGGTGGTTCAAATCCACCTCCGGCAATCCTGATTTAGGTTTTCCGTGATTTCCCAAAATAACTCCAGGCAAATTCCGGGATGGTTCGTTTCAAAGGGCACGGCCGATTTCCTTCCATATCCTTACCCAAAAATTCCGAGCGTAAGCTCCGTCTCTAATGACCACGATGTCGACGGGTCGTTAGACTCCAAGGTTCCTTCCTTCCTCAGAACTGGCAATATTTACTATTTAAGACCCCAGTTTTCACACATCCAGCGATAAAAGTAACACCCACAAGAAGGCCACTTGCAACCGTGTCCGAAACGTCGGTGAAATACTGTATATATTGACGATGCGGTCCAATACCCAGAAGACTTTTAGTAACAACTAGCTCTTTACTCACACGAAGTTATGCTATCCACAAGGGATCTCAATTTGATTCCGTATTTCTTAATTTCCAGATGTCTTTGAAACATTACCCCACAAATGGCTTTTCATCAAATTGCGTGGATATGGTACAACGCCCCAAATTTGCGACTTGATAGGGGACTTCTTGTCAGACAGTACGCAGTTTGTAGTAATCGATGGTAAGTCATCGACTAAAACATCGGGCGTTCCACTGGGTAGTGTTATTTGTCCTCTGCTGTTCCCTGTTTACATAAACGATTTGAGAGAAAATATAAGTAGCTCTCTTAGGTTGTTTGGCAGATGACGCCGTCATTTACCTTCTTGTAAAATCATCTACAGATGAAAACCAACTGCAGAATGATCTGAATAAGATATAATTATGGTGTAAAAATTGGCAATTGACTCTATATAATGAGAAGTGTGAAGTCGTGCACATGAGTACGAAAAGAAATCCGTTATACTTTATTTTTAAAAAAAGCCAACCTAGATCGCAAGAGAATTTTTATTCTTATTGTTGTTAGTCAACCGGTTTCAGTCTGCTTGTGAGACCATCTTTATGCCGACTGCAATACCGTAATGTTACAAATTTTACAAATGTTACAAATTTTAAACGTATGCTGTCGTTGCTTTGTAACATAGTTGTATTGCGGTCGGCCTGAACATGGTCTCAAAAGCAGACTGAAACCGGTTGACTAACAATAAAAATTTTCTTGCGATCGAGACTGTGTTTTTTTATATTATTTTTCATTAACGATCGCTGTTTCTCCAGAAATGTATTCTAAAATCCGTTATACTTCGTTTACAAGATAATTCAATTCAAATGTTTGTAAATCTATCGGACCAAACTGCGTGGTTATCAGTCCGTAGCTTACAAACTACTTAACCTAAGGTAAACTAACCTAAGAACAACACACACACACGTAGATAATGTCGTGGGAAAGGTGAACCAGAGTCTGCGTTTTATTGGCAGAACACTTAAAAGATGCAACAGAACTACTAAAGAAACTGCATACACTACGCTTGTCCGTCCATTTTTGGAGTATTGCTGCCCAGTGTGGGATCCGTATCAGGTGGGTTTGACGGGGGACATCTAAACAGTTCAAAGAAGGGCAGCTCGTTTTATATTGTCACGATACAGAGGAGACAGCGTCACGGAAATGATACAGGACCTGGGATGGGAATCATTACAACAAAGGCGCTTATCGCTGCGGCCTGGTCTACTTACGGAACTCCAATGTTCAAAATACTCCTCCGAATGCGAAAATATATTGTCGACTGCCACTTACATAGGCAGAAACGATCATCAGAATAAAATACAAGAAATCAGAGCTCGAACGAAGTGATTCTGGTGTTCTTTCTTCCCGCGCGCTATTCGAGAGTGGAATGGGAGATGAATAGTATAAAGGTGGTTCGATGATCCCTCTGCCAGGCACTTAAATGTAATTTACAGAGTATCCCATGTAAGTGTAGAAAACACAGTCACTTGTGAACGAGCGGGCTAACGTAACGGTGTCACTATGTTATCGAAACAGCAACAACGACAGACCGTCAGTTTACAGTATTACTGTTCGTTTTCGGAGCATAACCTGCGACCAGTTTTGCGTAAGAAGCGGCAAAACTTTGTGCGCAGCTCACCCATCATTTTGCACGAAAATGCGCCGGCGCATACAGCGCAAGCTGTCGTTGCTCTGTTGGATGGATGTGACCGGGAAGTACTGCACCATCCACCGCACTCCCAGAACTTAAGTCCTTGTGACTGATTTGATTCTGTAGGTCAAGGTACTACTTCGTGCCATTCGCTTCAGGACTGTCTCAGTGATTGGACAGGCAGTAGACCGATCCATTCGGATCCTCAACTGAACAGGCTCTGCTAACGGTATACTACGCCTTCCATATCGCTGACAACGGGTTCTACACATCGTTGGTGACTACTTTGAAGGAAAGTAACAGGTGCAAACATGTAACGGTTTTTTATCGGTTGTGAATAAATAGTTGCCACTATGTAAGTTCCAAACCTCGTATAACAGTTAGCTTTGATCTCTTCGAAATTTTGGCGGTATGTGCTTTAGTTCAGTATTGTCCTGGAGGATATTCGTAAAAAGCACTAAATACTTCAAAACCCCTCCTATATATTCCATTTCTAGCCATTTATTCCAGACGATCGTCAACATACCTCGAAAAACCACAACTACAAAGACTTCTCGAATGTTCCAAAGAATAAACTAATACAGATCTTACGTCCAAAGACTGACTTAAGCACCAACAACTTTGACGCTAAAGCGCACATTTATCTATATGCTCGCAAGCAATACAAAGATTATTGAACAATACACGATATAATTACATAGGCTTCCGCGGCCAGAGTCAGATGACATAAAAGTTTTCTGGGTATTGTACCGCGTCATGATGTAAGGCTATTACTTAAATAACCGACGTTTCGGCCAACGTTACAGTGGCCTTCATCTGGGTTTATACCGGTTATTTAAGTAATAGCCTTACATCATGACGCGGTACAATACCCAGAAAACTTGTATGTCAATACATGATATGTTAGTTACAATCACAAATTAGTAAAGTAGCAACAATTACATCAATAAATACATATGTTATAAGAAGTCGATTGCTTACGTCACATAAAATTGCACATCTTGTTTCATTGTTTCTGTAAATCATAAGACGAAGACCTAACCAATAACACCCATTACGAGAACTAATTAAACTCATTCCAGAGCTTATGAAAGTTATTAATAACATTTGCACAGGTTCTGTTTACAAAGTCTTACATTATTATGCCGTTAGTTATTGCAAGATGTCACAGTTTGACTAATAATTGTTTTTTAATTATTACAGCAATTAATTATGACAAGTAGACGTGTAATTCTTAGGTAAGGTTCAGAAATAGTTGGTATTATCAAATTGTAACGATTTTTCTCGAACACCATATGGTTTATACAATGCTAGAATTTTCTAAGAACATCATGAATTGTTTATAAGGTCGTTAATTAGAAATAGCAGTTCTTTCTTCTTAGTCTGTTTAGTATTCTATCAGTCACTACAGCTGTCGTCTTAGTTTTGTATGTATTACTTTTGATGTCACTAACCACGCTATCTCATTAAGCATGATAATGCCCATTACTTCTCACTCAGTTAATTATTCAGATCACGTCGTAAATATTGTGACTGACACACATCACATAGTTTGACGACGTTCTGTTTGTCAAGTAGTAAACGTCCTACAGCGCCGCTATCGTATACCTCAATAGTCTTTTTTGTGTCATCGACATCTTGAAAAATGCTTATGAATATCGGGGTGTAATAAATGCTGGAAATGTATCATTACATAGAGAAATAGTGATGCCTACTAAAGTGCAATTAAGGCTTCCAGAGTCCTTTCCTTTCTGCGAGTTTTTCCGTTTCGTATGGAAGCTTTCGAAGAAATGTGGACGTAGAGGATTTTTGCAATCAAATTGCCTTTGCCTCTTTTCCGTGAAATCGTTAAAATGCATTTAATAACCGATCGGTGCCACTTCACGCTCACCATCTTGACACGCTACGGCCTTTGGGCGAAACATTGGCGCCAATCACTTCATCTGGCGACCTCCTATAGTGCAGTACCTAGCCGGAAGATCCCTAGCTTCAACGCCATACGTTACGAGTTCATAAAGAATCTCAGATGCAAGGAAATACGACACCCGTCCATTGTAGTTGACGCTATGTGCCACTTAACCCTTTTAACCCTAACCACTTCACTGAGACTTCAAGTGCTTTGCGGCCCTCATTACATTTATAAACGCCCCCCTCCCTCCACAATGGACTGCAACAACACTCACTCGCTCACACACACGCAATGCAACAGCGAAACTCATCAAAATCAGCGTGATGAAACGAGGCAGAAGCAGGCGCCGCTATCTAGGCGAAATTCAGCAAACCCGGAGGTACCACACAATACAATCTATATCTATAAATGTGAATGTCTGTTCGGTGTACGTTTATCACGTCTGAACCATAATATATAAAGAGCTCAAAATTTGTACAGTTACTAATGTCCACCCGGGGAAGGCTTTAGGTACGGTTTTACGGCGATCGGATATATATATATATATATATATATATATATATATATATATATATATATATATATATATATTAATGTGAATGTCTGTTCGGTGTACGCTTATCACGTCTGAACCACAAGACATGAAGAGCTAAAAATTTGTACAGTTACTAATGTCTACCCGGGGAAGGCTTTAGGCACGGTTTTATGGCGTTCGGATAGCTATTTATCTATATATATTAATTTGAATGTTTCTCGGTGTAGGCTTATCACTTCCGAACGACAAGACGCAGAGACTTAATATTTGTACAGTTACTAATTTACACCTGAGGATGATTTTACGCACGGTTTTATAGCGATCTGATAGATATTTAGTGATTTGAAGAATATAACGAGAAATGCGAAACAATAATGATTCTTTGAAAATTATGTTTACTCCTTAAAAATGGTTTTATTGGTTACATTGTTGCCTGAGGGTTGATAATGATAAAAGGGTGGAGAATATTGGGAAGGAAAGTGTATGTGTGTGTGTGTGTGTGTGTGTGTGTGTGTGTGTGTGTTAATATTTCGCTCTGCAGCGAAAACTACAGAACGCAAACGAATGGTGTAATTGTTGTCCGAACTCTCCCGTTGTACACCATAGCAGTTCCATGCGGACAACTATAAGGGGGTGGAAGATATGGTGGTTGAAAGTCGTCAAATTATAAAAAAATTCGGACTGAAGGCCAGCGATGTCGTTTGCGACTGTATAGCAAGAAGGTTACATACAGCGAAACGTGATGCCACAGACCATATCACTGGTCTATGCATGCTCCAATGTCTTCAGCTCTTTCTCTGTAAGGATAACCATACGAATAAGGAAATATAAGAATAAATAATTAAAGCAGTAAAAAAGAAATTTCTTTTAATACATCTCTTTTAAAAAAAATCGATTTGCGCATTACATCAAGTGATCCATCTGTGATATTATTATAATCATTATTGTTGAATTTTGTGATTGGATTCTTCGAAACGAGTGCATTTTTACCTATGATTTCTTATATGTTCTCTGATAAATGTAACATGTTTTTAGAAAAAAGGAGATGGGCAGAGAGTGGATAGGAAAAGTACTAATTCAAGGTTTGAATAAATAAATACCCGTGCAACGCCGGGTTTTCAGTTAGTATACAATAAAACTGCGAAGATGGCTCTGGTCTGTCGTGCCTGATTCGAGATGGTCCGTGAGTACAGCAAACTTTAGTTGCATTTAGATTAGACCGCGAGCAAACACGCCAACGGCGACACACTGCTACGTTACGTGATCGCACTCCACTGAAGGGAAGTGCTTAAAAATCCGATTCATTACACGAAAACATGGCGGACTCTAAAATTGCAATCTGAGAGTAAACTATCTAGGCACTGGTTTTAGGAGAAATGGCGTGAATTCAGGTGACTAGCTGCAAACCCCTGAAGTCGGAGTTCGGACCCACGTGGTTCCGAAAACCGATAAAAATGTATAAATTCAATTTCCGAAAAATAAAGAAAATTAACTACGTCATGCAACCCATAAAAATATTTAGAATTACAAAAGTAAGCAACTGAAATGCAGCAAAAAGTTAGAAAGAATTTAGACAGAGTTCGTACACCGCCACATAATCACAAAAGGTTTGAATATGCCAAACTGCTATCAAACTACAACCAGTAACACATACACCGCTTTTATCTGTTGGAAATCAATGGAATGGAAAACTAGAACACATTTCCGCGCACGATCGGAAAAATATTCCGAAAAGCGTATCTATGTTCAAGAGTCTAAGTTAAACATGTTAGACAATGATTCGCTGCCATCTCCATAGAAACAAGAGCAGAACCAATCTTATGTCACCGCTGTCCGAACACAAAAAAATGTGACCACCGAACGGCCAGTAGGCAGGAAAGCTACCAGAAACTGGAAAATCCAATAAAACAACGGTGGTGGGGAGAGAAGATCGCGAGACTCGCCCTGGGGAGGGCTCGTCGACTGGCTTGCAACCAAAGTATGTAGAAACCACTTTGGTCGCATCAGCAGCAGGGTTTGATAACGACTATCGACTCTGAGCCAGAGAGAACCATGCAAAGCCAGCTATTACCACCCACATTAGCCATTAGATCCTCGCACATCCACTTAAAACTAAAATAAGTATACATTCTCACAAGGTCAGTGGCATAGCGGAGAAGCCGTACATATTGCCACATTCATAACCACAATAATAAATTATTAAAATAACAAAATCCTAGCAATATTAATTAACATTTCAGAAACTAACATGAAATAAAAATGCTATTCCTCATGCCTCGAAAAGAGTGGGGTTCTAGTTTTAACAAAATGCTAATCTAGAGACATGAAATATATTACAACTTCATAAAACATATATGGAAGACGACAGACGGTCGTCTTTCACTGTGTAAGATTTTTTCAACCTGTGGGTCGTGACCTCCTCGGTGGTTGCATAGACCTGCTCGCGGCAACAGGGGGATACAGCAGCAGCGTGTTCGATAGCAAACCTACGTTTCGTGACGTTCAGCTGCTATGGTGAAGTGCCACACGGAAGTGACACTGTTTTGTAAAAGTCGCTCAGTTAAGACGTCAGCCACAGGGGGATAATTCGCTTTGTTGTGACACGATTCGGGTGGAACTTAATAAGACATCAAATGTGTCATAGGTATAAGATGTACTTAAGGCACTTTTGATTTCTGATGATGGGGCGACTGAAACTCAAAAGAATGAAGCCATTTTTCCACCTCATGATGACTTGTTAATTAAACGACGTAACAGCGTTTGTGAACTAAAGTTATTTACAATGTTCGTAATGTTCTTGTAAGACCGTCACATGTTCAAATATTGTCATGTCAGTAAAACAAATAAACACTAACTTAATAGTATTTTTAATCAATACAGGTGTCGGGACCGGTGGTCTTGGAATAAAGCGCTCGGCTCGAAACCGGCTCTGATCTCGGATTTTTTCAGTCTTCGTTTTAACCGACCCTTCACCTCTTTACGATGTGAGGAGTCGCCAGAAACGACACGTGGTTCGGATCCCAAGTTAAACTGTTGGTCCCCTTTTCCCCGGTTGGATAACTGGGGTAGGCTATGGAGACGCAAGTCGCCGAAGTGGCGTCCAGTTGAAAGACTTGCACCAGGCGAATGAGCCACACGAAATTATTATCAATACTCAACAATACCTTCATACGAGTGTATCATAGTAATTTACTGCTGGTAACAAGGTTTTAAATCAGTATCATTTTAATCAAACAATACCATTTAATTACAGAGTAATCCTTTCGAAGAAACCCAAAGTTTATGAGCATCTTTGAAATTTTAAAAAGTGGGACATCAGCTTCGACGGTTTTATAGTCGCACAAGACAACACGTCGGTACATATAACTCCAGGAAATTTACTTTTTTCGTGACAGCAAAACCATACAAAAAAACGGGTAGTCTTTTTTTTTTCAGTTTTGATTTTTTCCGCTTCTGAAACTTTCACGAAATGTGAATGCCTGCGCAGATCCTACAAGGAGACCACATGTGTATCGGATTTTAGAGATTCTCTATATTTATGGTACGTCAAATTCAGAACATAAATAACAATCAGCCAAATCTATTCGACCCAACTCTGAAACATTCTCGAGAAAATCGACTTTTTAAGTTTTGCAAGTAAGCGTAAGTACCAATAATTGAAACAAATGCAACGACTGCCTGTATAGTGCAGGTGGTAGCGGTCTGTCTTTGCAACGATAGTGTCGATGGTTTGAATCCTGCTGTAGCCGATTTATTATTATTATTATTATCGTTATGTTCGAATACTTACACAATTTTAATATCTTATGGTAATTTTTACGGATAATGCACTATTTGTTTTTATCTGAATTTTCTGTATTTTATAGAAGGTTGTAAATAATGATGGTTTCAATCGAAAAAATGTACGAGAAGCAATAATATCTCTGCTATGAAAGCTCTCCAATCCATAAACTGCTTTACCAGTACTACCATTGTACCGTACTATAGCAACTGTTATCCATCCGTTGCCATGACCTTTAGTTGAGTACGGTGGTCTTAGACAGTTTGCGAAGAGCTACGACGCTATTTTTGGAAACGCATCTCCATAGCTTTCCAAGCTGCTAACCTATTAAACCATAGTTTTCAGTGACAAGCTGTTCAGTTTGTATACATACACATAAACGAAAACAGACATAGCGCTTGGAACTAGAGAACCCTAACTGTTTTATGTAACTTCTACATCTACATCTACATACATACTCCGCAATCCACCGTAAGGTGCGTGGAGGAGGGTACACTGTACCACTACTAGGCATTTCCTTCCTATTCCGCTCCCAAATAGAACGAAGAAAAAAGAATGCCTATATGCCTCCGTACGAGCCCTAATTTCTCTTATCATGTCTTTGTGATCACCACGCGAAATGTAAATAGGCGGCAGCAAAATCGTACTGCACTCAGCTTTAAATTCCGGACCTCTAAATTTCCTCAACAGAAATTCACGAAATGAACGTCCTCTTTCCTCCAGCGATCCCCAATTGGGTTTCCAGAGCATTTCCGTGACACTCGTATATTGCTCGAACCTACCAGTAACAAACCTAGCTGCACGCCTCTGAACTGTTTCTATGTCTCCCTTTGAACTGATCTGCCGCGGGTCCCAAACACTTGAGCAATACTCAAGACGTGGTCGTACAAGCGTTTTATACGCGGTTTCCTTTACAGATAAAGTACATGTTACCATAATTATCCCAATAAACCGAAGTCGGCTGTCCGCCTTACTTACAACTGTCCTTACATGTTCGTTCCATTTCATATCGCTCTGCAATGCTACGCCTAGATATTTGAACTACGCGACAACATCAAGAAGCTCACTACTAATGCTGTATTCGAACATTATGGGATTGTTTTTCCTACTCATGCGCATCACCTTACATTTTTCTACTTTGAGAGCTAGCTGCCATTCTTCTCACCAACTAGAATTTTTTTTCTAAGTCATCTTGTATGCTATTACAGTCAGTTATAGACGATACCCTCCCATACACCACAGAATCATCAGCAAACAGCCGCAAATTACAACTTCTTACTCTGTCCATCAGATCATTTATATAGATACAAAATAATAGCGGTCCTAACACACTCCCCTGGGACACGCCTGACGATACAATCGTCTCTGATGAACACTCGCCGTCGAGAACAACGTACTGCGTTCTATTACTTAGGAAGTCTTCCAGCCAGTCACAAATCTGTGAACCTATTCCATAAGCTCGTATCTTCATTAGCAGTCTGCAGTGTGGCACCGCGTCGAACGCCTTTTTGAAGTCGAGAAAAACACAATCCGCCTGTTGCCCTTCATCCATGGCTCGCAAGATGTCATGTGAGAAAAGGGAAGCTGAGTTTCACATGAACGATGTTTGCTAAACCCGTGCTGATTCACAGAAAGAAGCTTTTCCGTTTCAAGGAAAAGTACTATATTCGAACTGAGAATATGCTCCAAAATTCTACATGAAACAGATGTCAACGATATTGGCCTGTAATTGTTGATTTGGAAAGGAACAAAATTCCTGTCCCAGCGGGATTAGAACCACCGACTCTATTGTTGTTACACCAGAACGCTACCACCTTAGCTACACTGGCAGATGCATCGTTTTAATTATTGCTACTTAGGTGGACTTCAAAGTCAATATTCAATACTTCAAAGTCAATATTCTCGAGAATTTTTGTGAGTTACGTCGAATGGCTTTGAATGATTGTTATTTGAGTTCTGGCCTTGACGTGCCATAAATAAAAAAAAATCTAAAATCCGACAGCCATGTGGTCTCCTTGTTAGATAATCTAGAAAGGAAAAAAAAAGTTCAAATGTTTGTTAAGCTTATGGGACTTAACTACGGGGTCATCAGTCCCGAAACTTACAAACTACTTATGAACTACTTACGAACTGGGACGGCACAAATATCCATGCCCGAGGGGGGATTCGAACCCCCGACCGTAGTGGCCGTGCTGACCGTGACTGGAGCGCCTCAGTCACCTCGGCCTAGAAAGGAAGTTAATGTTTCCGAAGGAAAAGTATTTAACAGCTTTATTTTTGGCCAGGGAGTCGCAGGACACTTTTACTCCGAATGGTGGGGTCATGGGTTCAAAAAGGTTGAAAAACACTGGTGTAAGAAATAGCCGAGATCGTGAAGGAAGTAAGGAGGCGGTAGGGTTAGGCAGCCCGGGTGGTGCTGGAGAGCGCAGCTGTGTGCACTTTGCGCTCCTCCCCCCCCCCCCCCCGGCGGGACTTTTTAACTGTTTTATAACGCACTTCCTCCCCTCTTCCGAGGGCCCCTTACAGTGCTGCGTGACTTTGGCCGAAGTTCGGCGAGCGCGGGGGGCGACTCGTTTGAATGTGCCTCTACAGACTGTGAAGTAATATTCCCTTTACTTTGGGCCGACTGTGACAGCATCAAGTTGGAGCAAACTTCAGGAGGGGGACTTAATGACAATGAAATGTCTCTCTGTTTGCCCGAGTCTACTTCTTGGGTTATGGCGCACAATGAAGAGCTGATCCCCCCCCCATCTCTCTCTCTCTCTCTCTCTCTCTCTCTCTCTCTCTCTCGTCGCCAAACCTCGTGACAGTTTGCCTCCAGCGTTTCAAGTGCACGAGTAATCGTCTTGCTGCGGATAGCTACGGGGATGTGTACACTGGAGAGAACACAGCATATTTAATAGACTGCGTGTTGTTTACAACATTCTCTTAATCGTAATTTATGAGTATTTCGGGTATCGCTTCTCTTCGCGCACAGATCACTCACCAAGTATCCATTTCTCCCCTTTTATGTAACTAGTTCCACCTACGAAGCTCAGTGGAAGCGTCGCTGACTACCACGCAGGAGTCTTGGGTTCGATTCCCGGCAGGGGACTGGGTGTTGTGTGTAGTCCTAATCATCATCTCATCATCATTGGCACGTAATCGCCCACGCGCCGTCAAATAGAAAGACTTACGCTCTGGCGGCCGAACTATCCCGTAAGGGAATTTCCCGGCCACGAAAGCCATATGCTCATTTCATTTCCATGTAACTAGTGTCCATATTCATGCAGCATTCTCAGAACAGTACCAGTCATGATAATACACTGTAAGAAGAAACAAACAACAAAAACATCAGTCTCTTATACTGAATGATACTTTCATTGAATACTTTCATTGAATTAGGAACACCATTTCGTTTATGTACTGCAACGAAGATATTGTAAGGTCCCTATGATCCTATATAATTCATTTTCTGTAATATTTCAGTTTCTATACGTTCTTTGTAAGCCGAAATAGTGTTTACACGGTATTTATAAAGTTACGTAAATTTTTCTAATAATTGATATTATTTCTGATTATTTGTACTGTTTCTTATTCTGCATTGTACGTAAGATAACAGTTAAGATATTCAATGTAGTTGATTTTGTGGATTGGCCACAGATATACATTGTCAGCGACGGGGTAGCCTTTGGAAGAATCGTTCGGTAGGAGAGTTAGCGCTCTGACTCCGAGAGAAGAGTAGCGGGCTGTAGCGCATAAGAGTTGGTTAGTAGCAGTAAGGAGAAGCTTTTCGTGAAGGAGTCGTTAAGTATGTGTTGCTCAATCTCATTTTTGTAATGCATGATTTTCCATTTCATTTCCTATAACGTTTCCCGACTTTACATTTATTTTATTATATACGATTTCTGATTTTAAATTTGCTTTCCACGTTCTCATTTTTGGATAGTTAGTTTCCTCTTCCTTTTTTTCTTATTCTTTGACTTCATTATTAACCCCTCACTCATGTTTGTATATTTAATACTATTACCGAAAACGTCATGATCCTGCATTATGCGAGCTGCTTAATTTCGTGTCTATTTTCGCTATGAAATTTGCTTTTAGTATTCACCTCACCAGATAACCTGTTCATCCGGCCACCGAACTTACTGATCTCCAACATATCTGTCTATTGATTTTTTTTTCCAAGTTTTCGAACATCTACCCGATTCAGGGTTAGAAGATTCCATGATCCGATCCGTAGAATGCTTGTTTTATTCTCCTTGATTACGACATCCTACTGAGTAGTCCTCGTCCAAAGATCCGAAGTGGGACTATTTAACCTCCAAGAACACATCATCATATCCAGTAGAGCTGCATGTCATCGGAAAAAATAACGACTGTACTATACCCTTCCTATCGACCGTTCGTAGTAATTGCATGACAAAGCCATGTTATCTGATGTTACAATGCCAGCTCATCATTCAGACCGTTGCCCCTGTAACTACTGGAAAGGCTGCTACCATCCTTCAGAAACGTGTGTCTGGCCTCTACACAGATACCCCTCCACTGTGTTTTCACCCACAATACGCCTATCTGCATCGTTGATGGATACACACAACCCATACCACCTCGATAAAGTCTGTGGCTAATGGAGGTGTATCTGTTACATATCTTTGATATATCGAGACAATATATTGTAACTTGCAACTCGAAGTACAAGGAACGTGGAAGGGCTGGAAGAAAGGTTTCGCCTTGTATTTAGCTTTCTAAGGTATTATTTTTACCTACTCATCAATATATAGTGCATTCGCAGTCAGTACTTGAAGTAGTTAAATTACAAGACTGAAAGGATTTATTCTCTAGGCAAGATTTCCAAAATTCAAGTTACAGACTGATTAATTTGAAAATGTTTGTTGAGCATTTCCAAACTACAAATATAGCATATCACAGCTATATGGTACAATCTTAACTCACCCTAATGAGCTTAGGCGGACGAAATACATACACCTAATTTTCATTTTTCGAAACTAGTATAAAAAGGGAGGCCCGACTATATATATACTGTATGTCAGAAATCATACAAATGTCCACGGCACTTTACACAACAATATTTTAAAAATAAATATCACCAGCTTATGAGTACACATAGATTAACAATGCTTTGGATTGGGCTAAATAATTTGCCTCTCGACAGAGAGATATATCGGTTAATTTCAATAAGCTAATACAATTGATTTACAAGAGACTGCAATCTGGCGGGCGATAGGTTGCAATCTACACCATACTTGGAGGTGACGAGAAAAGTGCCACTACAATAAATGACAAGAGATAACCATTGACGAGGTTAGTAAATCGCCAACATAGTAAGCAATAAGATGAGCGAGTTCGTATCACAGTCAGATAAAGTACAAATAAAAATAATTAGCAATTAGTTGGCACACCTTTCTACACGAGAACTTAGCTTAACACAAAAATGTCAGACGCAAATAACGTTAAATAAAATCGTAATTAGCCAGAAGATAAGGTACAATAGTATGCTTCGTGCACATATCTTACGGTTCGTTTACACAAAATTTCCACTAAGTCCCGAAAATTCCAACAGGGCAACCAGTCATATAAGATATCGAAAGAACGCCAGTAACGCAAACTCACAGGCGCTTAGAATTACACTCCGATGCACTCAAATTTCCGTACCGTAATGTGTAACACATGGAGAGAGGGATTGGAATCCACGCCAATAGGTACAACGAGAGGAGGGGGAGACACACGAGCACAATATGGTCTAACACTATACGAGCAACAGAAAAGAAAAGGCAACAACGGACTATCAGCAACCCCAAGTAAATGTTTTATACTTGCGCGAACGGCAAAGAAGAAAATATGCTCAATGAATTACTTAGGCACACTGAGTAACCGCAACGACGTGGAAGGATACCAACAAACCAGCAGATTCGACTGTTGAATACACTAAAATATATTTACAATAATAACAAGTTAAACAGCAAAATTGACGAGAACAGATTGCGACAGACGTAAGAAAAAATGTTTAAATGTTTGTTAAGCTTATGGGACTTAACTACGGGGTCATCAGTCCCTAAACTTACAAACTACTTATCAACTACCTTATACTAAGGACGGCACAAATATCCATGCCCGAGGGGGGATTCGAACCCCCGACCGTAGTGGCGGTGCAGACTGTGACTGGAGCGCCTCAGTCACCTCGGCCACCGCGGCCGGCCCGACGTAAGTCAGTAAAAAGGAAAGATCATACGGCTTGACAAAAATTGCAATAAGAAACGCACATCAACAAAAATGAAACTAAAACACTGTACCTTTGTAGTAACACCAAAATGTTTATTTGTATGTGAATGTTTAACTATGAACTACAATGCTGGGCAGAACAGAAGTTCTTGAAAGACGGATTATGAGAGAAATAATGGGTGCAATACAAACTGCACATGGTTGGGAAATGAGAAGCAGCAAGGAGATGAAAATATAGAGAAAATATCACAAGTAATGGCAAAGCAAAGATTTATCCGCTTTGGGCGTCTCTTCCGAATGAATAAGAACAGAATGACTAAACAAACTTTATTTCTGGAAAAAGAATTCAACAGTAGAATGGATCACAGAAGCATGAAAAGAGCTGGAAAGAAACAACATCAAAGAATCATAAATAGCATGACAGGAACACTTGTAAGCATAAAATACTGAATTTAGAAGGCTTTAAAGACAGAAAAAAATAAGAAAACAGGAACGACATGGAAACCAGGAAGGAAAAGACATCAGGGGGGGGAGGGGGAGATGGAGTATTGTAACAATAGGAAAAAACAAAGAAAGATGAGGAAATTGAGCTGTTTCGTGATCCTAGTTGGTCAATTTGAAGCTTTTAAAAAACATCAGGTTTTACTCCAGAGGGAACACTCAAGCCATGAATGCCGAAACCCGTCACACATTACGGAAGTCAATGTGTGGAATGAGGGGTGGAAGATCCACTTCCGAATCACATCGACTAGTTACAGAAAGGCAGAATGATATACAAGGCACAGCAGATCTGCAATAAACAGTATCCCCGAGAAAAAAAAAAAAAAAAAAAACACTAGTTACGCAAGGAGGATGCGAAAACTTGACTTGCTTGGTGAGAAGTGGTGTTACCGGACGCTGCCGGCGTCCCTCCTCCCACGTCTTTCCTCTCGCGCCATACAACGCAAAGTGGCCTCTCCCGCCCCAGTCGCCAAAGCTAGTAGCAGCCAGACCGCACCGTCACGAACCGTTGGTAGATAGCAGCGACGCCCTTCCGTCCGCACTGTCACCGAGGCCAATGAGAAAGGCAGGTCGCAGCGCGCACGTCGTGTCACATCAGGCCATGTTTATAGCTCACAGCTGCTCCGCGGCGGAGTAATCGCGGCGGTTTGGCAGTGCGCTGTTTCTCATAAGGTAGGGTTACGTGGGAAATGTTATAGGTGGCGGTGGCGGCCTCTCCGTTTTTACCAGCGGGGGATTTCCAAACCGCTTACCGGCATCTAATGGGACTTGTTCGGTGCGCCATATGTCTGGCCGCCAGGTGGGAACAGGGTGCTCAAGGTCACTGAGCAGCCTAAGCAAGGTAGTCCTGAGCGGCGCGATCGCTATCTCATTGGCAGGCCGCTGGGACACAGCCTCATAGCAGCGAGCCACTCAGCTAGCGATGGCGTCTGCTCAGGACTACCTTGCTTACGTGACATGACGTACACGCCGCGGCCTGTGTTTCTCGTTGGCCTCGCACTGTCACAATCTGAAGTCGCTGACCACCCAACTCCAGAATGTTCAAATGTTTGTAAACCTATGGGACTCAACTGCTGGGTTATTAGTCCCTATCTTACAAACTACTTAAACGAAGGTAAACTAACCTAAGGACAACATAAGCAGCCTTGTCCAAAGTAGGACAGCGTGCATCGCAGCACGGCTATTAAGTGCGCACGGGTATGCCGCCATGACTCACCCACCTTCAGCTAATTCCAGCACGATCAGCAATCCAAGTACAAGCGCAACCTGTGGCGACAACGGAAAACAATATCGGAAGTGCGTAGCCAAAAAACCTGAGACGTTACTACCTTTTCGTCTCATTGCGCCACTCACTCGCCATAGTCAGTTTTCACCAATTGTAAATGTTTATGACAAATTTTAAGCTTCTGAGTATTTCATTGTTCATAGAAACGACATCTGATGAATAAATTTGGGCATTACATAGAGACAATGTCAGTTGTTTTGGTTAATCTGAGAGCACGAATGAATGTCAGTTTATTTCATATTCATAATAGATGACATCAACTGCGAATGGGCATAGCTGAAAATGTGTACCCAGCCGGGATTTGAACCCGGGTCCCCCGCTTTCTAGGCAGTTTCACTGCCTACTACACCACTGGGGTCACAGTGATCACAGCACCTGCAAGAACTACATAAGCCCATTCGCAGTTAATGTCATATATTCTGAATATGAAAGAATAACAACTGCACGATCAGAAGTAACATTGCAAGTAATTAAATCAGCGGGCAAGGTAAGTTGCAAAAATTTTGCTTGAGCTGGTGGTAGCAGGTTCGAAGGTGTCTGATAGCTTAGGCGGGGTCGATCTTAATAAGCCATAGGGAGAAACCTGTGAAAGAAAGCGCCCACCCGCTTACAGCGATACAGCCAGTGGTACCTCGCCTTCTAGCAAACATGAAGACGCCAGTCGTTGCCCTGGCGGTAGTTATGGGTGGACGGAAGACCATGGAAGGAAGGAAGCTTATTCTTTAAAGTCCAGTGACAGCTTGGTCATTAGAGACGGTGCTAACGCTCCAGTTTTTGGGTAAGGATGAGGAAGGAAATCGGCCGCGCCCTTTGAAAGGAACCATCCCGACATTTGCCTGGAGTGATTTCGGAAAATCACGGAGGCCATTTTTCAGGCTGACCTGATGCGGTTGGGTTGCGGCCGTTGCTAATCTCGTAAAAATTTGGTAATATTGTGTAAAATTCGCAGTGAGCTGTTTAGTGGTTGTATCGACTAAATCAAGTGGGGAGTTGATTTGGTGTAAATTAGGGTCAGGACTGAGGCGCTCCAGTCACGGTCTGCACGGCCACTACGGTCGGGCGCTGGAATCCCCCCTATGGCATGGATATTTGTGCCGTCCTAAGTGATAAGTAGTTCATAAGTAGTTTGTAAGTTTAGGGACTGATGACTCCGTAGTTAAGTCCCACAAGCTATACAAACATTTGAATTTTAGGATTACTACCAATCACTTCCCATCAATAAGTCGTTTATGGTACCTGGCGTGGCGTGGTCGTAGTGTGGCACATTGGTCATTGTATCTAATTGATTTTTGCCACTAGCTCAAGATATCGGGCAATCGTTCCACAAGCTACTACATTTAGCATTTTTTTTTTTTTTTTTTTTTTTTTTTTGTTTTTTGTTGTAATTTGGGACTGAGGATGCCTTCAGTATTCGTGTGTGTGGTGATAGCTGTTTGAATGCTAATTGCTCACTTAAATCCTTCCCCCCCGATTGGCAGCAAAATGCTTATTTTTTGGCTGATTAGGAGACCAGATGTAACATTTTGTGTAATCATGTAGCACCGGGTTGGTGTGTTTTAAGAATTTGAGAACATTTGTATTGGAATAATTAGTGTGCCGTTTTACAATAACTTTCATAAGCAATAATTTGCATGAGTCACTTACATAATTCATGCAAATAACTAGAATTGCATTGTAGAATACTTATTTGTGTTAATATGCTGAAACGTCGGTTCATAACGATAGTGAACTATGCCAACTGTTTGTCACCCTCTACTACGCACATCTCTGCTCAATTCAGTGATAAAACAATGCTCACAGAAAAAAATATATTCCTGGTGTGCCAAATGAATTAGGATAACAGTGTGCTTTGCACGTATCAGGAAGTACCGAGTGATCAAAAAGTCAGTATAAATTTAAAAACTTAATAAATCACGGAATAATGTAGATAGAGCCGTAAAAAATTACACACATGCTTGGAATGATATGGGGTTTATTAGAACAAAAAAAAAAGTTCAAAAAATATCCAACAGATGGCGCTTCATCTGACCAGAAAAGGAATAAATGGCATAACAAATTAAGACAAAGCGAAGATGTTTTTTTACAGGAAATGCTCAATATGTTCACCATCATTCCTCAACAATAGCTGTAGTCGAGAAATAATGCTGTGAACAGCACTGTAAAGCATGTCCGGAGTTATGGTGAGGCATTGGCGTCAGCATCCCTAGAAATGTCGGTCGATCACGATACACTTGCGACTTCAGGTAACCCCAAAGCCAATAATCGCACGGACTGAGGTCTGGGGACCTGGGAGGCCAAGCATGACGAAAGTCGCGGCTGAGCACACGATCATCACCAAAGTGATCTTTCACGCGTCTAGCAATATGGGGTGGAGCCCCATCCAGCAGGTGTTTATCAGCCCGGCTGGGGTTGATGCGATTCTGTAACATATCGGCGTACCTCTTACCCGTCACGGTAGCGGTTACAAAACCAGAATCGTGCAGTTCCGATAACGGTAGATGTGTTAAATCCAACTCATACCGTGACTTTCTCGGCGTGCAGTGCAGTTTGCACGACAGTTCTAAGATTTTCGGTAGTCCAAGTTCTGCAGTTGTCGGTGGAGCGTGAAATGAGCTTCGTCGATCCACAATACGTTACTCAACCAATCGTCATCTTCCGCCATCTTTTGAAACGCTCACACCGCAAATGCCCTCCGCTTCACTAAATCGCCAGGTAACAGGTCATGATGCCGATGGATTTTGTAAGGATAGTATCGGAGGGTACGCCTAAGTGCCAAGCAAACAGTAGTGTATGGAACGCCGGTGGAACGTGCGACTGCATGAGCGCTGACTTCCCCGTCCATAGAGGACCCCGCTACAGTCTCCATTTGTTCCTGAACTGTCTCAGCAGCATAAGGGCTTGTACTCGGCACGACAGACCAGAGCCAGCTTCATAGTGTTTTTGTAAATTGTGTTCTGTGCTACCTCCGACTTGCTGAATTGCGCCTACGATAGCGGTGCCTGCTTCCGCCTCGTCTCAGCACACTGATTTTGGTGAGTTTTGCTGTGGCGTTGCGTGTGTGTGAGCGAATGAGTGTTGTTTGTGAATCCTCCTCCCCCCCCCCCCCCAGTAGCGTTAAATCATGTATAATGTAGGCTGGGAACCGTCCGCATTAATCCATGTAAAAGATGCATTTTTATTGTATTAACAAAATTGGTGCCCCATTTTGCTTGTTTTCTATAAGAATAAACAAGTCTAAATTCAGCATAATCCGTAAGTTGCCTATAAATAGTAGTTTTAGAGCACCTTCCCTCTTTTATTTAATATTGTTCTTCACAAGTGCTGAGAACTAGCTCAGATACAATTTTCGTATGTCTAAATTTCGTTGCGCCGTAAATGTTTTCTTAGCCACCTTTCTAAGATAGCTTTAATTGTGGTGGCTAGCTTATTAATGTCTGTGTGTAATAACGTGTGAGCTGCTATGTATATTGACCACTGTAGTATTAACTTCCTGTTATTGAAGTAATTTGAAACTAGTCAGTTCTCAGTTTGGGCCAGGGAACAAGGCTTTATAGAAGGGAGTAAGCGGTAGTTCAGACGGACCTTATTTGCTAATTATAGTGATAAAACAAAGCTCTTGTTACGTACAGTGGTCGACTTTGAAGATGGCCTTGTAAGCCAAAAACCAGTGAGCTATATGACTAAAGTCTGTGTACGAGTCTGGCTTCCGCCCCTGGGTGGGCGTCAGTGGCGGGTGCAGTCTGGCAGAGATGTGGGCGGTAGATTGCGCCTCCCCTCTGCCTGCGCGCCCTCACGCCTCTGGATCGCGGAGACAAACGCGACGGGAAGCGGACGGCGTGTCGCTATCACACCTGGCGCGCCATACTTCTCGCGCGCCCCTCGCTTCCTTATCTCGCCGCTGCGCTGCTGGGGTCCGGCGCGGCGTCGTCCGTTTGCAGCCGTCGCCTTTGTCGGCAGCCGGGTGGTTGCGCGTTCTTCGTCCCCTCTGCTGATGAGGTGCGGCTCTCCGAAACACGTCCAGACCACGTGTTAGCACCGGGCAGGGAGTAATGTTCTTAACATCAGAATTACAGAGGGGGAGGGGGCATCATAATACGAATAAAAGCTACTACAGTCCGATTTAAATTACTCGCTACTTGAAGTTTGTCACGTGGCGCTACTGTGTTGCCAAATAGGCAGCCGGCTACCGCTCGGCTGCGGGCAAGGAACAAACACGGGGTCCCGTAAAAAATGCTGTTAACCCGTGAAAAGGCGCACTATAAGCATTTCTCTCACACAGTTTCCATAATTATGCATGTTGAAAGACGACCGTGTGTAGTCTTCCCTTTTTTTTCATAAAATTGTAATTTATTTGCTGTCGCTAGATTAGCATTTAGTTAAATCAGAACCCCACTCTTTTGAAGGCATGAGGAATAGCATTTTTATTCCATGTTTTAAAGTATTAAATTCTAAAATGTTAGTTAATATTGCTAGGATTTTGTTATTTTAACAATTTATTATTGTCCCTGTGAGAATGTATACTTGTTTTGCTTTTAAGTGGACGTGCGAGAATCTAATGGCTGTCTGAATGTGGGTAGTGATAGCTCGCTTCGCATGGTTCTCTCTGGCTCAGAGTCGATAGTTAGTCGTTACCAACCACTGCTGCTGATGCGACCAAACAGGTTTCTACACCCTTTGGTTTCAAGCCAGCCGACAAGCCTTTTCTAGAGCGAGTATCGAGATCTCCTCTCCCTACCACCGCTGTTTTCTTGGATTTCCCAGTTTCCGGTAGCTTTCCCGCAGCTCCTGGCCGCTCAGGGATCACTTCGTGCTGGGATCGTAGTGAGGTAAGTTTCGTTCTTCTCTTGTGTCTTCGTAGATGGTAGTAATTCGTTGTCTAACATGTTTAACTTAGACTCTTGAACATAGATATATTTTTTTTAATATTCCTTCTGATTGTGTGTGGAAATGTGCTCTAGTTTTTCAATCAAGTGATTTCCAACAGATAAACACGGTGATTGTGTTACTAGTTGCAGTTGATAACGGCCTGGTATATTCAAACCTTTTGTGATTATATGTGAGTGTACTAACTCTGTGTAAATTCTTTATAGCTTTGTGGCGCCCGATTTCGAACAGACAATACATTCATTTTTGTACAGTGCATGTAATATTTTTCTTATCGTTTTCCTTCTGCGAGTAATAAATGTTCCACATGGTTGGTTCTTAGAAGAAAGCCTTCAGCTTCCACCATTATTTGTTCCATGCCCATCAGGCAAGTAGCTATCCATGTATCCTGATTTCCACTAACATTTCGCCGATCTTCTCTCCCCACCTATTTTTAATTTTGTTGTTTCTTCTCCGTACTTGTAGTGTGCTCTCAGTCTTTATCAGTAATTCTCTCCGAACCTTGTACAACCTCCTTCAATAGCTTGCTTATGAAATTCTAAGCACTTCTATCGGTTGCTTGCCGTAGTTTTTATTCCTATTTTTCCGTGTTTGTAATTATTTCACTTTTCCGGGTTTTGAGAGTGGTCTTCATCCGTCTCTGTAATCGCACTCAATCGCATGTTGCTGAATTTCAGTAGCTTCCTTAAGAAATTCTACGCAGTTCTAGGGGTTGTATGCCGTAGTTAATTTTCTTTATTTTTCGGAAATTTAATTTATACATTTTTATCGGATTTCCGAACCACGTGGGACCGAACTCCGACTTCAGGGGTTTGCAGCTAGTCACCTGAATTCACGCCACTTCTCAGAAAACCTGTGCCTAGATAGTTTACTCTCAGGTTGCAACTTAAGTCCGCCGTAATTTTGTGTAACGAATCCGATTTTTTTAACCACTTCACCTTCAGTGGAGTGCGATCATGTAACGTAGCCGTGTGTCGCCGGTAGCGTGTTTGCTCGCGGTCTAATCTAAATGCAACTTAACTTTGCTATACTAACGCACCATCTGAAATCAGGCTCGACAGACCAGAGCCTCTTCGCAGTTTTATTGTATATTGTATTGTGTGGTACCTCCGGGTTTGCTGAATTTTGCCTACGATATCGGCGCCTGCTTCTGCCTCGTTTCAGCACGCTGATTTTGGTGAAATTCGCTGTTGCATTGCGTGTGTGTGAGCGAATGAGTGTTGTTTGAAAATCCTCCCCTCATTAGCGTTAAGTTCTGTGTAATTTACGTTAATTTCAGTCCTGGGCATCGCCAGTATTAGTTCCTGTAAACGGGATGCTTTTTTATTGTATTAACAAAATTGACTCTCCATCTTGCTTGCGATTGACCTGAATAAACAAGTTCAGTATAATTTTGACTTGCCTATAAATTGTAGTTTTCGAGCACCTTTCCCCTTTTATTTAATATTATCTTTCACCAGTGCTGAGAACAAGCTCAGATGCAATTTTTTATGTATAAGTTCCGTTGCGCCATAAATGTTTTCTTAGCCACCTTTATGATATAACTTTAATTGTGGTGGTTTGTTTATTAATGTCTGTGTGTAATTTCGTGTGAGCTGCTACGTATATTGGCCACTGTGTCGTTAACTTCCTGTTATTAGAATAATTTGAACCAAATCAGTTCTCAATTTGGGCCAGGGAACAAGGTTTTGCAGCAGGGAGTAGCCGGTGGCTCACGAGGATCTTTTGCTAATTTTATAACAGTTAATTCTTATCTGGGAACCTCCTACCAGAATTAAGCTTTTATTTCGTACAGTGGCCTACTTTTAATGTTATTAACACGATAGCGCGGTGAGCTTCTCAGTACCTCCCTTATGCATTCATACCCTCCCCGTTCACCACACTTTCGCGTCGCTCAGTGTGCCTGTGACCGTGCAGTGAATCCGTTGTGCCACGGCGCCACAAAGTGCGGCATTTTGCTCATTCCACACCTATCGGTGTAAGTATATTTTTTTAAATTTTTTTGTTATGTAAATGTTTATTTCTTGCTGTATCATATTTTAACAAGCGGAAGGTAATTTTATTTTTAGTCATTATGTTCTTTATTATATACAGATTACAATAATCACTATGGATGACTGACAAACAAAACAAATACTTGCATGGCTGGAAGACCCTGATTTGGACGAAGTATGTGTATTCCATCCGGATGATACAGACGACAATCGTGTAGACAATCCTGCTCCGATATTGATAGTCCCCATCATATAGATATGGACCCAGTGGCTTTTGTGCGCTTTATCCAAATTGGAATATTAGACGGTCTAAAAAGGTATGTACTTTCTGTCACAAATCACTCTGCACTGAGCATCTGACATTCATGTGCAAGGGATGTGATGAGAGACACAACTCTCTAGATACTATGAAAGACTGATTAGTTAAATATATGAAATTTTTTATTTTACATATTGAAACGTGTCCATAAAAAATTATTTTTGTAAGAAAATGTCTAATATTGTGCCTCCTGTTTTGTATCGAGTAACTTGCTTGCAAGAAAATGTATAATATCGCTTCTACTGTATGTATCGATATGTGTGAAGTTTCATCTTTGGCAAAGATCATGTATTGCATAGCATTGTAGCTCGCGCTGAGAGAGAGTAGCACTAGTGGTTCAGCTCGCTTAGAGAGCGGTTGGGTTGTGTGTATGGCTCCGATGTAGAGCAGAGGCTGCTTTGCCAGCAAGACAGAAGTTGTATTATGTAGGTAATGTAATGCTGATTATTAATAATAAGTAACTTGACCTTTCTTTCCTGTTTCATTTACGTATTTAGAAAATTAACCCACTTCCTTCATTTGATAATTAGTTATTAGAGGATTTAAAGTGCAGTATTGATTTGAATAATATTGTTGAACAGATTTCGTTATTGGTGCCACAGTAAATGATAGTTAATTGACTACGATACTAAATTTCAATAATCAGAAACTGATCTGCATAAAAATTTTCACAGTTAAGCATTAAGAAAGTGATTTGTGGTTTTTTAATATCTTTCTCGCAGTCAAAATTTTTGAGTGTAGTCAGTGTCCGTTTCAAATGGTGACTTGTCACAGTCGTTCTTTGTTTAAAATATCCGTTGCGCACATAATCAGTTTAATGCACTGTTTCTTATTTAATAGTATATACATCAATATCAGGGCCATAATTAAACCAAATTGCTGTGTTAATGAACAATTTGCTGTCTGATTTAACGATAGGTTCAACATCCACAACACACACACAGCTTTTAATATATTAGATTCGTTATAAGTGCCTTTTTTTGTTACTTATACCTTAATAAATACTACGAATCACGTAGATAAGTACCTTTCATTTCATATATTCATTATTTATTATAGTATTATATTTCCTTTTTCTAAAACATACGATTTAAATACCGTGAGCATTTTATTCCCGCGTGCCAAATCGGGTAACTTTCTAAGGCGCGCCTTCGCACGGGTTAATATTTCTTTACAACTCGCGATAGCGTAGCAAGAGACCTCCAAAAGTTACTTGAGAAATGCTTTTAATACTATCTTGTAACGTGATACAGTGTAGTAAGAGATCGCCAAAATTTAATATTCGGAGCCAGCGTTATCCGCTGCGTAATAAAATCTATTTAATTAGTGGACCAATAGAATATACATTGTAGTTCAGGGTCAAGTAGTTTATCATTCAAGAGGTTCCGAATGGTGACTGCCCGACAGGGGAAATAAGTGTTAGCGCCCTGGTGTTCTAGTAGTGTAAATAAGGGAATAAAGTAGATAATTTCGCTCTCAGGATGTTATAAAAACAGGACTGTCAGATTTCAACATCAGAATTACAAAGGGTGGGCAGCATAATATGAATAAAAGCTACTATAGTCTGTTTAAAATGACTCGCTAGTTGCCGTTTGTCGCTTGACGCTACGGTGTTTGCTCGCCGTCGAGGTTCGAGTCCTCCCTGGGGCATGGGTGAATGTGTTTGTCCGTAGGTTAGTTTACCTAGGTTTAAGTAGTTTGTAAGCTACGGACTGATGACCACGCAGTTTGGTCCGATAGATTTACAGACATTTGACCATTTGTTTGCTACGGTGGTGCCTCATAGGCAGCAGGCTACCACTCATCTGTAGGAGACGAACAAACATAGCGAGTCACTTAAAAAATATGAACGTTTAACGTGCGACAGTGTAGTAAGAGACCACCAAAATTTAATTGCCGCAATGCAGAAAGCTCTGTCGAAAGCTTATTTTCAGTGATAATTGAGTGAACTGCAGCAGAAGACGCATTTTGTATTGCTCAACTTAATTTCATGTTGTAACCTAACCACACATGTTGTACTATGTATACGCCACAACGGCGTTCAACCATCTCCAGCAGACCAAAAAAATCATGATTTGTTCGTTCATGCCGAATAAAGATTACGTCTGTAAAAAACTCAAACAGAAAAATTTCAGATACAGCCTACCTGAAAATATCCTCACACTGGCTAGTGATTCACGAACTGCCGTTTAAGAATCAATCAAGAGTGGCGCTTGGCACTTAATTGCAGTTTTTTATCACACAAGCATATTCTGAGAAAGAGAGAGAGAGAGAGAGAGAGAAAAGGAATCATAAGATGAAAAATAAGAGCGAGTAAAATGTAAATACTTTTTTATTGAAGACAAGAGCCAAGATCGCTTTATATTTTTTATTAAGATTACCCGTTTCGGCAGTTTAACTGCTATCTTCGGATCTTAGATTTCTTTCTTATTAAGATCTATTACACCCACATTTACTCGCCAACTGTTGGCTTGTCAACATATAAATAAAACATGAACGTCAACATTCTGTAATAAGGTGGTGTCAATAAGTTGGTGAGTAAATGTGGTTTTAAAAGCTTTTCATAATAATGTTGTGAAGAATAAAATTTAAGATCCGAAGATGTCAGTTAAACTGCGTAAACCGGTTATCTTAACAAAAATTAAAAAGCGATCTTGGCTCTTGTCTTCAATACATTGATTAAAAGATCGCCCCCAAACATGACAAACCATTATAAAAAAGCAAATACTATTATAAAACAATTGCAGTATGGTATTAGAACGTAAACAATTACAAAGTTAATAAAAACAACAATTAAGTAATTTTGATGTAGAAATGAAAATACTCATACAGACGACTCAATCCGGAGCTGCGTGCACTGCGACAACGTTAATAACATAACGCAGAAAACAGCTTTGGTCGCATTACATCTTTATTGGTTGAGCTGTTGCATATCGATTTCGGCCACTGACTTGCCATCTTCAGTGATAGAAAAGAAGCAAATTTGCTTTTCTAGCACTGAAGATGGCGACTCGGTGACCGAAATTCATATTCAACAGTTCAAGAAATTAATATATCATGTGACCAAAGCTTTTTCCTTCATTAATAATTACGTGTTTCCTGGCTCATACTATACACCCAGTAATAGCCCTGAATTCGAACCTTCAGAGAGCTTGTTTTCATGTAAATCATACGAAGCTTCTCTAGGTAAGCCGATAACTTGTTCATGCTACATTAAATCGCGGCTTGTACGAAAGGATTCATTTGTGCATGTTAAAAAAAAATGTTTGTATAGCTTATGGGACTCGACTACGGGGCCATCAGTCCCTAAACTTACAAACTACCTATGAACTACTTAATACTAAGGACGTCACAAATATCCATGCCCGAGGGGGGATTCGAACCCCCGACCGTAGTGGCCATGCAGACCGTGACTGGAGAGCCTCAGTCCCCTCGGCCACCGCGGCCGGCATTTGTGCATGAATATGTAATTCGTTAGCTCCGTTGTCCGTGTCTTCTTTCTTTATGGTTATCATTAAGTGATCGAATATGAAATTAAAACTGGCAGACCTATAAATAGGCAACGAAGGAGATCAAGAGAAAGAGCCAGCCACAGCCAAGGAAATGAAAATGAACTGACCAGTTGTTGTGTCAGTTTGGCAACGGGGAACGCTTCGAGCGTTACGATGAGCGATCTGATTGTAGAAAAGAAGTCCAGTGCGTCAACTATCAACTAACGAGTATTTTTAATCTGTCTATACACTTATCATTCGACTGGAAGAGCTGCTATAAAACGACAAACATCTGTCATTTCCAAAGTCACACATTTCCATTTTATTCCTTAAAGACAATTTCCATCTGTTTAATTGTTTAATTGTCATTACCTGAAGCAAATTTCCTAAATCAATTAGATTGCAATAACCTAGTTAACGACGTTCATACTCAAATTTTCCAGTCACTTCAATTAAATCACAGTAACTCAGACTGGACGCAACATGCCCACAAAACAAACGCAATTAACCATTGGCAAATGAAAGTATTAAAAAAAACGATATATACACTTAATAACAACACCAAATCAAAATTAAAGGCTTGAGAGAATTTTAAATTTTTGCCTAGAGATAAACTATTACATAAACAGTTTACAGTAATCACAGACTCTTTTCAATGACAGTCGGTAAGCTACCATATTACAATCAGCTTCTTCTGTGCGCAAGTCGTAAGATCACATTAATAACACATGCTATCAAGTCTATCATGCAGATAGACATCTCGCAGCAAGCAAGGAATAAAAAGACGAATATGACAGTCCACTGGCACTGGCAAGTAATGTGGTAATGCTCGCTACACACATGAGAGCGGAGCAGCAATTAAATCACGAAAGGGAAAGTCAATACACCATCAGCATAGTTTGAAATGTCAGATTATAAATGTCTCCAGTTAGTCACAACACATTCAAAATAACACAGTAATTGTGCCACTTCAGACAGCTGTACTTCCAGGCCAAGGCAATGATACGCTCGCAGCACTAGCCGGCCTCAAACCAGAACATGCTGAGACCCTCACCCCAGTGGTCCGGGTTCCGATCCAACATCCCAAACAACACCACGCGGTGCCTTTCAAGAACAACTCGCGACTCACGAAACCCTTCAGCGTAATAACGCTCTTCGTGTATAACACCCGCCATAAGTCACAGATCACACTCCAGCCCTTTCCGAGCTCCATTACGATACAGCTCGTGCCGCCTCTCGTGCACCACCGCCCGCCAAAGATTCCCGCAGTGACTGTCGAAACAGGCAACAATTGCAAGGCAATTCCAGGTCGCCAACTAAATCTCTTACAAAGAAAGATACCAACGAGCCAGCATAGCTCAGTTTTTATTATTAATGGAAACGGGATAACACGGGGCAATATCACTAAAAACGCGGATTAAAAGCAATATAACATTTCATGTTCATCTCTCGAAACCAGGCGGCACGACTCAAAGAACACTGAGCAGTATACTAAATCTTATTTCAGTTTGGCACCACTGTCAGCAGTACACAATTGACGTACGAAGTCTTGGACGTTAACTTGCAGAATATTATGCACTGAAGAGCCAAAGGACAGCGCTGTGGTCTGCAACGCGTAGCCGGCCGCGGTGGCCGATGGGACTGATGCGCTCCAGTCACGGTCTGCACGGCCACTACGGTAGGGGGTTCGAATCCCCCCTCGGGCATGGATATTTGTGTCGTCCTTAGTCTTAGCTAGTTCATAACTAGTCTGTAGCACTTATGGGACTTAACTACGGGGTCATCAGTCCCTAAGCTTACAAACATTTGAACATTTGATTTTTGCAACGCGTATATAAGACAACAGGTACCCACCACAGCCATTGGATAGGATACTGCTGCTACAACAGTAGGTATCTCTATTTGAGAGAGTTATAGTCGGCGCAAAAGAGGTGTAACACGCCGCCTCCGAGTTTGCAATGAGGTGGGAATTTTACCCGTACGACCATTTCACGAGTGCACCGTCAATTTCGGAAATCCGGAAGTCAAGTTTCCGACAACGCTGCGACCGGATAAAGATCCTAGAAGAAAGTGACCAACGGCGATTGAAAATCGGTTAACATGACAGAAGCGCATCCCCTTCGCCAACTGATGCAGATTTCAATGCTGGACCATCAACAAGTGTCAGCGTACGTACCATTCAACCAAACATCTTCGATAGTTGCGATGGAGTGGCCGAGCGCTCTAAGGAGCCTTTCTGCAGAGCGGACAGTTGTTAGTCGTCGGAGGTTCGAGTCCTCCCTCCTCCCTCGGGTATACGCGCGCGCGCGTTTGTGTGTGTGTGTGTGTGTGTGTGTGTGTGTGTGTGTGTGTGTGTTTGTTAGTTAAAGTTAGTTTAAGTAGTTTATAAGTGTAACGACTGATAACCGCAGCAGTTAGGTCTCTCAGATTTACAAACAAACGTTTAGTCAACGATGTTGTATTTCGGAGCCAGACTACTCGTGTACCCTTGCTCACTGCACGACACAAGGCCTGAGCCTGTCACCATCGACATTGGACCATTAATGACTCGAAACTTTCCGCCTGGTCTGACGAGCCGCGTTTTTTCGATTGTATCGAGCGCATGGACGTGTACGGATGTGCAGACAATTTCATGATAGCATAGATCCTCCATACATGCAGGGGACTGTTAAAACTGGTAGATACTATGTAATAGTGTGGGAGATGTGCAGTACGATACGTCTGGACAAGACGGGTGACACGTACGTACGCATGCCTGCATCCGTTAATATTCATTATGCATTACGATGGGCATTCCAGCAGAACAATGCGGCACCGCACACGTCCAAAATTGCTACAGAGTGACCCCAGCAGAATATTATTAGTAGTTTAAATGCCTCAGCATGCGACCAAACCCCTCCATACATGAACATTTCGACGTGAACTGATTTGACATACTTTGCAACGTGTTGTTCAGAAGAGATCTCCACCCCCTGGTAACCTTACGGATTTACGGACAGCCCTGTAGGATGCGTAGTGTTAGTCCCATGTGACACCATTTCAAACATTAATCGAGTCCATGTCGTATTGCGGCATCGTGGCGGTGCTGCACGATATTAGTCAGGTGTATCAGTACCTTCTGATCTTCAGTGCACCGGTTTTGCTACAACGCTTAAAACAATTGTTGAAATGCGTGATCCGATAGATTTTCAATGACGCCTACTCCGCAGTGCGTTGTGATTGGGACTATCTCTGATGAAAAATATTGCACTGGTTCACGTTTTACTACCTACAATATCCTCGGCAATAGCGAAAAAGAGAAAGAGAAAAAAAGGAAGCATAGGGTTTTACATCACGTCAACGATATGATCATTATGTATGGAGCTCAGGGTAGAATTTACGGGTACGAATGGAGAAGGATATCGGTCGTGATTTAGAGAAATCACAGAAAATCTAAACCTGGATATTCGTAGGTGGATCTGAAACACCGTCAGCCCGAATACGAGTCTAGTATCTTTTCCTAAAAAATGTATAGTCAACCATCAGCTATTTATTGTATTTAAAACTTTACCGGTTTCGAACATTATCCATCTTCAGAAGAGTAGAATTAAACAGGCCGATTAATAACTACATAGTTGATCTGATAAACTTTGCTGAGATCTAGTATCTTTCCTCTATGACACCTCATTCAGTCTGTCGGTAATAGCTTACTCAAAACGAGGTAGAACCTCATTTACACAGAAGAATTATCATCTTCTGGATGTTCCAGTTCATTTTATTTCCGTGTTTGAAAAGATAAACTTGAGAGGAACTTCGCTTTATACAAAACACCTGTTGTAATTTTTAAAAAAATCTTGCATAAGGCGGTATTTCCACCAGTTTATGGTGTGCGAAACTGGAAGATAACTTATAGTAACCGACGATCATGAAGAAGCATGTAACTACTACTGCAAAAAACGACTGCAAAGCTCAACACTCAGTTCAATAATAACATTTCCTTTAAAAGTACCGCACGACCTTAACATTGACGGAAGGCTACAGTTGTTACACCTTCATAACGGATGGCAAAGCTGCGGAAGAAGTGATGTCACGATTATACACTCTGACACTTGATGACTAATTATGTGGTTTGGTCAGATAACCATATTTCCTACAAAAATCCGGGTTTATGTATCGAAAACCCCCAAAACATTTGAGTAGAGAGAGAGAGAGAGAGAGGAGGGGGGGGGGGTGCATCATAAAGTATTGCGCAAACTTAACGGTTGAAAGTACACAATAATAGAAGCAAAAATGTTCCAGCAAACATTTTAACCATTTGCGAGGTAATTACGAATGTATGGCTCAAGGCCGCCACTGACGTCATTGTAAACATTGTCCTAGTTAGTACACATTAATTTGAAATTTAGGCTTTACTTTTAAAATTTACATCGCATTTTGTTCACATTTCACTGAATTTATTGTAAACATCGTGCTATTTAGTACAAATTAATTTGAAACTTAGACTTTACTATTACGTGTTAGATCGCATTCAGTTCACATTTCATATACAGGATACTTGTTAAATAAGGTGTTCGAAGTGTCTTTCTTGCATCTGGAAGCAAAGCCATGCTCGTCTTTGCAATGAATCACGAATTCTTACGAAAACCCCTGAATCATTTCGAAATTCTTGACAATCGTGTGCAACTCCCTGCTCCACTTCTTCAGCCGTGTTAACGGTGTGCAGTAAACTTCGCTTTTGAGGAGACCACAGACTCAAAAAGCCTAAGTGATGTGACGTCACTATTCGCCATAACGCCGGCGGTCTACACAGGTCGCCGCACCACTCCATGAAGAGGCCATAAGTCATTCGACAATACTTCGTCCGCCGAGGGAGCCTGCAGTCTCGTTACCTCTCTGCCTGCACCGCGCGCTGGCCAATCGGAAGACAGCCAAGATATGCCGCACACCACAGCCACGATAATCATTATCGGAGTCAGTAAGAAACAAAGCTATAAGTGCTACTTTGCCAGGTGATCCGACGACAGCGAGCTCGTAGGCTACGTTAGCACAAGCGGTAATACTGCTGACTGATGTAGCAGTAAAGCTAAACCGAACTGTCTCATTAGAATTGTACAACCACAAGCACATACAAGTTGAAGAGGGTAAAGTCAAGTTACTCCGTGATAAACAGTATTTCTTGTATCACGACGTAACCTCAACTCAAGTGTTCCACGATTTTACCAGCATATGGCACAAGCATGCAGGACCCTAGGAAGCCTTCTCACGCTATCTTTCGGGCGGTCAAGGAAGTTTTAGACATGTGTCACACACAGGCAGTGAAGACGCTAGTGATCACATCAGTTTCGTATATGCAGGTGTTCCAGAGTATAAGTTCCATTTTAACACCAGTAAAAGGTAAAATATGTATCATTCATATATAAAACAATGCGGCGCATTCGTACAGGGATGAGGCTTTGCGCATGGTGAAGAATGAAGGATGCACAACTTACAAGGCTAGTAAATGTTTTGATATCCCGCGGAGTATACTTAAGGATTAACACGAGACTTTTCATATGATCCAGAGAGTACAACTCTTTCGAAAATTGGAAAGCCATTCGTTATACCACCTGAACTTCTCGCTGCAACTTACCAAGAATGTTTCCAGACCGCCATTATCTGCAATAGCTTTGCAAAGACTCGGATTTTCTCCTACAGCAGAGATGCAGTTTCTGATTATGCTCTATCCCCTTCCTTTGTTATACAATCACAGAGTTATCTGATAACAAGACAGTTATTGTGGAACACGTTCTAAAACTCCCAGTGTGCCAAAAATAGCGTGAAGAAGTAAGACGTGATTCTTCTGCAATAATAATTTCACCAAATCACAAAAAGCCATCGACATCAGGATCACGAATTGCGAAGAAAACAGTAAACAAGGCTACTCCTAGGTCTATACCTAGAACAGAGAAAAATGATGATAGTGGATGTGGTGCATGTGGTAGTTCATACGCAAATGATGCCAAGAAGAAGAATGGAGACGAATGGATCGAGTTCTAGTTTTGTAATGTCTTACATCATGTGAAGTACCTGAAAGTTTTAGATAGTGTTTATTTTATGTGAGACGGGTGTGAGGACTCCGTGACTAACAACGACTCAGTTGACTCAACACAAGAGCTGAAATTCTGCTTGTACATAATTTCTGATTTTTTTTGTTTTTGTTACTATTTTCTACAGTAGAATGTTTCAAAATTATCAATAAAAGATAACATATACTTCTAGATATGATTTGAACATTTACATTAGAGGCCGCGTAGGAGTAGCCTAGAGGTCTGGAGCGCCACGTTACGGATCGCGAGGCCTCCCGCGCCGGAGATTCGAATCCTCCCATGGGCATGAATATATATTTTGTCAGGTTAGTTAAACTAAGTTCAAGTGACTTTATATAGGACAAACAGGTCGAAATTTCAGTATTAGATATCACTAGCACTCGAGATTAAATGATAATAACCCGCCTACATTTTTATCCACCTGAAAAACGATAAACACAGTGCAGAACGAATGGAGGTTGCAATGAAAATTTTACACATCATCCCTAAAGGTCTAATAATGAACATCCTAGAAGAGATAGATATATATGTATATATACACACAACACGAGACCCTGATGATATTTTAAATGAACAATCTGATTTTAAAAACAAAAATTTTGTCGCTAATTTTATTGATTTCTTGACCAAAGACAAGACAAGATAAATACGACCACTGACAAACCACAGACTATATCACACACATATCGATCACAAAGATGATTAAAATATCAATCATAACGGAACCTTCCACATCAATCATATTATTCAACATCTTTGCATGTCTGCAAAAAAAAATTTAACATGGATAGCGAATAATCACAACCCACAGATCACAGACATTTAAACCACAGTATAAATTTTACCGTAGCAACTGCCTACTGTAAATATCTTTGGCCAACTGTCACAACATCATGATAAAAATATATTATATATATATATATATATATATATATATATATATATATATATATATATAATTTTATGTAACGATATTTGTATAACGCCACATAATGTGACACAAATGTTCACATTATCATGAAATAAGCAGCAAGACGTTGCCAAGGATGTCAAATGTTCGTTAATAAAAAACTTTATAACGAAAAAACAGGCATAACTTAAAAGTATATATACCAAAACGATAATTATTATATAAAAATTTTGTGTATTTCGCAGATTGTCTGATGATGGCTAATTGAGCCGAAATGGATCCATAACAGCATTACAATAAAAAACTTCATAGCAGCATATTGGTATAATTACATGATAAGTTCAAGTAGTTTGTAAGTCTAGGGACTTATGACCAATGTAGTTCGGTCCCACAGAATTACAAACTTTTGAACATTTACATTAAAAACTAGTTTCCAAAGCTTAAAAGGTCCTCTTAATGAAAAATAACAAACGATCAAGGAATAACTTGAAACTCTCACGTCATTGCTAGAATACCACGTTGTTACCTAGTTCTACCACAAAAATTAGGAACTTAATTGTAAGAAATAACAATTATATTTGTAATATATATATATATATATATATATGTGTGTGTGTGTGTGTGTGTGTGTGTGTGTGTGTGTGTGTGTGTGTGTCAGACATGCTTTGTAGGGCAACCCTCTTTCAAGTGATATAAATAAAAATAACCATTTGATCAAATAGATAATATCCACAGTCTTGACCGCAAATTTATTAACAGTGATGACCGGTTTCTACTCATTTCTGAGTCATCTTCGGATCTAAAAGTAACAGAAGATATAATACATTTGTGAACAGTTAAAATATGAAATCACTACGACTTTTTACCTTTAATACCTACCATTTTCATGTTTGTCAACAGTTGTAACAGCCATCACCCAATATAACCTTTCAATCTACAACTTTTTATTTTATTTTATAAATATAACAGATGTGTAACAATTCCCCAGTATTTCATCAGAACAAAGATCAGCCATTACATAAAATGTATTGATTGTATCGTGTATTATTTTTTTATATTAAAAAAGTTAAATGAACAAAGGATAATATGGAATCAAAAATGTTCAAATGTTTGTATAACTTATGGGACTTAACGACGGGGTCATCAGTCCCTAAACTTACAAACTACTTACGAACAAGCTAACACTAAGGACGGCACAAATATCCATGCCCGAGGGGGAATTAGAACACCCGATCGCAGTGGCCGTGCAGACCGTGACTGGAGTGCGTCAGTCCTCTCCGCCACCGCGGCCGGCAATATGGAATCGACATAAAAAAAATTAATACATGATACAATAAATACATTTTATGTAATGGCTGTTCTTTGTTCTGATCGAGTACTGGGGAATTGCTAGACATCTGTAATGTTTTTAAAAAAAGTTGTAGGTATCTTTGTCAAAATTTTAAAAAGTCATGATATTAATATAACTTCCTACAGTATTATAATTTTGTAAAATGTATAAAACCGAAGTTGTGCAACTGTATATCTACGTAAAAATACGATACAGTGTAAATCAATGCCATCTGCCAGATGTTTATGTAACTAGTAGCCTGAAAAATACATCTTGTATATTACCGGCGCCTGGCTTGTATCATGGAACTATGTTACTTGTTAACTGTGCTTCAGTATGACGTTAGCCACCTTGTGGCTCACTTATCTACAACAATTAGTGGAGCTAAAATTCAAAAACATAATTTTAAATACAATGCTGTTCATGTACAAGACACTGTCAGTGAATTTTAAGCAGCAATGCCTGATTTTAGTTGCTGTTCAACAATATTTTAACCAACAAGTATCATATATGTGCAACAACCAATCTGATTTTCTTCAAATTTTGCACCGCATTTTTTTTATCAAGACTATAGATATTGTCTATTTAATCAAAAATATTTAGACCGCCTCCCTGACAACATGTCAAATAACAAAAATAACCATTCTAAAGTTCTTGAGTTTCTAACAGAGAAAGCTTAGTATCACGGAGTTACTTGACCTTACCCTATTCTCTTTATTTGTAATAAACGTATACGTATAAGGCCCTTCTACATTCCTACCATGGCGCTGAATTTATATACACCGATGGCTCCCTAGTCGATGGCCATGTTGGGTATGCCTATACCCACGGCCGGCATGTAGAACAACATTCATTGCCCTGTGGGAGTAGTGTGTTTACAGCGGAACTTGTCGCCATTTGGCGGGCCCTTGAACACCTCAGAGCCTGCCCCGGGGAGTCTGTGGTTATCTGTACTGACTCCCTGAGTGCTTTGCAAGCCCTTAACCAGTTTCCCGAGACATCCTTTGGTACGGTCCATTCAGGAAGCTGTATACAGACTATGTACATCTGGTCGCACTGTAGTCTTCCTTTGGACTCCGGGACACATTGGAATAAAAGGAAATGAACGTGTTGACCAACTGGCGAAGGAGGCCACTACCTCAACTATCCTGGAAATCGGTCTCCAGGAGAGAGATCTCCGGGCGGTGCTCAATCGGAAGGTTTTAAGCCTTTGGAATAGAGAGTGGGCTGAATCGAACGCACCGAATAAGCTCCGTGCTGTTAAGCCTACTACGGCAATGTGGAGGTCCTCCCTACGAGCTTCTCGTAGGGAGTCCGTTGTACTCTGCCGACTACGCATTGGTCATACGTGGTTAACACACGGCCACCTATTGCGTCGAGAGGGCCCACCAGTTTGCCGTTGTGGCGCCCAGCTGACTGTGGTCCACATACTGTTGCATTGTCCGTTTTTAGCCGCTTTGCGGCAGTCTTTTAGCCTACCAGATTCGCTGCCATCAGTTTTAGGTGACAATGCCTCCTTGGCTACTACTGTTTTAAATTTTATTCGCGCATCTGGTTTCTACCCTTCCATTTAATGGAAGGCGCTTCTGAGTGATTCACAGACCCTCATTTTTACACTGTTTTTAAGTTACTTGATAGCCTCTACCTTTTCGGTTGAGTTGGTTTTTTAGTGTGTACAGCATGGCTCGCTCATCCGTTATTATCTTAGTGATCAGCCGGCCATAGCATTCTGCTGTGAAATTGTATTTTTATCCCTTCTGTACACTCCTCTGTGTATAAGTGTAGTGTTTGTCTTTATTTTACATTCAAGGAATTCTCAACTCCTTGTTCTCTGTGTTTTCGTTCTCTCACGTGTTTCATCACTGCCTGGAACAGGGGACTGATGACCTCGTAGTTTGGTCCCCTATAAACAACAACACCAACAACAACAACAAATCTTTCAGACTTTGTCCACATCCTTGCCAGTCATGACCCACCTCCTTCTACTATAAAACTACGAATTTAGATCAGGTCTTCAAGGAGGTCTAGATAAGGGTCCTCCTCGACCTATTCATCTTCGAGCGTATCTGTGCGTTAGACGCCTTCTCACAGCAACAGAAACATGTGCCGGAGCTCCATCATGCCTGTACCACATACTTCGGCGTTGCTGAAGGGGAACATCCTCCGTCCATTAAGTTTTGGTGGAAGAATGAGTGGCCTAATGAGTTGATGACCTAGAACCCTAACCACACATTCAGTGAGAAGCTGGCCCATGAACAGCATGTGGTTTTATTTCATTCCACAAAAGTGTATTATGATAATTAAAAACGCTATCGCGCGTGAGTCCCGCTTCGTCCGTAAATAAAATGTTATATGTGAAACAAGAGTTGGCACCATAATTCGTAATTATCTCGCAAACGGCTTGTTTGTTTACTTGTACAGTGACGCTTCTATTATCGTGTTTGCGCCATCCTGTTTGACACATACTCATTGTGTGGCTAACCCCATGAACCACAGACATTGCCGAGGTGGGGTGGCTTGCGTGCCTCAACGATGCAGATAGCCGTACCGTAGGTGCAACCACAGCGGAGGGGTATCTGTGGAGAGGCCAGACAAACGTGTGGTTCCTGAAGAGGGGCAGCAGCCTTTTCAGTAGTTACAGGGGCAACAGTCTGGATGATTGACTGAGCTGGCCTTGTAACATCAGCTAATGTGGCTTTGCCACACAGCTACTGCGAACGGCTGAAAGCAAGGGGAAACTACAGCCGTTACTTTTCCCGAGGACATGCAGCTCTACTGTATGGAAATATGATGATGGCATCCTCTCGGGTAAAATATTCCGGAGGTAAAATAGTCCCCCATTCGGATCTCCGGGCGGGGACTACTCAGGAGGATGTTGTCATCAGGAAAGACAATACTGGCATTCTACGGATCGGAGCGTGGAATGTTAGATCCCTTAATAGGGTAGGAAAATTAGAAAATTTAAAAAGGGAAATGGATAAGTTGAAGTTAGATATAGTGGGGATTAGTGAAGTTCGTTGGCAGGATGAACAGGATTTCTGGTCAGGTGAGTACAGGATTATAAATACAAAATCAGTTGGGGGTATCACAGGAGTAGGACTAATAATGAATAAGAAAATAGGAATGCGGGTAAACTACTATGAGCAGCACAGTGATCGCATTATCATCGTCAAGATAGATACGAAGCAAACATCGACAACAGTAGTACAGGTTTATATGCCAACTAGCTTTGCCGATGAGGAGGAGATCGAAGAAATATATGAGGAGCTAAAGGAAATTATTCAGACAGTTAAGGGAGAGGAAAACTTAATTGTGATGGGAGACTGGAATTCGGTAGTAGGAAAAGGAAGAGAAGGAAAAATAGTAGGTGAATATGGATTGGGCAGGAGGAATGAAAGAGGAAGTCGCCTGGTAGAATTTTGCACGGAACATGATTTAATCGTAACAAACACGTGGTTTAAGAATCACAAAAGAAGGTTGTATACGTGGAAGAGACCAGGAGACACCGGAAGGTATCAGATAGATTTTATAATGGTAAAACATAGATTCCGGAACCAGGTTTTAAACTGCAAGACATACCCAGGGGCAGATATAGACTCTGACCATAACTTGTTAGTCATGAACTGTAGGCTGAAACTGAAAAAACTGCAGAAAGGTAGGAAAATGAGGAGATGGGACTTAGACAAATTGAAGGAAAGTGAGGTTCTGGAGAATTTCAGAGGGAGATTTAGGCAACAATTGACAGAAACAGGGAGAAATAAAACAGTAGAAGAGGAATGGGTAGCATTGATAGATGAAATAGTGAAGGCAGCAGAGGACAAAATAGGTAGAAAGGCAAGACCTACAAAAAATCCTTGGATAACACAGGAAATACTAAACTTAATTGATGAAAGGAGAAAATATAAAAATGCAGTAAATGAAACAGGCAAAATTGAGTACAGACAGCTAAAAAATGAGATCGACAGGAAGTGCAAAATGGCTAAGCAGGAGTGGCTAGAAGCCAAATGCAAATCTGTAGAAGAATGTATAAGAAGGGGAAAAGTAGATACCGCCTACAGGAAAATAAAAGAGACATTTGGGGACAAGAAAAGCAACTCTACGAAAATCAAGAACTCAGATGGGAAGCCAGTTCTCAGCAAAGAAGGGAAAGCTGAAAGGTGGAAAGAATACATAGAGCAGCTCTACAAAGGAAATGAACTTAGGGACGATGTTGTAGGAAGGGAAGAGGAAGTGGATCAAGATGAAATAGGAGATACCATACTGAGAGATGAATTTGACAGAGCCTTGAAAGACTTAGGTCGGAACAAGGCTCCAGGAGTAGATGACATACCCTCAGAGCTGCTAAAGTCTCTGGGAGAGCCAGCCATGACAAGACTATTTGAACTGGTGTGTAGGATGTATGAGACAGGCGAAATGCCCTCAGACTTTAAGAAAAATGTTATAATCCCCATTCCAAAGAAAGCAGGTGCAGACAGGTGTGAAAACTACAGAACCATCAGTTTAATAAGTCATGGTAGCAAAATTTTAACACGAATTATCTACAGGAGAATGGAAAAGCTGGTAGAAGCTGACCTCGGGGAAGATCAGTTTGGATTCAGGAGGAACATAGGAACCCGGGAGGCAATACTCACTTTACGTCTTATCTTAGAAGATAGATTAAGGAAAGGCAAACCTAAATTTCTAGCTTTTGTAGATTTGGAGAAAGCATTTGACAATGTTGACTGGAATACACTCTTTCAAATTCTGAAGTCAGCAGGGGTAAAATATAGGGAAAGGAGACTTATTTACAACTTGTACAAAAGCCAGACCGCAGTTATTAGACTCGAAGGGCATGAAAGGGAAGCATCAGTTGGGAAGGGAGTAAGACAGGGTTGTAGCCTTTCTCCAATGTTATTCAATTTGTACATCGAGCAGGCGGAGAAGGAAAGCAAGGAAAAATTTGGAATAGGGATTAAAGTTCAGGGGGAAGAAATAAAAACATTGCGTTTTGCTGATGACATTGTAATTCTGTCAGAGACAGCAAAGGACCTGGAAGAGCAGTTGAATGGAATGGACAGTGTGTTGAAAAGAGCGTATAAAATGAACATTAACAAGAGCAAAACAAAAATAATGGAATGCGGTCTTGGAAAGTCGGGCGATGCTGAAGGAATCAGATTAGGTAACGAAACAATGAAGGTGGTAGATGAGTTTTGTTACTTGGGTAGTAAAATAACATGCGATGGTCGCAGTACAGAGGATATAAAATGCAGAATGGCAATGGGAAGAAAAGCATTTTTGAAAAAGAGAAATTTGCTGACATCGAATATTAATTTAAGTGTAAGGAAATCTTTTCTGAAGGCATTTGTATGGAGTGTTGCCTTGTACGGGAGTGAAACATGGACGATAAGCAGTGTGGACAGGAAGAGAATAGAGGCCTTTGAAATGTGGTGCTACAGAAGAATGCTGAAGATTAAGTGGGTAGATCGCATAACTAATGAAGAGGTACTGAACAGAATTGGTGAGAAAAGGAATTTTTGGCATACCCTGACCAAAAGAAGGGATGGCTTGGTAGGACACATTCTTAGACATCGAGGTATCGTAAATTTAGCATTGGAGGGAAGCGTGTGGGGTAAAAATCGCAGAGGGAGACCAAGAGACGCGTATAGTAAGCAGATTCAAATGGATGTGGGTTGCCGTTCTTATCAGGAGATGAAAAGGCTTGCTCAGGATAGAGTAGGGTGGAGAGCTGCATCAAACCAGTCTCTGGACTGAAGACCATAACAACAACACATAGAAAAAGCAGCATTACAGAAACGTTATGGGGAGTTTTACACGAAAGTTGAGGATCAGATGACTGAATGCACAGCTTCAATATCGTTGAAGTAATTGGTGGCTATTTCGGTTCCAGAATGGATAAGATTGTTCCACGAAGATCTGCAGCTGTTCAAATGTTTGTTCAAACGTTTGTAAATCTATCGGACCAAACTGCGTGGTCATCAGTCCGTAGCTTACAAACTAATTAAACCTAGGTAAGCCGGCCGCGGTGGCCGAGGTGACTGAGGCGCTCCAGTCACGGTCAGCACGGCCACTACGGTCGGGGGTTCGAATCCCCCCTCGGGCATGGATATTTGTGCCGTCCTAGTTCGTAAGTATTTCATAAGTAGTTTGTAAGTTTAGGGACTGATGACCCCGTAGTTAAGTCCCATAAGCTTAGCAAACATTTGAACATTTGAAACCTAGGTAAACTAACCTAAGGACAACACACACACACACCCATGCCCCAGGGGGACTCGAATCTCTACGGCGAGCAACCGCGCGCTCCGCAGCGAGACGCTTTAGACCGCTCGGCTACTACACCGCGGTTCTGCAGCTGTTCTCAAAGCCAAATGTGTGTTAACTCCATAGTAATAAACGGTAAGTGTGTCTACGGTCATTCGCCTTTACTTAGCCACGGAGGTACACGTGCGTTAGGTCGCCGCCATTGTGTAGAGCAGGCTGTTCCATCAGGCTGTTCCGCGAGCAGGAGCGCACGTGAGCGCTCACTACCGCAGTACAGCACTGCGGTGGTGGAGCAAATGACGTCATGAACGCTAGTACTCGCCGGGCATAAGGAAACAGACGCGATCGTGTAGTAGCGGTATCAGAATGCATAGTTCCAAATGAATTAGCAGCTTTTGAAGGCATTTGTCTCTCTGAGCAATCGATGTGCCGTCGAATTCTTGACCTGGTTGTTGATCTAGAGGCTGTAGAATTCGCATTCTAGTATTTAATATGGTGGATACTGGGATGCGATTCAGCGTGATTAATCAGTCGGCGATAATCTGTCTTATTTTGAAAAGCAATAACTTCTAAATTCAATTTCTTCATTAAAAACTAGAAAATTCGTTACACAGGGTGGAGCAGCTATTTCATAACAGCCCTTGTGTCGTCCCAACCGTAGTGGATACAAAGATGCCGTGTGACCAGTGAATTGCAGGGACAGGGGTTACGTGAATACATCACATTTCATGTTCGTGCTATTTTTTTATTACTAGGTCATCTTTAGTTTCTTTTAATGGAACCCTATGTTAAATTTTTGCGTAACATTTTGGGGTTAACAAGACGGTTTCAAATATGTGTACATCATAATATTTTGACGAATAGTTTTTGACACACAGATACGTTCCCGTATCATATTCGTCCTTCGAAGCGGCGCTGTTTGTGTAAGGACCCGTGACGTTTACCGTGTAGTCTACACAACAGGAAAAGTAGCACTGGACAACGCCGCTTCAAAGGCCGAATACGACAGGAGACTATATCTGTGTCTTAAAATGTTTCAAATGTTTGTATAGCTTATGGGACTTAACTAAGGGGTCATCAGTCCCTAAACTTACAAACTACTTATGAACTAACTAATACTAAGGACGGCACAAATATCCATGCACGAGGGGGGATTCGAACCCCCGACCGTAGTGGCCGTGCAGACCGTGACTGGAGCGCCTCAGTCCCCTCTGCCACCGCGGCCGGCTATCTGTGTCTTAAAAACTATTCGTCTACATATTATGATATACACATTTGAAAACGTCTTTTTTAGCCATTTGGTGGCCTCGCATCTCTGTAATAAAAAATATCACAAACATGAAATGTGATGTATTCAAGCAGCCCCTGTCCCTGCAATTCACTGTCCAAACGGCGTCTATGTATCTATTACAGTTGGGGAGGTACAAGGGGTGTTATGACTTAGCTGCCTCACCCTGTACAATTCATAATAAGTAAGCCTTACATTCGTTTCATGAAACAGCCATTTTAAATGTAAAATAATGCCGCCATAAAAGTGCTTTATTAAATTCCAGTCATAATCAAATCGTTTATATTGAGGCTAAGAGAGCTTACACGTTAATTACAATAATGAAAAACATTATCAGCCGCGGTGTTATGGCAGAGCGGCCTAAGGCGCCTTGCTACGGAGCGCACGGTTGTCCCCGATTGTGTGTATTGTCCTTGCGTTAGTTTAGGTAGTTTGTAAGCCTATGGCTGATAACCTCACTATTTAAGTCCCATGGATTTACATATATTAGATTTTCTTAATATTATTGTTAAGAGCAGACTGCCATATGACTGACAGTTTTTTTAACATAATATCATCGCTGAGAATGGATCTGGTATCTCTGTTAATAGCTATGTCAGATACAATTGTGCTGCAGCTCCTCGTAACGTCACAGCCCAGCCGGCTCTTTTACCCACACACACACACACACACACACACACACATACACACACACTTTCCACAGGCTATGTGCCCCAGGCGATAACAGCTCACGGCCGAAAAAAGGTGTCCCGCAAGCGAGTGAGTGCTCCCTAGCTCAAGGGCTAGCATGCGAGTTGGAACATCCTGTTGTAGATTCTTCGCCTCTGAGGCATGACACATCGTTCCACTGCATGTACCATTGGGAATCACAACACAATGCTGTATGCATCTTATTTAAGTTGTAAATATTTCGCCTTGTTAATTCTGAATGCATAAATAATAAAATGAAATGTCTATCACTTTGTCAACATCCTGTATTTCCTTCACAATATTCCCGGAGTATGTACTCTAATTGTAAGTGAAGAGTTAGAGAACTATGTGCCTATAAATTCGATTAAGGGTGGAAAAGATCCACCGTGGTATAATAATAATGTTAGAAAACGTCTGAGAAAGCAAAGGCTTTGCACACTCTGTTCAAAAAAGAACACGCAAATGATGACACCCAAAAGTTAGTAGAGATTAGTGCGTCTGTAAAAAGATCGATGCGCGAAGCATATAATTACCACAGCCATACATTAGCAAAGATCTTTCCGAAAACCCGAAAAATTCTGGTCCTACGTAAAATCGATAAGCGGGTCAAAACCCACTCCAGTCACTCGTTGATCATTCCGGGGCAGTAACAGAAGAAAGCTAACGGAAAGCTAAGGTACTAAATTTAACTTTTAAGAAATGTTTCACGCAGGATGACCGTACACGCACTAACGGACTAACTCCCAAATGGAGGACATAGTATAGTATTTCCGGTGTAGAGAAGCATCTGAGAGAGATGAATACAAAAATGTCTCCTGGTTCGGATGGAATACCAGTTCGGTTTTACAAAGAGTATTCTGCGGCATTGGCCCCTTACTTAGCTTTCATTTATCGCGATTCTTTAATTCAGCGTAAAGTTCCTAGTGATTGGATAAAAAGCGAAGGTGACTCCCGTTTATAAGAAAGGTAAAAGAACTAACTCATACAATTACAGGCCGATATCATGACACCAGTTTCCTGTATAATTTTGGAACATGTTCTCAGCTCGAATATAGTGAATTTCCTTGAGGCGAAAAAGCTTCTTTCTATGTATCAGCATGAGTTTAGGAAACATTGTGTGAATCCCAGCTTGCCCTCTTCTCACATGACATCTTGCAGGCCGAGGATGAAGGGCAACAGGCTGATTGTTTCTCGACTTCAAATAGGCGTTAGACGTGGTGCCACACTGCAGACTGCTAACGAAATTACGACCATATGGAATAGGCTCATAGATTTGTGACTGGCTGGAATACTTCTTAAATAATAGAACGCAATGCGTTGTTCTCGACGGCGAGTGTTCATCGGAGACGAGTGTATCGTCAGGCATACCCCAGGGGAGTGTGATAGGACCGCTATTATTTTCTATCTACATAGTAAGTCCGGGTACCCGCCCCCTCTCTAGTGCGTGTGTAGATGCTTTGCAGTTGCGCAGTAGTCCCTATATCTTGCATGGAAATCTATTTAGTGTTGCGGTTAGTTATTAGATGGTGCTAAATAGTGACATATTTTTAAATAGCTGAGTAGCTGCAAAAACAGTTACTTCTGTTGGGTGCCCTTTGATTGTAGGCCGGACATCTTGGCTGCTAAGGTCACAGAATCGTAGGGTGCGGCGTCTATCTCGGTGTACATGCCGAAGTGGACTCCGGTATAAATGTCGCAGTTTTTCTTAATACGGATACATGCCGCACAAGTCAAATAAGTGTTACGATCCTGATTTCACCAAACATAGGCCTAGGCCTACATCAAAACAAGCATCTCTTCATAAGACACTATGTAAGGAGTGCAAAGAATTGCATTGTAAAACCATTAAAAATGTGCTGGACATGTAAGCTTTAGGTACATGAAAATTGTACAAGCTTTGATACTTATTTTGTTAAATGTGGCAGGGAAAATAGAAATAAAAGATAATGATGGAGAGGATTTCTTTTGAAAAACTCTAATAAGCTTAAATTTAATCGTTAAAAATATGAGAAGATCTAATTTACTGTTTTGATGTAACAAAAATAAAGGGTTTGCTGGTAGAACTTCCGGGTTATAAGACCGTGGTCCATAAAACTTTCCAGTTTCACCTAACGTTTCGTCCAGAGCTGCGCCGGACATCCTAAGAAGTCTTCTTACATTCGTTGAGTCTTACCGAGTCTTGCCGCAAGTAAGAAGACCTCTGAGGATGTCCGGCGCAGCTCTGGACGAAACGTTAGGTGAAACTGGAAAGTTTTATGGACCACGGCCTTATAACCCGGAGTTCTACCAGCAACTATGACATCCGGTCGTGAAAGCCTTCATTGCATAATAAAGGGTTTGTTTGTCAATTCTTCAGTGTTTATTTTTATTCCTCAATTGTTACACGCATTAATTAAATTTTAACCTATTTTGTTTAAAAATTTATAAATTAATTACGGCATGTCACCCATAAGGGCGCGGCATCTCATCATTAGGCCAAGGGATAGATGCCGCACTGTAAGGTTTTCTGAATGGCAAAAAATCATGACGAATGAGTTCATGTAAAATTCTAAAAAAAAATGTATTTTAAGAAAAACTGGTTTCTTTACTTGTAAAAGAAATTATTTTGTCTTAAGTTTCTTTTGGAGAAATTCTGGTGAGATAATTTAGAGTGTCTGAATTTGAAGCTGACTGTAGAACGATCTTCCTGCCGCCTACTTACATTTCGCGTAAAGATCACAAAGGCAGGATAAGAGAAATTAGGGCTCTTACAGAGGCTTATGAACTTTATTTTTTCCCTCATTCTATGTAGGAGTGGAAAAGGAAAGGAAATGCCTAGTACTGGTTCAGTGTACCCTTCTCCATGCCCTTTACGGTGGATTTCGGAGTATGTATGTATATGTAGATGTAATTAGCCGTCGAAACACATGTTTACATAGACTATTTAATTGCATGCAGTAAATACACTGGAACATAATAAAACAATCCAAATGTAATGAGTTATGCAAATTGACCACAAATTGATATTCATACAGGCATCGACGGAGAATGCTAAATTTTGAAACTTAACGGCAGGTGGATCAACGCTTGACGCTGCAGTAGATTTCTCCATGTCATCGGTAGATTCATGATCATACCAGCTTATTAATTCTTTGCGCACTTCATTTCGTAGGCTCACTTGTTCACTAACTATGCCTAGCAGACAGCTAAGTCTCAACTTTTTTACAGAAATCATCTAGTGCGGCTCAAAGTAGTAATCGGCGAATTGCTTTGTGTTTGAACTGGGACGGAGCTGATATTCTACGATGTTAGCACGTATTATTAGTTTCTCTATTACTGGATGCTTGCTGTTACCGCAACAAGTCTTGACGTTGCTTTCTCTACGGCATAACGTTTGTCACACTTGAAAATGGCCTAACATAGAGGCCGAAACCAGTAGTGTGGGCTTAAATAAAGCACCAGTAAATGCAACTGGACTTTCATTAAAGTTAGCACGTATGGCTGAAAAATACCTTAATACAGCGTCAACGCAACAGCTAAATCACGCTCCTTACGTTGGCAAGATGCGCTCCATCCTCTGGTTATGATGGAGCAACTGTATATGTTACGGCTGCGGTTGGAATCGTGTCAGTCCGTCAGAGTCTTTAAAAGTGTGTCCAATAGTTCCTGAGGTTGTGCTGGTCGCTCGGCTCTAGTTGTGATAATTAGGTATTTACGTTTTTGGTACAGAGCACGCTTTTAACACGTTCAATTTCTACTCTTGTTGTGTCATGCATTGTTGTACAGAAACACTTACCGCGCCTCATAAGTACATGATTTTGCCAAAAACTTCGGTAGTCCTACCTATACCGTCACTAATGGTTCTCGCAAACTCAAACATCGAACCGCGGCGGTTGCCTTCCCCAGCTCTCACCTTCGTCCAATCCTCGTGACCTTATTTGGGCATCTTGCCAGAAGTCTAGCGTTTCTCGTGTCTAGTCCGCTCGACCAGATATGGACCTGTATGTAACAAGTGTCCTTAAACGGGAGTTCTTAAGAGACAATTATTAATTTTATTATTTATTTCCATAATTTATTATTTCTGTATTGTCCATTTACGAAACACACGCCTGGAAAATGAACACCATGAATTCGTCGACCCAGCACAGGAATATTTATCAAGCTTGATTCCACTTCGGTACTTGTGCTTAACGTCTTTATATAATTTTTCAGCAATCAGTTGAAAATATTAAGTTCATTCAGTTCTAGATTTCGACCACTGTGTGATCATTAACCATGCTTAAAACAATCATTTAAACATGTAAAACATTTCGACGTAACGTAACCTCCGACATGGACGTCGAAATGTTTTACATGATTAATGTTTGTTTTAAACATTGATAATATCCACGCAGTGGTCGAAATCTAGGTCTGAAAAAACTAAATTCGATTAATTGCTGAAATTTTATAGAGGAAGTTTTATTGAGACATTCTTTAGGAAATATGCAACACACGATCACACAGAGAAGTGAGTACAGTCACCAGAGTGTGCTCAATGTCGACGGTAGTACCGTGTAGACGCTCCTTTCAGCAGAAATGCAAGCTGCAATTCTCTTATAGGGTCGATCCCAAACATACCGAATGACCTGCCATGCAATTTCCACCCGGTGTCTCAGTTGGGCCAGATTTCGTGCCGGCCATGCAGACCGCGCAAGGTGACGTTTCATCCGGCCCCAATCATGCACAGTGGAAAACAGATCTGAGGATTTTGCTGGCCAGGGTAGCTGACGAACACCTTGAAGAGCACATTGGGTGGTACGGGATGCAAGTGAACGTGCATTGTCCTGTCGGGGAAGCATATCATATTGTTGGTGCATGAAAAGTAGTAAGACGGGATGAATGATGGTTTAAATGTATCCTACTCATATATATATATATATATATTGCTGTTCGTTAGTCTCGCTAAAACTCGAAAACGGCTGAACCGATTTGGCTAATTTTAGTCTTGAAAAATTCGTGTAAGTCCAGGGAATGTTTAAACGGTCATAAAATATGGAGACGTTGTCTGGAAAAGAGGAAAATCGGGCACTGAAGCACCTTTTTCCAGTGAACTATTAATACCGTTCGTCCAACTGCGATAAAATTTTGTATATTTCCTGTTGAAAGCAAGAGCAAGGTTCGTATCAAATAAAAATTTGGAAAAGTCGCCCGGAAAGTAGGGATATTTAGGAATAACCGAAAGTGATTTTTTCTATGTATAAAAATCAATTGCCACATGGTTGTAAGAGCATCACTTGAGTACGGCTTGACAGGACAATGTTTGTATGAAATAAATTTTTTTGAAAATCTACCGGAAAATTGGAAATTGGTCATCTTGTTAAAAAAATTGGGTATAAAATAACAAGTGCATCATTGCAGTTAGTGACTATACAAAAAATATTTTTATATAGTGACTAAGTGCAATGTTGTCACTTGTTATTTTATACCAAAATGTGACCAGATGATGGTGACACAGTGCACCGAAACCGGTCGTCATTTAATAAATTGCTAGTGTGCGATCTTGGCTTGTCATTATGAAAACTATAAAACGATTAGATCGCCTCCAGACCCGACTATGTCAGGTAATCTTAATTTTTATTATTTATTTATTTTATTTTTATTTATTTATTTTGTTCATTATGGTCTTGGAAAAATTTTCAGTAAAAAAATTGGTGACAGTTAAAAAGGAAAGTCTCAAAATTCGAACCAAGTTCCTTTTTCAATGTGTTTCTAAATGTATTCTGCACTATAAGATGAGAATCGATTATCCGATTGAGATACAATTTTTATCATTTGACATTCAACGGAAGATGAACGTTATTATGAACTAAAAATTTGGGAAAGTTGCCAGGAAAATTTAAAAATTAGGAAGAAACTAAAAGAGCTTTTTTCCAAAGGGTTATCAATATCATTCGCCTCATTGCAAACATTTTGCATATATGACGTTCAAAGCAAGAGTAACGTTCTTATGAAATAAAAATTTGGAAAAGTTTCCCGGAAAATTAAAAAAAATGTAGTTTTTTCTATGAAATATCAATACCATTCATCTGATTGCAATAAATGTTTGCACATTTGAGGTTCAAAGCGAGAGGAAGGTTTGAGTAAAGTAAATGTTTGAAATAGTTGGCCATAAAATAGGAACATTTGTGAAAAACTGAAAGAGCTCTTTCAAGTTTAGTGTTTTTTAATGTATGTTGTAATGGATGTGGATTAAACACGCTGTAGGTGCATGGTATTCCTTGTGTTGAATCAAATTACGTAGACATGGCAAGTAATAAAAGCATTTTCTGAGATATGGTAAAGTTAAGAAGTCAAAGAGTAAATAGCTTTTCCAAAGAGTAATTATTGTTCGATACTTCGGTTTATATACTTTAAAAAAATCATTAACGATCGCTGTTTCTCCTGAAATGTATTCTAAAATTATGATATCTTGAAGTACATACTTTCTAAAGTATCTTATCCGGTACTTCAGCCCTCAAGCTATCTCCACACCAGATTTCATCACAATAGATTCAGTGGCTTAAGTAATGATATATATAAAAATTGGTTCAACCGTTCTCGAGTTTTAGCAAGTCTAACGAACAGCAATTCATTTTTATAATTGAAAATTCATATATGGGTTCAGATCGTGTTAAGCAAACTTTACTCTTCCAAAGTACATTTCTGAACGCACCCAACGCAACAACCAAGTCATTATATGTTTTAGTTCTAAATTATCCTCTCAATTTTTCCATATTTTATCACCGTTTAACCTTTCCCTGAACTTTCAGGAATGTGACATGAACATTATCCTGGACATGTGTGCGTGATTTGCCCACTCTTTTTGCCCACTATCGACCCGATACTTAGACTATATGATGATGCCTTTATAAAGCTACTGGATCGAAATACATAGCAAATTAATATGGTTTATATTAAGAGGTAAGTGATACGAAGTTCACAGGGTCGCCTAGTATCAACATAATTTTGCAGCTGCTTTTGGTATTCTGGTAACTTTCCTAACCGATAAACGACAGCATCATCAGCTAACAGTCTAGCAGAGCTGCTACCATTGTCTCCTAAACCGTTTATAAAAATTAGGAACAGTAGGGATCTACAACAGTTCCCCAGGGAACGCCAGACATCACTCCTGATTGGCGGTGTCACCATCAACATTCACAGTGGCTCGTTAACAACTTGCATAATACTGGAACCCTATCACCAGCTCTTACGTTGCCGTTTTGCAAATACCGCATATAAGACGACGACGTCCAGTTGTATCTAATTGTAAACCAAGACAACAACAGAGAATTTCAACGCTGACCTATGTGCATTATCAAAATTGGTACAAAATATATTATTAAAGCTCAATCCAAAGAAAATATAAGGAATTTGTAGGTTATTCTAGGATCATTTGCCAGAAATATAGCGAATCTACAACATCATCAACAATAAATGCCACAAATACTTACGTTTGCCTTCGTAAAAAAAGTCTGGGAGTGATTAAAGGCGATAAACTAAATTGGGCTGAGCACACAGCTACAGTGTGTAAGAAGGCATCAGTATCTCTTCATGCCTTACAGAAATATAAAAAGCTATTTCTTCTCCACCTTAAAAAAACTTGTACAAACACAATCCCAGTTATTGATTACAGCGATGTTATCTTACGAGGTCTTTATTGGGAAAGCTCACAACGTCCGCAACTAGTCATGAACGCAGACGTTCCATATATTTCACCATTTTATACGTAGTTATCCTGACTGCTCGCTACTAAACGCAGGGATTTTCATCCACTGTTTCCTCTCTTTGTACACTGTCACTCATATCTTACCTCGACCTTAACACATTTGTCAAAATAAAGTAGCAAAAACCTTTCTATTCCTCTCTACCACTCGACCACTTTCTGAAAGTCCTATTCAGTAACATGAACCAGATTCTGGAACAATCTCACTGACTACAAATGTTTGTAAAGCCTATGAGACTTAACTGGGGGGTCATCAGTCCCTACACTTACAAACTACTTTTATACTAAAAATAACACCATCTATGCCTGAGGAGGGATTTGAACCCTCGACGGTAAATGGCTACGCGCATCGCAGCACGGCACCTCAATTCACTCGGCCACTCCCCAGCGGCTCTCCCTCACTATATCAGAGAAATTATTAAGACTTCTTCAAACGGCTGTTAATGGAACATCTACAGAAGCAATAAAAACGCTATTCTCTGTTCCCCTATGCTGTCGTTGCAACGTTACAGCCTTACCTCCACTCAGATATGCTCCAACTCCTTTGCTCTCGCGAAGTACAGCATGTTGTGATATTCCTGGTCTGTGGCCACTTCATATTTATGGCCGCTGGCCGTTTCTTTGCTAACATTGTACGTGTCTTAAACGCGGAACGGTAGGTACTGGTTCCCGTGGGAAAGTCCGCCTATGTTACTGGTGCTCTCCTCGCATTGGCTGCTGCATTTCACGTCACGTAGTTATGTTTATTATATACTAAATATTAATTATTCAGAGCTGAGAATTTCTAATAAATATCTCTCAAGGACAGGCTAGGTTTAGACAGTTTAAAAAGTTTAAGGTTCCTTCTCTTATTGTAACAAGAGAAGAGCGATTTTGCAGAAGGCTCGCGACGGCCCTGTTTTGGCGCGAAATTGAGCGTCAGGTGCCCTCTCGCAACGTGCCGCAGTTTCAGTCTCGAGCTGACCACTATACGCGCCGGACTGCGCCGGTCATGAGTAAAGATTTGTGTAATTGTGATAACAGTCGAGGTCTCAACATGAGCTACGGGCAGCATAGACCGTGTCATATTAACAATAGTTGCTCATATTTTATTATTTATTTAATAAATGGCATCCCTGACAATTAAGAATCTCGCGAGTCGCTTCTTATGCTTCCATCATACAGAACTTATTTTAGTCTCACTTGTATGCTGTAGAAGAACCAACGACCTGTGTGCCGCCTTCTGCGCTGGGGACACAACTATAGAGGACAACAGGTTAGTCAGAACTCTATGCTTTCCATAAAGTCTTGGACAGCAACTACAGCAACTACGGCACCTCGTGCGTACTGTAGGGCGGTACAAACGCACACTGCTACGCAACAGCATCCGCAAGGATACGGAGGTTAAAGGGGACTTGTGGGAGGAAGCAGTACTAACTTCTCTGTCCGCAAATAAAACCCGAGGAAGCTTGTAATGCCTAACTTCTTTAAATCAGAATTCCCAAATCAATTTATTACGGTATACTCAAAAGTACATTTCGTATTTTCCAATATCATTGTCAATATTTCCATCATGGTATCGGCAGCTGCAGAAGCTGTTTGAGTAGTACTGCTGGGCTGTATAGGTCTCGTTAGTATTTATTGCTTTGAATTTGGCTTCCCTACTTTGCCTGTTGGTGTGCTGTGAGATTATTGCCCATTAGAAATATTGGTAATTAATAGCACTTGATAATTAAACAGTATGAAGTTCACTGCAAACACTGACCATGCCAATGCACTAAATGTTACACAATTTTAATCTTATTAATTATGGTAGCAATGTATGTACGCAGTTGGGTGACAACATTTATAGTTAGGCCATAGGTATAAATTCTCCACGTTCAGATTTGCTGTGTGCTTGTAGCTGACGGGAGGCCAGCGAGCAGGTCGACGTTGGTGTCTTGTTCCATCTTAGGATTTTCCTGGCTTTTTTCCGGTGAGGGGGGAGAGGGACAATGGGGAGTGCCAGGCAAGGTGCAGTGCACAGCGTGAAATAAAATATTCTAATAGTACTTGCATTTGAAGTAATACGATGTAGTTAGGAACCTTTAAGGCCCTCGTTATAAAATAGCCTGTTGACAAATAAACAATACATTAGTTGATATAGTCACATCTGGCGTAATATGTTTAATTGACAATGAAAAGTAAGAAATTACCAATGAATACAAGACAGTTACACAACTAGCATGGCAATGTTTGTTTATAAAAATAATATATTAACTATTTCTCATTTTATTTTCAATTAATCTTGTGTATTTTATCTTGAAATATTTAGTTAAATCACTTATCTGTGATATAAGAAATTGCACGATTATAATAAATAGTACAAAGGATGTTTACACCACTATAAAAACCTAAGACATTTGTTTAATTAATTTGTAATTATTTTGATTTTAAGTAAAGTTTTAGAAATGTATTGACTGAGCGCTGTACGTTGGCAAGTCGGTTAGAACAGCTCACATGGGGATGTTGATGACGTAGGGAAAAACCCCGGCAGTTGGGCTTTTGGCGCGCGCGCGCGCGTGCTTGGCCCAAGTCAGAAGTCGGGAGCGAGTGCGGTAGCTGGCCGGGCGCGGCGTCGCTCTGCACGGTCGGCGTGTGGATCTCCAGGTGGAGACTATAGCATTTTGTGTGGCAATCGCCAGGTGTGGTTGCTCGTCTTAGACTGCACCAAGTATATCGGAGTGCTACTGTGTGTTGTAAATATTTAGCGGGTGGAACATCGCAATGAATTAAAGTGACTGTGTTTTGTTAAAGTAACACGTGTCGTCGCAAAACAGTATTTGAGACAGGCACATGGTGTGTAACAACTTGCGACAAATATTCATTTTGTCTGGGGGCTCACGAGCTATAACTTTATTAAGTAAATGTGTCGACGTACAGACGTATCAGCCACACGGTTCTAATATGCTGAAATAAAAATCATAATGTGAACTTTCACGTGTTTTCAAAAATAGTAGTTAGTACACCTTCTTCTCACATGAACTTGACTTTCTTATGAATTTTTTTTGTTAATCATATGCAGGGAAGGAAAGCTGCGAACGTGTGATATCATCCCCTAGAAAACAAGTCAAGCAGTAGTAATCGCAGTTCCAGTGTTTTTGCATGTTTAGGAATTTGGTTCGCAGTTGGTGGTTGTGAGTTTTAAAAATTAAACTTTCCCTATTTAAACTCTCACCCCGACCTTCACCCTCGCAGTGCGGAATACAAAACAACCACCCTTTCGCACCTTGTGTGTGCGATAATACCGCCGTCTTTTCCTCTGAATATCGCTATTCCACGACGGTCGCCAGCTCGGTATATAACGGGGGGCATGGGTGTGTGTGTTTGTCCTTAGGTTAGTTGACCTAGGTTTAAGTAGTTTGTAAGCTACGGACTGTTGACCACGCAGTTTGGTCCGAAAGATTTACAGGCATTTGAACATTTGGTATATAACGGAGCGATCAACGGTGCCTGGGTTTCCGCCGCGGTCGCGCCTTGCGCCGGCTTTGTCGGGTAATGCTGATAGATTCCGTTCGACGCCGTCGCCACTGTTTGCGAGGCAGCATTCACGGGCCCCACCTGGCGCAAACTTCGCCATAACGGCGTAGCCGCCAACACCGTTTGCAGCGCATTACTGTCGGCATTAAGCGGTTTACACTACTCCCTGCCCGTAATCCACAGATTCGCGCGGATTGGCCTATTGAGGAGCTGGCCACTGCGGCTGTCGACAGGGACGCGGCCGAACACTGGCTGCTTCTCACATCGCATTCTCCCTCGCTATGATCGTATTCTACGCGTTGTTTCAGTACGCCTTCAGTGAACTAGCTTAACTTCGTCGCAGTAAACAATATTCACTGACTTCATTTAAAACTTCCGGGATCATAAACATTTGTAAAACTTTCCCCTAACGTTTCATCTTCGGCTGCTGAAGACATCTTCAGAGGTAGAGCGGCGAACTGCGATGAAAACGTGAAGGAGCGCCATATATATAGGCGATGCAGAGGGCACCACAAGACATCACGTGATGTCGGCTACGACACTATCTCTGGTATTGCCAACATTCTTAGCAGAAAAGAATCGATTGTAATTCCGCTGGTGTAAGGCAGAAGTCCAAATTCTGTCTAATTTAACAGCTTCCTCTTTCCTGTTAAAATTCTCTATATGTATGCGCATGTTAGTGCGAAGTTTTTGAGATGACACTGGTCTCATTAAATTTAATTTCGTGGTTGCCTTCTTGGTATACATGTTCCGCTACGGCCGATTTTTCCGTGTGCCCAAGCGGCAATTCCTCTTACGTTCGACCTGACGAGTGATGACGCTTCTTTTTGTAGTTACAATGTAGACTGAACCACAACTGCAGGGGATTTTATATACACTTGGCGTATTCTACGGATGTCGTACATCTTTTGCAGATCTTAAATATTCTTTTATCTTCCTCGTAGGTCTGAAAATGGTTTCTACCGCATTCTTGTCCAGCACTTTTCCGGTACGGTCTGTAACCTTATTTATGAACGGAAGAAAAACTTTCCCCTTGGGCGGTTGTTGTTCCTTGTTGACATTGACTTTCCCCTTGGGACGAAGGGTTCTGTCTATTTCTTTGGTAGAATAGCCGTTCTTCTGGAAGGTGCATCGTAAATGCTCCATCTCATCTTTTAAATAAGTAGGTTCACAAATTTTATGCCGTTCTTCTGGAAGGTGCATCGTAAATGCTCCATCTCATCTTTTAAATAAGTAGGTTCACAAATTTTATGTGCCCTGTCAACACAAATTTTAACCACACTTTTTGTCTGGGATGGTGGTTAGAATCTTTATGCAGGTAACGATCAGTATGAGTAGCCTTCCTGTAGACCTTGTGGCCCAACGTCCCGCCCACGTGATTCCACACACATTGAGAAAATTCAGCTGCCCGTTGCTCTGTTTCCATTGTAAATTGTATGCTGGGGTTGATACCATTGAAATGCGTTAAGAAGGCATTTAATTCCTCTGCACGCGTGTCCATACCACAAAAGTGTCATCGACATATCGATACCACCTGGCTGGCTTATTATCATACGCGCACATATAGAGAGGCAATCGAAATCTATAAACATCGCAATAATTTTAACAGGAAAGAGGAAGCTATTAAATTAGACAGAATTTGGACTTCTGCTTTACACCAGCGGAATGACAATCGATTCTTCTCTGCTAAGAATGTTGGATTGTGTCGATGTAATGTCTTGTGGTGCCCTCTGCATCGCCTATATATACGGCGCTCCTTCAAGTTCTCATCGCAGTTCTCCACTCTACCTCTGAAAATGTCTCCCGCATCCGAAGATGAAACGTTAGGGGTAAGCTTTACAAATCCACAACGGATTATGAGCCCGGAAGTTTTAAATGAAATTAACGCCGGCCATGAAAGCTTACATTGTATGATCAACATTCACTGATTAATGAGTTTGGAAAACATAATTCCCTAATGGAAGGTAAGTGAACTGGCATATATTTCATAAATGAAAATGACAGTCACTTTCTCAAAATGTTTTCACAATTTATTTGAAAATAGGGTGAACTGTTTCGATCTACCGTGAGATCATCATCAACGACGAATCGCTCTGATGATGATCTGACAGTAGATCGAAATTGGTCCCCCTAATTTCAAATAAATTGTGAAAACATTTTGCGAACGTGACTTATTTTCTTTTGTGAGAAAATTCACTGACGTGGCTATGTGAATCATAGACTTTTTAAAGTCTTAAACATCCGTGCTTTGTGTTAGCCGTGCAAATAAAGTCGATCATCGGTGTGACGGCTTACGGGAGTAAATGTAAAGGCCTTTCGCATTTAAAATCATTCCCAAAAGTCATCACGTCGAGTGTAGCTTTAGGCCAATTAGAGATGGGTCACTTGTCTTCAGAAGATCGGTTTCGATGGACTATGCAATCATCATCTGATCGTATAAATTCTACAATATTTTTCATTATCATCATTATTATTATTATGAATGTGTGGAGGTGAGAAAGAAAGGTCAGCATTATACTTAGTCAAAATATGAAATACACAAAAACAAGTTAGATTATGAACTGCTCGTAAGAGAAGTCTCTCACAAGCATTTCATAATATGTGTTATTTATATTTTGATTAAGTGCAATGTTGCACTTTTTAATCTGCATTTAAAAAGAAAAATTTTAAAAATTACCACATTATAGAATTTAGAAGACCAGATGATGATGGCATAGTCCATCGAAATCGGTCATCAATCAATTAATTAATCATATTGCGATCTTGGCGTTTTCCTTTTGAAGGTAAAGGTACACTCGAGGTGACAACTTTTGGTAATGATCCTAAGTGTCATGTCAGGTAATGTAGAGATCTTTCGCGAGCGGTTCTAAAGCAACGATTCACAAAAGTAAAGCATGGAGGACCTACAGACAAAGATCGGCTGTTCGACGTTCACTTACGTGCTCCTAGTCGGTCCCTTTTGGCTGTCTCGGTCCGAAACGCAGGAAAGGTTGTGTCAACTTCCAGTTCCAGGAACTGACAGTCCAGGTACGGAATGCCAGAACGGTTATGGTCACTTCCAGTTTTGCACAGTGGCCGTTCCCGCTAGGCCGACTGCACGGTCGGTCTCGTTCCTGTCGTTCTCTTTCAGTTCCTTACTTCCAGGTTACTGCTCGACATCGAGCTATCCTCCGTTTATTCCACTGCCCTGGCGCATTCTCAGTGTTTTTGAGGGTTTTTACTTCATACTACTGGTTCTTCATATGTTAGATTCAGCGTCTATCACCAGTGATTTACATTTAACAGCTGTTTTATAATTGTAACTTAACAAGCATAAAAATTGCATTCTGCGTGATCATAACTTATACAAAACGTTAAAACAAAAGAAGTAGGTTACGGTAAAGTTGTTCGCCCACTGCTTGAATACAGCTCACCAGTGAGGGGTTATTAGAGGAGGTAGAGAAGATCCAACGGAGAGCAGCGCGCTTCGTTGCAGGATCATTTAGTAATCGTGAAAGCTTTACGGACATGATTGGCAAACTCGAGTGGAAGACTCTCCAAGAGAGACGCTGTGTAACTCGGTCAAAACTTATGTCGAAGTTTCGAGAACATACCTTTACCGTGGAGTGTAGCAGTATGTTGCTCCCTCCTACCTATATCTCGCGAAGAGATCATGAGGATAAAATCAGAGAGATTACATCCCACACAGAGCCATACGGCAATTTTTCTTTCCGCGAACAATACGAGACTGGAATAGGAGGGAGAACCGATAGTGGCACTCAAGTTACCCTCCGCCACACACTGTTAGGTCGAGATGTTTTAAGTATTTTAATTGTTTTCAAGTGCTGATAATGACCACACAGTGGTCGAAATCTAGATCTGCAAATAAATAAATATATTTTGTACGACTGATTGCTAAAAAATTTCCATAAGTCAAATACAGTCGTGGAGCACAAATTTCACCATGAAATCAAGCCTGACACCTCGTATATGTCATGTAGTACAGCAATAGAATAAAATTTCCTGCCAGATTAAAATTGAGTGCCGGAACTGGGACTCGAACCAGGAACCTTTGCCTTTCGCGGGCTAGCGCTCTGCCAGGAAGTTTCATATCAGCGCACACTCCGCTGCAGAGTGAAAGTTTCATTCCGGAAACTTCCCTTAGACAGTGGCTAAGGCATGTCTCCAAGATATCCTTTCTTACAGGAGTGCTAGTCTTGCAAGATTCGCAGGAGAACGTCTGTGAAGTGTGGAAAGTGGGAAGCGATGTAATGGCAGAACTGGAGTTGTGGGGCGGCACTCTGAGTCGTTTCGGGCTACCTCAGTGGTAGAGCGCTTGCCCGCGAAAGACAAAGGTCCCAGGTTCGATTCCCGGTTCCGGCACACAATTTTAATTTGCCCGGAAGTTTAATATCAGCGCACACTCCGCTGCAGAGTGAAAGTTTCATTCAGCAATAGAATAGTTTCTTCATATCAATTTAAATAGATGTATAGAGCCTGTGCAAATAGTCCATGATATTCACACTCTGTCCTTTGCAGTTTATGTTAACCTACACAAAGCATGAAATCATGAAATGCCTGTACATCATAGAAAAGTGGCGCTGTAGATGTATTTTATATTCAGTGACAAAACTATTCTATTTTTTAAAACGTAATTATATCAGATAATGATGACCCGGGAGCATCTAAAATGCTCATCGTAATAAAAGAAGCAATCTTAGGAGAAAATCCGTTGCGTTAATAACTTAAGTCAGTATTTGACGTCTAGTAATTTCTCCATTTTTCCCTCCCCCATGTCCCCCCAACCCCTGCATATATAGTGTAAATCCGGAAGAGATAACGCACATTTTCAAAATTATTCATAAAAGATCCCATAATGAACTTCAGTCAAAATAATTTCTTTTACAAGCAAACAAACCAGTTTTCTTTAATATGTAATTTTTGAGTATTTTACATGCAGTCATTCGGCAAGATATTTGATCATTCGGAAAACCTTACAGTGCGGAATCTATCCCTTAGGCTAAGGGCGAGATGCCATGCCCTTATGGGTGAGATGGTACGTGATATTTGTTCAAATTTATAATTTTTTTAACAAAATATGTTAAAATTTTAGTTTATGAGTCTAGCAATTGAGGAATAAAAATAAACACGCAGAATTGGAAAACAAATCCTTTATTTTTGTTACATCAAAACACTGAATTAAATTATAAATGATTTTTAAAGATTAGACTTAGGCTTATCAGTCTTTCAAAAGAAATCCTCTCCATCGCTAGCTTTAATTTCTAATTCCCCTGCCACAGTGAACACAGTATCAAATATTGCGGCATTTATCCCTATCTATCAGTCCACTGCCAGACACCGCCGCTGTCACATCGGTCAGAGAGTGCAGCATTATGTTTTAATTTGCGTGAAATTACGTTCCTAATCAATTTTTTTTATATTTGTTATTTATTGCTGTGTGCGGACGCAGGAGGAGTTGGCCGCGGTTCGCGAACAGCTTAGCGTGCTGTTGGCTACGGCAGCCGTCTTCGAGCTGCTGTCTTGGGGTGCGGCGGCAGTGGGGAGTCTGGTGCGTCGAGTGGGATACCTCAGGTGTCTCATGCTTCAGCCTCTGTCACTGCTGCCGAGGCACCTTCAGGTGTACCGGACTCCACAAGGGGAGTGGCGGGTTGAACGGCGTTCGCGTCGAGACGGAAGGACAATGTGGAGGCTGGCCGTCCGCTCACGCCCGTTCGTCCTATGGGTGGACGTGTGGCCACTCCTTCGGCAGGGTCCGAGCAGGTGCACGAGGGGAGGGGATTATTAGTTATTGGGAGCTCCAATGTTAGGCGCGTGATGGAGCCCCTTAGGCAGATAGCGTCGAGATGTGGGGCCTCATCCGAGCTGTGGAGGCGGCCTTGCCGGCGGCTATCGTACGTACGGGGTACGGTCGACTGCAAGTTGTGGCTCACGTCAGCACCATTGACGTTTGTCGCTTGGGTCTGACCCAAAGACTTCGCCGACTCTGACAGTCATCACTACAGATTTCTGGATCTGCGTTATCGGGTGGGGAATTGTAGGACACTCCTAAATAGATCGGGGGTGCACTACACTAAGGAAGCCGCTACTCGGGTAGCAGAGTACTTGTGGAGAGCAGATGTATTTTTTTTTAAGCCTAGGCGCTAGCTCTGATGAAACACTCGCCTCTCAACATTCAGACACTGAATTAAGGCCGAATTCAGCATAAATTTCGACTACCAAAATGTTCGCGCTGCATGGAAATTATTGTGCTCAGATGGTTTTAGGCAACGATAGCTGGCTAAATCATGATGTGGCAAGTTCAGAAATATTAAGCTAGGTGTGCAATGTACATCGGAAAGACAGATCGGACATAATTGGAGGTAATGTACATGTTTTGTTAACTGTCATTTTATTTGTATACCACAATAACTTCGCAGTTTGTATAACATTGTATAACTTTTTTTGCAGTGATTGTATTGGACTTTCTGAAGATGGTGACTGAGCTCACCGAAACCGGTTAACGGACGAAAATAAATTTTTAGCGATCTTGGCTGAATGAAGTGTTTTATATAATCCAGAATTTGGTAAAAAAAGATCATTCTCAGACATTCGATTCTTACAGTTTGTTCGCGTTGTATAGTAGGTCCGGGAGAGTTGCCGCAAGTGGTACAGACTGCGCAGTCCCCACCCCCTCCCCACCGGTGTTGATAAAAGTCGCCACAAGGCGTGTGTACGTGTGTAGGGGCTTTGCAGTTGTACAGTACAGTGCAGTTGTACAGTTCCAGAATGAAACTTTCACTCTGCAGCGGAGTGTGCGCTGATATGAAACCTCCTGGCAGATTAAAATTATGTGCCGGAACCGGGACTCGAACCTGGGACCTTTGCCATTCGCTCTACCGACTGAGCTACCCCGACACGACTCACGATGCCGCCTCACAACTTCCGCCAGTACCTCGCCTCCTACTTTCCAAACTTCACAGAAGCTCTCTTGCAAACACGCAAGACTAGCACTCCTGGAAGAAAGGATATGGTGGAGACATGGCTTAGCCACAGCCTAAGGGATGTTTCCAGAATGAAACTTTCACTCTGCAGCGGAGTGTGCGCTGATATGAAACCTCCAGGCAGATTAAAATTGTGTGCCGGAACCTTCCAGGAGTGCTAGTCTTGCGTGTTTGCAAGAGAGCTTCTGTGAAGTTTGGAAAGTATGAGGCGAGGTACTGGCGGAAGTGAAGTTGTGAGGCGGCATCGTGAGTCGTGTCGGGGTAGCTCAGTCGGTAGAGCGCTTGCCCGCGAATGGCAAAGGTCCCAGGTTCGAGTCCCGGTTCCGGCACACAATTTTAATCTGCCAGGAGGTTTCATATCAGCGCACACTCCGCTGCAGAGTGAAAGTTTCATTCTGGAAACATCCTTTAGGCTGTGGCTAAGCCATGTCTCCACCATATCCTTTCTTCCAGGAGTGCTAGTCTTGCGTGTTTGCAAGAGAGCTTCTGTGAAGTTTGGAAAGTAGGAGGCGCGGTACTGGCGGAAGTGAAGTTGTGAGGCGGCATCGTGAGTCGTGTCGGGGTAGCTCAGTCGGTAGAGCGCTTGCGCGCGAATGGCAAACGTCCCAGGTTCGAGTCCTGGTTCCGGCACACAATTTTAATCTGCCAGGAGGTTTCAGTTGTACAGTTGTACATCTCCGACGCAGAGAGTCTACCCCAGGAATTGGAACACCTGACTGTATTTTGAAAAAACGGGTACTCAGATTGGCAGATTCAGCGGGCTCTCCGCCCAACCACTACATCACAACCTGTGGAAACGGATGAAAACACGAGGGAGGATGTAGGCACTGCGTTCGTTCCATATACCGGCGCACTCTCTGGGAAGGTCGCCCGATTTTGAAAAAACACCAGGTTGGAACTGTTTTTTGTCCGCCGAATAAAATTCGTGCACTGGTGGGGAGCGCCAAAGATGATCTCGGTTTGAGGAAGGTCGGCGTGTCAGTGTGTAAAATCATATATTGGACAGACGATGCGTACCGTCGAGGATCGATGCGTTGAACACCAGAGGCACACACGATTGATGTATCCGAGCACGTCGGCGGTCGCTGAACATTGTTTGTCGGAGAATCATGCGATGGAGTATGAACGCACTAGGATTCTCGTACAGACGTCGAGATACTGGGACTGCGTCGTTAGAGAGGCCATTGAATTTCGCACAAGTGACGACCTCATAAACCGTGACTGTGGCTATAATCATAACAAAGCTTGGGAACCAAAGATTGGGTTAATTAAGAGTAAATCTAGCAAACGTAACGAAGTGACGACCACGGCGAACAGAGCCCTCACACCGACGTCATCTCAGACGCCGGCGCAATCGGTTCCACTGCGCGGCCGCGGCGCGGGCCGCAGACCGCGGAGGTGTCGCTCCGCGGGCCGAGGGTATTTAAATGGCCCGCTACCGGGCTAGAACCCAGTTCCCTTCGAGCAGCCGTAGCGTGCGGATCTCCGTGTCGGCGCATTTCCAGGAGCTCAGTCCGTCAGTTCACCTGATGATGGCGACATGTATGATCGCCGAAATATTGTGCCCGTTGGACACTATAGACCGGCAGTACACCCGTGGATATTTTGATTATCAAATACGCCGGGAGAAACTGAAGAATCACTTCATTATTAATGTTTCAAAAATATATTCTCATTTTTTTTCTTTTTTCTTAACAACTTGCCTTTCTGGTCAATCTTATTTTTGAGCTATTAATAATATGGGCCACTTGCTCACAGTTGAAAATGATGTCATAGTAGCATAGGGTAAGTTTTTGTTGTTTTAAACCTGTAACTATTACTACTGCCCCTGTAGTTGGATGTTTCCTGTACTTCTAACAAACACTCCATCACTGAGACTATTAATTTAAAAACGTATCGTCATATAATCTCCTTCAGATCATTCTGTTTTGGCCATAATTGTACAAAATTACATAAGTATTTAAAGAAAAAGGTGAAATCAAAAGCTGACGCACTGATTTCAAAATGTTCAAATGTTTGTATAGTCTATGGGACTTAACTACTGGGCCATGAGTCCCTAAACTTACAAACTACTTATGAACTACTTACGAACTAGGATGGCACAAATATCCATGCCCGAGGGGGGGGGGATTCGAGCCCCCCCCCCCCGCACTGATTTGTTCTACCGTATATAAATATAAGAACTGCAATGAACGGACATCTGATTATGTCTCCGGGCGAGATGGTCGTTAGTAGGGTTGAAAATATGTATTAATTTGTAATTGTTAATGTAATCATATGCGGTTGACACACAGAGTATGAATTCCAATCTGTTCATATATTGTTTGCACTTCACAAAGAGTGTTGAATCATTGCTCATGTATAAAATTTTACAGGGAATCAGTCATCAGGGGTACACATTACAAATATTGTTAGCTTTGCCCTTCAATCCCGTTTGGCCATGACAGTCAACTGAAGGTGAATCCCTATTAATTTTTCAAATACTTCGCTGCAAGACTGTCGTCCGTCAATGATTATCAGTAACAATAAGTGAATCATTCCTGAGCTCACCGAAACCGGTTAAGGGACGAAAATAAATTTTTAGCTATCTTGGCTGAATGAAGTGTTTTATATAAAACTGTTGTTCGCTTTCCCGTGGCGTAAACTGCCCTTTAACTATAGAATTCTGGATTCTTTGTAGCAGCAGGCCGCCATGACGCTGAGCTGAAACGCAGAACTTTCGAGACAGTATCGGTCGGCGGCCACGTTCCGGAAACTGGCCACCCGCTGTCGGCGCTCGCACTAATGAGTGAGTGCTCGCTGGTACCAATTACGCCGCCGTGCCGGTGCCGGTGCCGTTACCTGAGACCAGTTAGGCCCCCGGCTTCCGCGAGCCGGCAAGCGTCAATTACAGCTCCCGCGCCGGTATTCCCGATGAATAATGGCCGGGATGCAGCGTGCGCAGCCCTGTATCTCTCTCCCTGCCGTATGGATCATATTAAAGCTACGCACGTCTGCCTTCGTGAATGCAACGGAAACGAGGATTAAATAGCGCTCCTGGTGTGTGTGCAGCGGCAGATTCACAAGTGCGATGTATCTTCCAATTTGTCCGGCTACTCCTAAATTACGGCAAGGTCAGAGGGAAGCGTCGGAAACCTCGTCATTCTAGGGGTTACGGGCCTCTTATTGAAACCTCATTAAGGGATGGAGTACAGATTACAGTAGATTACATTTGGTCATAAATAGCCTGCCGTATAAATTAAAGTCAAATTTCTGTCTAGAGGAACATAAGCGCGAGCTGTATACGGATTGAACCCAGGTGAATTATTAGCGCCTACATTCATGTAGGACCCACAATTGAGAATCCAGGTCGAGCTGTAACAGGTGTGTATTCAATATACTCTATATGGAGAGAGCCTAATATTTTCCTTCAACGTACTTTCAGTCTGATTGTTCCTCTCGTTACCTTGACACCTCAAATTACTATGTAGACTTCTAGAAATATAATTAGTACTCTCGACATTTGTTACTGAAACAGTGCGTATGTACATGATAACATTAACAGATAAATGGCTCAAGAGGTACTCAGACTCATTTCGTTCTAGAGGAACATAACCCGACCTGCATACTGATTGAATGCACGTGAATTATTAGCGCGTACATCCACAGAAGAACCCACAATTGAGCATCCAGGTCGAGCTGTAATATATATTCAATATCGACTACATCTGGAGAACCTAGTAGTTTCCTTCAACTTGTTTTCACTCTCTTTGTTCCCCTGGTTACCTATTACACTTCCCGTTACTGAGTATGAGACTGCAGGAAATGAAATTATTACATTATTATTGAAACAGTGCACATGGATATGGTTACAGATAAGTGGCTCAGGTGGTACAAAGGTATCAGATGATACTGAAAAATCCGTATCCATTCTATGGGTGGCAATGTATGCTGTGACATCCAGTCAGTCATATAGATGGCGGATACTGTATTCGGATTCCACACCTGCTCGACCTATTCACGTTGTTCTGCAAGCAACACGTGTGTCTGACTAGTTGGTTTTAGAAATCTGTTACTCACAATGTATCATACCACCGGAGAATCTGGTGTAATTTTCTAAGACACAACAACTGACAGTACAAGTGGCTTGAAGCTTTCGTCAAATGTCAGTTACACTACATGAAACAACAGTGACACTTAAGATTACGAAGTCAAAGTTAGTAATTAAGCTATTCGAACACAGCGCGACGGGGAGGAAGGTCCACAAACAATGTGATGACTCCCCAAGGAAATTTAGGATATGGAAAGGAAAGTTTACAGGACAACCAGTGCAAGAAGGGAACTTCAACCCTCATACGCGGAATTTCAGGCCTAGAAAAAAAAATCAATTGCCTAATTACATCTATGGGTAGGCCCCCAGAAGGAAAGGATTCTGCCAAATAACATACGACCGGTTCCCCAGGCAGTTGACGAGGACATGGAAGGGCAGTAACCAGGATTCCCCAGTTACACTTAGATTTTTTAAAAGGTAACGCTCCGCCCAAGGCAAGGGCCAAACGATCTCCTCAATACGAAGAGAACGAACGGAAGCAGTGTTGCAACCGGTAACAACAAGAACTAAGACATAAACGCAAGACATAGAAGAAAACCCCTGTGGACGACTATCAGACCAAACAAAGCGCAGAAACAAGAGCAAGTTAACACAACTACAATAAACACAAAGAAAAACCACTCATAATTGTGCTGACGTTCCGACTGTCCAACATTATCATAAAGGAGATGTACTGATAGATCAACTACTAAGTTGGAAAGGTCCAATGAATGCCAAGAATATCCAGAATTTCGGAGAGATCAGATGAAAGCTTTACCATAATACCTGCTCGTGAGCCCTGGCGATGATCACCTTAATCTTGCAGTCCACATGCTCCGGGGCACACGGCTGCGGCCGCAGTAACTGCCGAGGTAGGTAAACTACCGGACTGGGCAGTGCCGCGCTCATCAGACTGCTTCACTGGGGCCTCACTCAAGCTCTGCTGCCCTTTAAAGACGACCGTCTGTCGTCTTCCATATATTTTTTTATAAAATTGCAATTTATTTGATGTCGCTAGATTAGCATTTTGTTAAAACTAGACCCCACTCTCTTCGAGGCATGAGTAACAGCATTTTTATTTCATTTTTTAAAATATTAGTTTCTGAAATGTAGGATTTTGTTATTTTAATAATTTATTATTGTATTTATGAATGTGGCAATAAGTACAGCTTCTCCGCTACGTCACTGTCCCTGTGAGAATGTGTACTTGTTTTACGTTTAGGTGGATGTTGATGGGTAGTAATAGCTCGCTTCGCATCGTTCTCTGCTGGTGGTGCGACCAAAGAGGTTTCTATATCCTTCAGTTACAAGTCAGTCGACGAGCCCTCTTCAGTCTCTCCCCCACCACCTCGTTATTAGTGGGTTTTGCCAGTTTCCGGTAGCTTCGCTTCGCGCCCCCTGGCCACTCGGTCTTCACTTTGTGCTCGGATCGGGGTGAGGTACGGTTGGTTCTGCTCTTGTGTCTGCAGAGATTGTAGCGATTCGTTGCCTAGCATGATTCATTTTTGGAATATATATCATGCGCGGAAATGTGTTTTAGTTTTTCAATCCAGTGATTTCCAACAGATAAACTCAGTGTATGTGTTACTAGTTGCAGTTTGATAACGGCCTGGTATATTCAAACCCTTTGTCATTATGTGGTGGTGTACGAACTCTGTAAATTCTTTCTAGCTTTCTGGGGCCGACTTCTAACAGATGATATGTTCACTTTTGTTCAGAGCATGTAAAATCTTTCTTACCGTTTCTTTCTGTGAGTGATATGTGTTCCACGTGGTTCGTTCTTAGAACAAAGCCTTCAACTTCCACTTTTGTTTGTTCCATGCCCATTAGGCAAGTAACTATGCGTGTATCCTTCTGATTTCCAATAACATTTCGCGATCTTCTCTCTTCTCCCCCCCCCTATTTTAATTTTGCTGTTTCTTCCCCGAACTTGTAGTATGCACTCAGCCTTTGTCAGTAATTCTCTCCGAGCCTTGTACAGCCTCCTTCAATAGCTTGCTTATGAAATTCTATGTATTTCTAAGGGTTGCATGTTGTAGTTTTTATTCTCATATTTCCGTTTTTGTAATTATTTCACTTTTCTAGTTTTTTGAGACTGGACTTCATCCGTCTCTGTAATCGGTCCTTATCGCATGTAGCTGCATTTTATTCGCTTCCTTATATAATTCTAAACATTTCTATCCGTTGCATGCCGTATTTTCTATTTTTATTTTTCCGACTTTGTAATTATTTCACCTTTCCGGGTTTTGAGACTGGAATTCTTCCGTCTCTGTGAACGCTCCCAATCGCATGTTGCTGCATTTCAGTAGCTTCCTTATGAAATTCTACGCAGTTCTAGGGGTTGCATGCCGTAGTTAATTTTCTTTATTTTTCGGAAATTGAATTGATACATTTTTATCGATTTTCGGAACCACGTGGGTCCGAATTCCGACCTCAGGGGTTTGCAGCTAATCACTTGAATTCACGCCACTTCTCATAAAACCAGTGCCTGGATAGTTTACTCTCAGATTGTAACTTAAGGGTCCGCCATGATTTTGTGTAATGAATTCGATTTTAAACCACGTCACCTTCAGTGGAGTGCGATCACGTAACGTAGTGGTGTGTCGCCGTTAGCGTGTGTGTCCGCGGTCTAATCTAAATGCAACTTAACCTTGCTATACTCACGTACCATCTCAAATCAGGAACGACAGACCAGAGCCATCTACGCAGTGTTATTGTAAATTGTGTTGTGTGGTACCTCCGGGTTTGCTGAATTTCGCCTACGATAGCGGCGCCTGCTTCTGCCTCGTTTCAGCAAGCTGATTTTGGTGAGTTTCGCTGTTGTATTGCGTGCGTGTTGTTTATAAATCCTTCCCCACCCCCCAACCGCAGAAGGTGTAATTTATGTTAAATTCAATGCTGGGCATCGTCAGTATTAGATGTAAATGGGATGCATTTTTACTGTATTAACAAAATTGATTCTCCATTTTGCTTGCGATCGAACTGAATAAAGAAGTTAAGTTCAGTATAATTTTGACTTGCCTATAAATTGTAGTTTTCGAGCACCTTTCCCCTTTTATTTAATATTATCTTTCACCACTGCTGAGAACAAGCTCAGATGCATTTTTTATGGTTAAGTTCTGTTGCGCCATGAATGTTTTCTTTAGCCACCTTTATGAAATAACTTTAATTGTGGTGGTTTGTTTATTAATGTCTGTGTGTAATTTCGTGTGAGCTGCTACGTATGTTGTCCACTGTGTCGTTAACTTCCTGTTATAAGAATAATTTGAACCAAGTCAGTTCTCAATTTGGGCCAGGTAAAAAGGTTTTTTACAGCAGGGAGTAGCCGGTGGCTCACACGGATCTTTTGCTAATTTTATAACAGTTAATTCTTATCTGGGTGCCTCCTAACAGAATTAAGCTTTTATTTCGTACAGTGGCCCACTTTTACCCTGTAGTCTGGCCCAGCGTGACCGATGTCAGAGACACACTCTGCCGGCACATCCCCCAAACTGCAGACTCACTCCTGCGGGCCGAAGCGCCTTCTTGAGCAGGGGCCACGAGATATACCCGCCGATCGCGACAACTAGCGCCGGCCGCGAGTCAAATGGGAAACGAAAAGTAGCCACGCCACATTCGGTGAAATAACGAAGAGATACCTATACGCGAGTTGAAGCGAAGCAACTGGCGACAGTGCAAGCAGATCGCGCCGGCACGGCTCACCATCATATCCCACGCGAGCTCGGTTGGAAACAATTCAACAGATCGTGCTGGTCAGGGAAGATGCTCGTCTTGAAGAAAAAGTTGAGTTTCGTGCTCAGTGTGTAGGCGAGCATTGTTCTGTTGAAACAGCCCATCACCTTCCTTTTGGAAGAATGGCGAAACAAAATTTCTTAGAATATTCTGCATGTACCGATAGCTAGTCATCTTTTCCACCACACAAATCAGAGGTAGAAGAGAAATGTAGTTTATGGCACCTCAGACCGTAAGGTTCTAGGTGGGGTCAGTGTGTCTTGAATACAATCAACAGCGCGCGGTACATCTAGTTCGACAGCGAAACCGACGATTACTTGCGTGCAGGTAGATGGATCCTGGTATGATCCGATGATGCCCCCCCTCCCCTCAACAAAAAAAAAGTATATTCGCAAGCATAGCTGATTTCTTTTGTTGCTGTTCGTGTGTTTGGACGCCTTTCGACGTCATTGAAACATAATTTATTACTCTCTCTTGTTATTATGTCAGCACGGCGGTCCATCTGCTGATTGCTGCTGAGCTCCGCGTGTCGGGCCCAGCGTTGCTGACTGTGTGGCAGAACAGCCGTGACTGACCTGTGTAGTTCTGCTTCCATCGGCGGCCTCTGCACTATCTGATGTCGCCACTGCGCGCCGGGCGCGGTGACTGTCTTCCGTCGTCTGATGGCGAGCGGTGACCTCAGGACTTCGCCTTCAGAGCCTGTGGCCTTGGCGAAGCACCGGGTGTAGTACGTCTCGTAGCTGCTGCTGGTGGCTGCCTCCCAGTCACCCAGGACTCTGGCGTCAGAGCCGCGGCGTAGAGCGTTGAACTTCACTAGAGTTCGGCACAGTAGCCCGACGATACAGCCCCCTCCGCGGCGGTGGAGCTGTGGTGCTAACAAGACATAAATTAGTCCCATTTGATTATAGCTATTGTATTTTTCGGCACGCCCCATATGTCATGTACCGGTGGTTCGCCTGACGAGCGGACAACCCGCAATGCAGGATGAAAGCACATGGATGCATACCAGTCAGGCGTTCAGGAGCGGCGGTTCCGGAGTCACCTGAGGACGCGACGAGCACCGCCAGAAAGTGCACTAAACCGGAACTATTTTCCTCCGCTCAGTCACGTGAGAGCAGCTCGAGACTGCCACGAACCACTGCGCGCCGACTATGTAAGGGGACGCGGTGCAACACGACGTCAGTTCTCCGCTGTCCGCCTACGGGAACCATAGCTGAGGTATCGCGGTGGCCGAGGGGACTGAGGCGCTCCACTCACGGTCTGCACGGCCACTACGGTCAGGGGCTCAAATCCCCCCTCGGGCATGGATATTTGTGCCGTCCTTAGTCTAAGTTAGTTCGTAAGTGTAAGTTAAGGGACTGATGACCCCATAGTTAAATTCCATAAGCTATACAAACATTTGAACATTTTGATCGCGACTGACGCCTCCGGAGAAGAGTCCCTGCCAGCGACGCCGCACCTCCAGGACTTCCCGCAACGGAATACGTCGTCCGTCTCCACCTCCCTGGCCGTTCTCTCAAGGCTGTCGTTATCTCCCTGGCTTGTACCTAATTGTTGAAGAAGAAAACTTTTAGTTGATGTTTGTTGTATTTGCCTTAAATTCAGAAGATTTTTTTTTGTTTTTTTGTTTCTAGAAGTTGATTAGTTCAAATGTTTGTATAGCATATGGGACTTAACTACGGGGTCATTAGGCCCTAAACTTACAAACTACTTATGAACTACCTAACACTAAGGATGGCACAAACATCCATGCCCGAGGGGGGATTCGAACACCCGACCGTAGTGGCCTCATTCCCCTCGACCACCGCGGCCTGCAGTTGATTAGTTTATCTTGTCAATATACACTACTTCCGTATTAGACAGTGTCTTTGAGTTATTATCTCCTGGGGTGAGATGTAGTACCATAAACATCTGCGCGGAGCGAGTGTGGCTGTGTTGTAAAACCTGCAGAGCTGGCCGTTCTAGAATGCTGTTGGTGCTATTAGTATACCTAGCTGTGCCTTACCACATCGAAGCATAGCAACACTAGGACTCACTTCCAGTCTTATACTTTTTACCTAAAACTGTGGTCGGTGTGCAACATTTTATACAGAATCTGGTTTTATCACTGAGTACCTCGGCCCACAATTCCATCTTGGCACGAGTTAAGCCGTGCACGTCGGAGTTGTGGCACGAGTGGAAACCGGATTAGAATGTGCGCACACTTCCAGTAACAAGTCGACACAGTTCGCTTTGACACTTGTGGAATCACAAATCCTCTTATCTGAGCAGTGGTTGTTGTACGATCAGCCACGGTTACCCTTACAATACGACGAACTTTGTGCTCGTCTGTGCTGCGTGGACGTCCAGAAGCTCGTCTGTCGCTGTGAGAATGTTCGCACCACCATCCTTGAAGGCAGGCAGCACGACCATCATCCAGAACCAATTCTGAGAAAGGACTAACCTGCCACTCGGACGACCACAAATTCATCCCTTTCAAAATCCACAAGCTGGCTGTCGGAAACATGAATGAGTGTCTGTGGCATGGCGCCTGTTTGCTTAACACGTTCACATCACACATAGCTTCAATGTGTATACACAGATGTTTCTGTGTTGGCGGGCCACATTACAAACTGTGACATCTACTGGCTCCCAGTTGCCATCTGCCCTCATCGAATCAAATGCTATGTAGTCTTTCCAAGTGTACTGATATTGTACGAAATACAATAAGCTCAAAATTGACTTAATAAATTAACGGAAAGTTGGATCTTAGATAAAACTGTGAGAAAAATTCCAGAAAATGAAAAAAAAAATCAAATGTTCAAATGTTTGTAGAGTTTATAGGACTTAACTACGGGGTCATCTGTCCCTAAACTTACAAACTACTTATGAACTAGCTAACACTAAAGACGGCACAAATATCCATGCCCGAGGGGGGATACGAACCCCCGACCGTAGTGGCCGTGCAGACCGTGACTGCCGCGCCTCAGTCTCCTCGGCCACCGCGGCCGGCCCAGAAAATGAAACTGGCATAAAAACTTATTTTAAATAAATAGACTTGTACACTGTCCATCAATTTAAAATCAATTCTGGCTTCTTCCTCGTTCTGAGAGTTGGCGGCGGCAGGATCGACTCCAGATAAAGCTTCCTGCTCATCCAACAACTCTGTATAGAATCTGTCGTTAGACGCCAAGCCCTAATCCAAATGAAGATGCAAAAGCTTTTTTGACATCTCAAACTTTGCCTTCTGTAAGTTCTACACTCGATTTTCGTGAAAAGGATATTTTTGGATTTTTGAAGAAAATGAGTAATTTAGAGAACCGTTTAAATGCAGAAGGCACAAACGAATTTGGAGTAAATAGAATAGTAGGAATTCTGCGAGAAGTCTAACCTTTAGTAGTTGCAAATAAACACGAAGGGACTCCTGGTTTAGGCCACAGCATGCTTATCACCACGCCTCTTCGTTTTGCAGGAAAGACCGTCTCCCTTGGTCTCTTTCTGTTTATTCGCAACTACTACGACTTCTTGCAGAATTCCTACTCTTTCATTTACTCACAGGTCGATTATACCATCTGCATTTGAACTGTCCACAGACATTTCTTCTAAAACACTCACTGAAAGATACGTCAAATTCGACATACCTGCAGAGTAGCTGAACTGTCCTTAGGGCAATGAGTTTGAATTACATAGAGTGGCGATAGGATCGCCATGTTTGAGGCAAACTGAACTGCCGTCCGCCATGTTATTTGGGGTATCGGCTGGAACCTGTATGTCACCCACTCGAGAATTTCACCTAGTTACATTCCCACGTTTTAAATAAAGAGTGACTATTATCAAACTTGTTTGAAGCTGCGAAATGAAGAGCCTGGTAGTATATTTCCTAAAAATGCTGTAATGAAATATCACGAACCTGAATACAGTTCCAGTTCTGATGTTAATGTTGTCGGTCATTTAGGGGACGAAACAGCTAGGTCATCAGTCCCCTGTTCCTAATTAAGAGTCCACTGTCAAGAGCGTAAAAAATAAAACAAAGCTCCGAAATTAAAAGCTTACAAAACGGACAGACTGACAATGGTCAAGTCGATGACAACCCAAAACGAAGAGACACAATGGGTAAAAACACAGTCATTAAATCAACTGAAACTGGACAGCAGAGCTGGCTTATCACAGAGATAAAACAGGATGAGCCAGACATTCTGTACACACTAAAAATCCCTAGACATTCCAGTTCTGAATATAGCGGTTAGCTGCGGTTTGCAATAACCACGTAAGTGAAGCTGTGAAAGTATTTGTGTTGATTTTAATGCAAATACATGGTCGAAACGAGCTGCGAAATGTACAGTAAACAGTAATTGTTATGTCGAATACTTATGACCAAGATTTGCATCAATTGTTAATGTGTTGCAATAACTACTTTCATAAAATCTAGTGTACATTTATTTTGTGTTTATTGAACCTATTAAGTCTACAAACTTGTAAAATTGCTGTCAAAGGATTTGGTTGTGAACTATGGTATACGAAATTTGAGTACAAAGACGAAAGTGACAGCAAAATACTGCAGTTAAAAATGCACCTAGGTCGTTTGGCACAAAACATTCCACATCGGAATAAGGTGCCGTTAATAACTTTTCTTGATGCCATGCTGAAACAAGTAACCCTTGGTACGTGAAATTTGAGTACAAAAACGAATGTAACAACAATACTGTAATAAAAATGCGCCTAGGTCAGCTGTCACAAAAGCATTGCACACCGAAATAACGTATCATTATTAATTTCCGTTTTTGCCACGCTAAGATATGTACATATTTCTTGCAAAAAACACAGACAAATATAAGTGAAAAAATTGTGGCTGTCACTACTTCTTCCTCACTTTGCACTGGTTACATGTCAACCATGCTTGATCAAGTATTGTCAGCAACAAATAAAAATATTTTAAAGAAGGTGTACACACTCGAAAATGTGGTTTCATCTATTACAGGAGCGATCAAGTATATTTTTAAAGAAGGTGTACACACTCGAAAATGTGGTTTCATCTACCACAGGAGCGACAGAAGAAGAAAAATACCAACACTAGGTGAAAAACTGAGCATTTTTTATGTTGTGTAATTCAAGTGAATGGCAGGCTAGGTCATCTGAAGCTTCACTCCTGGGGCAGCTAAGTGCCATTAGTCCGGAATTTTGAGTATACACATACTGATATCAAACAAGGCAAAACTTTTGGTATTCTTGCACTTCGATTAGTGCAGATTTGTGCATTTAAACGCTGAACACACTTTAGGCCTATTTCAGCAGCAAAAATTATACAGGCAATACACACTAAATACAGTATACGCTAAATACAACACTTCAAGCTCAAACACAACAGATGATAGGCTACTGTCAAGTGTACTGACCACCAAAAATATGACCGCGGTGGAGTAGCTGAGCGGTCTAAAGCGTCTCGCTGCGGAGCGCGCGGTTGCTCGCCGTGGAGGTTCAAGTCCTTACTTGGGCATGGGGGTGTGGGGGTGTGTGTCTGTCCTTAGGTTAGTTTACCTAGCTTGAAGTAGTTTGTAAGCTACGGACTGATGACCACGCAGTTTGATTCGATAGATTTACAAACATTTTAACATTTTGAACCAAAAATATGGCGGCCGAGTTCACACAGGTTGCCGCAAAGAGCGCTCTAACTCGTGTGTTAGCCACTCTATGAAGTTTACGCTCGTTGGCTTAGGGCGTAAATTTCGTCAGTGCGTAAACACTAAGAGCTTCAATGTTGTGTACGTGTTCGCTATGGCGCAGTAAACTTAACTCATAATACTAAAAATTCCTTCGCAGAAAACTGAAAGGTAGCTTCGAGCGTCTGGAGTGGCAATTCTGACGCGAGTTACCGTGCTTTGCATCCGGACACGGCACGGCGATCGCCGTGCGTGTTGAACTTGCTGGACATTTGGCGTTTTTGGCAACTGAACCCGGTTTTCTTCAGTCATTTTCTACGGTGTATAGCGACTTTCGCACTCTGAATCCTGTTCCATCGTATGAGCGCTGAAAATATCTTTACATCAATATGCTCAACTCAAATTCGACAAAAAATGAATTTAGCGGCTTTTGCATATGGGCTACTCAGTTGTTGCCCAGTGACATGGTGCATTTTCATCGTTGTTTCGGAGTTTGTGTAAGGTGGGGGAGGAAATTAGGTACTGGTATGAGTGGAAAGGGTGGAATGAAGTGTCGCCAGGCAGGCTATGCCAAGAATTTTGGAGTCGGTGATCAGATTGTACACGGGGAAATATTCAGAGGGGACTAGAATTATATCAATAAATGATCAAAACCATCTTGGGCAAGATCAAAGAGATTAGTCTCAAAACGTAGTCCCTATCACTGAAAACTCAGGTATACCCTTTGGTGCAAAAGCTTGAGCAAGCAGCACGTTACCATAACCTGAGTGCAGTGTTGTGCAGCTGTGGAGGCCACCTCAAGACTCGAGCAACGCTGTCACTATATTACTGGCGAAACCAGAACTTTCCAGCAACTCGTCTAATTGGTCTCACTCTCTGAAGTAGCCGTTCCCTAAGTTCCGCTCAGTCGAGAGCAAAACTCTAAGTAAGTCCACTTCCAAGTCGGGAACCAGGACGCCAAGTCCGTCTTACTCTTACCAGAGCAGCACGCCCAGGCCGTCTTACTTAAGAGCAAGACAACGAATCTCTCTCTTCCTTCTCCCAAGTACCGCTGCCTCCAAAACTCACGTAACGCGCCTAGAAGAAACTAAATACGCCATTCCACCCGAAGCAAGCAGGCTCCGACCAATCACATAGTGCATTATCGATGGCCAAAGTGTCCTTAGGTCTTGGGCTATCCTATAACCGTCACTCCCATGTTTTCGCGAGAGCTCGCCAAAACTTAGAGCGTTTCTACGCAAGGTGAGTGACCCAAAATCAACAGGTGTCGTACGCCTCTGGTTTAGCCTAACCACTTCAGACACCGACACCATTTTTTAGCAGCTCGCCGAAGCGGAATCGTATTCCAGACACCATTACGTCTTCCTACAGAAAATTTTGGGAAGTGTGGTGCAGTCAAGATTCACCAACCCCCCAGAGAGCTGTAGAAAGCAGCGTACGGACAATAACTTTGCGACTCGGCACGAAACACCCGCTGCCTGCGTCGGCTTTACCAGGAGGTACTAGAGACGCCCCCGTACAGGTAAGGTGCTCTTCCTCTGCCTGCTGACTGCAACCCCCTGTACGGGTTCTGACCGAAACTGCTCCTGTTTCCCCTCGTTAGCAGTTTCGAGAACCTAATTTATTACAGAGCCAGAGATTTCTGCGGAATCTAAATGAGTGACTATCCCGGACTCACCTCCACAGTCCACACACAGTGGTCCCAATCTTCATCCCCTGTGACAAATAGTCGCCAACGTCTAAGGTGCACGACGCGAAAATAACCCGCAACCTGACACCCAGTAAAAATAAAAATAAAAAATAAAAAAAATTACTAAAACGTGAAGTCTTTTACATTTGGTCTGTGAAAAGCTCCAAGTGTTAGTCAATGATCAGTTCAGTTTATACTTGTTGCTGCGCGCGATCTCTTTTTCTCTGGAAACTTATTACTGTTTTGCCAAGCGCGCTTTTTTTTGTCTCCCACTATGACCGGTTCTACTTCTACACACATACTCCATAACCACCGTAAGTTGCATGGCAGAGGGTACACTGTACCAACACTAGGCATTTCCTTTCCTACTACACTCCCACATAGAACGAGGAAAAAATGCCTTATATGACTCCGTGCGAGCCCTTATTTCTCTTGTCTTTGTGATCACTACGCGAAATTTAAGTAGGCGGCAGGAAGATCGTACTACACTCAGCTTCAAATTCCGGCCCTCTAAATTCCCTCAACAGAAATTCTTGAAAAATACGTCGTCTTTCCTCCAACGATACCCAATGGAGTTTCCGGAACATTTCCGTGACACTCGCGCGTTGGTCGAACAAACGAATAACAAACCTTGCTGATCGCCTCTGAACTGCTTCTATGTCTTCCTTTAAACTGATCTGCTCGGGTCCCAAACACTTGAGTAATACTCAAGACGTGGTCGTACAAGCGTTTTATATGCGATCTCCTTTACAAATGAAGTACATCTTCCCAAAATTCTCCTAATAAACCGAATTCGCCTGTCTGCCTTACTCACAACTGTTCTTACATGTTCGTTCCATTTCATATTGCTCTGCAATGTTATATGATATTTGAACGACGCGACTGCATCAAGAAGCTTACTACTAATGCTGTATTCGAATATTATGGAATTGTTTTACCTACTTGCGACTGATCTCGCAGTAATCAGATTTGTGGAACTGTGGTAAATACGTGAAATTGCATAGTCTCATAATAAAAACCAATCATGGGCCCCTCAACATAAAAACGGCCCTTAGCACGCGCCTCACACCAATAAAGTAAAAAAATAAGAATACATCTACATACATACTCAGCAATCCACCGTAAGGTGCGTGGCGGAGGGTACACTGTACCACTACTAGGCATTTGCTTTCCTATTCCACTCCCAAATTGAACGAGGTAAAAGAAGAATGCCTATATGCCTCCGTGCGAGCCCTAATTTCTCTTATCTTGTCTTTGTGATCACTATGCGAAATGTAAGTAGGTGGCAGCAAGATAGTACTACACTCGGCTTCAAATTCCGGCCCTCTAAATTTCCTCAACAGAATTTCACGACAAGAACGGCGTCTTTCCTGCAACGATCCCCAACTGAGTTGCCGGAACATTTCCGTGACACTCGCGCATTGGTCGAACCTACCAGTAACAAACCTAGCTGCTCGCCTCTGAACTGCCTCTATGTCTTCCTTTAAACTTCTGCGGGTCCCAAACACTTGAGCAATACTCAAGACGTGGTCGTACAAGCATTTTATACACGGTCTCCTTTACATAGGAAGTACATCTTCCCAAAATTCTCCCAATAAACCGAAGTCGGCTGTCCGCCTTACTCACAACTGTCCTTACATGTTCGTCCCATTTCATATCGCTCTGAATGTTACGCCTAGATATTTGAACGACGCGACAACATCAAGAAGCTCACCACTGATGCTGTATTCGAACATTATGAGATTGTTCTTCCTACTCATGCGCATCACATTTTTCTACATTGAGAGCTAGCTGCCATTCTTCGCACCAACTAGAAATTTTTTAGAAAGTTATCTTGTATGCTATTACAGTCAGTTAAATACAATACCCTCCCATACACCACAGCATCATCAGCAAATAGCCGCAAATTACAAGTTACTCTGTCCATCAGATCATTTACATAGATATAAAATAATAGCGGTCCTATCACACTCCCCTTGGGCACGCCTGACGATACACTCGTCTCTGATGAACACTCGCCGTCGTGAACAACGTACTGCGTTCTATTACTTAGGAAGTCTTCCAGCCAGTCACAAATCTGTGAACCTATTCCATAAGCTCATATCTTCGTTTAGCAGTCTGCAGTGTGGCACCGCGTCGAACGCCTTTTGAAGTCGAGAAAAACACAATCCGTTAGTTGCCCTTCATCCATGGCTCGCAAGATATCATGTGAGAAAGAGCAAGCTAAGTTTCACATGAACGATGTTTCCTAAACCTGTGCTAAGTCATAGAAAGAAGCTTTTCCGTTTCAAGAAAATTTTCTATATTCGAACTGAGAATATGCTCCAAAATTCTACATGAAACTGATGTCAACGATATTAGCCGGTAATTGTGTGGGTCAGTTCTCTTGCGTTTCTTATAAACGGGAGTCACCTGCGCTTTCTTCCAATCACTAGGAACTTTGCGCTGAATTAAAGATTCGCGATAAATGCAAGCTACTTAAGGAGCCAATGCCGCAGAATTCTTAGTAAAACCGAACTGGTATTCCATCTGGACCAGCAGACTTTTTCGAATTTAGCTCTGTCAGCTGCTTCTCTACCTATTACTACGTCCTCCATTTTGGAATTAGTACGTTGATCAAATGATGGTACACTTGTGCGGTCTTCCTGCGTGAAAGATTTCTTAAAGGTTAAATGTAGAACTTCAGTATTCCGTTTGCTTTCTTCTATTAGTGCCCCGGAATGATCAACGAGTGACTGGACAGTGGGCTTTGACCCGCTTATCGATTTTACAGAGGACCAGAATTTTTTCGGGTTCTCGGAAAGATCTTTTGCTAAGGTATGGCTGTGGTAATTATTGTATGCTTCGCGCATAGATCTTTTTATAGACGCACGAATCTCTACTAACTTTTTCTATCATCATTTGCGTGTTCTTTTTTGTCTTTGCTTTCTCAGCTGCTTTCTAACGTTATTATTATACCACGGTGGATCTTTTGCATCCTTAATCGTCTTTACTGTCACATTTTTCTCTAACCCTTTACTTACACTTAAATTTAGTCCACAATTCCTCTACATCCATAGTCCCGGAATCAAACGATGCCCATTCATTTTCTAAGTGCGATCGTAACATTTTCTTATCGGTTCTTCCCAACAAAAACACGCTCCTAGCCTTCTTGATTGGTTTATGAGTCACCATCGACGCTATGACCGTATCATGAATTCCTGTCTCTACACAGACATAGTTAATAAGGTCAGGCCTGTTCAGGTCTAATATATTTCCATTGCGTGTGGGTTGCCGGTTTAACTGCCCAAGATTGTTTTCGGAGAATGTGTCCAAAAGTAGCTCGCAAGACTGCTTGTTTGTACCGCCTGAAATGTAACTAAGAGAGGTCCCAATCTATACTCTTAAGGTTGAAGTCTCCCCCGACTAATATTATATGGCCCGGATACCTACGCACTACCTGGTGTAGACTTTCTGTGAATTACTCTAAAACTGCTACAACAGCACTGGGGGGCCGGTAAAAACACCCAACTATTAACTTTACTTCTTTTAGACCTGTTATACGTGCCCAGATAACTTCACAGTTACTTTCAACCTCGATCTCAGTAGAAACAATATCCTTGTCCATAGCGATGAACACTCCTCCTCCAGCTGTATCCGATAAAATAAAACCTCTCCGCGGCAGCTGCGGTATTGTTCCAAGTGCTGCGCCGCCCTATCTGACTGTTCACAACGAGCGGAGCAGGGGGCTCTGCGCAACTCGACTGACGCTGTTCCAGCCTGTCTTGTAGGAAACGTCTGTAATTCTATATTAGAAACAACGAAGAGTAGAAAGGGCGCGGAGAGGCGATGAGAAACAAAAAATCGCCTACCTCTTCATTTAAGCATTAGCAAGGTGCAGAGACTAGCCTGCTTAGCCATAACAGGCGGAATTAGCAGCACACCAACTGCTGGGATGGAAACCATGTTGTAAATGCCCCCATTACACCTTTGGGTCAAGATGGAGGCAGCAGCTGGTGCCTACAGACTAAAAACTGGCAACAGCTGGAACTCTTTAGGATATCCAGAATCACACACTAAAATAGTGAGTAAGGTAAATATAGGAAAGGTCAGGGAAATGCCAGCCGACCACATTATAACCCCTTACTGCTTCAACAAGCCTTTCAGTATAACAATTGGAAGTAGGGAGCAGAGGGAGAAAATAGTTCGACACCGTACGGGGGATATTGTCTGGTTCACTGACGGGTCGAAATCAGACCAAGGCGTTTGGGCCGGGGTATACCGGGTGCAGCCAAGACTGGAGGGCGTCATCTCTCTAGGAAAACTGTCCTCAGTATTCCAGGCCGAAATCACTGCTATCAGAGCATGTGTGGAGGAGCATTTCGTAGGTGCTACAAAGATCGTAGCATCTATATCTATTCAGACAGCCAGGCAGCCCTGAGATCACTGGCAGCTCCTGCAACAAGATCTAAAATTGTTGCAGAATGTCACAGGTTTATGGTGGAGCTAGGGGAAAGCAATAGAGTATACCTGTTGTGGGTCCCTGGGCACTCGGGGATCAGTGGCAACGAACATGCCGACAGATTAGCCAGGATGGGGACAGAGTCTCCATTTATTGGACCGGAACCTGTCCTGACAATCACCAAGGCAGTGATCAAATTGGAGCTACGTAACTGGCTCAGAAGACAGCACGTAGAATATTGGACCAAAGTCCATCAACAAAAACATGGCAAGGTAATGATGCCAAAGCCATGTTTTAAAAGAAGCTCTGCAATCCTGGGTCTGAACAGAAGAGAGATTAGACTCATGGTTCGATTGCTGACAGGCCATGTGAATTTCAAAAAACACATACATACAATGGGAATAACAGAAGAGGACCCTAAATGTAGGATCTGTGATGACGGTGATGAAACTGCATCACATCTAATCTTCAAATGCATTGCATTGGAGAGTAAAATGCACAGAACATTTGGGACAACCAGACCCGAAGAAATTGTGTATAATAAAGAACTGGTAAAGGGACTCCTTGCACTGTTCAAGGGCATTGGTTGGCTTTACTAGATATACAGGGAGCGATACCGCACAATAAACTTAGTTTCGGTCCGGGCAGTGGTGGTTTGGACCAAGACTGTTTTAGCTTCCCTGGAAAAATCAAATCAAATCAAATCAAGCATTAGCAATAGTGATGAGTTGACATTGGATATTACTATAGCACATCTTCATCATAACCCCTGGTTCCTTCAATTGCAGTACATGCAGACGTACTGCGGTGGCCATAGTCGTGTTACTGTGGGTAAATACTTGAAGCGCATTATATTAAAATTAATTTCAGAATTTAAATAATTACGTTATGTTTTACGCGGAACTCCAAGAAGCGCGGCGCCCTGTTCGACTGCACCGTTTGCGCCTGCCTAAGTCCGTTCTTACACTATCAAATTATTGGAACAAATAATTGGACGAAAAAATTTGATGAAATATCGGTCCTATCCTTTGACAAAAGTATTGAATAAAACGCCAAAGTTGGTGTTACACTATCATCCAATATTTTTAAGTTGCTTCAAAATGGCAGTGTTGTGTTGAGCTGTTGTTGATAGTACAGTTGCGTTGTATCTGTATTTAGTAGAGAAGGAGGAAACGTACTTGCATGAAACCGTCGGTGTCACAGCGAGATAAATAAGTTCAAAAAATGTTGGAAAGCTCATGGGACTTAACTACGGGGTCATCAGTCCCTAAACTTACAAACTACTTATGAACTACTTAATACTAAGGACGGCACAAATATCCATGTCCGAGGGGAGATTCGAACCCCCGACCGTAGTGGCCGTGCAGATCGAGACTGGAGCGCCTCAGTCCCCTCGGCCACCGCGGCCGGCGATAAATAAGGGATCAATAAAATATGTACGGGAAATGGAAGGATTTTTGATCGGGTGGGTTGTGGGTGGGTGAAGTTCAGAAGTCATAGTTCAGGTCCCATTTGTTTTAATTATGATTAGGGTGAATCACGTAACACTTGCACCGAAAATATAGCGGAAACGGAAAGTGCGATTTATGTGCGGTTTTCCTTGATTAAGGACTCGTATTGTTAGCCAATAAACAGATTGTGAAAAGACCTGGGAGGTGTATTTTTTATACAAACACACAATTTTTCAATTCCAACAATGGTTGTTTCTATCATGCACTGGATGTTTTGACACCAGCTGTGTTTGAACGCAATTTTTATCACGTTTGTTTGGCACCTTCAACCATTCAAAGTTTTGGGAGCTACTACAACGTAGCTGACTGTTTGCTGGTCATGAGACAATGGGCCGTGCCCTAGGGGCTAGCCACTCTGCCAGTAAGCTACGATATCGCAGCCTCCGCCCCCGAAACTGAACGGTTGTAGCTGCCAAACTAAGGGTGATAAAAATTTCATTCAAAATTCTTTGTACACAGCTGGTGTCAAAACTTCCAGTGCATGATAGAAACCACCATTGCTCCATTTCAAAAACTGCATAAAAATACACTTCTTAAGTAATATTAGAATCTGTTTGTTGGCTAAAAATACGAGCCCCTGACTACCAATTCATTCTGCGAAATCCGCACGTCAATCGCAATTTCCGTTTCCGCAATATTTGCGGTGTATGTGTAAGGTGATTCACATAGATGTTACACTCAAAGGCTGGAGGCCCAATAAGGCAATTCAGGAGGTCAAGTTGAGAAAAGCAATTTCTGATAATAAGGCTCCAAATTTAGTAAACCAACTATTTAAATAACAAAGAAACAAGAAGCCCACAAGAGTGGACAATTTTAAAAAATACAAGCCTTGTAAATAAAATATTAATTACAAATGACCCCTGCCATTTAAAGAAAACAGCTCAACTTTGTTATGAAACTCACACTAAAGAGGGGCTCCAAAATTTAAGCAAACACAGCCCTTTAAAAATACAATTACCAAAACACACTACAGACGAGCTCAAACATTTAATTAAAGTCTGCTGCCAACAGGAGACTGTGCTCAATGATACCAGTAGGCAGAAGGCCAATAAAACAGACAATGAAATTTATAAATGAGCCCTGCACTTTAAATAAAACGAGATCAGCTTACTTATCAAAAATCACACTAAAGTGGGGGTCTAAAATTTAAGTGAACACAGCCTTTCAAAAACACAATTACCAAAACATACTAAAGACGAGCTCGAACATTTAAGTAGAGTTTGATTATAGAGGCTGGTAGCAGGGAACTGTGCTCAATAATATCAATAGCCAGAAGGCCAATAAAACGACACACAATAAAATTGGCAAATTAGCCCTGAACTTTAAATGAAAAGAGCTCAGATTACTTATGAAAATCACACTAAGGTGGGGGAGGGGGCTACTCGTTAATTTAATACACCCACACAGGTAAAACAGTGAGCTGATTCAAACAGGAAGGAGAGGAATAAGGTGCCCAACGGTCAACACCTCTGACACGAAGGGGCTTACACAAACAGATAGAACGCCAAATTACAACAGCGGGATGGCGATGCCTCACGGAGGGGAAAATTTCTGCAAGGAGAAGATAAAGAAAAACAAAGCTATATAACTACCGACCGTGCAGATGCGAGCTAGCAGAGAGAGTCAAACCAGATAAATTCCACAGTTACGATAACCAAGTTAATGTACATAAAAAGAATTTGCTACTCAGAGCAACGGGAAAAGAATAATACAAGTGAACCGAATAAAAAGTGCTGTATAACACATGAGTAAACAACTAACTACGTAGAACAGGGAACTACGACCCCTAGGGAACGACCATCGATCCTGACAAATTCAGACACACAAATTTGTGGAGCAGGTTTTATCAGTCACCTATCTGTTTATTACTCCACGACAAGTGCAGGCACCCTCGCGGTGGTGTAGCAGGAGGGGTCAACCAACGCCCGGAAACATTTTATAGATCCCAGTTGACCGCGGTGGAGTAGCCGAGCGGTCTAAAGCACCTCGCTGCGGGGCGCACGGTTGCTCGCCGTGAAGGTTCGAGTCCTCCCTGGGGCATGGGTGTGTGTATTTGTCCGTAGGTTAGTTTACCTAGGTTTAAGTAGTTTGTAAGCTACGGACTGATGACCACGCAGTTTGGTCCGATAGATTTGCAGACGTTTGGACATTTTTGAAAAGAAATCAAAAGTTTTTACAGTCTATGGGAAACTACGGGGTCATCAGTCCCTAAACTTACAAACTACTTATGAATTACTTACGAACTAGGACGACACAAATATTCATGCCCGAGGGGGGATTCGAACCCCCGACCGTAGTGGCCGTGTAGACCGTGACTGGAGCGCCTTAGTCCCTTCGGCCACCTCGGCCGGCGAACATTTTTGAGATCCCAGTTGAAAAGCTGCTGGAACGACGCGAGGCGCAGCCGGGGCTGAGTGCGGAGTACTCTGCCAGTTGTTGACAGCTCCGACGCTTGGCGACGGACGGACGCGGTGTCGCACGGCCGCTAGGAACGCGACCACATAGCCGGGAGACGAGGTAATTAGCCCGTGCCGAGGTACTGTTATAAATTGACTGAAAAACCTCTCCGGGCCAACCTCTTCAGCTCATGGCATGCGTGGCTCCCCACGGACAGACTGAGTGCCACGGAACAACTTCGATGCACACGAAACTGAATGACCCATACGTCTACCTATTCCGCTTTCCAAGTCTGTTGATTTCTCATCATGCAGCCATAATCACGACGGAAACCTCTTCACGTGAATCACCGAAGTACAAATGACAGGAATACATCTTGTGTGTCCGCAAAATTTTAGATTCGGATAAACATATAAGTCTCAAACAGCATGTCATTTATGAAAGTTAAGATTATGAATAAATTTGTAAAATTTCGCCAGTACCAATAACAATAATGATAATGAACGTAAGTTTTCTGACGAACTAAGGAATTGTTTGTACGATTTTGTTGTTTCGTACATAATTACGTACGGTTTCCGACAAGAACTAAATAATGTAATGAATAAGCTTTCGCAACTCTCCGATTTGTCAGTCTTACCTTAATATTATCGTAAAGTTATCGCTCACAAGGTCTCCTATCCTGAAGTAATAAACCGCACGATTTCTTTTTATGAAAAAAGCTGTCCACATGTACGACTTAAGAAGATATTATAATGTCTGTTAATATATATGAATTCATCTTTAGGAGGGTATTGCTTTTAGAAAACAGTCACACAGCTAAGTCATTGGTGAATATAAGACTCTTATAGTAGCAGCACCTCATTTTGTTCATCTGTAAAGCTTACTCTCCATTCCTCGTCTCAAACAGTTAACCAGGGGGTGATTGTGGTGCTTTATTAAAATCCCTGAAATTTTGACTGTCTTATATATGTACAAGATAACGTAAAATTTCAACTGGGCCTACTATGTTTTCAAACTCAGTTATACAGTACAATTACAAGCAAGCTAAAGTTTCTAAAAATTTTAATTTAGCAAATATCTTTTTTATAAAATATCGGTAGTTTGATTCGTTGGGCTACTTACAGTGTTTCTACAATGAAGCATGGTAGAAGTTGTAAGAAAATTACTTTTTTCTGAAACAAGTTTCCAATTTTCATTTGTTTTCCTTTTTATTTCTGAAAATTCTATATTTTTTCGTTTCCCATACTTTTCTACGTTTATATAAGGCTGTGGGTCAATGAAAGTAGCTCGTACAGAGGATGAAGAAGAAATTGTAGATAGCACTACTTCACGTGTAGAGTTTAATTTAGTTTTTCCAGCAGAGCAATATTAGAACTGAACGGTTTATCCTGAAACTCATGAGTAGAACTTTCTGCATTAGAACTGGATCTCGATGAATCTGAAAACTTGGCCACGTAGGTTAAGCCCAGCGGCGGATAAATACATTATAGATCGTATGCTGTGGCTATACATAGAGCAAAACAACTAAAAACATTCTTTTTTTCCGTGAATTGGAAATCACTGATTTCCTGGGAAAAATTTTACACGGCTAAGCGCCTGTACGGAAACCCGGAACTATCCGGGTACATAATTAAAACATCTCTGATTTCCGGGATAGACCCGGAAAACAATCACCCATGGTTAACTATTTGTGACAACGAAAAAGAGAAGAATATGTCTCATCTCACAGCAGTCTAAGCTGTACTATTAGCTTCCCGCCTAACCACATCTTAGATAATCACAATATATTCAAAAATAAAGAGCAAATATTTTTGACAAGTGATGAATTATAAATATCATTTAAGCTGTAGTCTTAGTGTCTTGCCTCGCCACACCCTCTGAAATAGCGGCATACTCTGAAAAAAAAAGGATAAATATATGTGACTAAGAATATGAATGTCACTGCTGATCCCAGAATCTGTTTCAAACACGAAGCTAAGAGAAAAAATATAATGCATACCAGGACTCCAGCCAGCTATCGTTACGTTTGAAACAGCACGCGCGTTTAACCATCCGGCCATACTGAACATCGCTACGATAGTTTTCATTAGTTTAGAACCTTTTACAATGTGTCATTTTATTTCACTGAGTCCACACAAGCTGCGATGCACAACAGCGCGGTACATTTAAGTGCACTTTATTTAAGATGCCGCATTAACACTATTCAAACAAAATAATTAATAAGTGCACAAGAAGTCACAAATTAGTGGGGTTCAAGTGGTCTTGTGCTCTTATACATCAATCGTCAATGAGGTTGGTCAAGGTTGAAACTAAAATGTTTTAGAAGTGTCGACGTCCTACAACAACTCTGAAATACTAGTTGGCATAAACGTCGTTCCACCAAGCACCACGCTCATGATTGTACAACCCCAGTAAAGTCGTACACTGTGTAAGGTCCCTATGGTCTCGGCATAGTTGGTTTTCTGTAATATTTACTTTTCAAAACTGGCCACAGATATATATTGTAAGTGGCGTGGTAATCTTTGGAAGTTCGATTGTAGAGTAAGCGCTCTGGTTGCGAGTGAGTGCCAGAGTGGCCAATTGCGTGAGGTAGCGAGAACACGCCGTTGGAGAAGGCAGTCGTTTGTATGTGTTGCAGCACGCCATTATCGCGTAATGCTTGGTGTTAATTTAATTTTCTGTAATATTTTTCTACTTCATATTTTCTTAATAATTAATCATTTCTAATCTTCAATTCGCTTTCTGCGTTCTCATTTTGGTAGTTAGTTTCCCCTTCCTTCCATTTTCTTCATTTATAATTATTGTTGAACTTAATTACTACGGACCTAACCTGCATGCTGCGAGCTGTTCCATTTCCAGTTTAGTAATAAAAACATACGAGGTAAGTCAATCATTATATTTATCTGTGTCGCAGTCAAATTGTTTCCACCTTTCATTATTCAAGTTAATCAGTTTCGTTGTATCCTTTGAGAGTACGTTCGACAGGGCCATAAATATTAGTGTTTGTGTTTTCCCCTATTTTCCCGAGAGTGTCCACTGCGCATATTAATGTTTTCTAAGGCTTACCTCGGTGGTCGTAGTCACCACATTGTTCGATTTTTAAACGTTCAGTTTTGCACGTACGTAGTAACCAGTACTGGTCAATTACCATTAAACTTAATTAATCCATTAGTCTATTGGTCAATTTCCATTAAGCATTATTTATTCGGAATACCTTGCAACTGATACAACGAACTATTTATTACACTTTATACTGTGCACATTGTAGACACGAGTTTAGATGTGATTAAGACGTCCTGCTATTACGGATATGAAAAGCGTTGATTACAACAATTCAGTAGTGAAAACTAATGTGTGGCAAAAATTATGTTTGTGCCTGATTTTTACTGAGAAGAGCATCAGTTCTTAAATCATGAATTCACCCTTGCAGGGAGAATGAAGAGAAAATTTAAAAAGGACAGTGCTTTCAAAACGTTCTTAGCTCGTTTCAGATTTTTTTAAATGAAGACATTTAAACAATGTACTTATGAGCCACAGTCGCTACGTTACTTATAACGTTTCTTCCTTTTATACCACTATGTTCAGTGAAGCATTGTCACCATTTACAAGTACTTCTGTATCACCAGAGACTTTTTTTATCCTCTTTAAAATTAAAGTACTGACTCCATACTAATACAAGTGATCATAGAAGAATAAAAATAATAAAATAAAATATCCTGTCTAAAATAATGGATTCCTACATCAGGTAGTTACAATATTCCCGTAACAAGAGAACAGGCATGGGAGAATTATTATAAGCTTAGTTTCTTATGAACACTTGTTTGTTCACTTGACTGGAAATCTGTTTGTTCTCATGACAGGACTGTTTAAAAGTCTAAAACACTTTTCCACCCGCATTCCTCACAGACAAAGTCTGATGCTACAATTGTCTCCTTTCTCCAGGCGATCATGTAGCAGTAGATGTACGTGTCGTTACGTCTTCATACTTCAGCTCCTCCTGCTTAGAAGTACTAGGTTCCTATTCGCTCATTTCACAGCTGTGATCACCAGGATAACTGGTGACAGTCAGTGGCGACCGTCAGCAGAGTCCCAGTGTGAAACAAGCCAAAATGCAAACTGTCGATCTTGCTGAGAAGTAATGATTGAAATTTGGTATTCCTGGCATACACTTCATGCCGAGGATCTCAAAATTTAGAATCCCCTAAATATTTCCGAAACTGAAAGTCCTTTTTCTTTTCATTTTTTTTCTGGGCTTAACTACGGGGTCATCAGTCCCTAAACTTACAAACTACTTATCAACTACCTTATACTAAGGACGGCACAAATATCCATGCCCGAGGGGGGATTAGAACCCCCGACCGTAGTGGCCGTGCAGACCGTTACTGCAGCACCTCAGTCCCCTCGGCCACCGCGGCCGGCACTGAAAGTCCCATGCATCTACCTCCTACTCTCATTTCAGCGTCCAAAGTCTGTTCTACACCTACATGTGATACTCTGCAAATCACATTTAAGTGCCTGTCAGAGGGTTCTTCGAACCACCATTTTACTATTTATCTTCCATTCCATTCTCTAATAGCGCCCGGGAAGAAAGAACACCTGAATCTCCCTGTTCGAGCTCTGATTTCTCGTATTTTATTCTGATGATCATTTCTATCTATGTAAGTGGGAGTCAACAATATATTTTCGCATTCGGAATGTTGGCGATTGTAGTTTCGTAAGTAGCCCATGCCGCAGCGATAAACGCCGTTGTTGTAATGATTCCCATCCCAGATCCTGTATCATTTCCGTAACGCTGTCTCCCCTGTATCGTGACAATACGAAACGAGCTGCTCTTCTTTGGACTCTTTCGATGTCCTCCGTCAAACCCACCTGATAAGGATCCCACACTGGGCAGCAATACTCCAAATACGGACGGACAAGCTTAGTGTATGCAGCCGCTTTAGTAGTTCTGTTGCATCTTTTAAGGGTTCTGCCAAGAAAACGCAGTCTTTCGTTCGCCTTTCCCATGATATTATCTACGTGTTCTTTTCAATTTAAGTCTGTAGTAATAGTAATTCCTAGGTATTTTGTGGAGTTTACGGCCTTCACTTTTGATTGATTTATCTTGTAAACAAAGTTTAACGGGTTTCTTTTCGTACTCATGTGGACGACTTCACAATTCTCATTATTCAGAGTCAATTGCCAATTTTTACACCTACTGATATCTTTTCGTGCGGCCATAATCAAGTCGAAAACATTTTCACGTAAATCACCAGAGTTCAAATGCAATGCACTGCCTGTACCTGTGAATATCGCTATCACGTGACTCTTCAGTCCAGAGTTGCCCACCACCCGCCTTGGCCAATGACACACACTCCCTCCAAACTGCAACCAACCCCCCTCCACCCCACACACCGAGCGAGGTGGCGCAGTGGTAACACACTGGACTCGCATTCGGAAGGATGGTGGTTCAAATCCACCTCCGGCCATCCAGATTTAGGTTTTGCGTGATTTCCCTAAATCACTCCAGGCAAATGCCGGGATGGTTTCTTTGAAAGGGCACGGCCGATTTCCTTCTACATACTTACCTAAATACTCCGAGCGTAAGCTCCGTCTCTAATGACCACGCTGTCGACGGCACGTTAAACTTCAAGCTTCGTTCCTTCCTCCCCACACCCGAGATATTAAGTCCTGGATTCCTAGTTTATTACCTAATAAATATGTTTTTTGGCCCACTTTAGGTTACGGTAGTAACACTAAAAGTGGGCCTTTGCGATCATCTTTTGACAGCTCGAAATTTAAATGAAAATAACGGCGTAACTATTCATCTGACACGGAAATTGAATAACCGAATTTGTAGAGGAGAAAATTCTCTACAACTTTGCTCTCTTATGTTTTTTTTTTTCATATCTCGTAGCGTTTCAAAGATATTTGCACAAATAACGGCGATTTTGGGATGTATGTCTGTCCGTAACGTGTTCCCTGTTTTTAAGACGAACCATTCAACCGATCAGCACCAAATTTTACAGACATGATTCTAGGCCACCAGAGACCAGAACCTCCCTTTTTCAAATTTTTCGGACAAGAAATACGGTAGTAAAAGAAAAGAAAAAAAAAGCCGTTTGTAATGTAATTGTAATTGCAAACTAACTGTTCATTTGACACGAAAATTCAATAACCTAATTGGTAAAGGAGAAAATTCTCTACAACTTAGCTCCCTTATGTTTTTTTCATGTCTCGTATCGTTTGAGACATATTTGCAAAAATAATGGATATTTGACACCCTCCATTGAATTAACGGAAACTCGCCGTTCGGAGATGTCACGTGACATTCCTCGCGTATTTGATGATTTTCTTATTGTAACTTACACGTTGTCATTTCAAAGCAACGGTACACTGAGGAATTAACACACACACACACACATCGTTCTTCGAACGATAAATGATAATCTAATGTCCACAAATGCCATATTAACATCAGTTAACAGCGCCCATCAATAGTATGAGATTAAAGAGCTTCTGTTTTGATTTATAGCCGTAGCGTAGTGGGCAAGGTGATGGACTGTGGCGCGAAAGGGCGGTGGTTTGAAATCCGCCACTACCTATTTTTTTTTTTTTTTTTCCTAAAAGGGTTTCAGGCACTTATTAATTTATTATTATTTAGATTATTATTTTGGTCCAAAATTTTTTCAAAAACGTATAAAACTACAAATCTAAAGTGGCCCGTAAAACACGTCAGTGCGTTTTTTTCATCTAATATTGAAATTAATATTATTAATTTATTATTATTTAGATTATTATTTTGGTCCAAAATGTTTTCAAAAACGTATAAAACTACAAATCTAAAGTGGGCCGTAAAACACGTCAGTGCGTTTTTTTCATCTAATATTGAAATTAATATTATTAATTATATTATTAATTTTTTATTATTTAGATTATTATTTTGGTCCAAAATGTTTTCAAAAACGTATAAAACTACAAATCTAAAGTGGGCCGTAAAACACGTCAGTGCGATTTTTTCATCTAATATTGAAATTAATATTATTTCACTTTTTTGTAAATTGTTTTATAAAGCCCCCGCGCAGGCTGTCCAAAAGTAGTAATTCTTCTCCCCCCCCCTTACCCTGGTCCGCACCTCTGCTTGTCACGCAAGTACATGATACAGACCGACGAAAACAAGAAAACAGGAACTTGCAGTGTGCGCGTGCGGCGCAGCGTGCGAACAGCCGGCTGGGTGTCGGGGGCGCTGGGAGGTGACGGCCGCGGCGCAGACAGCTGACGCTGGCAGCAGCTGCGCATGCGCGGACGCCCCTGCGCCGCGCCGTGACGTGACAGCTGGCGGGCAGATCGTGACTGGCAGCGCGCGGCCGGCTCAATTACGTTAGCGCCCGCCGCTGCCACCCTCCTCCCCCACCCTGCCGACGTCAGTCTCCGGAGACGCTACCCGCCTCCAGCTGCTGCGTTCAGCATTAAAGGGTTACTAGCGAGATTCCGCGCTATCGTACTCCTCGCTCAGGGAAATCTGTGATGTAAGGAATAGCAGTATTTCTATGGTCGAGGTCGTCGGGGCACCGGAGACGAGCGTTAAATATGTAGGGGAGAATGGGGCACATTGAACCACAAAAAGTATTCGCCCACTTTAGGTTACGGTAATAACACTAAAAGTGGGCCTTTGCGATCGTCTTGTGACAGCTCGAAAAATAAATGAAAATAACGGCTTAACTATTCAGCTGACACGAAAATTGAATAACCGATTATGCAGAGGAGAAAATTCTCTACAACTTAGCTCCCTTTGGCCGGGCGCGGTGACCGAGGGGACTGAGGCGCTTCAGTCACGGGCTGCACGGCCACTACGGTCGGGGTTCGAATCCCCCCTCGGGCTTGGATATTTGTGCCGTCCTTTGTCTTAGCTAGTTCATAAGTAGTTTGTATGTTTAGTCCCATAAGCCTAACAAACATTTGAATATTTTTTAGCTCCCTTTTTGTTTTTTCGCATATCTCGTATCGTTTGACACATATTTGAAAAAATAACGGAGATTTGACACCCTCCACTGAATTAACGAAAACCAGCCGTTCGCAGATGTCACGTGACATTCCTCGTCGAAAACTCTCTCTGGCATACGCCATCTGGCGTCGCGTATTTGATGATATTCTTATTGTAACTTACACGTTGTCATTTCAAAGCAATGGCCCACTGAATAATTAACAAAAACACATCGTTCTTCGTGCGATAAATGATAATCTACTGTCTACAAATGCCATATTAGCATCAGTTAACAACGGCCATCAATAAAATGAGATTAAAGGACTCATTCTTTGATTGGTAGTCGTAGGGTAGTGGACAAGCCGTGGGACTATGATGATAAAGGGCGGTGGTTCGGAACCCTCCACTACCTAATTTTTTTCCTAAAAGGGTTTCAGACACTCTTGTTAATTAATTTTTTATTAATTAGATTATTATTTTGGTCCAAAATGTTTGCAAAAACTTATAAAACTACAAATCTAAATTGGGCCGTAAAACACGTCAGTGCGATTTTTTTTTCTTTCATTTCATTACAGAGCTGTGATTTTCAGTTTTTGTAGTTTAATCACACAAGTGTCAAATGGCGTTATATGATTCCCTTATTAGTAATGTGTTTCCAGCTACAAATCTTTGAAGAAAATTAGTAAATGGTTAATAGTAAGGCGACCAACCGTCCTGGATTCTGCCGCAACGTCCCGCGTTGGGAGACTCAATAAGTGTCCCGCAAAATGCCTGATTTGTCCCGCATGTCAAGCATTTTGGTAATTTTCATATTCCACCGACTGCAAATTATTCCCACGTATCTTAAGCATAAGTTCATATGCTGAATCGGGTTTATGAGTGTGATTATATGCAGTAACTGTCGTTGTCTAGTGTACATAAAAACAGAAATAAATACACAATACAACTGAGTGAAACAACACTTGATGTTATCTCGGGGCACCTGTCACAGTTCTCGGAAGTTGGCAGAGATCTTAATAGGTTCCAGACGAAAAATTCCGGGTGATGTTGAAGTTCAACCGGCGGTTGTTTAGGTTTTAAGTTAGTCCCCGCGGAGACTCGACATTGTTGATTTGTATTTGCGTGCTTCCCCGATTTCGGTTCGGTGAAGTAATTTACACGTAAGCTATTGACTTCTTTTCCTTCAATACCGCTCAAGTACTCGTAGTATAGTACCGTTGGACCAATTTAATGGGTTACGACTGACTGGTACAAACATTGTCATGTTTTCGTCTGAAAATAATCAGGAAGCTAATGAAAAGTACCGTCGAGGTGCCTATTATTGTGTCCTACGTTTCTAGTGCCCGTGTCACAAATCGAGGCACAAATTTCTCACATTCCGCACCAGGAAACTACACTCAGCTAATGAAGACATACAGCAAAACAAGAATTTAATAGAAAAGTAAAACATTCGAAGCGGTACAAATATGGGTCCTGCGAGACATGATACAGGCGGGACACGGTACATTTATTTCAAGTTTTCTCAGCTTCCTGCCCATGAAGATTCCGATTTGCCTGTTTTGGAGGGATTTTTTGTGGCTTCTAACAAATTTTTCTCTGGTGTATCATTTGGGACACAAACATCCATCGCTCATCTTGCCCCGGAAGAACTTGGTTCAATATGCCCCAACAGCACATATTTCAGACCTCAGGTGAAGTTATATATGAACATTGCTAATATTTGAAGATATGCATCATTAAACACAATATTCACATTGTTATGACGACATAGTTTCTGTGAACTTCATGCAATCCTATGTCACAAAATTTTAATCTATTTAATATTCCGGAAATAACTTCACTGTAGCGAAAATAACGCCAGCAGAAAAAGAACGGGGGAAGGTAGATCTTGCAGAAAACAAATGGTAGTTGGTAGAGCGGTACTGTTAACATATGCACAGAGAAAAAAATAATTTCCACCTTTTGCTGAAATTATGCCTCCTGATTCATTGTGCGCATAGTACAATGTGCCCCAGTCTTCTCTATATGATATTTCTTTTTATTTAGAACACAATAACATGCAACTTTAGGCGGTGGAAGTAGGGTACCCCTTTTTCTTCGTAAGGCTTCACCTATTTTACACGTCATTTTTCCCCGTTACGTATTTAAAATTAGTTACCTCCTGCGATTGCGAAACTCTTCGTGGAGAATTTAGAAAATATTTCCATAGACACGGCGCCGCTAAAACGTAGATGTTTTTTCCGATACGTTGACGATAGTTCAACATTTGATACTAAACATATGTGAAACTTGATGATTTCTTGGAACCTCTGTACAGCAATAACAATCAGTTCACCGTGGAGGTAGAGAAAGAGAATATAGTGTTCTTCCTCGATGTCCTCTTCCGCCACAAACGGAATGGATGCCTTGGCCATAGTCTCTATAGAAAACCTCCTCACACTAATCTGTATTTGTGCGCCATTTGCTGCCATCACCCGGACAGTAGAGCACTGTACTACAGACATTGGTACATCATACAAGAACAGTAACAGATGACAATAACCGGCCACGTGAGTTGAGCCACAAACACAAAGTCTTCAGGAATAATGGCTACAACGGACATGAAATAAGTGATGCGAACTCAGGAAAGAAGGTCAGTAAGACCACTGACGAGGAAAAGAAACTTGCTGTTCTGTAGTTCTCTGTCGGGCAAAGTAAGCCGCCTACTAAAGAGACACAAGATCGAATCAGTCCTCAGGCTTCCAACGAAAATATGGCAGTTATTGAGACCAGTTAAAGACACAGCAGGTCTTCTCAGAACACTTGGGGTCTACAACATACCCTGACAGTCTGGCTAATTTTATATCAGACAAACATCACGAACTGTCGAAGAACGCAACAAGGAAGAGGAAAGGTTTTATCGTTTACGACACCCAGAGAAATCTACTTTAGCTGAGCTTGCTTTTGTAGACGGTCATCGAGTCAAATTTGATGACAACTTCGTCGTGGCTCGCACGAAAAGCTTCTGGGACAGTAGAAATAAAGAAGCCATCGACAACAAAACTCTGCAGCTGAGTGCGGCATTGGTCCAGCGATCGAGGAACAAGCGGGAGCATCTAACACTGAGTCAACGCATGCCCATATATGGCGATGTCGGGGGTACCAGTGACGTCACAGCCGGCAGCTAATGTATATAAGCCCGTATTAGCTGCCAATAGGCAGTCATACCACTTGACAATGGCCAAAGAGTGCTTGGCCTAAAGCTCGTGGAGTTCAAACCACTTGACGCAAACGGAAACCAGAGAACTTTTTATTCGGCGGTATACCCGCGAGATTATGTGGTCTTACAAAATTATATGAGACTGTGTTTAAATGTTATGATAACACAAGAGTCTTTTAAGGGTCTGGAAAATAAGGTGCCTAACGTTGACGATTCCGATATGTCCGGAGAGATGATAACCTCTTCGGTTACAGAGACAGTGTCAGCTATTGGAATACTTTAGGTAACACTAGTAAGGTACTTAGCTGTGAGACAATGCTTTATCTAAAAAAAACACAATATCTTATTTTTTTCTAAATTTCTTATGAATTTCTCTGAGACATAGGTGTGTCCACCTACTCATTAGCGCTCTCGAATTTGTGGGAAACGCCCTGAGAATGCAGAAATGGTGAAACGCCGAATTTGTCTGACCACTTCATCCACTTTTGCAATAATTTCGTACTTCACAACAGAATGTCGATCACTTTGTTCTTCACAACGAACGTTAATGCGGCCGTCAGGAAATTTACACCAACATTTCATATTTGAATAAACTGTATGTTAAAAACTTGCAAGTATCCATCGACGACAAGCAGTTTTTTTCCTTAAGTGGTTAATATAGTTTATGGGTATTAATGTTATGAGTAAGCATTCGGAATGATGTGACAACGCTTCAGTTCACATTAACAGGAATAATTCACTTATTCATTTCCTGTTCCATACTTAAACATTTCAATCAGTTGGTAATTTATTTGTTCTGCAAGCATCTGTCCATGGAAGCATTTATGACTGAAAAGACCACCTTAAGATAGCATTTTTGTTTACCCCGTTGCATATTTAACACTGAATGATACCCTTACTTTGTATGTCGCGAAGCTATCATGATACAAAATTTAAGTTTTACTTACTTCCAACACATGAAATGTCCATTACAACCATAGTGTTTACAATCAGTTCCGTTAAGCAGAGGTAACATAATTCTAGATGTTAACTGCTCGAAATCTTAAATTGCGATCTTAACTAATTCTCTAAATGAACTCAACCATTTATGATCGCTGTGTCTCTAAGATGTTTTCTAAGTTAATGTAGAGATAATGAAAACCCAGGTAGCAGCAAGAAAGCTTATGAGGGGGGGCGGGGGGGCGGATAACGGACAGATTTTGTAATAGTCGTTTAGTTCCCTTTTCTAGTAGTCTCATTATCTCTCGCAATTTTATCAGATGATTTTAAATTGTTAATTTTTATTGTTTTAAATATCTTAATCACTTTCGTCGAGACAGCATTGTCATCATTTAAGAATTTGCCTAACATTTCGGCCGCTTACAATAAATAATGACAATGCGGTCTCATGTCCAGAAAAAGTTTATTGATTGTGGCAACGGTCGCGTACACTTTCGTTTAGGTTCGTCTTACGTGAGTGCAAGGAACCCAATAGATCATATAAATAAAAAGACATGAAGGTGTGAGAAGATTGGTTTACTTGAAAGATTGGTGGAATAAGGTAACGAATATGAAACTTTTCTGCTCCTGTGTTTACGCTCGTGTGTCGGAATAACAGCTTTGGTTAACGGCGAACACGTGGGGCCTTCGAGGAAGCTGTTAGTATAGAGTGTGTGGTCGTTTGGAAAGCTGTCACGAGTGATGCAGAGCACAGGGGCACTGTCCTCGCCGAAGGGTTGTCGAGGTAACGAGGATCAGATAGGAGGAAAGGAATATTCTCGCCTCTGAGTTGTTTGCGCTGTTCGCAGGTGTCCGCAAACACGGGCTGGCAGCGTGTAAAGCGGCAGAGCGAAGGGGATGTTTGTCGCCAGCAGGTGTTCCACCATCTGTGGTCCTTCAGCGAGGACGTCCTCCACGTACCGCTTCTAGCATGTAAATCCTAAGAACTCTTACCGGCTCTTCAACGCCTTTCCAACTTTTAATTCTTAAGGGCCTCTTAGATTCAATTTGGAGTTATTTCACTTACTTATTGTTTCACCCCGAACGACACAGTCTATTATAATACGGTGGTATTTTCCTTGACAATGCAAAGTAGCTATGTGGGTTCATAACTTCATGACGTACTCTGTTGGCACTTTCGCATGAGTGACTACGTAGAATGCATTCCGTTGATGTCTTCGTAGCGTTCAGCATTTAACGATAACCAAATTCATGTGTCTGTAATACAGTTATGATAATAGAAAGACTGCGTTACTCAAGTGTTAGCCCTGAAAGTATAGTCTAGTCGAAAATTTCGATACGTGAATAGGTGTCTAAAGGGCAGCGCGTACTATGGAATTCGCTGGGACGTACGATAGTCCGGAAAGCAGTATCCGTTAGCACCGCATAAAGCGATAGTGAGTATAGTAACCCAACGATAGGATCTTACGCTCTCATGTATTTGTTTGATTTCTATGTATAACGTAATATGCCACTGGCGTTGACTGTATTGTGACTATTAAGGTTTATGTTGTCTCGCCATTTGAAAAGTTAGGGTTGTCATCAGATTTCTTAAGGCACGAAGTATGCCAACAGTCGATATTCATCGTCAACTGAAGAAGGTATATGGATAGAATGTTATGTAGGGTCACCTATTCGTTGCTGGTGTCGAGGAGAGAGAGAACACTCATCGCAACGTATTATTCACAACCTTTATTACTTTCACTGGTCAGTATTTACAGATTTTAATTATTAATAGTTCCGTTATAGTAATAACAACACCAAGTAATTGTGGTTTCCCATTTTTACACTGCTAGTATAATGTTCTCTTTATTTACAATGAGCTCATTACAGCTTTTATTGCCATCATCAGGTTATCAGTAATATAAATAAGGTACTTTATAATTACTAACTACAGTTAGGTAAGCTGTCATATATAAACTTTTATGGCTATTAGGAACTTACATGTAATGTCTTTCTTATTGCTGTACTTTCTGCTTAAGATGTTAGTGCTTTTATGCAATTATGATTGATTTGTATGTCTGTAACAGACTTTTTATTTTCTGCCTCAGTAAAAATTACAGCTATAGTCAAAGTGTGTTAACAACTTTATATATTTACATAGTTCCGCAGAGATCATTGTAGTTATCAGCTAATTTATTTTCAATTGATTAATTATCTTCAAAAGGAAAACGCCAAGATCGGAGTATGATTAACTGATTGACGACCGGTTTCGATGGCCTATGCCATCACCATCTCGTCGTTTAAATTCCACAATGTGGTCGTTTTTTTCTCTTGAATGGAAGTTAAACAGAAAGTGCAACATTGCACTTAGTCAAAAGGTATAATATATTACGAGATTGAGTCAGTAAATAAGTCTCAAACTGTGGTAGACACGCCAATACTGCGTTATAAGTCTGAAAATAGCTTTACTTTTCAGCTGATACCACCTGTAAATCTAAACACTTGTCCCAACGATCGAGAAGGCCCTAAAAGCCTTGAGCTTGGAATTTTTGTGGCAGCGTTTGCATCCTATAGTTGACGTTCTTGAGCTGTAACTGTATTTGGTTCCTTAAACTGCTGCAACCCGTATGGCGGATGTGTCGCCGGTCACGGTGGCCGAGGTGTCTGAGGCGCTCCGGTCACGGTCAGCACGGCCACTACGGTCTGGGGTTCGAATCCCCCCTCGGGCATAGATATTTGTGCCGTCCTAGTTCGTAAGTAGTTCGTAAGTAGTTTGTAAGTTTAGGGACTGATGACCCCGTAGTTAAGTCCCATAAGCTTAACAAACATTTTGCGGATGTGTCGCAGTAGTAGAGAAATACCCGTACACAGCGCGCAGTACTGGCGCCTACGTCCAACACTACCTACACTCCATTCACCGAAGCGAGAGAGGTACTGTAAACACAGCAAGGCGCGTGACCACAGCGTTGCCGTCGAGGGTTGTACAAGGCAGGGGCGCACAGTCAGCGTGCCTGTCTCAATTGGAGGTGTGAGGTCTTTAGTGCGTGTTGTGCAGCGGCGATTTCAGGATCTCTTAAGTTCATCTTTAAAGACGCTTGAAAGACTAGTTGAATCTTCGAGAAGTGGTTTTAAGATGTTCTTCCTCGGCTTGCAGTTGTTGTTGATAAAGCAGCGTACCATTATCGTAGAAAAGAAAAGGTTCCCAGTGCGAATTCCAATAAATATCAGAGTGGTTAAAATCTAAAAACCTCTATTTTGAAGACGGCATGTCAAGAAAATAACTTTTAGATATGTATCAAAATTACAGAACAGCACCCAACGAATACGCGATAGATGAAATGGCGAAGAATGCAGGAAAAACTGTTCTTAGAATTCCTCCGTACCGCTGTGAATTAAACTCCATCCAGTAAGAGTGGGCCAGAATCAAAGGCTATGTTGCAGCGAAAGACAAAACGTAAAAAATGTCGGAAGTTCAAGAAGTGTAAGAAGAAGCAGTAAAAACAGTGACTGCAGAAATTTGGAACAAGTGCTTCCTCCGGTCGTATTTTAGTGGAAAGTCAAATGTGGAATTTGTGGAGGAGAGAGAGAGGTGGTTTGGTATAAAACTCAATGAAAACCAAGTTTGACAGAATGGACCTTGTTTCGCCGTCCTTTACCATTATTATTACTAGAACGTTATTAAAAATTGTGTATGAATGGAACTTTTTGTTAGCACCCTGTATGAAAGCAAATCTGTTTTGACATAATGAACTCAGTTTCATCGTACTTTTAACATTATTGTAACTGGCTTTGAATCTTCCATGTCGTGCTTTATTTCGTTACATTTTTGTCCAGGTTTCTCAGTGTCCACTATGACGTCAGCTCGGCAGTCAGCCGACGCCACCAGCTGCAAAGCGTGCGCCAAGGATTTTGTACACCCCTTCGTATCACGTGAACACCGAATGCTTTTTTCTGGAAACGACCGTAGTCGCCGTGACACTGTTTACGTTTCGTCCCAGCTCTCTGTGAACGGACTATAGAGAAGGCCGCGGCGCTCTCGTGTGACGTCACGCAGAGTAGGCATTATCCGCGTTTCTGGCTGGCTGCACGCTATGGCTGGTGGGTCGTGCCCCAGCAGCCACCCAGTGAGCTACGCGAACGTTGCGTACTCTGCATGACGTCACACGAGAGCGCCGCGGCCTTCTCTCTAGGTGGTGTTGGTCTTCCTCAGTGTACGACTTACCTACTGACTCACCCTCGTATATATATAGTGTGTATTTTATTTTTTGACTGCAATGTTGCACTTTCTGTTTAACCTTTATGTATATATAAAGAAGCCCATGCTGCTCATGACGTGCACTAGCCGCGCGTTTCGCGTATTTCAAGCGTCAACTTCGCGTCGCAATATCTCGGGATGTAATTGGAATATTACGATGCAATCAACACCATTGTTTTGTGATTTGTCGTGCTATGGACTGCTGAACAAAAACTTTAGGGTGTCCATTTAAAAAAAACATAAGTTTGTGTTAAAAAGCACATTTGCTTTCGTTTTAGAATAATTCCATATATATATACATTCATATATATATTGATACAGGCGAAAGTCGTTTTCCAATAGCTGTTATTGTTCCAGAGATATTTTGGATGGATAAGATAGCTGGGACACCCTGTATATACATACACACACGACCAGATGATGGTGGCATAGCCCATCGAAACCGGTCGTCAGTTAATTAGTTAAACATACCGCTATCTGGGCGATTTTCTTTTGAAGATAATAATGCTTTGTTGGTTCACACAAGCGTTCAGGGTGGCCTATTGACATTAATGATGAATTCCTTCGTTCAGCTGAATTCGTGAAGAACGATCGGCACGTTATCACTGATGAATTTTGCGAACATTCACGTACTCTTGTTCGAGAAATTCTTAAAGACCATTTGCATTATTCAACAATTTGAGCAAGGTCGGGCCGTAACACAAGACCAAGCATATGAATGCAGAACTGAAATTTTTGGAACGTTATTCTGTTTAGCGCGCCTCTTCATTGACTTGCATAGTCACTGGCGAGACGGAAAGAAATTCGAAAGTGATGAAAAATTTAAGGACTCTGTCACTACGTATCTTAATACAGTGGCGGCGGACAAATATGATGCTGGAAAACAAAAAGTCGTCATACGTTATGATATCTTTAAATTTGTACAGTGACTATGTAGATAAATTGTTTAATGTACATTGTTCTCATTAAAACTGAAATATTAACTTTTTTCCTTTATTTGCAAACGCGTACTACTTTCCGGACGACAGTAGTTCATTTCAGCCACTCTTTGTAATTATTTAGGCTGCAGGTTCCTGTCAAGAAGTGTTAATAGACAAATTATCTGGGCCATTTATCATCATTTAGAACCCTTTTTATATACTTACTTCATAATCCAGCGCTTGGCAGACCCGTGCAAGTGCTGGCATACCCGACAGGGCTTCACATCGGTGATCTATAGGGAACCGGTGTATCCACTGCGGTACGGCCGTTAGCCCACAAGGGAAACTGCTCGTCGCAAACCCCTGAGACTGACAAGGAAAGTACATGGGGTCGAACAAACATATCTGTATGAACGTTTGGTTACATGATCTCTACGTACACCTCACTATGCTGGTTGGTGTCGTTTTTATGCAAAACTCTACAATGATGCTCTATATAGCACTGTAGATGTAATTGTAGACGCCATATGTAATGAAGAAATCTTAACTACAACTTATGTAATAATCATCGTTCACGTTCTCTAGCGTATTGTCATCAAAAGCCGTGATTATAGTTGCAACTTTAACCTTCTCCGAAGACTGTTGGTACTCACTGCCACTGTTTCCATCGCCTCTTCCCGCATTTACCGTTGCACTACCGATTGCGATTTGTTTGTCATTATCATCCATATTATCATAATTATGAGTTTGTAACAATAATACCTAACTTATGCTCATAGTTCTGTACCATAACAGATACGAGAAAGCATGTAAATGATTCATCTTTTACACTATTACCATCTTCACGAAGAAGGGTTCTTCGCAACTTCATCTCAATCAATCGCAATACATTAGCAGCATTGATTACCAATCGCCACCCCATCTGACGCTTCACCAAACAAATAACGTCACAAAACGCAACTTCGGAAGCATACTGCACCGTCCCTACTGGCGAACCGACAGGTCAAAGTGTAATCTGGCAAGGTACACGCAGAGGTCTCTAACGGACGACTGCAGAGTTTTGCAGATGCGGGAGTATCACTAGTGCAATAAGGGACCTTTACATTATTTCTCATACGATTTTGGTGTATATCTGTTAGTTCGAGCCCAAGTACTTTTCTTGTGAGTGTTAAGATGGCCCAGTGAATTGCCTGTCAAAAAAACTGAAGAGGGACCAAGTGTGAAAAGAGGAATAATTTGTACAGAACTGAAAAAGAAGGAAAATCAAAAATGTTCAAATGTATGTAAATCTATCCGACCAAAGTGCGTGGTCATCAGTCCGTAGCTTACAATCTACTTAATCTTAGATAAACTAACCTCAGGACGACACACACACCCATGCCCAAGGGAAGGCTCGAACCTCCACGGCAAGCAACCGCGTGCTCCGCAGCAAGGCCCTTTAGACCGCTCGGCTACTTAACCGCGGCAAAGGAAAGTCAATGAATGCTTCAGGCAAACGACGTGTAACACTTAGTAGGTGACAAAGGCTATGTCGTCATCGTTATGTGGTCTCAACGCTGCAGATCCGTATTCAGATGTATCCCGTACTCTGTATTGTTACTATTTCTACAAAATTTGTGTACTGTCCTTCCGTTTATTTGTGTGCTTCCGTAGCTTTGGAAATTGTCAAAGCCGCGGTGGAGTAGCCGAGCGGTCTAAAGCGTCTCGCTGCGGAGCGCGCGGTTGCTCGCCGTGGAGGTTGGAGTCCTCCCTGGGGCATGGGTGTATGTGTTGTCCTTAGGTTAGTTTACCTAGGCTTAAATAGTTTGTAAGCTACGGACTGATGACCACGCAGTTTGGTCCGATAGATTTACAGACATTTTGGAAATTGTCACACTATACATCAGTTTTACAGTACGAGTGATGTGGCAAGAATATATGTAAATTAGTGAGTAAAGACGAGATGCAACATTGACCTGAAACAGAAATGAAGACAACAGCTTACAACAAATTCAAGACTATAAATCTGCAAAATGGAACACAAGAGTCACACACACCAAGTGGTACTTGTGTAGAATAAGTAGGATGTACTTACGTCTGGAGGCTCATCGATTTGTAATCGCTCGATCCCAGTGTGGAGAATTGGCGAAAACACGCAAAATGTCGAATCCAAAGCTGTTAGTGGTTCGGATCCCACTGGACGAACTGAGTCCAAAGCGAGATAAGCGCGCAAAAGTATGGTGACACTATGCCTAAACAAACACAGAGGCAGAACTTAAACACCCGACTGACGCAGCTGACTACAGTAAACGGTGGAATTTTTGTTTTCATTTCTGTGAGAGGCCTATGGCGGCGTCTCTCTGGCACTTACTATTCAAAAATGTTTGTTAAGCTTATGGGACTTCACTGCGGGGTCATCAGTCCCTAAACATACAAACTACTTACAAACTAACTTATATTGAAGACAGCACAAACATCCATGCCCCAGGGAGGATTCGAACACCCAACTGGAAACGGTCTCGCGCATCGGAGCAAAGCGCCTCAATGCGCTCGGCCGCGGCCACCCACTATTAATCTCATTTATTTGCTTTGATTGCCTTGTTCAATACCACAATCATTAAATTAAAAAATTAAACCGACTATTAAACAAACGTTACACTTACAATAATAAATATACAATAAAAAATTCCAGGAAATTGACACATAGCATCAAAGACATATCCATTCCAACAAATGCAAAATTCGTCTCATTTGACATAAGTAACGTGTATACAAACATACCAATACAAGAAACAATAGATGTTATTGAATGCAACCTTCTGACACATCACAAAATTTCGATACAAAGTACTCATGAAATCATAGAGCTATTGAAACTGGTCTTACACCAATACTATTTCCAATTCAATAACAAAATTTATATACAGAGGGATGGAGTTGCAATGGGTAGTAGCATAGCAGGAACAATAGCTGATATATTTTTAAACAATCTGGAAGAAACATTTTTCAAGAATAATAATACACTAACACAAAAAATCATATACTATTTTAGATATGTTGATGATACATTAATGCTTGTAGATGGTAACCAAGAAGACATACAAGAAATACACACAGCTCTGAACCAAATGCATCCCAAAATAAAATTTACTGTAGAGCACGAAGTTAACACATCAGTTAACTACCTAGACCTAACCATTACAAATGTCCAGAACAAACACAAATTTGAAATTTATAGAAAACCAACCGCTACCGATATTATCATAAATGCACATTCCTGTCATCCAAAATCCCACAAAATGGCTTTCTTTCACACCATGCTTAACAGAATAATAAACTTACCACTAGAGTTTGAAGCCATTCAGAAAGAAATACGCACCTTAGAATACATAGCCCAACAAAACAATTACGACCCTAAAATTATATCAAAATTATACCAGCAGAAAACACGGGCAAAAATATCAAAGCTAAACAGAGAAATAACATTAGCGAAAGACAATCCAACAAAGAAAAAACCGACATTCGTACCTACAACATACATAGGAAACATATCGGACACAATTAATAAAATATTAAAACACACAAACGTCAAATTTTTAAGGAGCCAGACACACACTAAAATACAATAATCCGAGTATCTACAAAATTACTTGTAGCGCATGTCAGAAATCATATATAGGCGAAACTGGCAGAAAGTTTCAAGCTAGATACAAAGTATACACAAGAGACAGTGAAAATAATCCATCTAAATTCTATCAACATTTAATCACGGAAAAACACGATGTAAAACCTTCAGAGGAAGCATTAAAAATTTTACACATTATACAAAAAGGGCCAAAAATGAATATTCTCGAGGAAATCGGACTATATTCCCATATACACAACAACCAGAAAGATGTACTAAATGAACAAACCGAATTCAAACATAAAAATACATCGAAAATTTTATTCACATTATAAACAAACTAGAGAATGGATAAACACCAAAGATTCCAAATCCATAGTAAAACTCCAATACAAAAACCAATAAAGCAAAGATATTAATGTATAAATAACTGGTAAAAATGTAAACTTATAATATCGTTGGATTCTGCCACTACAGACTGCCACTATGAAAAACTGATAAAAAAGTCTAATCATATAACCAGTGCTGCTGCACATATAGAGATAAGCATTACATCAGCTTTTATAATCAATTGGGCAGCAAATAAACAACAACAATATTATAAGTAATGTAAGTAAAGTTTGTAAAAATTTATGTAATTATATTATAAGAATATATGTAACAACTCTTCTATATTACTCGTATTACAGAACACCAGATGATGGCCTAAGGCCGAAATAAGCTTATAGTAAGTTAATAAAGTTTAAAACAGTAAAATAATTTATAATTATTGTGGTATTGAACATGTCAATCAAAGACATACTTCACACTGCGGGCCCCAGAGAACGAAAAAATTCATGTATTTGCGACGGAAATATGTTTGTAGCACATGATTCCTATTCTGCTACTAATGTAAAGCATAGCAAGTGACAATGCTGAAAAGAAAATAAAATGTTTGTAAATCTTATGGGACTTAACTACGGGGTTATCAGTCCCTAAACTTACAAACTACTTATGAACTACTTACGAACTAGGACGGCACAAATATCCATGCCCGAGGGGGGATTCGAACCCCCGACCGTAGTGGCCGTGCAGACGTGACTGAAGCGCCTCAGTCCCCTCGGCCACCGCGGCCGGCTGCTGAAAAGAGAACAGGACGCCAATGAATGGACGAACAGATGGTAATTTTGTAAGGAATATACATAGCTCAAGCGAGACCTCAATTTGGATCTCTCTCTCTCTCTTTTATTATTATTATTATTATTATTATTATTAAGGAGTAGCGAAATTTTTGGAAGTTGGTGGAAGAGAAGATCGATTACCAGGAAACAAAATGGGAAACCACATTGGTTGTTGGGGAGTAGGTATTTTGGTTGTTTGAAATATCAGAGACCAAATACTTCTACCAAGCATTTATTTAATCCATGCCGCACAGAATCGTTTGTTGTATTCCAGCTTATTCAGTACGAGAGGGCATACTGTGCACAGACAGGATAGCAAGCAATATCGAACAGTAACAGATGCAGTCACTAAAGAGTCTGCTTTGTGTAAAAAGTCCATAAACCGACTCTAGATCGCTAAGATCGGTAGCAGTGCCTAGATAGGTAGGCAACCACCAATGTTATATTTCGCAGCACTCAGTATCACAGATGGACGGCCGAAAGACATGTTGAAGTTGAGCTTTGACGGGAAGCAGAAAAAATAATTTAGTGACAGAAAGTTTTCGAAAGTTTCAGAAAAAATTATTTTCCATAATAATGATATTTTTAAGATCGCTCGTTTCCTCTTTCTTCTTCTTCTTTTTCTTTTTCAGCACTTCGTGAAACTTGTTTATATTTTCGTTCCTCCACTCCATGGCCTGGTATATCAACTGTATTGTAATTCAGTGAATAACAAACGTCTCTCTTGCAATTATTAATATTTATTTCATAATATCTCGTTTCGCGCTCATGGCTGCGGAAGCAGCATTAATCAAGAGAAAATCATTTAAAATTATGCCATTAAAGCGGGTGACCGCTTGCGTCAATTAGTTTAAAAAAAACTTAAACTGCGAAATCGCATTACTCATCATAAAAATGATTATAAAATATTGAATTGAAGCGTATCGCACCCCTTTTAAGGATCATGATGCATCATTGAACAGTATGCACTTCACCTAAAAACCCATTAATATAATTCAGTTTAATCGTGATCAATGATTCATCACAGTTTAAGGTTTTCTTTTTGCAAAAGTATTACCAGCTTTAATGCCATTATTTTAGATGATTTTATCTTGACTAATGATGCCTCCGCAATTTAAAAGTACCTCAGTCTAAAGAAGCATGACGAGTTTTGTAGAAACTTAACTTCATAACGTAGACGTCTAGTTTTTCTTAACAAATTATTGTAAAATTTTACCATGAGTGAAAAGTGTGGGCTCTGTCGTAGGGTCGTGCGTAGTGGGCTGCAGTGTGGGATTTGTAGTAAGTATTTTCATGGGGGGGAGTGCAGTGGGGAAGACAGTGGGCATTGTGGTGAGGTTCTCTCCTGGAACTGTAGGATTTGCAGCAGGAATAAGTTGATAGAGGAGCAGGAGCGTTTGATCTGCGCCCTTCAGGTGCAGTTGAAAAACGCTGAAGAGGAACTAGGTAGGTTGAGGAGGGGAAGGGGGGCTGGGGAATGGGAACTGGCAGTTGGCAAGAAGGCAGCTAGGAGAAGGTATTCAGATAGCTTTACATTGCAAGTTGCAAATAGGTTTGACCAACTGTCAGAGTTGAGTGGAGATGAACCTCCTGTAGCTGTAGGTGTAGGAAGTACGCAGCAGACCTCAGCTTTTGGTAAGCCGAAATCTGTAGAGAGGTCTCTTAGGAAGAAGAAGGTTCTGCTGCTAGGTAGTTCTCATGGCAGAGGTGTTGGCCAACAGTTGCAGGAAGTACTTGGGAGTGAGTACCAGGTCACCAGCATAGTGAAGCCTAGTGCAGGGTTAGATCAGGTCACTTGTAACATAGGGGACTTATGTAGGAATTTTTCAAAAGAGGATCAGGTAGTTATAGTGGGTGGGGCCGGGAACAGTCTTGATAGGGACGGGGAATATGATATAGGTGGTGATCTGGAAAGGATAGCAACTGAGACTGGTGGCACGAATGTGCATTTCGTGCAGCTGTTTCAGCGTCATTATAGGCCTTGTCTTAATACGGCTGTCAGCCGTCTTAACATGGGGCTTGAGAAGGCGCTGATGACGGAGGGCATGGATCACATTGCATTGGTGCCAGTTGAAACTATCCAAAGGTCGGATTTTACTAGGCACGGTCTGCACCTCAATAGGTATGGGAAGGGGAGGTTGGCAAAGCTCATAGGTGACAGTGTAGTAGGGGGTGGGGGTTTCACTCATGGAAAAATTCCTGTAGTAGTTGGTGTTAGGGCTGCACCTTTTTTAGACTGAAGACAGCTGATAGATATTCCTGCTTAAAGGAAGTCCCTCTAAAAAATGATGAACCACCTTTGACAAAGTCTAAGAATATAAGTAATAAGGGAATTACTGTTTTTCATCAAAATATACAGGGTATCAGAGATAAAGTTAATGAAATGCTTATTGATACTGATTCTGACATTATTGGAATTTCAGAACACTTTTTAAGTGGTGTGACAATTAAGAGACTTCCTTTGCCAGGATACAGGTTAGCTGCCTTCTACTCTAGGAGTTCTTTGCAGTGTGGGGGAGTGGCCATGTATGTAAAAAACGATTTTTCATCGGAGTCAATCGATTTTTCTAAACACTGCACAGAACAGATATTTGAATGTTGTGCAGGAGTTGTTAATGTTAATGGAACTAAACTAGTAATAGTTGTTATTTATAGATCCCCTGACTCAGATTTTAAAATGTTTCTGCCCAAGCTGGAATTGGTTCTGGGTTCACTGTATAGGAAGTATAAAAATTTAATTGTGTGTGGAGATTTCAACATTAATTGTGTAGGTGATAGCTCAAGGAAAAGTCGGCTGTTAGATCTATTTAATTCCTATAACATGATGCAAACAGTATTTTTTCCAACGAGAGTGCAAGGAAATAGCAGTTCTACCATTGACAATATTTTTGTTCATTCTTCATTATTAGAGGGGCACTCTGTCAGCAGAATAGTAAATGGCCTATCAGACCACGATGCCCAACTTTTAATTCTAAAAAGTATTTGTTCTCAAACAAATGTTAAACATAAATATCAACTACTCAGAAAAGTTAATCCAGTTGCAATTGAGACCTTTTTAAGCCTAATTAAGGAACAAGAATGGCAGGATGTTTATAGTGCTGATAATGCAGATGATAAATATAATGCTTTTCTGAACACATTTATTATGCTGTTTGAAAGTTGCTTTCCGCTAGAACGCTCAAAACAGGGTACTTTCAGTAACAGACAGCCAGGGTGGATGACAAAGGGGATAAGAGTATCATGGAGAACTAAGCGGGAGTTGTATCAAAATGTTAGAAGCAGTCAGAATGAAGATGCAGTAGCTCATTACAAACAGTACTGTAAGGTTCTGAAAAATGTCATTAAGAATGCAAAAAGTATGTGGTACGCAAAAAGAATAGCAAACTCTCGGGATAAAATTAAAACTATCTGGTCAGTCGTGAAGGAAGTGTCTGGTCAGGAGCAGCAGGTAGAAGATATAACGTCAGTGCGTAGTAGGAATGTTTCTGTTACTGACAAGTTAGATATATGTGCAATATTCAATAATCACTTTCTGAATATAGTAGAGGAACTAAACAAAACTCTAGTTTCTACAGGTAATCATATAACGTTTTTAGAAAATGCGTTTCCGAGGCTGTTGCCTGAAATGATCCTTCATGATACTTCCATAGGTGAGATTGAGTCAATAATTAAATCACTAAAGACTAAGGACTCTTGTGGATATGATGGGGTATCTAGCAGAATTCTAAAGTACTGTTCTCCATATGTTAGCCCAGTACTAAGCCATATTTGTAATTTTTCCTTTCAGAATGGTCAGTTTCCTAACAGATTAAAGTACTCAGTAGTGAAACCGCTTTATAAAAAAGGAGAAAGGGATAATTTAGACAACTATAGACCTATTTCTATGCCATCGGTTTTTTCCAAAGTTATTGAAAAGGCTGTATATTCAAGATTAATTGATCATTTCAGTTCACATAATTTCCTGTCAAACGTACAGTTTGGTTTTAGAAGTGGTTTAACGACCGAAAACGCTATATTTTCGTTTCTCTGTGAGGCACTTGATGGGTTAAATAAGAGGCTACGGACATTAGGCGTCTTCTTTGATTTAACAAAAGCATTTGATTGTGTTGATCACAAAATATTGTTGTAGAAGTTGGAACATTATGGAATACGGGGAGTAGCCCACAACTGGTTCACCTCTTACTTTAATAATAGACAACAGAAGGTAATTCTCCGCAGTGTAGAAAATGGCTATGACGTGCAATCCCAATGGGGCACAATTAAGTCTGGGGTGCCCCAGGGGTCTGTTTTGGGACCATTGCTGTTTCTTATTTATATAAATGATATGCCTTCGAGTATAACAGGTGATTGTAAAATATTTTTGTTTGCTGATGATACCAGCTTGGTAGTGAAGGATGTTGCTCGTAATATTGACACAGTATCAAATAATGCAGTTCAGGAGATAAGTTCATGGCTAATAGAAAACAAGTTGATGTTAAATCACAGTAAAACTCAGTTTTTACAATTTCTAACACATAATTTGACGAAATCTGACATTATGATTACACATAATGGGCATGTGATAAGTGAGACTGAACAGTTCAAATTTCTAGGTGTTCATATAGACAGTAAGCTGTCATGGAAAGCCCATGTTCAGGATCTTGTTCCAAAACTAAATTCTGCTATATTTACCATTAGAACAATATCTGAGATAAGTGATTTTTCAACACGAAAAGTAGTCTACTTCGCTTACTTTCACTCACTTATGACGTACGGCATTGTTTTTTGGGGTAACTCGCCTGCTGCAAAAAGGATATTTCTGGCTCAAAAACGGGCGGTTCGAGCAATATCTGGTGTAAGTTCGCGAACGTCATGTCGACCCCTTTTCAGTAGTTTGGGAATTTTGACTCTGGCGTCACAATACGTTTTTTCTTTAATGTCGTTTGTTGTTAATAATATCAGCTTATTCCCACGAGTTAGTAGCTTTCACTCGGTGAATACTAGACAGATGTCTAATCTACATTTGCACCACACCACCTTAACACTTGTGCAGAAAGGGGTGCAGTATTCTGCGGCATCCATTTTCAATAAGCTGCCACAAGAACTTAAGAATCTTAGCACTAATCCACATGCTTTCAAATCTAAATTGAAGAGTTACCTCGTGGCTCACTCCTTTTATTCTGTCGAGGAACTCCTAGAAAAGTTAAAGAATTAAGCTAATTTATTTTTTCTTTATTGATTCTTTTCACTTTGTCTTAAGATTGTCGTGTGCAAAGGACTACTTAAAATTTTTCTATTACCATTATTGTGTAACAATTAATGTATTGACTTGTTCCATGACCATGGAGTCTTACTCCTGAAGTGGGTCCTATGGAACAGAAAAAAACAAATAAATAAATAAATAAGCGCGAAACGTGTTATTGTTAAATAGATTTTTAGTAATTGTAACAGGATTTTATTCAATGGATTTCTTTTGTCTACCAAGTACTGTGCTGTTGGTGCTAATCGTCCCAACTAAGTATAAGTCAATTACAGAAAACTAGGTGAATACCAGGCATTCCTTATTATTCAAATCATCCGTTAGTTCACCTTGTCTTCTCTCCGTCCGTCTCCTCCTCTGCCCCCTCTCTCTTTATTCATCATCTCCCCCTTCTCTATCACCTCCTCCACCTTCTTCAGTCTCCTAACAATAAAGTTCGCTGAATAGTCCGGTTACATTAACATAGATGCACTATGAACTACACAACTTACTGTTGTAGTGGGACGGATTATTGTCTCCGCTACTACCTCCTGTTAGCTCAGTTTCGCAGGTTATTATGTTTATGTTGATTAATGATTTCAAATTTTAATACTTTATGTTAGGTGATCCTCAAGAACGTTTGGTGTGTTTCTTATGTTTCATGTGCTGTGACGGCGATTCAACTTACGACAGCAACATCTTCACCGCCGAGCTCAAGGAGTAAACATCGGACCACTTCAAGTCGCGGGTCGACGGCCACGAGGCAGGAAGATGTTGGTCTCTGCAGTTGCCACCGAAAAAGTTTATTTCTATTTACATCATTAACCGAGATGATTTGTAGAATTGAAATGAATCAAAAATTAGTTTTTGTTTAGCTCTTGCCGAGTGATGGCCTGTATATAATGTTACAAGGTCTTGAACTTTAATAGTGTGTTGAAGATTATTCTTTCAACCTTTTGCAAAATTTTGGAAGATATATTCACAGTGATATTATTTGAAATATTATACTTTTTTTAAGTTTGAAAGGAGATATTTATATTAGTGAAAGTTAGCTTTCCGAAAAGGGAAGAAGATACTTGAGAATTTACAGAGTTTCAGAAAATCGATTCTTCATATAGGTCGATTACGAATGAGAGCAACTCATAATATCTGTGTTGACAACAACAAACATAGCTACGGAATTTTAATAGATCATTTCTGTTGGCAAGAGAACTTTGAAATATTTTATCTAAAGTGACAGTTTTATGAAAGGGTGATAGTCCAATCGAACGCTTCTCTCTGTGCAAGAACCTGACACTGAAATTTGAATAATAGGGCAAAAGTCAATATAAAACTTTTTTTTTTATTTCGTTGACGCTTGTACGACGTTCGGATCCTGAAGCCCGACACGGTACATCTGAAGCTGACATTTCGTCGAACGAACGAGTTGTTGCAGTGTCGTCTTGGCGCACTGTCCACCGAAATAGTCACCTCCTATAACCATGTTCCGCTGAGCTGCGATATACATGTCGTAGAAAATATGCACCAAGTCTTCCTTTGGGATGCGTTCAAAAGTCTCGTCTCGTTTCATCAAAAGTTAGGAATATCGTCAAATCTCTTTCTGTTCAATGCGAATTAGATTCGAGGGAATAGGAAGAAGTCTGGATGACTGAGTTCCAGCGAGTGTGATTGATGTTGCACGACAACGTTCGTCCATACACAGGCAATATCGTCAAACAGTTCCTGGCGAAACAGGGGGGGGGGGGGGGTGCACTTCAACGTATAACATATTTTCCAGGTCTCATTCCTCCAGAATACTTCCTATTCTCTCGAATCTAATACGCTTTTAAAGGAAAGAAATTTGACTATATTCCTGACATCCAACGAAACATGACGAGGCTCTTGAACACCATCGCAAAGAAAGACTTTGTGCAAAGTTTCCAGTACTTGTATATGATATCTCAGTCGTGCATAGCTATGGGACGTGACTATTTTGAAGGACAGTGTGGCAACTGTGTTTGACCATCTAGGTTCATGTTACAAGACTATTCACCGAACTTTATTATCAGATGTAAAATTTCGTACAGTGCATGATGAGGGTGGGTGCTTTACAACGGACTTCCACATTTTTTTCTACAATCTTGAAAACATTTTGTACACTTGACCTTCAGTCCAAGAGCACTTTCTACTTCTGATTTCATACTGAGCATGACAGAAGGTACCTTACACTGTGGGTAATTGGTAACAGAAAGGAAAAGACAGCTTAGGATTTAATGTCCCGCCGACAGGTTGGTCATTAAAAACGGAGCTCACGCTCGGATTTTGGTTAAGGATAGGAAAGGAAAACGGCCGTGCCGTTTCAAAGGAACCATCCCGAAATTTACCTTACGTGATTTAGGTAAATTACGGAAAACCTAAATCTGGATGGCCGGAATTAATGGGTGACAGCAGGACACCAAAGCTATCATCCTGTGTACACGCAAATGCTGTACGAATAAAGGGATATTTTGTTACTTGTAATTTTAATTCCTTGCATTGTGTTTGGGAGTGCCATCATGCTTATATTCAGCCTATTAAAAAATCAATGATAACATTTCTAATAGAATACTGATGCGAATCACGTGGACTATAAATGTTGTATTCATACCTGCAGGGTCATATGTTCATAGAAGTGCAAAGGAATGATGATGGGTTGGATATTCAGAAAACGAATTTGTATGGGACTAAATTAGCGATGGAACCTCTGCGCATTAGAAAGTGGGAGTAAGTTAGCACAGGCTTTATTTCGTACTGTAGCGATCGTGGGCCGCGAACGGGAATTATAGCTCAAAATAAATAAATAAGTAAGTAAGTAAATAAATAAAAACAAAAAATAAAGGGCACTTCTAGAGACATGTATCATTTAAGTGGTACGTTGGTTATGTGACAATAAAGCATCATTGTTTGTAGAATGTCACTGTGACCACTGAGGCTTAATCTATTAGCACAAAGTTACTGGTTTCGGTAAATACATCATTATCAAGTGCCAGCAGAGCTTAGCCAGTTGATTAATATGACGTGTTACAGTCTTGAAAAAAACTGAAAATAAATATTTGGCATTATACTCGCTAGATACGTTTTCCCAGTGACTGCTCATTGGGCTAATAAATTAAGCAGCTGTGTTCAACGTGTCATTCTACAAATATTTAAATGCTAGTCCAATGGATTTCGGGAATGCAGCCGCATAGAATTCACTTCTTCTGCTGATATTTAGGCCGCGTACCTTCCGGCCATCTTCAGAGTGTGTCGAAGACTGTCGACGAGGTGCAGGGCGCGGCCTTATAAGCCTGATCGCGGTGGCAATGCGCGTGCGCGTCACAGATGCTGGTGTACTGCATATCGAAGTACTCACACGCGTGCGCCCCCCGTGGCTTAAGCGCTCCGGTGTTCACTTATCGATATATGCTCGGCGGAAGCAACACCTTCACGTCTTCTCTGTGATTTAAGTACTCCAAGTGCAGGGTTCCAAGCTTTGTATAAATTAAAACCTTTATCTCTGTTTAATAAGTTGTTGGCCAGTCTAATTTCAACGGCTTCCTTAAATATAGCATCCCAAAACGAAGATATGGGTGTCAAAATCTTCACATCGCTATAGTTCATTGAATGACCAGTTTCTATGCAATGTTCAGTCACAGATGACTTGTCTGGCTGTAATAGGCGAGTATATCTTCTGTGTTCAACGCATCTCTCGTGGACAGTGCGTATTGTCTGGCCTATAAATGAATTATCACAATTCCCGCAAGGGAAGCAACAAATCATCCTTCACTGACCCGAGTAAGCTGCAATCTTCACTGGTGGCTGGAAGATAACCTTAACACGATGTTTGTCGAGAATGCGGCTTATCTTTGACGAAAGAGCGCCCACGTAAGGTAAGAAGGCTCTTGATCTATAACTATTATTTTCGTCTTCTTCTTCCACGTCTCGTGCTTGCATTCTTGGACTCACATCGAATGCTCTGCGAATCTGTTGCTGCGAATATCCATTTGCTTTCAAAATGCTCTTCAGGTGTGTGAGCTCTTCCTGCAAGTTGTCATCGTCTGATATACAATGTGCTCTGTGCACCAATGTCTTAAGAACCCCTACGGTTTGTGAGGGATGATGGCAGCTACTGGCATGTAAATACACATTCGTATGGGTTGGTTTCCGATATACTGCATGTCCTAATGTACCATCAGCTTTTCGACGAACAAGTACATCCAAAAAAGGGAGGCAGCCATCTTTTTCCATTTCCATAGTAAACTTGATATTAGCGTGGATGGAATTCAGATGGTCAAGAAATCGATGTAACTCATCCTTCCCGTGAGGCCATACTATAAACGTGTCATCCACGTATCTCCAGAAGACCGTTGGTTTAAAACTTGCCGAGTCCAGAGCCTTGTCCTCGAACTCGCTACCAGAGGGGACAGGGGGCTTCCCATAGCAACTCCGTCAATCTGCTCATTAAAGTCACCATTAAACTGGAAATAAGTTGACGTCAGTACATGTTTAAATAAGGCGGTGATTTCCTTGTCAAAATGTTGGCCAATTAGATAAAGAGAATCCTGTACAGGTACCTTGGTATACAATGATACCACGTCAAAACTCACCAGTACATCTGTACTATTAAGCCTGAGGTGGCTGAGTCTTTGAATAAAATCTACAGAATTTCGGATATGGTGACTACATTTTCCTACCAATGGCTTTAATAGTGAAGCCAAATACTGCGCAGAAAGGTAGGTAGGTGAACCAATTGTACTTGTTATTGGCCGCATAGGCAGATCCTCCAGACGCTCATCCTTATCCAGTTTGTGGACTTTAGGAAGCCCATAAAATCTCGGTGGTACAGCACCTCGCACTTTTAAACGTCTTATAACTTCAGGTTCTAGTGACGAAGCATTCATTAAGGTAGCAGTCCTTATCGTCACCTTGCTGTTTGGGTCTTTGTTGATTTTCCGGTACGCGCCAGAACTTAATAAACCATAGATCTTTTCATTGTAGTCTTCCCGAGGCAGCAGGACAGTGGCATTGCCTTTGTCAGCACGTAAAACTACTGTGTCTGTGTCCTCACGGAGTTTACATATGGCTAACCTCTCTTCTCTAGATATGTTACTTCTTTGTGGACGATACTTTATAATTGCTCGACAGCTTTCACGTCTGATTTCTTCAGCTGAATCTTCTGATAGTGGACGGACAGCTTCTTCAATAGCACTAATTAAAGATGGTATTGGCAAGGTCTTTGGAGTGGGGGCAAAATTTAGCCCTTTACTTAAGACAAAGACAATGGCTTCGTCGAGATTCTTTCCCGTCAAATTTATAACAGGGCGTCGAACAACAAAATCCACCTGAGGAGGCTGGTCTAATCGGCTGTACTTGGCCATCTGTCTTGTTGTAGTCACATCACGAACCCAGTCAGATTTGGTCCATGTCGTGCCATCAACCCAATTCCACGAGTCAGGAGATAAAACAGCTGCCATCTTTAAATGTACATGATACAGGTCTTCTGATAAAGTGTCCAACTTTCTACGAGTTAAACGAATCCTTTCTTTAACAATAGCAGAGCCAGCCTTATATAAAACTCTGTTAACTGCAGCATTCTTAACAAAATGGAAATGGAAAAAGATGGCTGCCTCCCTTTTTTGGATGTACTTGTTCGTCGAAAAGCTGATGGTACATTAGGACATGCAGTATATCGGAAACCAACCCATACGAATGTGTATTTACATGCCAGTAGCTGCCATCATCCCTCACAAACCGCAGGGGTCCTTAAGACATTGGTGCACAGACGATGACAACTTGCAGGAAGAGCTCACACACTTGAAGAGCATTTTCAAAGCAAATGGATATTCGCAGCATCAGATTCGCAGAGCATTCGATGTGAGTCCAAGAACGCAAGCACGAGACGTGGAAGAAGAAGACGAAAATAATAGTTATAGATCAAGAGCCTTCTTACCTTACGTGGGCGCTCTTTCGTCAAAGATAAGCCGCATTCTCGACAAACATCGTGTTAAGGTTATCTTCCGGCCACCAGTGAAGATTGCAGCCTTACTCGGATCAGTGAAGGATGATTTGTTGCTTTGCAAGTACGGTGTGTACCAGATCCCTTGCGGGAATTGTGATAATTCATATATAGGCCAGACAATACGCACTGTCCACGAGAGATACGTTGAACACAGAAGATATACTCGCCTATTACAGCCAGACAAGTCAGTTGTGGCTGAACATTGCATAGAAACTGGTCATTCAATGAACTATAGCGATGTGAAGATTTTGACACCCATATCTTCGTTTTGGGATGCTATATTTAAGGAAGCCGTTGAAATTAGACTGGTCAACAACTTATTAAACAGAGATAAAGGTTTTAATTTATACAAAGCTTGGAACCCTGCACTTGGAGTACTGAAATCACAGAGAAGACGTGAAGATGTTGCCGCCGCCGAGCATATATCGATAAGTGAACACCGGAGCGCTTCCGCCACAGGGGGCGCACGCGTGTGAGTACTTCGATATGCAGTACACCAGCATCTGTGACGCGCACGCGCATTGCCACCGCGATCAGGCTTATAAGGCCGCGCCCGGCACCTCGTCGACAGTCTTCGACTCACTCTGAAGATGGCCGGAAGGTACGCAGCCGAAATATCAGCAGAAGAAGTGAATTTTACGCGGCTACATTCCTGAAATCTATTGGACTATTCATTACGCCGCGAAAAGTTGAAAATGCACATTTAAATGATGTTAACCCCCACGTTTTCACTTTGCTAAACATCATTACCGGAAAGATAAAATTTTGTTTGACACTGCGTAGAAGAGCAGCTTCTGTTTTCTGGATGATCAGCAGCATAAGACACACGACAGCCGTGTGGAATACCCAAAAAAATCATCTGTATTTGTTGGTGTTCCCAATGACAAACAGTGTCATACAGTAAAGATTGACGGGCAGAGTAAGAACTAGGTAAGACAAAAAAACCTATAAATGAAATCAAAATTCTTAAAATAAAGACAGAAAATAGGAACGGTATTTTCCTCCAATGACTACATTGATAGAGATACGTAGAAGACAGAATGAAATTTTCACTCTGCAGCGAAGTGTGCGCTAGTCTGAAATACCCTAGTAGATTGAAACTGTGTGCCACGCTGGGATTCTAGCCCAGGACCTGCGCCTTTCGCGCAGGAGACCCCGAATAAATACGAAGGGTATTGATTAAGTTCGAGTTATCACGGTAAAACAATCTTTAACAGTGAAAGCTGGTGATGGTATTTAGTACACATTTGCATGAATTTTCCGCACAATGGATGACGTGGTGGCGACCCCAGTAATAGAAGTTTCGATTCCCGCTAATTAGAAAACTTTCCATGAAACTAAAATCTCGTCGTCCTAGAGATGCCTGCTACACTATTGTTTCTTCATCTGACGAAAGATAAGAAAGAATTTGAGTGCCGAGAAAGGAGAATGCGTAGGTAGGGGGAAATCACGTAAGTCACTGAAGTATGCGCAGAATGTGCTCCGACGAGGTCGTGATGCAATTTACCTGCTTGGATTTATTTTCGCGATGTGTCGCCTTGACAGTCTCCTACATTGAAATCAGTAGAATGTAGTTACACCACAGACTAACATATACAGTCACGACACTACCACTGACTTTTGTTATACGCCGCGACAGCAGGGCTCCAAGTGGCAGAATACGATATCGGACGAGTGTGATTTGATTTTAACATACGTTTAAGAAGGAAGGTTTGTGGTGCCATTAAAATAATAACTATAAAATAATACCATATTTGTCTTTATTTGCTTTTATAACAACCCAATTGGAAAATATTAAACCGTGCTTTTCAGGACACGACTTTCATTTTCTGTTAAGAACAAAAAATGACTAATTAACAACAGAAGACCCAAACTTTTGCAGAAATTCTAGTCAGAAACGTCAAGGTTTCTTCAATTCAATTCCACCCAAATCAGTAAGTATTAAACGTAAAAAAGGCTGATATGAATGCATTACCTACATTATTTGATGTACCAGATCAGCCACTAGAGTTGTAGCTGAAGGAAAATCGTAACAAACGTGACGATAAAACATCGAAAGTCCCCAACAATAGTTTCCCATCAAAGCAGAAACCAATTCCACAATGGTTGCTACATCTGAACCACAAACGGCAAGAATATTCAAGACTTTCGTTTTATAAACAAACGTTTATGCGTGTATAACAAAGACTGCTGAAGTGGTAAAATGTTCAAATCATCAGACTCCATATCGAATTTTTAGACGTCAAAGAAAATGCCTGTCATATAAGACCATACCACAACAGGAATTAGTTTCTCTGTTTATATTCTCATAGTTTCAGCGGATTAGATTAGATTAGATTAATACCTGTTCCTTAGATCATGTATACGACATTTCGTAATGATGTGGAACGTGTCAGTTTGATAAATTTTGTCTATACTTGACAATCTATATTTTAAGAATTTTTTTTTATTATTTAATTTTTTTTTTAATTTTTTAATTTTTTAAGTTTCATCTAAAAATTCATCTACATTGTAGAAGGAGTTGCCATTCAGAAATTCCTTTAATATCTTTTTAAATACTAGTTGGCTATCTGTCAGACTTTTGATGCTACTTGGTAAGTGACCAAAGACTTTTGTGGCAACATAATTCACCCCTTTTTGAGCCAAAGTTAGATTTAACCTTGAATAGTGAATATCATCCTTTCTCCTAGTGTTGTAGCTATGCACACTGCTATTACTTTTGAATTGGGTCGGATTGTTAATAACAAATTTCATGAGTGAATATATATATATATATTGTGAAGCTACAGTGAGTATCCCTAGATCCCTAAATAAATGTCTACAGGATGCTCTTGGGTGGGCTCCAGCAATTATTCTGATTACACGCTTTTGTGCAATGAATACTTTTTTACTCAATGTTGAATTGCCCCAGAATATGATCCCATGAAAATAGGCGTAGTAAGCTAATTTACTGAGATTTATATCACCAAATTTTGCAATGACTCTGATAGCATAAGTAGCTGAACTCAGACGTTTCAGGAGATCTTCAATATGTTTCTTCCAATTAAGTCCCTCGTCAATGCAAACACCTAAAAATTTTGAATATTCTACCTTAGCTACAGATTTATGTTCAAAGTCTAAATTTATTAATGGTGTCATGCCATTTACTGTATGAAACTGTATATACTGGGTTTTATCAAAGTTTAATGAGAGTCCATTTGTAGAGAGCCACTTAATGACTTTCTGGAAGATATCATTTACAATTTCATCAGTTAATTCCTGTTTGTCAGATGTGATAGCTATACTTGTATCATCAGCAAAAAGTACTAGCTTAGCATCTTCGTGTATGTAGAATGGCAAGTCATTAATATATATTAAGAACAGCAAAGGACCCAAGACCGAACCTTGTGGGACCCCATTTTTGATAACTCCCCAGTTAGAAGAATTAATTGTCTCATCTACATCATGTGAACTGCTTATTTCAACTTTCTGCACTCTCCCAGTTAAGTATGATTTAAACCATTTGTGCACTGTCCCACTCATACCACAATACTTAAGCTTATCTAGAAGAATCCCATGATTTACACAATCAAAAGCCTTTGAAAGATCACAAAAAATCCCTACTGGTGATGTCCGGTTATTCAAAGCATTTAATATTTCATCAGTGAAGGTATATATAGCATTTTCAGTTGAAAAGCTTTTTTGAAAACCAAACTGACATTTTGTTAGAACTTTATTTATACTAATATGTGAAGCAACTCGAGAATATATAACTTTTTCAAAAATCTTTGATAAAGCTGTCAGAAGTGAGATGGGCCGGTAGTTGTTGACATCGAATGTATCCCCTTTTTTATGCAAAGGTTTAACGATAGCATATTTCAGTCTATCTGGGAAAATACCCTGCTTTAATGAGCTATTACAAATATGACTGAGAATCCTACAAATCTCCTGGGAACAAGTTTTTAATACCCTGCTGGAAATGCCATCAATTCCATATGACCGTTTACTCTTGAGAGAGTTTATTATTTTCCTAATTTCTGAAGGTGAGGTGGGTGGAATTTCAATTGTATCAAATTGTGTGGGTATGGCCTCTTTCATTAATTGCCTTGCTCCTTCTAATGAACATTTAGATCCTATTCTCTCCACAACATTTAAAAAGTAATCATTAAAAATGTTTTCAACTTCTGACTTTTTGTTGATAAAGTTTTCATTTGTTTTGATGGTAATACCCTCTTCCTCTGCTCTTGGTTGCCCTGTCTCCCTTTTAATAATATTCCAAATTGTTTTAATTTCATTATCAGAGGAGCTAATCTCAGATATGATGTACATGCTTCTTGATTTTTTAATAACTTTTCTTAATGTAGCACAGTAGCTTTTATAATATTTTATTGTTTCTGGGTTATTACTCTTTCTTGCGGACAGATTTAGTTCCATTTTTCGGTTACACGATATTTTTATACCTTTAGTAAGCCATGGTTATTTGCATGGTTTCTTAGAATTAAATTTTACTAATTTCTTGGGGAAACAGTTATCAAATACCCTTATAAATGTATCGTGAAATAAATTATATTTTAAATTAACATCAGGTTCCTTGTAAACCTCATCCCCATCTAACTGCTGTAGACTTTCTTTGAAACTTTTAGTTTTTAAGTCATTAATCGAGCGCACAATTCTGGTGGACAGTTTTGAATTACTGAACGGAGCTATTTCATATACTGTTACTAGCTGTGCACCATGATCCGAAAGACCATTCTCAATGGGACAAGCATTTATGTTGTTAAACTTATCTTGGTCTATAAAAAAGTTATCTATCAATATACTGCTGTCCTTTACTACCCGAGTAGGAAAATCAATAACGGATGTCAGATTGAATGAGCCAAGTAAGACTTCCAGGTCTTTCTTCCTATTACACTCTTTCAGTGAATCTACATTGAAATCACCACAAATAATATTTTGCTTCCCCCTATCTGACAGGTAGCACAACAAGGCATCCAAGTTTTCTAGAAATAACTGAAAGTTCCCTGAAGGGGACCTATATACTGTTACAATTATAAGATAATCATCATTAAGTTTAAGCTGGCAGGCACATGCTTCAATATGCTGCTCTACACAAAACTTTTTTGTTTCTAAATGTTTTACACTGTGATAGTTTTTGGCATATACGGCAACTCCTCCTCTTATCTTATTATCTCTACTGACATTTGAGACTAATTTATATCCACTGACATTCACATTTTCCAAACCGGTGACAATGTGATGCTCAGACAGGCATAGTATATCTATTACATTATCAGTTTCTATACCATCTAAACAAACTAAAAGCTCATCTATTTTATTCTTTAGTCCCCCAATATTCTGGTGAAAAATGCTAACATTATTTTTTACTTTACTTTTCTGAGAAATATTTGATTTTTCAACATTTTTAGCACCTGCCTGCCTGAGCTTCTCACTGGACACTGATCTTAGCCTAAAAAAGAAGTATCTTCATGAATTGCAGTGTCCCCCCTTAACGATATTGCTATCAACCCAGCTAGTTTCCCCTTCCCTTTCCTATTGAGATGCAGGCCATGTCTAGTGAAATCCCACCTATCAATAGCATCCACAGGAACCAAACCTATGTCCGACAGAGTAGCCGCCCTAAGCAGTTGACCAATCTCCATATTGACTCTCCTGACGGAGCGGTTCAATTGGGGTTATCATGTCGCATGAAAGCAGGCAACAGTCCAACATTTGTCTGGGTCGTTGCAGAAGCTATTTTAACCAGGTCACACTCAATATTGTAGCCCTGATCCCTATCAATGCTGTGTCCCACCCCACCCACTATAACAACATGATCCTGTTTTGTGAAACCCTTACACAAGGAACCTATATCCTCTACCACCTGGCTTAGACCTGCACTGGGCTTGAAAATGTTTGTGACCTGGTACCTGTCACCTAGTTTTTCCTGCAAAATCTGGCCCACACCTCTTCCATGACTACTTCCTAACAACAGAACTTTCCTCCTACTATCTACTTTTTTTGAAACCGTTGGTTTCCTTGTGAAAGTCTGTTGCTTCCTAACTGCACCTACTTCTACAGGAGCCTCTTCCTCACTTGACTGTGGTAGCAAGGCAAATCTGTTGTTTGTGCCAATTGTGAAGCTGTCAGGAACTATACTCTGTGGCCCCTGTTCTCTACTACCACTTCCCACCCCTGCTCACCCTTCTCCCCCCTTAACCTCGTAAGTTCCTCCCTAGCACTATCCAGTTCAGCCTGAAGGGCCCTAATCTTCCTGTTCAGCTATTTTTCTGTCCCTTGAACACACTTTGCAAAACAAAGGAAGAGACTCGTTTGTTTCCCTCTTTCCCACACCGCTACATCCCCCCCCCCCCCCATGAAACCACTTGTTACAACAGCTGCATTGAAACCCAAAACGAACAAACCTACTGCAGCTCAAACACATTGCATTCATGATTGTTACTACGAGATATCGACAATATATATTAACTAAAGATACAAAGGGTTACTAGATTTGCTTAGGACACTAAAATACGTGTAAGCTGTTAGTAAATTCACTTAAAATTGCGGTATAACACTAAATTTTCACACTCGCGAATTTGGCCTATGAATGTACCCAAAACAACTTTTCGCGATTACTGAGACAATGCGTGAAAAAAGAAAAGAACCTTTAATGGTGAACTTGAAGACGACACTAATAAACGTATTTAGTTAATTAACTGTGTTAAATGCACTTAAAATTACGGAGAAACGCTAAATATGCACACTCGGAATTTAGGCCTAACAAGGACGTATGTTAACAAACCGTACTTTTAGTGATTACTGGATAAATACGTGAGTAGAAGAAAAACCTTTAGTGGTAAGCTTTAAGAGCACGCTAATAAATGTTTTTAGCTACTTATAGTGTTAAACTACGCTTTATTTCTACTTAAATTACTTATCTTTTCCGATCGCACTGACACCGCACGTTTGGCCTTGTGCAGGGCTACCAACTGAAAAATATACACATATTCGTAAGTACCTATTTCCTTATGGATGAGTTATTGTTTATATCACCGAATCAGTGAACTTAGGTTGTTACTACATTTATTTCACTATGATTTATGTGTCTAGTGATTTTACTAATATCTGGAAAGCAAAAAGTATATAAACTGCTTGGTTATATACGTAGAAAACTAATTATAAACAAACGCTGCTCTGGCATCTTGCCAACCACTAGGAGCGCTAGTGTCGTTGCTACTGTCAGTTGGTAACAACTTTCGCAGTAGTGAGTGTCGCGACTGTGTATGTCAGAATGTGGTTATACGCCCTAAAAATGGTTTGCACGATAATAGTGAAATCCTGTTCACAGTAGAGGAGGACAGACCAAAAATAACTTAATTCCACTATTCCCCAGCATTGCCTTTCTTTCGTTAAGGTGATTTTAGATACACTCTAAGGTGAAACGACTAAGCACCACAAAAAACACTATGAAAATTGCTCGCAAGTTGATATTCAGAGAGGCATCGACGGAATATGCGAAAATGTAAACATCAGTTGCCTGCGAGTGATCGTGTGCTACTGCAGTGCACAGAAAGCAAGTAAATATGGGACATGTTAATACCACGACATAAAGTCTTTGCAAAATTTCCTTTCGTCTACTCTGCTGGATAGTAATTATACATGCAGATACTTATGTGAACAATATATACCGTCGAAAAAAATATTAAATCTGGAAAGATTACATATGATCCGATTATGACAGAAAAAATCTGGGAGAAGTTCTAATGGTTTCAGTGTCGTCAGTAAAGGGATAGCGCAGTGAAACAGCTGCGAGAGGGACATTTGTGTGCACCCTGTAAGTGTGATTCCCACCTGTGAAGCAAAAAGAGTGTCGTTCGACAGACACGCTCTCGTGCTTCCTACAGCCAAATGGGTGAATTTAAAAGGGGTCAAGATGACCGCGCTGCGTCAGTTGTGCAACGATGCTACTTCCAATAGTCACGTGAACATTCTCTCGCCAGTATACGATGTTTTGATGTCCACTCAGCAAAGACGACCGCCTAGACCGTGATATTTTAAGAGTAGCAGCTTCCACGGCACAAGTAAGAGAGTTTGTCTGTCTTGAAGTGTCTTCGCGAACCGTAAAAGTTACGTGCTGCTACCTCCTCGCCGGGGAAAAGAAACACCTGCTACGACTACCTATTGAAGCTGTTTAAAAGTTGCAAATTTCAAAACCATACTATGTTTATTGCAACAAGAAAAACGTGAGAAGGGAGACTACCTATTTTGGACACTATTTTGAAGGTAGTAAAAGGTTTAAATATACGCAACGGATTTATATATAATTATACCACATCTGACAAAATTTATCTAATAACAAAGAGCGAAATGATATTAACAAAAGGGAAGGAAGTTCTGTTAAATTATATACCAGAGGGTGACGTTTAAAATAAATGGCATTTATTCTTAGCATAGAAATAGGGGAATCAATTTTTATACACAATCACCTGGTTTCCCTCTATATAATAAAATAATAAAAATGCCTCATTTATCGACCACATGATAATTACACACCCTTACATGAAAGTTGACAAAAATACTTATTGGGGTGCTCTGGAAGGTGAAAATTTGCATCACAGGCACTCACAAACGCCACATTTAGCAGTAACTTACCACGCTGCGGAGGAACAAGGCGAACGCTGCAACTGCCGAAGCAGGATGGAAGCAGGCAAGACTTCAGTCAGCACTCGCGCACAGAAATAAAGCAAACTAGCGTTTGGTGTAGTTAGGCCTCTGTCGTGTATACATTAAAAAGTGAGTAGAGTCATACGTGCCTTTTCTTAAGCACATTCGGTTACGCTGTATGCAGCACAATGCAAGCATGTAGTTTCAGACCAACACTACACATATGACCGATAATAAAATCAGAAATCACACTATTTTAAAATAAATTAATTTGGTCTACTTGGTACTTATTGCTGGTGAAGGCGAAAGAAACGGTAAATGGAAACTAGAACAACTCCAGCGGTAGGCAAGCGCCAGTGGTTGCAAAACCACACAAATAGAAATCTGTTAGTTGAGAAGCACAGGGCAGAAATTCTACCTACAGGTATATATCCTACTCAGGGAGTCGAGGAGATTCAAATAAGAAGTCGGTTACAGAAAGCTTAAATAATCTATTCAGTTGGAGGACGGAAAAATCTAAGTACTGAAGCTACAAATCACAATATTACAGTCAGAAAGAGTGGACCGCGCACATTACTGATTTTAAGGGAAAAGCGTTGCGCTATTAATAGCCTGAAGGGCAGAAACTATTTGAGCATGTAGTTGGATTTGTTCTAACCGTCGTCCACATGCTGAACGCCTCACACAAAGAAAGTACAAAGAGAAATTAAAGCATCGCTCCGACTCTGAAAAGACCGGAGAGATAGAATAGGAATGTTTAAATTACCACCACATGGTTAAATTACCACACTTTTACCACACTAAGGATCACCGAACAAGCACCGTAGGACTACAGAAATGCCTATCACACATCCTGTTAACTCCTGCAAAAACGTTACCCGAATATTAATTTTAAAACCAATACAACATATTGCAGGAGAATTATAGCTACTAGTCGGCGAAGTAATCTATCACAAATCAGCGGAGACAAAGGCCTTACCACAACGACCTGGAGTCGGGTCCACATCTTACCTCAATGAGACCAGGAACCAGAGAGTTCAAAGAGGCTACCCTAACGGCAGTGTACCAACCGTCTCAAGTCGCCACATTAGGACCGTGACAGTACAGTCCTAATCTCTGGACTCTTTCCCCACCCAGAGTGGTTGGTAGCAGTTTCATTTCATCCAAGGGTGGCGTGTACTGAGCGATGGCTTGCTAGTTAGCAGACGCCTCAAGGCTGAAGCATGCTAACACAAATCATGCATGCAGGGGCGGCTGAGGGCAGCATAGTATTACATGACTTCTAGCATTAGGAACATCAATATATTAAACAAGGATATTATTGAAACACACACAAATAAAATATGAAAATACACAATAACAAATACATAAAATATTAAATACGGGGTGTTTCAAAAGGGACTTTACAGTTTTTAAAATTCATATTAATTTATTAAAAAGTGATACAGAGCTGGTTTTAGTGTTGTTTCACAGGAAAGCACATCCTGTTTTTACCTTAAACTAAAAGTTTTCGATGTGGCTTCCGTTGGCTATCCTGCAGACATCCCATCGGTAACTGATTTCTTCCCAAACTCGCATCATCATTGCAGGTGTAACTTGCTCAGCGGTGGCGTAGATTATTGCTCTAAGATCCGGTAGAGTGGCCGGCAAAGGAGGTACGTACACCATATCTTTGATGAAGCCCCAGAAACAAAAAGTCTAGCGGTGTCAGGTCTGGGGAATGGGCAGACCATGCAATTGGCGCAGCACGATCAATTCATTTACCTGGAAAACGGTCATTGAGAAAATCCCGGACGTCAGTCAGATAGTGTCGAGGTGCGCCGTCTTGCACCGATCTGTGGTATCAAAAATTGTTGCAACATATCCAAGTACACTATCCCGCTGATGGTTCGTTCTTGGAAAAAAAAATGGGGGGGCGTACATTTTCTTCTTGCTCAAGGCACAAAAAAACGTTCATCTTAAGTCTATCACGAGCATGTTGCAATGTCTCATGTGGATTTTCACTGTCGTAAATCCTACAGTTATGTGCCACTTAAGTGAAAAGTTGGCTCCTCAGAAAAGAGTATGTTGTCCAAGGAATGTTCAATATCACCATCATCGCACAGAAGTTCTTCCAGGTAATCTTATCAGTGTCTTTAATTGCTTGTAATACGACATTCTGTACGGTTTCAAATGCAAACCTTTTCTCAACACACGCCAGACTGTTGTATGTGAGACTTACAGTTCACGAGATGCACGCCGGGTCGATTTCGTAGGGCTGTTGACAAAACTCTGTTTCACTTGCTCAACGACTTGGACGTCTTTCTTATGTCTTACTGAGCACCCCGTTTCTACAAAACAGTTATGTCACTAATAAATTGTAGGCCTACTAGGAGGATCTTTATCATACGCTGAACTGTTGTAAAGTCCCTTTTGAAAAAACCCTGTATTATTTCTTAGGCCTCAGTCATAACGGTTGGGGTGATGTTTGATGTCAGGCTTACTCTGACTGCAAATACACAGCATACAACTTAATAAAAGAAATGAAATATGGCAAAATGCCGTCTTTCAACCGGTTACCAGCATTCTGAATAAGGGCAAGCATACCTTTAGCCCGTCTTTCACTAACGGCACGGGATCGACTGGTGCCGTCAGAGCCTCATAGGTTGGCTTGAAAGATGGAAGCAGATTCTGCTGAACACAAGTGAAGGTTGTATGCGCGTATGAGTTAGACTTGGCGAGCGCTTTCTTGCACAGTGTATTCGACAATGTCACACTGGCCCCACCTGAGGACTTATGGTCTATGGTGCTATGAGCTGCAACTCTTGTTCACACACACCTTTAGACATATGCAGAAGTATAAAGGCGAGCCGATAGAAGAGCTTGAATGTATTAAATTCTGGGATTGCAACTTGATAATAAATTCAGTTGAGAGGAGCTTGACATAGAATGGCTTAACAAATTTGTATTTGCAATTCGAGTGTTTTTAGACGTAGGCGACATAAAAATAAGAAAGGTTTCATTCCATACTGTCATATGGTTTAATATTTTGGGGCAACTCTTCAAGTGTGTAATAACTATTATTTGTGGAGTAACTTCCTGTAGAAGCCTCTTCAAAGAACTGGGTATACAAACTACTGCATCTCAGTATATTTATTACTAAAGGAATTTTGTCATAAATGATGTATTCCTTTTCCCAACAACCAGCTCAGTTCATACAGCAATAATAGGAACAAAAACGATCTACGCAAGGATTTGAAAGCACTTTAGTTCAGAAACGGGTCCACTACACATTTTCAATAATTTAGCAGCAACCATAAAAAAATTCAGCTACAAATGAACATCAGTTTAGGAGGAGCCTTAAAGACTTCATCGTGACCAACTTCTTCTACTCCACTGAAGAATATTTGAATAGAACGAATTGTATGTATTCATACTACTAGTATTGTTATTTCAGCTTGGAAAAGAAGAAAAAAATATATTGACATTTTTCCACATCCACGAGAATCTTCTCAATACGGATACATAGAACAAACATGTAATCTAATCTAATTCTAAATATAGTTAGACTGGTAGTAGTAGTATCTCTGCCATTAGCACATTATTATCACAATTATTACTATTATTGTATTATTAGAGTAGAAATGGTTGTTGGAAATAGTGGCAGGTAATAATGCAGAATGTATAAAATGCATTGTCATAAATAAATTTGTCTCTTTCACCTATGGTTCTTGTGGTGGGCCCTGACCAGCAATTATTACGTGCAGAACTGTTCTTTCGCCATTATCGCAACAGGGAGGTCATCTTAGCGCAAAATAGTAAACCAATGAACATTAACTGACGACTACAGACTGCCATCAGTGCTGCTAAGACTTGGCTGGAACGATGGCGCGATAAGGTAAACGTCAACAAGTGCGTAGCAGTACTATTCACTAGAAGACTGAAGCAATTGCTCAAACACGTACACTGCAGACAACATTAAACACATGTCCAATACGTTTCTGTGCGAAATTCAAATACCTTCGTGACTGGCTGGACCAGAAACTCACTTGGGGGCACCACATACAACAAATGACCAACAGGGCAAACGCGAGGCTTAAACAGCTCTAGCCAATGCTCGACAGGCAAAGCAAACTGAACTTACGGATGTCTAGGAACACGTAGACGACACTTATCGAGTCCTCAGATAACGTATGGTGCTCCGCGATGCTACATATTGTAAGCAGTGCTCCGCGATTCATGCGCACAGCGGACTTTCGCCGTGAATACCGCCTTGATACGCTCACGGAGGTATTAAAAAAACACGCCGCACGACTGTATAAAAATCTAGACGCTCGAACAACCCTTTCATCCTTAATCCGAGCTACTACGCTCACAGCCAAAGGTGGAAACACAACCAACCCAAAACACACGTTCTCAGGAATAGATAAGAACCTATGGTAAGCTTAACAAACAAAAAGAAAATCATTGTTCGTCGAACCCATTCACAGCGCAACTGACTGGCTATGCCAGATGAGCTTATACGTCGACAAACTGACGACAGCAGGGAACACAAACAACAATTAAACAAATGCCCCACTCAACTCACACACTTAGAGGCAAATGTTAAAATCGACCACTCATTTGTCAATCTCGATTGTCGCAGACAGCAGCCGCTGATGGTGATGGTGCCAGCTGCAGTGAGGCAACTCATCAAACCGGATTGATTACCTGATGACAAACACGCAATGAAAATGGTACCGAGCCCTTGCACGATACCCAGCAACTAACCTAACCGAACCGTTGCATAATCTGTCGCAGGTAGAAGGAAATCCGCTACTGCTCCTACTACCCGCTCCTGGCTGTCGCAAAGGTCTCTTTCCCTTGCCACTTGCTTGGCACTTTTTTCCCCTCTGGCCTTAAAACCGCCCTTATTTCAAAAAGCTTTCGACTACCATTACCAGATGGACCTTACAAATGGGTAATCCTATCCACACGTACGGCACACATCACAGTTCCCGCTCCTATGACTCCTACATTAGAAATACTAACACATGCAGAGGTGACAGTAGAACTGTTGAATGCGAGCGTGTAAAATAAAAATATATAAAAAAAAAAAAAAAAAGGAAGGTGACGTGTGGGTCCAACGATATAAGCCCACCCACACAGCGTGAAGCTCAACGTACTCTTAGGTCCAGTAACTTCCCTAGCTAGTATGATATTCAATCGTGATCATGATGGGACGACAACTGATGCCTGTGATTTGTGAACCCACAACTCCTGTTGGAACTACGTGAACAGGTGGATCAGGTGTAGAATAAAATATACCAAGACAGTATCAGTCATCTCCAAACTGGAATGGATGCCAGAATCAATGACTCCATTGCCGCCCATGGTAGTTCCACCACACACCAATATGGGTTTTTCAACATGAATCGACATGTGGTTCTCAATAGCGCTTGAACTATTGAAACTATTAATCTGTAGGGCATTGTGCAACTATTACCGAGTGAGGTGGCGCAGTGGTAACACATTTGACTCGCATTTGTGAGGTTCAAATCCTTCTCCGGCCATCCAGATTTAGGTTTTCCTTGATTTCCGTAAATCACTCCAGCCATTTGCCGGGATGGCTCCTTTCAAAGGCCGCGGCCGCTTTCCTTCCCCATACTTACCCAAAACCCCAAGCGTTAGCTCCGTTTCTAATGACCAAGCAGTCGACGGGACGTTAAACCCTAAGCTTCCTTCATTCCTGTACAACTCTTCAGTGAAATGTAGGTTTTTAAATGTAATTTAAATACTTTGTTTATTATATTTCTTGTCTTCGATTTTATAGTTCACTAGTGCTTAGAAGGTGTTTGCCTACTGATAAAAAGCCGCGATGGAATGGCCGAGCGCTCTAAGGCGCCTTGCTGCGGAGCGCGCAGTTGCTCCCCGTCGTAAGCTCGAATCCTCCCCTCAGGAATGGGAGTGTGTGTTGTCGTTAGGTTAGTTTAAGTAGTTCGTAAGCCTAGGGACTGATAACCACAGTACTTGAGTCCCATATATTTACAAACATTTAGTGATAAAAAAACAGCATTGGATGTTTGATAGATAAAGGAAGTTTTTTAATGAAGAAGTATGGAAAGGACAAAGGATGGTAGAACGATCGAATAGAATCTGGATATATTTTGTAGATGCGACCTAACTGCTTACAGGTAAACAAATTAAGCACCAAGAAAATTCTCATATGCATATAACCAAGCGTAGCTACATGAATGGAATTTACGAAGTATTGAACGAACGGTAGGACGATCCAACAAATAATATATATAGTAACACATATATAGACACATATATAGACACATATATAGACACATTTTAAATGTGTTTATTTCAGTCAACAGTTGCAATGAAATTGTTTAATGACATGTTTCGATCACTTGGATCATCTTCAGATCTAAAAAACAAAAGTACAATAGCAATGTACAATTTTATAAATTTACTAAGGGTTAATTGACAATCGTTAATTTATACATAAATGGATAGATTGCAACTGTTGACTGAAATAAACACATTTAAAATAACATAGTGCAGTTGCGGACATTCTCAAATCGACCATTTCGACCATAATGAATAGACATATTTGTATTCAAACTGTTTTCTTATTCCCAGATTTTGTTAGCTAGCATTAATTATACCATTCCTTCAAATGTGACTTTTTTAGGATTCTTATACGAAACCGACTTCAACAATTTGGTTAAAAACATCCTGCCAACCTTACCGAATCGAATGAGGAAAGTCAGTTTAACTCCCATTCTTTATATTTTGTGAACATTAGAAAAAGGTGTACTACACATTCTATATCCAAAACTGTTAACAAATACTTGAAAAATAAATTATCATGACTTTTCACTAAAGCACAAACTCGTACTACCAATAATGAAACTACTCTTCTGTTCAAGTTTTTTCGTAATGCTATATTTGGCTTTGTTATTTACAACTGCAGGTCGGCCTGGTCGTTCTGAAACACACGTGATGGTTTGACAGTCTTGAACGTAATGAAGTATTCTGAACTGAAGGTTCATGCATCACACTGCCGTAAACATCTTTATGTAAATATCACAAGGGTGCACTTTTTTAATTCAGAAACTAGATTACACTACAAATCTCGAACTTTCCTAAGTCGTCGAAATTGTTATGTGTTTTAAAAACACACAATTGCACTTCTTGCTCGTTCTTAGTGTTTAATTGCCGGCAGCGTACAGTAAGAGGAGAAAAAATGACTATTAAGTTACCTTTGCTCACATCGGAATATGGCCAATTTTCCTTGATTTATTTTCACACCTTATGAGAACTGCAGAATGAATTGCAGTTTTGATAGAATATTGTGTGTTTCTGTATCGCTATGCACTCGACTTACAAGGGACACCTTTGTCCTCGAATGCTCTGTTAAAATGTTCAAATGTTTGTATAGTCTATGGGACTTAACTACGGGGTCATCAGTCCCTAAACTTACAAACTACTTACGAACTACCTTATACTAAAGACGGCACAAATATCCATGCCCGAGGGAGGACTCGAACCCCCGACCGTAGTGGCCGTGCAGACCGTGACTGGAGCGCCTCATTCCCATCGGCCACCGCGGCCGGCCACTATTCCGGAATATGGCAGTTACTATTGGGGAATACGACAGTTACTAGTGAGAACTCTGACAGAAACTAGGCAGTTACGACGACAGAACTAGGGCAGTTACTAATCAGAACTCGGCTACGAACTTAGCAGTAACTAGGTCTCAGCGCAGCTAGTATCATACGGACGACGCCGCGAGAAGGAAGAAGAGAAGAAACAGACACATGTTCTAAAGTTCAGTATTATACTGAACTATTATAAATATCTTGTAATACTAACTACATCAATGTTTTAGATGTCAAAGGAACCTCCACCAGTACCTTTATTAATAACCATACCGGGACAAGTAAACGGCAAAAGGCGACGATGTCACAACACCAAGAACATACAGCACAGCAACACAATTTAAATCCAATCACGCATTAATAGAGCCTTGAACATTAATTTAAACAAATCCTTACACTTCAGCTCCAGTACACGTAAGCAATTTTCCTTTGTACTTTAGAATACAGGCTCCGTGACAAGTGACAATATGGGGTTTATTGTAATTAGAGTAAAACATCCATCATTATACGCCACTACTGGTGTTGCCTACTAAATGCCATCGCAATGTAACGACACTGCTGCACAAAATTTTGATTACACATACCCTGCAACATAGAAGTGTCAGAAACCCACGGTTTTTTTTTTTTTTTTTTTTTTTTTTTTTGTATTACTATCGTATTTTATATCCGAAAAATTTGAAAAAGGGAGGTTCTGGTCTCTGGAGGTCTACAGACAGACAGACAGACATACATCCCAAAATCGCCGTTATTTATGCAAATATCTTTAAAACGCTACGAGATATAAAAAAACATAAGAGAGCAAAGTTGTAGAGAATTTTCTCCTCTATAAATTCGGTTATTCAATTTTCGTGTCAGCTGAATGGTTAAGCCGTTATTTTCATTTAAATTTCGAGCTGTCAAAAGACGATCGCAAAGGTCCACTTGTAGTGTTACTACCGTAACCTAAAGTGGGCCAAAATTCGGATACCATACTTACTTTTCTTCTTTACATTCATTATTTTGGATGGGGCTGCACCTACGTATAAGCCTTTGTTGCAATATGCTCGGCGAAAGCCGATGTCATTGACATACCAACATCATCATTTGAAAATGTAATTAGTGTGCCTTTTGATATTGGACTGCGTAGATGTGACACTGATTTTGAATGTGATAACGCGGCATTAGTGAAGTGTGCACATAGTTCTCTCCCACTTTGTGTTAACCACTTCTTCGAAGTCCTGCATGTGCACTTTGAGGACTAATATAAGCACTTTCAGGTGTGTGGCACTGCTGTATGGGTGTGTTTTGTGCTATGGTAACACAGAGTTGTTGGCTCTGCTGATCGAATATGTTATGACACAACGACGCCATTAACTGATATATTGTATTGACATCTTGTTACTTTGTTTTTCTCTGTTAAAATGTTACTTGAGTTTCAACGCTACGTTTGGGATAGTAATGACGCACACCATTGACCTGTTTATGATTGCCTTTTATTCCAGGCAAGGTTTCGTGCTGTTCAGAGCGGTCGAGGTCAAAGGTACCACCAAGTTTAGCGCATTGGCATCAGTTTCGTCGATTCAAGCGTTCACGATCCGGTATCTAGGTCAGATGAAGGAAGGATTAGTAGCAATTATTCACTTTTGTCGCTCGGTAACTTTCGCAGGAAATGTTACAGGTTTACGAAGGCGAAAGTAGTGCAACTCGAGGCAATGGATTTCACGACTAGAAGCACAAGATAAGACAGGAAGTATGTGATGTGTGGGAAATGGAAACCCATTATCCAGTCAACAGGACAAAAATCACGTTAATTAAGTCAGTTCACTGTAATATTACTTCTGCAACAAGAATTAATGCACTTGAAACGCCTTGTACGATGTATTTCGTAAAAATGTCATGCCATACTTTTGTTATACAGTATTCTTTCACTAAAGGTATAGAAACGTGTTTGGACAAGCACACGGTTCTAAAGGAAGGTCTGTTCAACTAAGATTTAACATAATTTGTTCTTACACAATATCAACAGTTTATTCACAACAGAGCAGGGCACGTAGACATTAAAATACAAGAGTCAACCTCGAAATTATTGTTACTGCGCCACAATGTGAGTGGGATATGCAAAAGGAACAGATTCAGACACTCAATACAGATACCAAAACTTTAGAAAAACAGACAAATAAATTAAAACACCGTTCTATTATTGCGGTGCAGAAGATTTCGTTTGGGCGAACTTCGACCAGCCAGTTCAAGTAACATTCAGTTTCCAGGTCGTATTAGTATACGCAACATCACATCTAAGTTCGGCCACTAGGGTTATGTCAGCCACTACGGCCATTTCAGAATGCACCGACAATCTACAAAATATTGCGTCCAGAATTCTTCGTTTTGAGTATATTCGTGATATTTGCTTTATGAACCTGTGTCTACTACAATACCCATTGTACATCTAGTTATTACAATGCACTTTGCAGAATAAGATTTATCTTTGACACTAGACTCCGGTTCGCCAATGACCATACTTATCCGTTTGGATTTCCAAAAAGGCGACTTGAAATTTACATTTCTCACTCTTTCTGTACAAAACTATATGAACCAGTTCTCGGCAAATACATTTGAGACCAAGGTTAGGAGTAAATAAGAAAAAAATATAAAAATATTCCATGGATGAAACATTTTCAAATAATATGTTAAATTAACATCTATCAGCGCCCTCAGGTAAAGAGAATTAAACAACTTATTTATACGTAAGACTTTAATATCGTTCATTCTTTTAAGGCACTCAAAGTTTTTACTTTCCCTGTGTAACTTTTTTTTGAGACACTATTGCATCTTGAGGAATTAATTTACGACTGCAAGTTTCGTAATAAATTGTGGAAGAGATTACATAGTATACGCCATCTGACGTGCTTCTACCAAAACATTCTACTATCAGATCTTTTATACAACAAATTTTTGCCGTTTAGTTTTTAAAACTCCATCTAGTAGTAAAGCGTCAGTAAAAATATTTGGTAAACTTTATAATTTTTCTTTTTGATTTTTGCACCTGTGCCATACAAGAAGTCGGTAAATACTGGCGTGATTAATCATGTTGCTAACTTAATACAGGGCAACAGCATAATGATATTTTTACGTTTCTAACTATAAGTTTCTTAACACTAAATTACAATGTAATAGTGATCACCCTAAGATAAATAGCAGTTTTCGCTATGGAAAGGTTGTAAGATGTATACAAAATTAGAATGCGTGTACTGTGTAATTCTCCCACTAATTTATTACGAAATTTTTTGTCGTATACTAGTTCCTCCTGAAATAACTATGTCTTAAATAATAGAAAAATTGTTACACCAGATTAAACATCATCCCATTAAGCAGAGACAACTGTCAGAAATAAATGAATACCATAGAATAAAAATCTACAAACTTGGATGCAAGGAAAGCCTAGTAAACTGAAGAAAGAAATTTAAAGAAAGATCAGACAATAACACAATAACACCATCATAATGGCGGAATACCATATAAACAAACATACAAATCACAAAAACATGAATAACACATAGGAAGAGGCAGGAAACAATAGAAGGTATACAACGACAACCATAATTACAATTGCAGAATGACATATTGACCATAGCTGTTTATTTTTTCTCAATGCTACCGGTTCCGGTCAGTTTAGCATTATCAAGCTTTATCAGAGATTAGTTAAGAGCTTAACATGTCTGCTATCGCTCGACCGAAACCGGTAGCATTGAGAAAAGTAAACAGCTATGGTCAATATGTCGTTCTGCAATTATCTCAAAGCTGTTATGCCCCATCTGTTCACCTTTCTACACAAATACTCACTTGGAATAAAATTTTCAAAACACACGGCGTCAAAATACGTCACCAAACCAGCAACTGACTTATAAATACTTTCCTAAAAAAAAAAAAAAAAAAAAAAAAAAAAAAAAAAAAAAAAAAAAAAAAAATCAGGAATATACCAACTGAAATACTAAACATTTGATAGAAGATACGTAGATAAAACGAAAAGAGCATTTGACACTGGATATAAGGAACATGTACGTGACTGTGAGTATGAAACAAGTAGTATTCGACTTTTGCAGATTACACTCCAAACCACCATAACATCACAACCAGAGACACAGACATGAATATCATAGGAATAACAATAAGAAACAGCTTCTCACCGTGCAAGACAATTACCACATCTAGAAAATAATAATATAAATTAAACAGCGCATAAATGGCCAAACCAACCTAACCAATCAGTCACTTTCCTAGCTTAATGACCACCTAACGCGACAATAAACAGGAATACTGTACCATTACAGTAAGTAACCACCTCCCTTAGAAATAATTTCTCACACTCCATTCCTACCCCTATTTACATATCTGTCAAACATCGTACACACTATGTTCTCTAAATTTGTTAATTACAGACACGCACTCTCTCTCTCACACACACACACCCATAAAGACACACATATGTAAAGAAAGAAAAATGTTGCTAACTTCACAAACTACACGGAGAACAGTTGAACAGGCGTAAAGAACAATGTAACACTGTGGTGAAGTGGAAAACACTCCGAAAGTTGATCCCACTAGTGAAACGAAAGAACATATGCAAACTTTATTCTACTACAAAACAGTGAGGTGAAGTGAAAAAACAAATGAAAAGCAACAAAACTAAGCAAATTTTCCGGAGTGTAAATAAAAGCCACTGTGGCGTGGCCGAACGTTCCAAGACGCCTAGCTGCGGGACGCGCTGCAGCTCGTCGTAGGAGGTTCGAGTCCTCCTTCGGGAATGTTCAAATGTTTGTAAATCTATCGGACCAAACTGCGTGGTCATCAGTCCGTAGCTTACAAACTACTTAAACCTAGGTAAACTAACCTAAGGACAACACACACCCATGCCCCAGGGAGGACTCGAACCTCCACGGCGAGCAACCTCGCGCTCCGCAGCGAGGCGCTTTAGACCGCTCGGCTACTCCACCGCGGCCTTTCGGGAATGGGTGTCTTTGTTGTCCTTAGCATAAGTTATTTCAAGTAGTGTGTAAGCCTAGGGTCTGACGACCAGAGTAGTTAATTCCCATAGATTTACAAACATTTGAACATTTCGTAAATAAAAAACCTACATCCCAACTGGACGAAACGAAGCCAAGAAGACGGGAGAAACATCAGTGGACTATAAAGGGATATTTCAACACCGAAAAGTAATGCGCACGAAAATTTACCACTATTTCAAAACAAAATGTACAAACCCGTGTATCCAGATTTATAAATGAATTCTTATTTTTTTTTTTTTTATCATGACATAACTTGAGAACGGCTCGACTGATTTAGTAGAACTTTCTACCTAATTTTTTATTTTTATTTTTTATTTTATTTATTTATTTGACATAAAAGTTTTCTGGGTATGGTACCCGCGTCATGATGTAAGGCTATTACTTAAATAACCAACGTTTCGGCCAACGTTACAGTGGCCTTCATATGGGTAACTGATGTGAGCTGGTTGTTACTACACTTTATATTACTTTCATTTAGACATTATGTCATAATTTTTAAAAATAAGCGATATTATTGGTGACGTCATAATTTTTAAAAATAAGCGATGTTATTGGTGACTGACATCACAACACACGAACGTCACCAGTAAGCTACTGCCGCCGCGCGGCCCACGGCCAGCAGGAGAGAAACGTAAGCCCTCACCCCATTCGCCGATGAACACCAATCATGTCTCGCTGTGCAAGAAGCAACAGCTAACCCCCACCCCTTCCACCTCAGCATCCTATCAAAATAAAGTTCCATTCTTCCGAAAAAAAACCACCAATAACATCGCTTATTTTTAAAAATTAAGACGTAATGTCTAAATGAACGTAATATAAAGTGTATTAACAACCAGCTCACATCAGTTACCCAGATGAAGGCCACTGTAACGTTGGCCGAAACGTTGGTTATTTAAGTAATAGCCTTACATCATGACGCGGTACCATACCCAGAAAACTTTTATGTCATCTGACTCTGGCCGCGGAATCCTACGTAGTTATTTTATTTTATTTATTCTCAGGACATATTGAATAAAATTTTTGGTAAATCTTACGGAAAATTGGAAAATCTGGGGAAAACCAGAAGTGCGTTACCAATTTGTCCCTGAGTTGCACACAAATCCATAGTTTTGTTGATGAAATTTTACATACTTGAGTTTCAAATCAAGTGGAAGGTCACTGTCTATATAAAATTTCGTTCGGTACATAGCGGAGGGTACGTTACTTACAGACTATAAGCAATTCATAGTTTTGCTCCGATACTGGTGCATTTTTTTTCACACTTGACCTTTAACGAAAGAGGAAGTTCACAGTCTACATAAAATTTCGTGTGGTGCTTGGCGGAGGAAATTAAGCACCATTTGACCGATCACCTTGAAACTAGGCACATGTACGTCATTTTTCATATACGGGGGAAGAAAGGAAAGAATAGAGAGAAAGGTCAGACAGATGTAGACAAACAGCAGGATAGGTAATGACGGGCAGGGGGAGATGGATGGGTGAAAAGGGGAGGAGGGGGCGGGAAGAGGAGGCGGAAACGGAGGAAGAGGAGGCCGCAGTGGAGGAGGTGAAATAGGAGATATAGGTAGCTAGAGACAGAGAGAAGGAAAAATTAGATGAACTAAATGTCAAAAAAAGAAATAAATCAAATTTATGAACAAAATGAATACTGGAATAAATAAATACCCGAGCAGCCCCGGATTTTCTGGTAGCCAAAATTAAGAGAATAGGAGACAAAAAGAAAGGCGTGAAAAATTCACCTACTTCCAATCAGCCGAAGACGGAAATCTATTACAATGAAAAGTAGCAATTAATTGCTCTACAGCGAGAGTATAAATTTGCTTACGCAGCTCAGATCGATAACACGTGACCAGTGTTGCCAGATGGCAAAAAGAGAAAATACCTACACTCTCACAAAAATGTACCTACGTTTTCCCTACTTTCTCCCTACCAAGTCATTAATGCCCCTACATCAGGGTCGTAGCCAGGATTTGGGTCTGGGAGGGGCTGAATCCAGGAATTCGGCCAGCAGAGGTTAACCAATTGATTAATGTGACATGTTACAATTCTGAAAAACTTTAAAATAAACTTTTGGCATCATTCTTCACTTGCTAGATATTCTTTCCATTGACTGATGGAATTCCAAGTGCTCTCTTACAAGAGGATTTCTAATTTATTGACTGCATATGGATACATCGAGACACTATTAACCATAGAGTAGGAACAGCAATAATTATTTCTATCACTGTCAGCACAGAAAAGGAAGTCTGTCACTCTACATCATTCGATTTTCAAAGAATAACGCTATGTTGACAACGAATATCTGGCGCTTTGTTCGTTATAACGTTGGCTGTCGCAAATGTTTCAGCTTTTTCTTGTCAGCATCTCCTCATTTACAAGTTCTAACTAGTATATCGTCCCGACGTAAATAAATAACAGTGTAGTCAAGGTAATAAAACGTCGTTCGTTCATGGAAACAATAAATTTTCCTTGTGCTGACATTTTCTAACACTGTTTCCAAAAAATGTTCAAATGTTTGTTAAGCTTAAGGGACTTAACTACGGGGTCATCAGTCCCTAAACTTACAAACTACTTATGAACTACCTACAACTAAGGACGGCACAAATATCCATGCCCGAGGGGGGATTCGAACCCCCGACCGTAGTGGCCGTGCAGACCGTGACTGAAGCGCCTCAGTCCCCTCGACCACCGCCGCCGGCCACTGTTTCCAAACCGACTCTCAATTCCACTGATATGCATTGAAATCATCATATTTCGCATCAATTTTAATGTGTCCGAAACTAAGAAACTAGGCATATGTCGGCGATTGTAAAATTTTACCAAAGTTGGGGACTTTTGGATGAAAATTCCCTACATGATTTTAATGCTTAAAAGTACCTACTTGTAGGAAAAATTCCCTACGTCTGGCAACACTTCACGTGACTTTGCTTACTGCTCGTGGACTGAAAAGGACTCCGTTTTGCGAAATCCGGTGCGATTATAGCGCAGACGCGGGCATTTGATTTATGCCTCCAGCATTCTCGCACCGGAGATCCTTGCTGTCCACAATGGACAGTATAGTCATTCAGCAGTTCCCTTTTCGTGCAAACCATTGCCCATCAGTGGAGTTGAAGATCTGAATATGATCATACACTTTGTGACCAAAAGTATACGTTTCTCATATGAGGTGCATTGTGCTGCCACCTACTGCCAGATACTCCATATCAGCGATCTCAGTACTCATTATATATCGCGAGAGAGCAGAGTAGGGCGCTCCGAGAAACTTACGAAAGTGGTCAGGTGGTTAGGTGTCACTTGTGTCAGAAGTCAGTTCGCAAGACTTCAACCCTAGGTGCAATATTTCTGATGAGATAGTGAAGTGGAAATGTGAAGTGACACGTACAGCACGAAAGTTTGCAGGCCGACCTCGTCTGTTGACTGACAGAGAAGGCCGACAGTTGAAGAGAGGCGTACAGTGTAATAAGCAGCCATCTATCCAGACCATCTCACAGGAATTCCAGACTGCATTAGGATCCACTAACACCAGTGGGAGGTGATAAAACTTCGATTTCATGGTCAAGCGACTGCACACAAGGCAAACATTACTTAGGTCAATGCCAAACGACGCCGCGCTTGGTCTAAGGAGCATAAACATAGGACGATTGAACAGTGGAAAAACGTTGTGTGAAGTGACGAATCACGGTATACAGTGTAGCGATCCGTGGCAGGATGTGGGTGTGGCGAATGCACAGTGACCACTTTCGGAGGCGGTGGTGTTATGGTTTGGTCGTGTTTGACATGTAGTGCGATTGGACCTTCCTGACAGATTAAAATTGTGTGCCGGAAGCGGGACTCGAACCTGGGACCTTTGCCTTTCGCGGGCAAGCGCATTACCGACTGTGCTATCCCGACGCGACTCATGATGCCGCCTCACAACTTTACTTCAGCCAGGACCTCGCCAGATTAAAATTTCCCAGGTTCAAGTTCCGGTTACGGCACACAATTTTAATCTGCCAGGAAGTTTCATATCAGCGCACACTCCGTTGCAGAGTGAAAGTTTCGTTCTGGAAACATCCCTGTGGTTAAGCCATGTCTCCACCATATCCTTTCTTCCAGGAGTGCTAGTCTTGCATGGTTCGCAGGAGAGCTTCTGTGAAGTGTGGAAAGTAGGAGGCGAGGTAATGGCGGAAGTAAAGTTGTGAGGCGGCATCGTGAGTCGTGTCGGGATAGCACAGTCGGTAGTGCGCTTGCCCGCGAAAGGCAAAGGTACCAAGTTCGAGTCCCGGTTCCGGCACACAATTTTAATCTGCCAGGAAGTTCCATATCAGCGCACACTCCGCTGCAGAGTGAAAGTTTCATTATGTAATGCGATTGTACGCCTTGTTGCTCGGCGTAGCACTATCACAGCACAGGCCTAAACTGAAGTTTTAAGCACCTTCTAGCTTCCCACCGAAGAAGAGCAATTCAGGGATGGCGATTGCATCTTTCAACACGATCGAGCGCCTGTTCATAATGCACATTCTGTGGCGGAGTGATTACAGGAAAATAACATTAGTGTAACGGACTTGCCTGCACACACATGAATCCGAGAGAACCCTTTGGGATGTTTTGGAACGCTGGATACGTGCCAGCCTCACCGACCTACAGCGCTTCCTCTCCTCAATGCAGCACTCCGCGAAGAATGGACTGAAATTCTCCAAGTAACCTTCCAGCATCTGATATAGGGTGTTTCACTAAGAGTGTTTGCCTCTGTAACTTATAAAATAATAGGTGACGGGAAATTTTAATGCGGTAGGTCAACACAAGAAATGTTACACTTTCTGCGGAGCTATGAACATAGTTTATTGTATCATTTTCCAAAGAGTTACAGCACAAAGATATAATTTTTAAGTGGAACAACAGTTTTTTTTTTCTATCGTACATTGGATTCGTTGAAACCAGCTGCGTCCAAATCAATTTAAACGACATTCCTATCACTGGTAGTTTGGGAGCTACAACCCTTCAAAGTTTAGGAGGCGGAGGCTAGGACAGCGTAGCTGACTGGCTGGTGGTCATAAGACAGTGGGCCGTGCCCCAGGGGATAGCCACTCGGCCAGTCAGCTACGCTATCGTAGCCCCCCCCCCCTGGAACTTTGAAGAGTTGTAGCTCCCAAACTAACAGTGATAGGAATGTAGTTTAAATTGATTTAGACGCATCTGGTTTAAACGAATCCAATACGCGAGAGAGAAAAAACTATTGTTCAATTTTAAAAAATTATATCTTTGTGGTGCAACTTTTTGGAAAATGATACAATAAACTATGTTCATAGCTCTGCAGAAAGTGTAACATTTCTTGTGTTGACCTACCGCATTAAAATTTTCCGTCACCTATTATTTTATAAGCTGCAGAAGCAAACACAGTGAAACACCCTGTATATCTGCGAGAGTGGAAGCTGTCGAGGCTAAGGGTGGGACAACACCATATTGAATTCCAGCATTAACGCTGGATGGCGCCACGAACTTGTCATTTTCAGCGAGGTGTCCACATTCTTTTGATCACATAGTGTATGATGGAAATCGGGCACTTTTAACATACCTTCCCCAGTGATCTAGACTGACTTAAACTTGATACCATTCTGTTTAGTCATCAAATGTAGTTATGCGTTTCAAAACACTTGCAAAACATTTATCGCTCATTGCTGATGCTCCTCGACGCGGAGACAATGGCAGCTGGTAGTGAAACAACACTCCGAGGCTGCCCGTTCTTCGCTCGCTTTCATTAATGCCGCCCACTCCCTTCCCGTACAAAAACAGCCTTTTCATCAGCGTTTGCGCCCCTTCACACCTCTTTTTCTGGGAACGGCGATTCCGTCTCAGCGGCTGAAGAGGCCCTCGGTCCTTTACCTTTAAGCCCCTAATGTTTTATATTTCGCGCGGGACAGAAAATTCCGCCCTCAATGGCTTAATGTATTCTTTCGGCAGCCGTATTCACCCCCTTTTTTCTACCTCGCTACTTTTTTTTTTCCCTTTCGTTTGGGCCTCTCCCCTTTTTCGCGGTGGCCTACTTTGTTAAGCAAATAAAGAGTTGGTTAAAATTTTCATTAGGCGGCTTATGAGCGGTCTCTCGGGGAGGGGATGGCGGGGAGGGGAGGGGGTTTGACGAGAGCTTCGCCCTCAGCTCCGTGCGAAACCCCCCTCCCCACCAACTGCACCCCACCCCACCAGCTCCCTCCTGTCACCCCTCAGTCCGTTCCCCACGTGTGCAAACACGCCCTCCGTCAGTCCACGTCATGTGACAGTCAGGGCGTGGGTGCATTTCATTTACGCATATCTCGAATTGACCACACAGGCTCAGTATTTATTGAAAAATAACACTGTTGAATGAAAATGTCATTGGGAGCGGTGTGCACCACGATCACATCGACATGTGGTGAAGAAATAATAACACACAGTGTAGTGCGACGAAATTCTATCCCTGCTACTGCCCTACATGTTTGTTTATACTGTTGTCAGTGGCGGCGCATTCAGTAAACCACCAGAAGTAAGCTCGCAGTGAAAAAAGGAAACAAATGAAATAAAAAGTGTTTTTAAGAACGAAACGAAGAATGATGATTTTTTGTTTCGTTCTTCTTCTATCAGATCAATTTGTAAGCACATTCGAAGTATTTATATCGCATGAGAAACGTTTTACGTCGCGAGGCAGCACGTCTACGAGTCTTTCATTTTTTTTTTTTTTTTTTTTTTTTTTTTTTTTTTTTTTTTTTTTTTTTTTTTTTTTAGATGGAACTCATTAGGAAGGAGTACCATCGCCCGTGGGCGATCTTCACTCCAAGAGGAACAAGGAAAATACATGGGCTCGAACAAACATATCTGTATGAACGTTTGGTTACATGATCTCTACGTACACCTCAATGTGCTGGTGGGTGTCGTTTCTCTGCAAAGCTATGCAACCATGCTCTAGATAGTACTGTAGATTTAATTGTAGACGTCATACGTAATGCAGATATCTGAACTATAACTTATGTAATAATCGTCGTACATGTTCTCTAGTGAATTGTCTTCAAAAGCCGTGATGATAGTTGCAACTTTAACCTTCTCCCCGAAAGACTGTTCGTATCCACCGCCACTGCTTCCATCGCCTCTTCCCGCACTTACCGTAGCACTACCGCTTGCAATGAGTTGTGCGTCATTATCATCCCTATTATCATCATTATGTGTTAGTGTTACAACAGTATCTAACTTATGCTCATATTTCTGTACCAAAACAGATACGAGAAAGCATGCGAGTGATTGATCTTCTACATTAATACCATCTTCACGTAGAAGGGTTCTTCGTAACTTCATCTCAACCAATAGCAATACATCAGCAGGATTGATTACCAATCGCCGCCCCTTCAGACGCTTCACCACACAAATAACGTCACTAAACGCAACTTCGGAGGCACACTGCACCGTCCCTACTGGCGAACCGACAGGTCAAAGTGCAATACGGCATGGCACACGCAGAGGCCTCTAACGGATGACTGCAGAGTTTTGCAGATGTGGGAGTATCACAAGTGCAGTAAGGGAACTTTACATTATCTCTCCTACGATTTTGGTGTATATGTGTTTGTTCGAGCCCAAGTACTTTCCTTGTAAGTGTCGTAGCGGGGCGCCCCGCGGAAGCTCAGCAGTTCACGTGGTCTCATTTCCGTCCAGCAAGAATTCAAAAATAAGTCGAGTCCATGCCACGTCTTCTTGCAGCACCTTACACAAGTTCCGAGACACTACATTGAAAGAATGTGATCTTTTAAAAAGTATATAAGATAGACTGTAATTGGTTTACAGACCAAAATGGTATGCAAATAGCCAGTGAGAAGAGTGAAAACTCATAATACTACTTAAATGTCATCTCTGAAATTACTTTCGTAAATTGATGCAGTCATTTTGCTTATAACCTACTTCTGAAATCAAATTTAGGGGTCACCACTAGCTTTATATAATGTAATATAGACTGTCACTAACTGTATGCAGTGGCGACATGCAAGCTTTCATTTGTCAGTAACAATAATTGGCAATATTGCACACTCTGTGCAATGGAAATATTTCCTCCTGACCTACCTATATTTACGAGAATTTTACAAGAATTTTCCCTCCAAAATATTTCAGTCAAAGGTGGTTGAAATGAGGTAGGCACAAATCTGAATAAAACTATATTCACGGCTTCTATTTTACAGCCTGACAAATACAACACAAATGTGACTATATGCCACACACACACATATATAGAGGGTGCCCAGCTATCTTGTCCACGCAAAATATCTCTGGAACAATAACAGCAATCCATAGCATGATAAATCACATAAACAATGCCGTTGATTACATCGCAATATTACTGTTACATCCCGAGATATTGCGACGCGAAGTTGACGATTGAAATACGCGAAACGCGCGGCTAGCGCACGTCCTGAGACTCAGGCGAGAACCCCATGCTGCTCAGAACGTGCGCTAGCCGCGCGTTTCGCGTATTTCAAGCGTCAACTTCGCGTCGCAATGTCTCGGGGTTTAATTGGAATATTGCGATGCAATCAACGCCATTGTTTATGTGATTTGTCATGCTATGGATTGCTGAAGAAAAAATATAGGGTGTCCTTAAAAAAAAAAAAAAAAAAAAAAAAAAAAAAAAAAAAAAAAAAAAAACCGTAAGTTTGTGTTAAAAACACATTTGCTTTCGTTTTAGAATGTTTCCAAATATTTACATTCATGGGCACCAACCGTACATTGGTACCGGTGAAAGTCATTTTCTAATAGCTGTTATTGTTCCAGAGATATTTTGCGTGGACAAGATAGCTGGGACATCCTGTATATGTAAAGTGAATTTAATATAGACTGTCACTAATTGTATGCAGTAGCGCCATGCAAGCTTTCATTTGTCAATAACAATAATTGGCAATATTGCACACTCTGTGCAATTGTAATATTTTCTCCTGACCTACCTATCTTTACGAGAATTTTACAAGAATTTTCCCTCCAAACTATTTCAGTCAAAGGTGGTTGAACTGAGGTATCCACAAATTTGAATAAAACTATATTCACAGCTTCTATTTTACAGCTTGACAAATACAACACAAATTTCGGTATATATATACAAAAAATCAGTTTAAAAGACAATAAAATACAATTCATATCAAAATGGGTGACTTTACATAAAGTAGAAAATATAAAGATACTGATCCTGCAGTTGTTATTATTTAATATTCACATAATATATGACCTCAACTGCGATTGGGCAAAGCTGAAAATGTGTACCCAGCCGGGATTCGAACCCGAGTCTCCTTCTTTTTAGGCAGTTGCGCTGACCCCTACACCACTTTTTTTTTTCTTTTTTTCGTTAAAAGCAACTGTTTAAATAAAATCTAGGAATTAACAGCAATATCCATTGCAAAACAGAAACAAAAGTATTCTTCTTTAAAAGGAAAGCAACACCTGACCGCGTTTAAGCAGTGCACACACACTACTACAGATTAACTAAACCAAACAAAACTTGTAGAGAGGAGGGAGGTGCGCGCTGCCGCGGCTACAGGAGGCCGGCGGCAGGCGTCTGGCCGCCCACACAATCCACCGTTACCATATGCAGTAGACTGCTTTTTTTCTTTTTTTCGTTAAAAGCAACTGTTTAAATAAAATCTAGGAATTAACAGCAATATCCATTGCAAAACAGAAACAAAAGTATTCTTCTTTAAAAGGAAAGCAACACCTGACCGCGTTTAAGCAGTGCACACACACTACTACAGATTAACTAAACCAAACAAAACTTGTAGAGAGGAGGGAGGTGCGCGCTGCCGCGGCTACAGGAGGCCGGCGGCAGGCGTCTGGCCGCCCACACAATCCACCGTTACCATATGCAGTAGACTGCTTTTTTTCTTTTTTTCGTTAAAAGCAACTGTTTAAATAAAATCTAGGAATTAACAGCAATATCCATTGCAAAACAGAAACAAAAGTATTCTTCTTTAAAAGGAAAGCAACACCTGACCGCGTTTAAGCAGTGCACACACACTACTACAGATTAACTAAACCAAACAAAACTTGTAGAGAGGAGGGAGGTGCGCGCTGCCGCGGCTACAGGAGGCCGGCGGCAGGCGTCTGGCCGCCCACACAATCCACCGTTACCATATGCAGTAGACTGCTTTTTTTCTTTTTTTCGTTAAAAGCAACTGTTTAAATAAAATCTAGGAATTAACAGCAATATCCATTGCAAAACAGAAACAAAAGTATTCTTCTTTAAAAGGAAAGCAACACCTGACCGCGTTTAAGCAGTGCACACACACTACTACAGATTAACTAAACCAAACAAAACTTGTAGAGAGGAGGGAGGTGCGCGCTGCCGCGGCTACAGGAGGCCGGCGGCAGGCGTCTGGCCGCCCACACAATCCACCGTTACCATATGCAGTAGACTGCTTTTTTTCTTTTTTTCGTTAAAAGCAACTGTTTAAATAAAATCTAGGAATTAACAGCAATATCCATTGCAAAACAGAAACAAAAGTATTCTTCTTTAAAAGGAAAGCAACACCTGACCGCGTTTAAGCAGTGCACACACACTACTACAGATTAACTAAACCAAACAAAACTTGTAGAGAGGAGGGAGGTGCGCGCTGCCGCGGCTACAGGAGGCCGGCGGCAGGCGTCTGGCCGCCCACACAATCCACCGTTACCATATGCAGTAGACTGCTTTTTTTCTTTTTTTCGTTAAAAGCAACTGTTTAAATAAAATCTAGGAATTAACAGCAATATCCATTGCAAAACAGAAACAAAAGTATTCTTCTTTAAAAGGAAAGCAACACCTGACCGCGTTTAAGCAGTGCACACACACTACTACAGATTAACTAAACCAAACAAAACTTGTAGAGAGGAGGGAGGTGCGCGCTGCCGCGGCTACAGGAGGCCGGCGGCAGGCGTCTGGCCGCCCACACAATCCACCGTTACCATATGCAGTAGACTGCTTTTTTTCTTTTTTTCGTTAAAAGCAACTGTTTAAATAAAATCTAGGAATTAACAGCAATATCCATTGCAAAACAGAAACAAAAGTATTCTTCTTTAAAAGGAAAGCAACACCTGACCGCGTTTAAGCAGTGCACACACACTACTACAGATTAACTAAACCAAACAAAACTTGTAGAGAGGAGGGAGGTGCGCGCTGCCGCGGCTACAGGAGGCCGGCGGCAGGCGTCTGGCCGCCCACACAATCCACCGTTACCATATGCAGTAGACTGCTTTTTTTCTTTTTTTCGTTAAAAGCAACTGTTTAAATAAAATCTAGGAATTAACAGCAATATCCATTGCAAAACAGAAACAAAAGTATTCTTCTTTAAAAGGAAAGCAACACCTGACCGCGTTTAAGCAGTGCACACACACTACTACAGATTAACTAAACCAAACAAAACTTGTAGAGAGGAGGGAGGTGCGCGCTGCCGCGGCTACAGGAGGCCGGCGGCAGGCGTCTGGCCGCCCACACAATCCACCGTTACCATATGCAGTAGACTGCTTTTTTTCTTTTTTTCGTTAAAAGCAACTGTTTAAATAAAATCTAGGAATTAACAGCAATATCCATTGCAAAACAGAAACAAAAGTATTCTTCTTTAAAAGGAAAGCAACACCTGACCGCGTTTAAGCAGTGCACACACACTACTACAGATTAACTAAACCAAACAAAACTTGTAGAGAGGAGGGAGGTGCGCGCTGCCGCGGCTACAGGAGGCCGGCGGCAGGCGTCTGGCCGCCCACACAATCCACCGTTACCATATGCAGTAGACTGCTTTTTTTCTTTTTTTCGTTAAAAGCAACTGTTTAAATAAAATCTAGGAATTAACAGCAATATCCATTGCAAAACAGAAACAAAAGTATTCTTCTTTAAAAGGAAAGCAACACCTGACCGCGTTTAAGCAGTGCACACACACTACTACAGATTAACTAAACCAAACAAAACTTGTAGAGAGGAGGGAGGTGCGCGCTGCCGCGGCTACAGGAGGCCGGCGGCAGGCGTCTGGCCGCCCACACAATCCACCGTTACCATATGCAGTAGACTGCTTTTTTTCTTTTTTTCGTTAAAAGCAACTGTTTAAATAAAATCTAGGAATTAACAGCAATATCCATTGCAAAACAGAAACAAAAGTATTCTTCTTTAAAAGGAAAGCAACACCTGACCGCGTTTAAGCAGTGCACACACACTACTACAGATTAACTAAACCAAACAAAACTTGTAGAGAGGAGGGAGGTGCGCGCTGCCGCGGCTACAGGAGGCCGGCGGCAGGCGTCTGGCCGCCCACACAATCCACCGTTACCATATGCAGTAGACTGCTTTTTTTCTTTTTTTCGTTAAAAGCAACTGTTTAAATAAAATCTAGGAATTAACAGCAATATCCATTGCAAAACAGAAACAAAAGTATTCTTCTTTAAAAGGAAAGCAACACCTGACCGCGTTTAAGCAGTGCACACACACTACTACAGATTAACTAAACCAAACAAAACTTGTAGAGAGGAGGGAGGTGCGCGCTGCCGCGGCTACAGGAGGCCGGCGGCAGGCGTCTGGCCGCCCACACAATCCACCGTTACCATATGCAGTAGACTGCTTTTTTTCTTTTTTTCGTTAAAAGCAACTGTTTAAATAAAATCTAGGAATTAACAGCAATATCCATTGCAAAACAGAAACAAAAGTATTCTTCTTTAAAAGGAAAGCAACACCTGACCGCGTTTAAGCAGTGCACACACACTACTACAGATTAACTAAACCAAACAAAACTTGTAGAGAGGAGGGAGGTGCGCGCTGCCGCGGCTACAGGAGGCCGGCGGCAGGCGTCTGGCCGCCCACACAATCCACCGTTACCATATGCAGTAGACTGCTTTTTTTCTTTTTTTCGTTAAAAGCAACTGTTTAAATAAAATCTAGGAATTAACAGCAATATCCATTGCAAAACAGAAACAAAAGTATTCTTCTTTAAAAGGAAAGCAACACCTGACCGCGTTTAAGCAGTGCACACACACTACTACAGATTAACTAAACCAAACAAAACTTGTAGAGAGGAGGGAGGTGCGCGCTGCCGCGGCTACAGGAGGCCGGCGGCAGGCGTCTGGCCGCCCACACAATCCACCGTTACCATATGCAGTAGACTGCTTTTTTTCTTTTTTTCGTTAAAAGCAACTGTTTAAATAAAATCTAGGAATTAACAGCAATATCCATTGCAAAACAGAAACAAAAGTATTCTTCTTTAAAAGGAAAGCAACACCTGACCGCGTTTAAGCAGTGCACACACACTACTACAGATTAACTAAACCAAACAAAACTTGTAGAGAGGAGGGAGGTGCGCGCTGCCGCGGCTACAGGAGGCCGGCGGCAGGCGTCTGGCCGCCCACACAATCCACCGTTACCATATGCAGTAGACTGCTTTTTTTCTTTTTTTCGTTAAAAGCAACTGTTTAAATAAAATCTAGGAATTAACAGCAATATCCATTGCAAAACAGAAACGAAAGTATTCTTCTTTAAATGTAAGTAAAACTGTTGCTGTTTTAAATGGCTTAGTAGCAGTAATTACAGTCTCAAGACAAAAAAAAAAAAAAAAAAAAAAAAAAAAAAAAAGTTTATCCTATTCCAGCCTTTTCAAATGCTATATTTAGCATGTTGCTAAACTGTTTTTTCTCATCAATAGTGCGTATGATTCTCCATCTCGCAGTGTTCATGTACGATTGAAAACTTATGGGATTGTCTTCTGCAGGTCCGTGGAATATATAGTTTACATAATTACCGAGAAGCCACATAATTGTATTGTTCTTTGTTTTCGGGTAATATCTTGTTTCCGGCCACATCATAATTTCTGAAGTGTAACTAGTTTCGGAGGTTCTTGATAGTAATGCTATTCGTTTCCTCACCCACTTCCAGTTGTCGATATGTCCGCTACATGTGAATCTATGTATTATGGTGTCCAGTAGTCCACATTTTCTGCACTTGTCTGTATCACTTTTTCCGATGCGATGTAGCTTTTCGTTCGTTGCTATCGTCTGGTTGACGACTTTATACCAGGTGGACGCAACTTCTGACGTGTGGATTTTAAGGCTGATGTTTTTCCACACTGTTAACCAGTTTCTATGTGGAAACTTTAGCATAATACTGTTTGGCATATCTTTCTGTTGCCATATCTGTAGGATTTGGGTTGTAGTTAAAGTCGTAGATGGTACACGACTTTCTTTTAAGTAACTATACTCCAGGTAAAACAGACTGATATGTTTCAGACGGAAGTTATGATTGCTGATATCTATCGGCGGATTCATGCTCTTTGGCTGCAGTATTTTAAAGAGTTTTTCTGTAATATTACTGTGGTTGCCATGTATTAATCTTTCTGTTCGTCTAAGGTATAAAGCAGTTGCCTTCCTATGAATATCAGTGAGTGCGAGTCCTCCAGTCAATCTTGGTTTTGTTAATGTTCCGGGTGTGAGCTTAAAAATGTTTCCTCTCCACACATACCTGGCTGCTAACTGCATTACTTTATTTGCCTGTACTTTTGGAATCGGGAAAATCTGAGCCACATAGTAGGCCTTGGACAATAGATAGGTGTTGACTATCCTCACGGCTCCAATAAGGTTTAGTGATCGCCAAGTTGCTTCTAAAGTAGTTCCTTGCATTTTGTTAACTGTCGATCTCCAGTTCAGGGCCGCCATTTTTAATGGACATTTATCAACGATGATCCCTAAGGTTTTGTGTTGTTCGACGGTTTGTGCCCATGGGACGGCTACGTCGTCGAACCCTCTGATATTTACTAATTTACACTTTCCCGTGTTAATTTTTGCACCTGAAACTGCACAGTAGGTGTCAAAGTCCTCTTTTAGGCTTGTGACCTCATCTACTGTTCTTAGTAGCACTCCCACGTCATCAGCATACGCCCCTGTAGTGAATTTAACACCCGAAAGTTGTAACCCAGAGAGTTTCGTGGTAACCCTTTTGAGTATTGGCTCCAAGGAGAGCACATACAGCAGCATAGAGAGAGGACTGCCCTGTGGGACCCCCCTTTCAATGTTTATAGCCCCAGTTAATTGTCCATTGACAGCTATTTTAGTCGTTATCTCTGTAATCAAATTTCGTACCACTTTTAAAACTCTTTCTTCCAGGCCTACTTCCTTCATTACTTTTTCCAGGTATTGGTGATTTACTCGATCAAACGCTTTATTAAAATCTATAAAAAATAGTGCACACTTTATATTTGTAACGGAGGCTATGGATATGACATCTCTGTAAGCAGAAATTGTGTTCATGACAGTTCGTGCAGGGAAACAGGATTGGTGTTTTCCAATAATTTTACTTATGGGATGACTCATTCTACTGGCAACTGCCCGGGCGATGGTTTTATAATCAAAATTCAGCAAAGTAATAGGCCTGAAGTTGTCGTCCCTTGTTTTTTGGAACTAAAACAATTTTCCCTTCCTTAAACTCTTTAGGAACTACGACACCTTTTAATATTTCATTTAGAATATCCGTAAAAGTTGGTCCTATAAGGTGCCAAAATTTACAATAAAATTCTTTCGGCAACCCATCAGGTCCAGGGGATTTGTTGGGCGGCGACCTTGAAATGAGATCTAAAACTTCACGTTCTGTAAAAGCAGTTAATATGTCACTGTTATCATCAGAGTTAATTTCCGGAGTAAGTACTTGAAAAAATTCACCTACTGCACCCTCATCAACATTTTCCAGAGAATACAATTCTCTATAATGTTGATGTATTTCCTGTACTATGTCGTTTTGATTTACGAGCAGTCTACCATTTGACGTCAATAGCTCATCAATGAACGTCCGTCTTCGGTTCGTATTATGTTTAATTAAATGGTACAGAGACGTTACCTCTTCAACTACCAGAGAGCGTGATTTGGACTTTATTTTCAGACCCTCTAACTGTTTGCGCTTGATACTAAGTAATTTTGCTTTGATACACTTTATTTGTTGATAGTGCGATCCATTGTTGTCAGATTTATCATAGAGCTCTCTTAATATAGAGTAATAAAATTCTGTGGTGTTTTTTATTTCCCTAGCTTTTTGTCTGCCGTAGTTTATCACACACTGACGAAGTTTTCGTTTTGCGTGATTTGTCCACCAGTCTACTTTGGATTGATAGCGGCTGAGGGATCTGAGGCAAACGTTCCATGTGTGCCTGACGTCGTCTTCTAATTCTCTGTCTTGCAACAGCGAGATATTAAGCATCCAGTGTGATCTATATAATTTGGTGGGCTGTTTATCGAGCTCAAGTGTTACAGCAAGCGCACAATGGTCAGAGAATACTGCAGGGATTACTTCCGCGGCGCGAAGCCTGTCACTAATGTTATCCGTCACATATAGTCGGTCAAGGCGGCTGCATGAGTGGGCGGTGAAGTAGGTGAATCTCACCAGTGTGGGATATTTCACTTCCCACGCGTCCTGCAGCTTTATATGTTTCACAAGTTCGTGCAGCTCTTTACAGTAATTGAAATGAGGACGCTGATCTTTCGCATGTAAAACGCAATTAAAGTCTCCACCTAATAATATGTATTGCGGGTTTTTCCTTAGAAGGTAGATAATCTCCTCCTTGAAATATCTGGAACGTTCAGTTTTATTAGAATTCCCCGACGGAGCGTATAAATTTACCACGGTGACAGTATACAATTTAAAACTTATACCTCGACCGGATTCCAATTTTTCAATCTCTTGAAATGGAATACCGTCTTTAATTAAAACTGCAGTGCCGGTACTGTTCTCCAGGGCTATGTTTTCTATGGTGTTGAAGCCCGATATACGGAGGTTCGTTGTTAACACCTCCTGTAGCAGCAAAATATCGGCTTCAGATTCGTACACGAACTGTTTGAAGGCCGCGAGTTTCAGGTCAGAGGTGATTCTACTGATGTTCAGGGTTACAACTTTATATGCCTGCATCTATCTAGTCCAGAAAAGCACTACTTTTTAACTTTCCCCCCTCCTGCGTCCGCGTCCCAATCCTTTGATGCCTTGCCACTTGTTTTCTTAGTATCAGTCTTGTATTGAGAGTCAGAGTTTTTATTTTTCTTTCGCGCAGCGTTCATTTTCGGCTGTACTTTACTCCTACGCCTCCCACTGCTGGTGAAACCCACATCAGAAGGCGAGGTGGGCGGCTCGCTGCAGACGTCCAGCTCCATATCAGAGTGCGACAGTTGGCGGGCCACCGCGGCGGCAGGCTGTGGCCCCGCCGACTCGCCACTTCCTGCTTCGCTTTCCATTACCGCGTCCCTGTTTATGCTTACGTCCGCTCTGTTTTGGACGCTGCTCTGACTTGGCGCAGTTTGTGCATTGACAACAGTATCACAGTCCGGGTTGTCTACTATCACTGGTTCGGTTTGTTGCTCTCCACTAACAACAGTGTCGGGTTTGTCTGGTGTCCCTAGGTCTACGTGCTGTATTTCTTCTACTGATGTTTGCAGCACGGGTGATGGAATTTCTTCCCGTTGCTGCGGCTCGGATCCGATACTAGAACTGTTTGAAATCTCTGTGTCCGTACCGGGTGTAGGAACTTTAGTTTCTAACACGGTGTTAACCGTGCTTTTCCTGTTATCCTGCGACGAATATTCGAATTTGTCATCCACACTACTTTCGTCAGAGGTCCGTCTCCGTTTGTTAGTTATGGACTGGGTTACAACTGGGGTAATAACTTTAGTGGGCACCTGATCTACGTTTACTTTTGGTGTCAGTGGTGGAAAGTCTGCCGGGACGACAGGTGGTTGCTCAGAAAAACTGCTACTGGGTGTTGGGTCATCAACTTCCCGAGTGGGTGCAACTAATTCAGCTAACGTTAGTTTTTTGCGTTGCTGCAAGTTGTTTCTTAATATAACCGGTTTTTTCGGGCAATCCTGACGAATATGTCCGCTTTCGTTACAGATGTAACACGTTTCTTCCTGACCAGAATATGTCACATGAGCCCTGTACCCACAGACAGTGATATGAGAGGGAATATTAGTTCTAACGTGCATTTCTACTGATCTTACACCACTGAAACACTGAAGTTTATGTTGCTTTGACCAGCGCTCGTTTCTAATTTGTTTAATATCGCCATAACATGATAACACCTCCCTAAGATAACAATTTTCTACTTCTGGCGGCAAATTGAAAACGCGAACATTCTTATATTCAATACCGGCATTAGATATGGAAACTGTACTCACCGTTGAGTCTCGATGTCGAAATTGAGCAGATGTTCCGTGTTTTATCAGGATTTTGTCTAGTTGAACGGGTTCCAGTAACTTGACGTAAAAGCAGTATTCATCCAAATCGTAATAAGCGGTATGTATTTGTTCAGAAACGATTCCAAAAACGCTGTCGATCCAATCATGAACTTCTACCGAACTCGGTTGCTTATTCCTGGTTGCCTTATCAAACTCGAAACGCAGAGTGCACTTCCTGGGGACCTTCTTTTCCATATTTACGGTTTTAGCGGCCGAGACCGCTAACATTTACACAACACACGCACCAGAACACTAAGTGACGATACTGCACAACAAGTTAACACTTAACACGAAAGAAAGCTGTTCGCGACTAGTGAACGCTTTAAACTGTGAGCACACTCCCGGACGTCCTCACGCTACCGCGACTCAAGCGCCAACTACACCACTGGGGATACAGTGATCACCACACCTGCAAGGACTACCTAAGCACTCCTCCCGTCAGATACAAATTCCCAGCGCAACTGTCTAGAAAGCAGGAGACCCGCACAAGGCTCCCAACTGCGGTGCGTGCTGCCGTTCGCCGTTGGAGGTTCGACGCGTCCCTAGGGCGTGGGTGTTTGTGTTGTCCTTAACATACGTTACTTCAAGTTAGTGTAAGTAGTTTCTAAGCTTAGGGACTATAGTCCATGTAGTTAAATCCCTTAGATTTACAAAAAAAAAAAAAAAAAAAAAAAAAAAAAAAAAAAAAAAAAAAAAATAAATAAATAAATAAATAAATAAATAAATAAATAAAAAAAAATGTTCCTTGACCACATGACTGCGCTATGGTGCACTATAGGGCACAGTTGATGCAGTGGTATGGTACCATGTCACTTACACTCTCCTCCCTGCAAGGGATCGTTGAGTGCATGCGCTGGAAGCAGATGTAAGGTTCTTGTTGTAAGGGTGCGTTAAATGCGCCAGTCTGCCCTAGACGTGTCACAGTTCGTGCCAAGAGCAAACATCAAGTTTTGACAGAATATAGGCAAAACCGCTGCAGAAACGTTTTAAATGATGCAGCAGATGTGCAGGGAGGACGCGTTGTGTTTAGGTTGCACCGATGTTTTGCGCAAGGGCGGGACAGTTTTTGAAGATGATGTGCGTACTGGTCGGCCACGAACAGCTCAAACAGAACCCAAGATCCAGGAAGTTGCATCGTTAAGGGCCCTACACACAATGCGATTTATTGGACCAATTCGTTGGTCACCCGATACGTTGCGCGGTTCTAGGCACTACCCGACCAACTTTCCTTGTCGGCCGGTTGGATGTGCCGATCTCCGATTCCCCCGCCACTTCACACCACAAATTGTACCGTGTGTAGCGCTTCCCGACCAACTTCCATGCGTAAACAAAAACAGTTCGACAAACAGACACCAGAACAGGATGGCGCTCCGTGCAGTTGGTCAGAACGTGTGTAGGCTGCTACCAATTGGTTGGTACTTTTGACAGCTTGTTGGTCGTATGATAAATCGGAGCGTGTATAGGGGCGTGTAGTGTGTGCTATCCGCTCCCAATCGATAGACGCTCTCACAGCAGCAGTAGGGACCAGCCATGGTATTTGCCACAAAATTGTGACGGGCGGCCTCAACATGTCTAGTGTTACCCAGCAGAGTATGACGCGAATCGTGTCGCAAGACCAATGTGCTGATCGCATGGCGATTTGTGGTGGCCTCAACTGTTGTGCGGACGACGGTCCAACGTTTCTCAACCTGATAATAACTGGAGACGAAACATGCTGTTTCCTTCACAACTAGCAACTGACAATCAGGCATTCTCGGTATATTACGATCACATCACGAGTTGTGCTATCATTATTCATTATTGGACGAAGAGCGCAGTGTTTGAGAAGTACTCTAAAAGCATGAGCAACTAAAGTAGAAACGTCTAAATGAGAATTTACAAGGGTACCCCACTGTTCACATGCATGTACACTCTTTGACAAAAAACCTGGCCGCCGGCCGGCCGCCGCTGAGCCTAAGTCCGAGCCAATCGCGACATGGGACAATAAAAGTGGCCGCGCTGATTCGCTCTAAGTCCAGCTATCTGCACAATCTGGCAACACTGCAGACTGCGGGAGTTCATACAGTACTTCTTTCGTGCAGTTAGAAGACAGCTGGGTCAGCTACGTCCGTGGTCTTGCGGTAAAGTTCGCGACTTGCATGTTCAGTATTAGTGATCGAAACTGACTGTTGACAAAAATTTTAAATTCATGTCACTCGCGCATGCTGATGCCACATGTGTAAGGGGAGCATATGTGTAACGTATTTCATTTTTTGGTACACTGGTAATAACATTCCGGCCCAATAACATTGCTGCCTCTGGCCGCAGCGCTTGGCAGAGCTCTCCGCGGCCCATATACCTCGCCGGCAGCAGCGGTGGCGGCGCTACACAGCGCTGCCTCGTCCTCTGTCCACAGCGCCTGCCGCCGCTCATCGCCCTAGATACGTAAAATGCTGTAGTGTTGCTAAGTGGTGATCCACAAAAAAAGTTGCGATTCGTATTTCACACAGGATATAACGAAGCAGACCACCTATCTTGAATGATGAGCATATAATACATTAGAGACGCAAAAAATTGTCATTGTCCAATCCAATGGCACTCTACGATGGTTAACACTTATTTGTGGTTTAAATCTCGATCCTTTTCCTTTCAGAAAAGCCTTTCATGTAATTTGTTATTGTCATCAGTTCATATGTTTTCATCAAGAGACAATACGTAACTCACTGAAATGTTTTAGTGTCATTGTTTCATTCCTTACGGTAAATGTATGAGCTAAATTAATGTGAATACGTTTCAGTGCTCGTTCGAAAGCAACACAGGCACACTGCAAGGTTCGTGTCTTCATGTCTCATTTCTACTGGAGATATTTCGCATCAATGAAGGTGAATTCGAATTTCTTCGAAGGCGTTTGTATGGTGAAGCAAAGAAGACATCTAATACCATTTCCATAATTTGAAGTCGACCTTTCTGAAAGACTTATTGTATAAAGCTTTTCTTATGATTCCGTTAAAGAGTTTCTTCTGGCAATCTGCAGCGAATAAAGTAAAATGAAACGAAATAAAATGAAATGAAATTCCATCCCCAAACGCAATTTCTCCAACCAGGATTAGAACAGGCACCTCACACCAGGCGTGCATCGTAAGACATAAGCAGAACCACACAGCCAACCACACACTGCCGCATGTTGCCCTCACTCTCTCACATATTCAATGCTGAGCCTCTAACACATCGTGAAAGATAACCTGAAAGTCACCTACACAAATAACTGCATTCCTTGAGTGCAAAAGTTAAATTTCTGTCTCTCATTTCACGTGGGCATTACACATCATGAATCATGAAAGTAGAAGAGGAATGTCAAGTGAACTTAGTGAGACAATTCAGTACCACTTGCGGAAGTAACTGCACTGTCACAGTGTTGCCAAATATCAGCAACTATGTTGCCAGTTCTTAGCTGTACTAGGAAGACCTGTGTAGCGAAAAGCGACGCGAAATCGCGTACGTCTCATGCGGGCTTCTAGAGGGGAGTCGCGCATTTCGGTTAATATATGGCACTCTCTCCTGATAGATTCCGTCGTCACATTTAGGATGCAAATATTTCATTCGTCCAATGAGGCCGAAACTAGCGTTTAAATTTTTTGATGCATTATTGCATTATGATATATTTTCAGCAAATGGCTAGAGAAGTTAAAAATACGAATATTGTGCTTGCAACATACGGCAGGTCAAAGACTGAGATATATAAACTTCCATCACGATTTCAGTTTCACTCCCCCCGCCCCCCCCCCCTCAAAAGACTGAAACAATTACTTTTTTAGATATCTACAAAAGCTATTTTTTATGATTTACTGGAAATGAACGTTCCATCATCTGTCACTAAACAGTAAGGTATCAAATACTTCACATCTTGAAAGCGACAGCCCACAATATTCTCACTCTTACTAGCATCTGGCCTCAACTGGCTTTTAGCCATGCATTGAGAAGAAATGCTGATGAATTGATTACTTACCCTCATCAACTTTCAGTGAGATCTTTTTGTAACAAAACGAAAAAGTAATGCGTACCATCATTTTCTCCAATGATACTAGGCACTGTTGTCCGAAGATGGACTGTATCTACGTTGAGTCTTGTCAAATGCGTCTCATATTCAAGGAATATTACCTAAACGAATTTAGTCCTCATGAAGCTGTAACAAAACAGAGAATCTGGGTGGTTGTGCATATTCGTAAGTTTTCTTACTTTGCCGTAATACTTGATGCAAGGATGAGCAAAATACAAATCCTCCATCTATCGGTTTCTTCGACACTTTGGGCAGTCTTCTTTGGTTTATACTCCTTCACTTCATCGGCGATCTACTGGTTTTATTGAAAATACAGTAATCAAAATTACCCGACTATTTGTCCCACATTTTAATGTCCTTGGTTTTTATTCTGAATGACAGTGATGATTTCTGTTGGACAGGTTCCATATATCTGAGCCTAATTAATGAAATTTTATTCCCATGACAAATGAAAGCAATTAGAACCTTGTGTCTCTATAATGAATTTTCATATGAAAAAAATTAACACCTGAGGTTGAGTCTTTAAAAACGTGAAAACGGTCGTGGACCTGTAAAGCAAAAAAAAAAAAAAAAAAAAAAAAAAAAAAAAAAAAAAAAAAAAAAAAAAAAAAAAAAAAAAAAAAACAGCTGACGCGGCTTCAGAATTTATTATTTATTTTGTGGGATGATTGAAGTGATTTCCAAATAAGTTGTTCTATCTATATTTAAAATTTTACCATCATTTTAGAACAATTGATAAATTCATTTAAGAAAATGTTCTTTCGTTTTGTTTGTGATGTCACTTGATATTCTTGAAGTAGGTGGCTACAGCATCTGCTATGAGGTTTCCAGGAGACAGTTGGCAGGGTGATTTTGTTTGACAGTAAGCGGATAAATTTAAGATGTAACGAAACGAAATGAGATCCAGTTTTTGGAACAAAACGCACCCTATTTCTAAATTGGCTAGGTTTTCCGAAAGTGACTATTATACAGCTAGACATTACTGCTATACACCCTACCTCATTGATTTACCCACAGCTGAGGCAGATTGCTCGCAACGTGAAAGAGAGTAGGAGTAGTTAATGTATGAAACGACCTTCTTGAACACAAATTCAGTTAACTACGACAATGAGCATATTATGATGTTAATTTTTCAAAATATTTAATGGAGGTGACAAGAAAAAGTCAACGGAGTGCAGAATTACATATCACACTCACATCTACATGATGCCGAAGTTGCGAAACAATAGGCCCTACTACGACGTTGGAAAATCTTGATTACATTGATGGCCTGATGAACGAGTTTTTGTAGCTGGCGTCCTGCATGTTAGGATCTGGATCCGTAATTTCACTCAGGCTCGAGATACTGTGCTCTCCAAATTGCACATATGTCACGTGGCCAGCTATTAAAAAAATCAATGAATACTTCATTGAGCGTATTACCAGTTTTGTTTCTCGGTTTATGGTTGATTCATATGCAGGACTTATAGTTGTGTTTACTGTACTCCATTAACTAACAATAAGACTCACAATTTGTCGCAGAAAAGTCTTCCTAATAACTCAAATTTTGTCCAATTTCCTTCGAGTTTGCTTCCTGATAAAATAAAATGACCGCAGTTCAATATGGAAATTACAAGCGACCTGTTATTGACAGAACATCTTGCTACGTTAAATAGCGTTCCATTTGAATTTTTTGAGCACGTTCCTTGATGAGGTGCTCAATGGATTCCGGACCTGTCTTTGTTGCCTGCCTCGTTGATTTCATAAAATGTTACGTAGTCTCATGGCCGGATGCGATGCAGACATAGTTTTAATTGCAGTGTGTTCATTACAGCGCGGTGATAGGTTTCAAAGTACAAGCTTAATGGCGACTTTTAGGTGCCAGGTATCTCACGTCGATAGATTGATAGATTATCATTCGCAGATTGCGGACGTCATTAATTTACTAACCATTGCAATGTTCAATGCATTTCGTGAATTTCATTTATTTCTTATGTTACAGTCAAAACGCGTAAGTTCGGGGAGGTCTACCGAACATCTGTTAGACTCTGTTTGATGGCTTCGTCTATTCAGAGCGACAACTATCCTTTCCCTCCAGCAGGCGCGCTCCGCCTTCTCCATTTCCAGACGCGCGCGCCTTCGCTCGCTCGTTGTGCCGCATTTACCAAAACGACAGTGGCTGCCCCCACCGCGTCATACCTCTTATCGATTTCAGAAAGCTAATGAAATAAATTACCCTTCAAGGTGGTGGCTACTAAACGCTACTATTAGCATTACTCATGATGCAAGAACACTTTATGTTCCAGTGTTACTATGATGTCTGCCATAGCTCTTAAAAATTCGAAAATTTATTGGAACTATCCTTAACGCGGTAGCAATTATCGAGTGGACAAAAGGTACTTTATACATCTTAGACTATTTTAAAACCACGTTTATATGCATTTTCCATTTGAATGATTATTTTACGCTTTTCAAATTTTGTATGTGTGAAATTTTTCATTCAATTTCAATCATTTTTATGAGAATACAACAGAGACATTTGATACATTTGTTTTATTTCTATTTCACCTAACCCCTCTTATGTATTAGTCACAAATAGATCGCGAAGGTAAAAGACAGGGCAATATGAACTCGCACTAAGTCTTACCAGAAATAGTTTTAACGGCGAACCATTCACGACTGGAAGAGAAACAGGCGGAAACAGCAGTTGTATAAAAAGTGCCCTCCACCACACATCATTTAAGAAATGGCGTTAATGAAGCAGTGTCATCCAGTTCTAAGTTAAGTTGAAAGTTCAAGGTCTCTTGTTCAGAGGGAAGTTGGTTTGAAATGAACTGCAAAATTTGTACCAACACACGGAAACATGAACAAAGTAAGCTCTATTGCACACGAGACACGAAAGAAAGAAGGAAGGTTACGATTTAACGTCCTCTCGACAAGGGGGTCAATAGAGCGAAGCAGAAGTTCGGATTGTCATGATAAGGATGTGTAAGGAAATCGGCCGTGCCCTGCAGCAGGGACCATTCCGGCATTTGCCTAGACTGATTTAGGAAAATCATGGAAAACTCAAATCCAAATGGCCAAAGGCCAGTTCGATGCGTCGTGTAGCCCAATATGAGACGAGTGTGTTACCACTGCACTAACTCGCTCCGTAGCAAAAACGAATGCGAGTAAATATTGCATTATCACGCGGTTCTGAGTTACGTTAATTAAGTTTCTGGCCTATCGTTAGTATAAAATCAATTGTAAAATTTGTAACAAAAACACAATAGACAATAAAGCAACCTAATAAACACGTGTTACAACGATTAAAATTGATCGATGAATTGTGCCATGGTTTAAAACAATATTAGTGAAAGCAATTGCACTGTTGCTTGTTAAAAGATAGTAAATAAAAGTATTGACGTATCTCTTATTCGTTGATTTTGAACAGATGCCGTAGAATGCGCAAGGCTGTAATTTTACCGCTATTATAAAAATTAAGTTCAACCACTTCACGAGGAGAATTATAGGGAAAATATGTGTTTAACAGTATTAAGGAGATGAACAGCAAGAGCAAACTGTTTACGGTTACGAACAATATTCGTACAAGTAAATATACCAACGGTGGAAATACGACCGCCTACTGCGAAATGAATTATGTGGAGCACATGTTTTCTTTCGATGTGAAATCTGGGACCGGCAGAGACAAAGTATAATCCATCTAGAGACAACGGAAAATGTAATGCGGTCGGAACCGTCCGCTTCTCTACCTTTCAGATGAAAGCGTTCTGCCCATGGAGGGTAGATCTGAAATAACCAAACGGTTTGGTTTATAGGACAATTTCACTTTTGGCGGTTGCAGTCACTTTACAAATAATAGATCGAATGAATGGAGTAATTTGAAGGGAAACGAATTATTACAATTACTTTGAATCATCTGCAAAGATAAAAATGTTTAAGACAAAAAGTACTTCCGAAGCAACATTAAACACTAACATTATAATTCACCTAAACAGGGGCATCACTATACGAACGAAACAGTTTCTTATTGGGAAAGGGTAGGCGGATGTAATAGAAGTCACTATATTCTGCAGCAAAAACCATCTGGTCAATTTTATGATTATCGGTAAAAACTTGCGTAATAGCTGCTCTAGGACGGTACCCGCCAGATGCTCATTTTGGTGATATTCCTGAACTGTGAGCCGCGTATGACAAGATTGAACGTATATACGTCCAATTTGGGACAAAAATGCGTAGGAACTTTGGAGAAAGTAGTCATTTCCCACTTTATCCGTTTCGTTAAAAGAAACTCTCCCCGGAAGTTGATGAAGGTAAGTCATCTATTCATCAGCATTTTCAATGATGTTGTCTGCTTTCGGACTGAAGCCCTACTTAGAATGGGCTTTGGCAGCGCAGCATGGATAAAATCCAGTTGAAGCAAGCTGTTTGTAGGAATGAGGATATTGTGGAATGGCCAAGAAATTCTTCCTGTAGCTTAGCAGTATTGGTTACGAAACTAGGCAACTCTAATCGTTCGCTTAGTTCCAGAATTCGAGGTATTTTCAAATATTCATGAGGATATGAGATTAGTCATTGCATCTAAATGACTCTGTTATCCTGAATTAAATTTCCGCAGAAAGGTCAACCCCTGCTTAAATTGCAAACAGTTTTGTGTTTTATGTCGGGACTGTGTGTGTTAACTGCAAACAAATGTCAGATAACTGAACTAGTAATCTCATTTTAGCTCGGTGGCGCCATTCTCGTTTTCTGATCTACAGCAAGCATAGTTGATCAGTGAGGTATCGTTGTACTAGTGATGTGTGTGGCTTCAGGTCTATTTTTCTCCTCTGAAAAATGTCCTTAATGGTATTCAGCAACTAAATACCAAAACTCATTGCAGTCTGTCAACCAAGAAATCGGCATTTTCTATTGTTATTGTGATCTTTATCATTCTGCTGTAACGCCATAAACATCATTGATTACTATCATTATTATCATTAATTCAGTTCCAAAAGCGTTCTTTCCCATGTGGCCAAGAGACCAGAAAGAATGTGTGGTTTGACGAAAAATAGGACCATAGGAAAAAGTAGGTAAAACGTTTGTAACAATTTCTGTTGATTTAACATCGTGACCACAAATGCTAAGCAACAACTCATGCAAGTCATAGGTTGCAACGCTCGAAAAATCCATCAGACACATGGGTTTGGATTCTCATCATCATTTGTTGGCCCAACAAGAATATAACACTACGAAATAAAAAGCTGCTTAGTAGTCTATAGATTATATGTATATGGTTGCAGAGGAAAAACCTCAGAATTGCACATTTCTCACATATACAGTTTAGTTTCTGTGTTCATGGCCGTAATTTTAAATATCCAGTCTTGTGAATACTCAAGTGAAATAATTACTGTGTTGCACAAATAATCAGTTAACTATGTTTCTTCTGGCTTTCAAGCAAACCAACAGATTTATGTATTCACGTAGAAGACATGAAATATTACTTGTACAGTCGTAAGGCTGCATTATGAACCGAAGTCGCTCTTAAGTTGCAAAGTTTTTCGAGACGGATGGGGCATCATTAATTTCCAGTAACTTTTCATCAAAAAAATTAGCTATTGTAGATATCTAAAGAAGTAATTGATTTAGTCTTTTTTTGGGGGGAGAAGGGAGTGAAATTGAAATCGTGATGGAAGTTTATATATCTCAGTCTTTGACCTGCCGTATGTTGCAAGCACAATATTCGTATTTTTAACTTCTCTAGTCATTTGCTGAAAATATATCATAATGCAGTAAAGCCTCAAAAAATTTAAACGCTAGTTTCGGCCTCATTGGACGAATTAAATATTTGCATCCTAAATGTGACAACGGAATCTATCAGGAGAGAATGCCGCATATTAACCAAAATGCGCCACTCCCCTCTAGAAGCCCGCATGAGACGTACGCGATTTCGCGTCGCTTATCGCTACACAGGTCTTCGTAGTACAGCTAAGAACTGGCAACATAGTTGCTGATATTTGGCAACACTGTGACAGTGCAGTTACTTCCGCAAGTGGTACTGAATTGTCTCACTAAGTTCACTTGACATTCCTCTTCTACTTTCATGACTCATGATGTGTAATGCCCACGTGAAATGAAAGACAGAAATTTAACTTTTGCACTCAAGGAATGCAGTTATTTGTGTAGGTGACTTTCAGGTTATCTTTCACGATGCGTTAGAGGCTCAGCATTGAATATGTGAGAGAGTGAGGGCAACATGCGGCAGTGTGTGGTTGGCTGTGTGGTTCTGCTTATGTCTTACGATGCACGCCTGGTGTGAGGTGCCTGTTCTAATCCTGGTTGGAGAAATTGCGTTTGGGGATGGAATTTCATTTCATTTTATTTCGTTTCATTTTACTTTATTCGCTGCAGATTGCCAGAAGAAACTCTTTAACGGAATCATAAGAAAAGCTTTATACAATAAGTCTTTCAGAAAGGTCGACTTCAAATTATGGAAATGGTATTAGATGTCTTCTTTGCTTCATCATACAAACTCCTTCGAAGAAATTCGAATTCACCTTCATTGATGCGAAATATCTCCAGTAGAAATGAGACATGAAGACACGAACCTTGCAGTGTGCCTGTGTTGCTTTCGAACGAGCACTGAAACGTATTCACATTAATTTAGCTCATACATTTACCGCAAGGAATGAAACAACGACACTAAAACATTTCAGTGAGTTACATATTGTCTCTTGATGAAAACATATGAACTGATGACAATAACAAATTACATGAAAGGCTTTTCTGAAAGGAAAAGGATCGAGATTTAAACCACAAATAAGTGTTAACCATCGTAGAGTGCCAATGGATTGGACAATGACAATTTTTTGCGTCTCTAATGTATTATATGCTCATCATTCAAAATAGGTGGTCTGCTTCGTTATATCCTGTGTGAAATACGAATCGCAACTTTTTTTGTGGATCACCACTTAGCAACACTACAGCATTTTACGTATCCAGGGCGATGTGCGGCGGCAGGCGCTGTGGGCAGAGGGCGAGGCAGCGCTGTGTAGCGCCGCCACCGCTGCTGCCGGCGAGGTATATGGGCCGCGGAGAGCTCTGCCAAGCGCTGCGGCCAGAGGCAGCAATGTTATTGGGCCGGAATGTTATTACCAGTGTACCAAAAAATGAAATACGTTACACATATGCTCCCCTTACACATGTGGCATCAGCATGCGCGAGTGACATGAATTTAAAATTTTTGTCAACAGTCGGTTTCGATCACTAATACTGAACATGCAAGTCGCGAACTTTACCGCAAGACCACGGACGTAGCTGACCCAGCTGTCTTCTAACTGCACGAAAAAAGTACTGTATGAACTCCCGCAGTCTGCAGTGTTGCCAGATTGTGCAGATAGCTGGACTTAGAGCGAATCAGCGCGGCCACTTTTATTGTCCCATGTCGCGATTGGCTCGGACTTAGGCTCAGCGGCGGCCGGCCGGCGGCCAGGTTTTTTGTCAAAGAGTGTACCTCGCAGAAGGCAGGAGAAAACGTCAACCGGCTCACTTTTAGTGTCAAAAGTGGGACAATATGAGGGTCGACAGACACGAGTGAGTAACACCACACGCACGAGCGAGTGAGCGCGCACACACACACACACACACACGCGCGCGCGCGCGCGCGCGCGCGCGCGCGGAGGGATAAAAGTAAACATAGCGCGCACATTTTGCCGCAAAGTGGTGTGAAAACAAATGAACATCAACATGAGCTGAACAGACCGCAACAGCGTACACACTCTATTTTGATAAGAGAAAAAAAAATTAATTCGCAACTGAAACACTGCGGAATCATGAATTTATTTTGTTTGCGCATTTCCAAACAGATGCAAATAATGATGAGAACGGAAATTTACAAACAAATTTCAAGTAATAGCGAAATTTGGTTGCGAAGTATTTTTGCGCAGCCTGTTTACATCTGAGAGTAAAGTGATTTTTGAAATTGTCAACCAACTCTCAGTAAAACCATTTCACTCCAACTAAAAAGTTACCAATATGTACTAATTGAAACAACTGCCCATTATTCCAAATTGTCCCCTGGTCAGATCTTCGGTAAGGGACTGCCGATCCGAGGTAACCATGAGGTAAAAATAGAGAAACTGACGAAGGGGCAACATTTTTTCATTAAGACCATTAAAATTGCTACACCACGAAGATGACGTGCTACAGACGCGAAATTTAACCGGCATGAAGACGATGCTGTGATATGCAAATGATTAGCTTTTCAGAGCATTAGCACAAGGTTGGCACCGGTGGCGACACTTACAACATGCTGACAAGAGGAAAGTTTCCAACTGATTTCTCATACACAAACAGCAGTTGGCCAACGTTACCTGGTGAAACGTTGTGATGCCTCGTGTAAGGAGAAGAGACGCGTGCCATCATGTTTCCAACTTTGATAAAGGTCGTATTGTAGCCTATCGCGATTGCGGTTTATCGTGCCGCAACAATGCTGCTCGCGTTGGTCGTGATCCAATGACTCTTAGCAGAATATGCAATCGGTGGGTTCAGGGGGGCAATACGGAACGCCGTGCTGGATCCCAACGGCCTCGTATCACTAGCGGTCGAGATGACAGGTACCTTATCGGCATGTCTCTAACGGATCGTGCAGCCACGTCTCGATTCCTGAGTCAACAGGTGGGGACGTTTACGAGATAACAACCATCTGCACAAACAGTTCGACGACGTTTGCAGCAGCATGGACTATCAGTTCGGAGATTATGCCTGCGGTTAACCTTGACGCTGCATCACAGGAGCGCTTGCGATGGTGTACTCAACGACGAACCTGGGTGCACGAATGGCAAAACGTCATTTTTTTCAGATGAATCCATGTTCTGTTTACAGCATCATAATGGTCGCATCCGTGATTGGCGACATCGCGGTGAACGCACATTGGAAGAGTGTATTCGTCATCGCCATACTGGCGTATCACCCGACGTGATTGGTTACTCGTCTCGGTCATCTCCAGTTCGCATCGACGGCACTTTGAACATTGGCAATTTCAGATGTGTAGCTCTACCCTTCATTCGATCCCTGCGAAACCCTACATTTCAGCAGGATAATTCACAGCCGCTTGTTCTGTATGGGCCTTTCTGGATATGGAAAATGTTCGACTGCTGCCCTGGCCAACACATTCTCCAGATCTCTCACCTATTGAAAACATCTGGTCAATGGTGACCGAGCATGTGGATCATCACAATACGCCAGTCACTACTCTTGATGAACTGTGGTATCATGTTGAAGCTGCATTGGCGTCTGCAATTGTATACGCCATCCAACCTCTGTTTGACTCAATGCCCAGGCGTATCAAGGCGGTTATTACGGCCAGAGGTGGTTGTTCTGGGTACTGATTTCTCAGGATCTATGCATTCAAATTGGTTGAAAATGTAATCACACGTCAGTTCTAGTATATTTCTCCAATGAATACCCGTTTATCATCTGCTTTTCCTCTTGGTGTAGCAATTTGAATGGACAGTAGTGTAGTGCATATAGTTGGGATCAGTGACGTCTTACTGAGAGACAATTACTGGTCAGAAAAACGTAGGATGTCTGCAGCTGCAGAAAATGGTACAATGCAGCAGGATTTGTTTTGAATACACAAATTCCACTGTTCTGAGTCATTAAGTGCATGTCGTAGCGAGAAGGAATGCCTGAAATTTGCTATTCTCGGCACACTCTGCGGCAGTCGGACTGCTGAATTCCCTAACGAAAGTCTCTTAATTCCCATCTTGGCGGAAATAGTTTCACATAATTCATCTTCCACGACTTGGTCACCTCAGTTTGAGGATATTTGAGAACGACAATGACAATGACGACGACAGTAAACGTTGCTGTTGGCTTTCTTTAAATTTTCGTGGAATGTATTGTACAGGGTGGCGCAAAAGTTACTGAACACAGGGTACTAATGTATACAAAATATTGAATTTATATGTCAGTAGAAATACAAACAATACTTACTATTATCTGCTACGTTAAAACTGTTTTCCATCTTCATTAATACATATTTGAAACTCTGTTAAATCCTGTTGGAATATTGTCACATACCACATACTTTATGGCATAGTGTGGTATCACTGTACAAATCAAGAAAATACGTCGTGTATGTAGTATTTTAGTTCAGAAATGATCTGAAGTTTCTGAGGATGCTTGATGTCACCACCAAACAAAATATCCTTGGGAATGATATCTGGCGATCGTGAAGGACTATCAGTATTTCCCCTTAGACCAATCGCTTTTCTTTAGAAAGTTTCGTTTAAATCATCTCTGACGGCATAATGTGGTGGAGCACCATCGTGTTGAAAGTTATTTTCTTGCAACTTTCCAGCAGAAGTCATAAGAGGTGATACCATGTAATTCTGAAGCATACCCAGAAAGATATCTCCTCTCACTGTTCCTTCAAAAAGTATAGTCTAAATATGCCAAGAAAAGATGTTCCTGCTAAAACGCTCACGGCAGTTAGATTTAGTTGTTGGTCTAACAATTTATTTTGCTTGTCACTGTGGCGGAAAGTGCAGTGATGTCCTTCCTGATTAATCCACCTTAGTTGATAAACGTCTGATCGTTTTTTTGCGGGCTTGGGTCACATCTAAACGTAAGTCGTAAGTACTGAATCTCCACTTTTCTCAGTATCTTAACCGAACAAATTTTCTCTGTTGTTTCTATTCATTTAATAATAATCGATGATGGTTGCGGATTAAATTCTGTCATTCAAGTCGGGTAACTCATCGTGAACCAAAGGACTCCGTCTGTTACCATCTTACACTGTACATCTCAGGGTACCAATAAACTCATCGTCTCACAAATATACTCCGTATAACTGGAAAAACTGCGGAGTTTTGTATATGGTATTTTATTATGTACACCCACCATTGTGCTTTTATTTGGTGCCAAATATAAATCCTACAAATATAATTTACTACCGGATGAATTCTGTATGAAGTAAATGCGCCGTTAAGTGATCCTCGCCTGTCAGCGTGGACTACCCGTTTCACTCCCATGTAAATAAGCTAGTCTACAGAGACGTTATCCAGGAACTATATCTACTTCTTCCTTACATATAAAGCAGTGTGTCCGTGTGTTTTTTATGTGTACGTATTGCACACAAATCTACAGTTTTGCCCAAATCTTCATGAAATTTTCAGTCAATGAGGACGGTCGCCTTAAGTGTAAGAATCACGTACAACACATAGATCACGAGATATGACGTCATAAACACTGAGATACGTGAAAAACTGATGTATCACGCGACAATGCTCCACATTTCCTCCTAAACCACTGAACCGATTTCAACCAAATTTGGTGCTCATATTCCTTCCCGTGAGGTAACAATTTTGTCCTGGTAAGAACTACGTACGACACATGGTTCAGGAGTCGTAAACAACTGCCACATCTGTTCCCTGATAAAAATGTTGGAAACGTAACGACGTTTCGCAATATTGACCAACTATTTCCTGAAAATGAGAGTATTAAAACTAGAGAAACTGTTCAAGCACGGCCTCTGACGAACGAAAATACCGCAGTGAATGTTTCATCTTCAGTTGCTACAAAACCTCACATTAGTCCTCAGAAAATTGTGCGAGGTTCAGGAATTTCGCCAAGAAGTGTTCTATGCATACTGCATGGACGCAAATAGCATCCATTTCATTTATCTCTGCAGAAAGAACTGCAGGTTCACGATTTTCAAACTCGCTTTAATTTTTGCAACTGGATATGGGAACAACTTCCAGGCAATGATAATTTCTTTTCACTGATACTTTTCTTTGATGGAACAAATGTTACGAATCGTGGTTCAGTGAAGTGAGGTAATATGCATTATCAGTCAGTGGAGAATCACCATTGGTTAAGGCAAGTTGAAAATCAACGTCCATGGCGTGTCATCGTTTGGTGAGGTATTTTAGGTACCAAGGTGATTGGCACATCCACCACAGAAGGTAATATGACTGGTCAAATGTACAGCGACATTTTAGATAATGCTTTACTCATAAAAATAGTTTCACTTCTAACACGAATGGATTCCCAGGGCGTCAATGAATTAGACGAGGAGGTTCTCAAAAGTGGCCCGTACGTTACCCGAATTTTCTTCTGGCAATCTTTTCTATGGGGATGACTAAAAGAGAGAATATGCAGCAGCTAATCATCATTAAATGAACAACCATATTGCAGAGACGCTCATAAATGTTGGAATGTCTTTCAGGTGCAGAGTTGCAATGTGCATCAGAAACAACGGAAATCATTTCGAACATTTTCTTCGGTGAAACACTTGTGAGAGGCAAGGTGACTAACAGTAATCAATCACCCAGAAGTAGTGAGAGGCAAGGAACTGACAGTAACCAAGTATCACGAGATCGTGAGAGGCAGTGGAACTCACCGAAGGTAACACATTACTACCTAATCTACGTCGGTGTTCCTGGGTAACGCTAAAAGCGTTATAAGGAAGCACTGCTGTAGGCTACAGGATGTCACATGGTCCTGTTATCAAAAATATGTAAAAGTGTACTTTGATTCTCCTAACCTGTTGCGTATTTGTTTGAGATATTATAGTTTATTTCACCAGTCTTCAAATCATTTTCGTTTTTGCCCATTACAGCGCCATCTATCTTTAAAGGAAAAAATGTTTTATGCGGAAGTTAACATAATTATTCACGGATAATGCAAACCTGCTATAAAAATAGGGGTTCCTATTTAAGAAAGTCACCCGCCTCCTGTTCCCGGGGTTGTACAGTTGATCGAGCTTTATGTTAATTGATGTCCCTCTTGGAGGTGAACAACCAATTAAAAGAGCATTGCGCTATCAAACAAATGTACAACGAGCTAGTGATGATAGGACAGAGGTGGAACCCAAGGCAATGACATTTCTGCCATACGTTGGCCGCATTTCTATCAAGACTGGCCGTATTTTACTTAAATATGACGTGAAATGAGTGTTTCAACCACCTTTTAAATTGAGACGCTGTTCGGGTCTTTTCATGATAATTCGGTTTGCGCTAGGCTAGTGTCTACCGTATCCCAAGCAACTGTGGAATGTCATATATTGGTCAAAGAATTAGGATTGTCGAGGTCCGATGTATTCACCATAAACGTCACACACGTTTGCAACAACCTAACAAGTCTGCCGTTGTCGAACACTGCTTGGACACAGGTCACCCGATGAGATGTAACAAAACTGAAATTTTGACAAGCACTTCCAACTAGTGGGATTGTGTTATCAAGACAGCGATTGAAATAAAACCAGCGATAGCGTATTGAATAGGGGTTGAGGTTTTTGCTTAAATTCTGCTTATAATCCTCTTACTTGTCCAAAAACAGAGAAACAAAATTAATTCCACCTCATCCGTTGAAAACTGATGTTTCTTATCGATATTGTTGTTGGTTTTCATCTTTGGTCGTGTGATGGTGCTGTGTTGTCATTGAGAACCGAGGTCGTTGCACATTGCTAACTCGATGCAGTATTGTCTTATGAATGGCAGTATGTGCTCCTGCCGAAATATCGGCCAATGTCGAGTTTTACAACTGGCTGCATCAACACGATTTTCATTTTTACTTTTATTTTATTATTATTATCTTTTTTAATACGCCATATGCCGGAAGAAATTAAGTAATCACATTTGAACTTTTGTTTTTCAATTTTTTTATCCGATTTTCGTTTTCCAAATATTCCTAACAACAGTTTTACAAGTTTAATATTCATAGAATATATGACATCAACTGCGATTGGGCGAAGCTGAAAATGTGCACCCAATGAAAATATGGGCCCAATAGCAGTTGATGTCATATATTCTACGAATATTAAATAATAACAGCTGCAGGATCAGAAGTGACATCTGTCCCTTCGGAAAAGACGCCACATGTATACTGTTTTACAAGTATATTTAGCAGTTGTGAAGCATTGCCACATTAGCTATGCCTTTATACCGTCATTCCCGAAAGTAACAGTACGTGATAGTCACCAGCAACGCGTGTCTGTTAATAACGAATAACTTATTGGTTGTTTCTCGTACCTGAAACAGCGCTCTCCCAACACTCTCTGTAAGGATCAAAATAAACCTTGTTTAAGCCTGGCGCAGCTGCACCATTTGCTTCAAGAAGACAGAGGCGGAACCGAATACAGCTCAACGCAGTGCCAGCAACGCGGAACGCAGTTTGCGTACATAATCATGCGGAAATTGGGAGTACATCACTGTTTTCACAGACTGATACGCGGCGGACCCGGAGCGAGTAATCCGAAACGCAAATCAAATTTCGCCTGCGCACGAAACCATCTTTGGCGGGGCCCACCAGTGAACTTTGACTGTCGCCGGGCGCCAGCTGAAGGCATCTTAATAGGATTTCCGAAAGGCAAGCAGAATTATGCACATTACGTCTCCACAAGGCCCGAGGCCTCAAGGAGCGGAGAATGACGGGCCGAACACCGGGGGGGCGGGAGGGGGGGGTGGAGGGGGAAGGGGGGCGAAGAGGGGGAGGGGGGAGGAGATCCTGAGAGTCTTCCGTCTCTAGATAGGCACCCGCGGAGTAAGGGCGTTACCGGAAGGATGGCGTCGCACTCCACAAACAAGCCAGGTTCCGGCGACTACGGGACTGCACTTGTCGGCAGTCCTGGCACGTGCCGACAATGAGCGCGCTACTATGCAGAGGAACGAGTGCGCGGATTAATTACAACGACGCAAGCGGCGGTAAAACCTCCTGAGGGACTACTTGCCGGAGTTAGTCGAGTTACAGCCGCACAACAGGATACCGCTGCAGACTTACGGTGGCTCCCTGTGTAATGCATGACAATGAGCACGCTCTGAGGTCCACGTGCGACGGCTGTATTACTAGCACACCTGCTTCTTTGTTCACATTTCTGCTTTAACCCTGCATTAGAAAGGTGGGTCATGTGTCCCATTGGCGTAGCCAGGGGGTGGTTTCTGGAGTTCAAACCCCTTACGAAATGTTGACAAAGCCAACGAAAACTGGCATCAAATGTTCAAATGTTTTTAAATCTATCGGACCAAACTGCGTGGTCGTCAGTCCGTAGCTTACAAACTACTTTAACCTAGGTAAACTAACCTAAGGACACACCCATGCCCCACGGCGGACTCGAACCTCCACGGCGAGCAACCGCGCGCTCCGCAACGAGGCGCTTCAGACCGCTCGGCTACTCCACCGCGGTAAAGACTAAACAGTTCGTATAAATGTAGTCCATGTAATTTAATGTAAAGTTTCAACATGAAGATAAGGAAGGTATGACACTGTCATCTTCATGTCTTCCTTCATATTGCATCGGCAGAACTGAGCCGGCCGCGGTGGCCGAGGGGACTGAGGCGCTCCAGTCACGGTCCGCACGGCCACTACGGTCGGGGGTTCGAATCCCCCATCGGGCATGGATATTTGTGCCGTCCTTAGGATTAGCTAGTTCATAAGTAGTTTGTAAGTTTAGGACTGATGACCCCGTAGTTATGTCCCATAAGCTACACAAACATTTGAACATTTTTTTGAGCAGAACTGAAAAGAAGGTTTTAAAAAACGCGGATAACTGATGCTGTCGCACATGCTGGGCAGGTAGTCCGCTGTATGCGGCAAATGCCGTCGGGCATGTTTGAGGGGTAAAGGAAGTGGATGCGATGTTGATAGCAGTCCTCGTGGATGTCAGCAATTATTACGGTGGTAATCACCCAAAGCCAAAGCCCGGGAAGAGGCGGGTGTGTGTGTCTTATCTTGTGTCTACACAAGGAACCCAGAAAAAAGTAAAATTCTGGGATAAGTTGGACGGCAGTCTCATATTTAAATACAATTGCCAAGAAACCACGTTGAAAGTATCTGTGTAGAGCGCCAGCCGGCCACAGCTGCGAGCACAGGGCAGTTCAATGTGTTCGCTGTCTGTAAATTCCTTTTTCATATATTTAGGGAGTCAGTCGCTATTAAAGCCTAGAGAACAACTGGCTGCTGGAAATCTCCTGTCTTTTCCGACATGGAGGGTGCTTAATCGCCTAAGACAGGCGCCACACGGTGCAATACGTACATGACGAAGTGGGGCTACACCTGCTTCTTTGTTCACACTTGTGCTTTAACCCTGCATTGGAAAGGTGGGTCATGTATCCCTTGGGTGTAGGCAGGGGGGGGTGGTTTCTAGGGGCTCGAACCTCTTCCGAAATGTTGACAAAGCCAACAAAAACTGGCATCAAATGTTTGTAAATCTATCGGACCAAAATGCGTGGTCATCAGTCCGTAGCTTACAAACTACTTAAACCTAGGTAAACTAACCTAAGGACAACACACACACCAATGCCCCATGGAGGACTCGAACCTCCACGGCGAGCAACTGCGCGCTCCGCAGTGAGACGCTTTAGACCGCTCGGCTATGACAAATATCACCCAGAATTTTGTACAGGTTTTAAAGATAGTGACGATGGCGACCATGAGTAAATAACACTGCGCAATAAGTAAAATAATCGGTTGCCACTGTGTTATTTGCTATTATGCTGACTGTTTACTCAAGGTGTAAGATAGGAGTGGGTATAAAGGCATATAATTATGCACAATAAAAAAAGAGAAATGAAGGAAGTTGAAAAATAAATGACCCGAAGTGGAAGATATTTAATTTTTAATTTTTTATTTTCTTGGTTATTATTTTAATCATTTGACCTTTCATTATTTTTGTTTTTCTTTCTTTATATGTTTTTCTTTGCTTAATATTTTTTTAAGTTTTTTTTAATATAAAAGTAACAATTTTTATAAATTGTTCTACCGCTAGCTACCGAACCCGTGTCTCCTACATGGGAGCCTAGCACCTTGCCGAGTACACCAAGCTGTGTCACTGGGCTCCTCCGCAGCTGACCTTTGTCAGGTGTAGTGGGACGCATTATTGTCTCCACTACTACTTTATGTCAGCTCAGTTTCGCAGAAGATTATGTTAAATTTTATGTTTTTAAATGATTTTTATGTAAATGTTTTATGTTATGTGAATCTTAAAAGTGTTTTCGTATGTTTCTTGTATTTCATGTGCTGTGACGGCGATTCAACCGACGAGAGCAACATCTTCGACGCCGAGCTCAAGGATTAAACATCTGGCTACTTCAAGTCGCGGGTCGACGGCCACGAGGCAAGAAGGTGCTGGTCTCTGCGGTTAGAGTCGCGGATATTGACATTATTATAGAAACTTTCGTGGAAAATCAAAAAGACCATAAAATTAGTCTTTGTGTAACTGTCATTGAGTAATGTTCTGTATTGTGAGAGCAATAAATGTTATTTCGTCTCGAAAGTTAACCAAGTGTCAACGATAATTATTTTGATATTTATAGAAATTTTCAAAGAATTGACAGGCGCTGAAGAATTATTTACTGTCAAACCATTTTACAATTTGAAAGAAGACCTTTATTGAAAGTTATTTTGTTTGACAGATAAAGCAAGAAGACTTTTTTTTTAAATTATTTTTCAACATCTTTGTCTATAGCAACCAGCACAACTACGAACTTCTGTTTGACAGTTCGATCTTTAAAGGGAATTTAAAACATTTATTTCAAAGTGATGGTTTTAAAGACGCGCAAACCTAGAATCATATGCTTCTTCTACCTGCGCAAGGATCTGTCGTTGAAATTTCACAATACAGGAAGATTATAATATTTGGATTTTTTTATTTATATTAATTTATTTATGACGAGTGGACGACTTTCGGATTCTGAAGTCTGACACGGCACATTAAAATTTTGTTATTTAGTCTCATGCAAGAAGAGGTCTTACCGCCGCACAGAATAAAGCACGCCTACATTTCGCGAAGACTGGGAAACCATTACACTTGCTCCATACAGCCACGATCCCCCCCCCCCCCCTAAGCTTTTCCCACGGTTTTTAAAGCCCTGTAGAAAGACATTCATGGCCATCGCTACGTTTCGGAGAAAAAAGTTCATACCTGAATCTAAGTGCAAACATCGAGGAATTGAACGTCTTGTCGCACAGTGTGTTAAATGTATTAACAGTTACCTAAATTACTGAAATAATGCGAACTTTATTTAGTGTCTTCACTTACTATGTCTGCTCCTAATATATGAGTGTGACTTGCATGTGTTCCAATCACTAGGGACAAATTCTTACTCAAGACACCCACGGTAAATTATGGTAAGGATGGGAATAAAAACCGGCGGAGATTCTCTGTAGAAAGTGTCGAGCGATTGAGCTTCGCTCTGCTTTAGAGATTTGAGATGTTCTTTAACTCCACTGTTAGTAATTTACAATCCCAGTCAGCAATATTTGTTGAAGTTCCTATGTAAACGAATCAAGGTTCTCTTCTAGTATCATCAGTTTACTTTTTGCCATTGACAGCTTACACTTAGAGAAAAAAAATTAGTTAGGCAATGTTTCTCTGTTAAAGCTTCAGAAGTTATTGATAGCTTCACGCTCTGCGTTTCTGATCGCCATCCGTTTTTCGATCCACATTTCCCTGTCATCTGATATGGTTTGCTTTGTCTCTACTTTGGAAAATACATAGTTTCTTAATAAGTTTTCGAATTTTGTTCCTATACCATGACGACTGTCAAGTATCTAGTCCTATGAAAAATAATATTACATACTGTATTAGCGCCATCTGCATTTCTATTAAAAGTACACGTTATTTCAGTGTCCTTTAATTCGAAAACCGTCCCTAAATCATATCCTAGCTAAGCCTGTGATGTACCGATTAATAATAAGGTGACGTGCGGAGAACCACAATACTTACGAGGGGTGTTCAAATGAATTGGTAAAAAACGTCTTAACAACCAGACCGGTTAAAATTTGAATATGCCGCGAAGCATGCATCGTCACCTCTCTCTAGAAAAATTCTAGGCTGTGACCTTATCAGACAAAGTATTTCTCGACGTCTGACGTCCGATACTCATGGAATACCTCGAGCACGGAAAACAGTTAATAGTGACGTGTACTGTGTGACACAACAGCAAACGGTCTGGTCTGCTCTCGGAAGGAGTGATTCTGCTCCATGATAACGCGCGTCCAAACGTCTCCAGGGACACACAAAGTGTACTGGCCAACTGGGAGCAGCTTGAGCATCCGCCCTACAGACAAATATTCCCATCATCTTCGTACGCTATCCACTTTCTTCTCTCATGGTAATATGCGTTACTGGGTCGTCAATGAGTTCTTGTAGAAGATTCAGTAGCAAACATCATACTCCTAGGGCCAATTATATACATAATTTCGAAAATATTACTTCCTGAGAAAAAGGGTAGAGTTTCTTACGCTGACTACATTGGCTCATAATTCAAGAGTGAGATTAGCAAACTAAATGGCAAAAAAATAGAAAGAAAGAAACGATATGACAAGTGATTAAAGCTATTTATTGTACCTGGGGACTTTGCTCTTGTTTAAAAACTATTGTTAAATAACGACGAGATCAATAAGTTTGGAATATTCAAAATTATATGGATTGTTCCTCTCTAAGTGTTTGAATTAGTGCACACCAAATCATTGTATTTGAGATGAAAATGTAGTTAATCTAAAACCGTATATTCAAACAGTAAGGAGCATACAAGATGGCCCAAAACTCAGAAAACAGTTTCTGCAACTGAAGAATCTTAAGTTTGGAGAATGAATAGCGAATGTTTGGATGCAGGAGTAGGATTACTCTGGCGACCTGTGCAGACCTACCACATGATAAGTGGTGCCTCACACGAGCTGCGTGTTCCCAATTCAGCCCACTAAAGGTTACGATAGTAACACTAAAAGTGGGCCTTCACGATCGCCTTTTGACAGCTCGAAATTTAAATGAAAATAACGGCTTAACCGTTCAAACTGCATACTGACGGCTTGCCAGAAATGCCCATGTCTAACTTCGTTCTTTATACTAGCATAGAATTCGAATGCTCACTAAAAGTGGGGACATACCATTTGAAAGTACATAATCGATACCGCACACGCATCGTCAGGGTAAGGAGTTTGCCAAATGCAGCTGAGACAGCTGTCCCGTTTACTAATATTGAATTTGCTCTTATTTCTAATTCTTTTCGTACGATTGACCGCTTCAGCGATATTTAATTGTATCATGTTAAAAAAATATTTGAGGAACGAAGCAACCAAACTGTTAGGCTCATCGGTCCCTACACTTACAAAATACTTAATCTAACTTACCCAAAGAACAACACAGTCACTCATGGTCGAGGGAGGACTCGAACGTCTGATGGGGAGCGGCCGCGTAATTGGTAGTACAGCGCTTTAGACCACGCAACCATTCCCGCACGGCATGTTAAAACACTCTGTATACCTCATGCAAAGACCGTGAAGTTATGTTTATTAACAAAAATTGTTTTAGCGTACCATTTGAGACTGAAAGAAGAAAAGGATAATGGAATACACACAGTGTTCCGCCACATCCCTCAATTAGCTTGTTGATTATAGCTGCAGACGTCGTGTTCATGTTTCAGTATTGTATTTCGAATGGTTCAAAATGTTCAAATGTTTGTAGAGCTTATGGGACTTAACTACGGGGACATCAGTCCCTAAGCTTACAAACTACTTATGAACTAGCTAAGACTAAGGCGGCACAAATATCCATGCCGAGGGGGGATTCGAACCCCCGACCGTAGTGGCCGTGCAGACCGTTACTGGAGCGCCTCAGTCCCCTCGGCCACCGCGGCCGGCTTTCGAATGGTAATAACTAACTTAGACTTGGGGGCAACAGAGCGGGTATGTTCGGTACCTACTCTCCTTTCAACAAGCTTGATACTCATAGTACCTAGAGTGCAGACTGCTCGTAAACATGTTACACATCTACACTCTCACCGCCGTTTTTCTATTTCTCTATTTCAGTATACCCACGTGGAAGCTCAAAGTCCCGATTAAGAGGTTAGTTAACTTGTGCACGGAGAACACAGCGATTCTCTTCTCTGTTTGTCTCAATGACCTGAATTATTGTTGATATTTATATCTGCCTGAGGAGCAAGGCGGAACGAGATAGGGAAGGAAGAGGTTTTCGCCGAATTGGCAAAAAGAAGGAACACTCGGATAACACTGAGGGCAAGAAGGGCGCGGATAATACGATATTTCTAAACGAACTCGTGGTTTTTCTGAGAGCAATATTTTATTTGCTTCTGACCATACGGTCGTTAATGTTCCACCTAAACAGAACGGAGAAAGAAAACTGTAAAACAGAAAATGCAGCAATATTTTATTATACACTATGCTGGAGACATACAAATGAATATACCTGACGTAAACAGAAAGCGCTCTCTTTATTCAGAGATTGCTTTACTTTCCGGCAACAAGTGACTGCTCGACTGTTGCTGTCTGTATTCTGGCTATAGGATGTTAAAAGTTTTGACGCAGCGCAACACAAACGCATACTGAAAGAGCGCTGCTCTTTCAGCGCTATATTCAGCACGCTATACGGCCGAGAGGAACATGACATGACAATCAGTGTGAAAGCAACTGTTTGCTTTTATTTGTTACGAGCGCCTTCCGTGTCGGAGTAATTAACAGAGACGCTTGTGCGTATTGTCGACAGCTAAGCTTTGTTCGGCCGGGCGGAAACAGCGGCGCATTGGATAAATTTATCGAAACAAGCGGCTCGCGACTGCTTCAGACGAACCAGGCACCCATTTCATGTATGAATAGTGACGTAATCACGCCACAGAAAACAAAATGCTGTGCACGTACACTGGGTCAGCTATTTTATAACTGTGATGAGCGAGCAGAAAGTTTCCGTAAGCGTCCGTTAGAGTACAAGGATTACAAATTGCCTACAGAACAAGAAACACAGTCACATTTTCAAACACGAGACAAACCAAACAAATATGAAGACTACAATGTTAAGAATTAAAAGTAGTATATATGGAAAAGACAGGCATAAATATCCAATTTTTTATATACAGCGTGGTCCGTTGATAGCGACCGGGACAAATATCTCACGAAATAAGCATCAAAAGAAAAAACTACAAAGAACAAAATCTTTCTAGCTTGAAGGGGGAAAACAGATAGCGCTACAGTTGGCCCGCTAGATGGCGCTGCCAGAGGTCAAGTGCCTTTTTTTTTTTTTTTAAATAGGTACCCCCATTTCATCACATATTTGTCTGGTACGTATATAAATATGAATGTTTTATTTGGAACACTTTTTTCGCTTTTTGATAGATGGCGCTGTAATAGTCACAAACGTATAAGTACCTGGTATCGCGTACATTTCACCAATGCGGCCGGTAATCGCTTCGTGATACTTCATTTGTGTTAAAATGGACCGTTTACCATCTGCAGAAAATGTGCTTCTACGACCAATTCACCTGTCATTAAATATTCCATTTTAGACCGCTTCAACTGCACGCGAGTCATGTGCAGGACATCCATCTTGTCGAAAGTACATCGCCATTCTGTCATGCTCTGAAACATCTTGTAGTAAAATCGGTAGAAAATTACGTAAGAAATCAGCATACAGTGCACCATTTAGATTACCATCGATAAAATGGGGGCCAGTTTCCTTCCTCCCATAATGCCGCACAATACATTAAACCTCCAAGGTCGCTGATGTTCCACTTGTCGCAGCCATCGTGGACTTTCCGTTGCCCAATATTGCGTATTATACCGGTTTACGTTACCTCTGTAAATGACGCTTCGTCACTAAACAGAAGGCGCGAAAAAAAAGAAAATGTTATCGTACCGTAATTTATTTTGTGGCCAGAAGCGAAACTGTACACGACGATCAAAGTCTTTGCCACGCAAATCCTGGTGCATAGAAATGTGGTACGGGTGAAATTTATGTTGATGTAGAATTCTCAACACCGACGTTTTTGAGATTCCCGATTCTCGCTCAATTTGTCTGCTACTGATGTGCGGATTAGCCATAACCGCAGCTAAAAAAAATTTGGGCATCATCATTTGTTGTAGGTCGTGATTGACGTTTCACTTGGGCTGGACACCTCCTGTCTCTTTAAATAACGTAACTATTCGACGAAAGGTCCGGACACTTGAATGGTGTCTTTCAGGATAACGATCAACATACATGTCACAGGCCCTTAGGGCAATTTGACCATAATAGCTATATATAAATACCATATCGACCATTTCTGCAATTTAACACGAGTAATATATCACGAAGCAGATATCGTCTGCACTGGCGAAATGAAACGCGATACCAAGTACTTATACGTTTGTGACTATTACAGCGCCATCTATCAAAAAGCGAAAAAAGTGTTTCAAATAAAACATTCATTTTTATTTACATAGGTCTACTAGACGAATATGTAATAAAAAATGGGGTACCTATTTTTTAAAAATGAAGTTGATACCAGTTTGACCTATGGCAGCGCCATCTAGCCGGCCAACTAAAGCGCCATCTGTTTTTCCCCTTCAAGCTAGAAAAATTTTGTTCTTTGTAGTTTTTCTGTTTGATGCTTATTTCGTGAGATATTTGGCCCGGTCACTATCAATGGACCACCCTGTATATATAAGAAGCTGGAAGTACATTATGAAAATATCCATTCCCCCTTTCCTGAACACCTGATACAACATAGACATGAACAATCCAACATGGGACAAGACATAAAAAATTATCAGGGGGAATAATCGAAAAAGAAAACTCCTGAATTGCATACAAAGAGCCATGGCAATGAATAAGGAAGAGATCAATGATCAGATCAATGGAAGCAACAACTCACTGATCAATACGGCCCCAAAAACAGTGGAAAGTAATCATTAATCATGAAATGTGCTCCCTCCTTCTTTCTTTATCTCGTCTCCCTCCTCCCTCTTTTCCCCGCTGAGATAAACTATAACACGTAGACATACACACATCTACACAGAGAAGAGCTGATCCATTCATAGACATAGGGAAGACAAAAAAAGTAAGATGAAGAGTGACAGTTGGCCACAGTACACTGTAAACAAACCCTGACAAAACCATTACACACTGAAGTGACGAAATACATGTGTTCATCAAGAACTAGAAAAATCGATAAATCGAGAGAATATACATATAGCCCCCGGAAGACATATACAGAATAACACCAAATAACTGTGAGTAATACAAAAAAATTAAATTCGCAAAAAATATGCTGCAGAAGTTGTCTCCAACCTAAAGTTGGGGCGGCGTGAGTTGAACCCTGACAGTTTGCACTGCTATAGCAGGGCTTTCAACAGCTAAGTTTGCTTCAGCCTAAATTACTAATTTGCAATTATCACACAGACACATCAGAAATTGCATAACACGACTAGTGATGGTAGGCGCATGTGACCATCTTACTGTTACTGTCAGACATAAACTTACAGCGAATTGTAACTTAGCGAAGAATTTAGAATTGTTATACTGTGAAAGATGGCAAAATACTTATAATTGTTCTGCAGTGAAATATTATAAACAAAAAAACAAATAAGCATTACAGGCCACTGATGATGCTTCACAAACAAACAAGGGAAATGCATATGGCACAAGAAATGCTTTATACGGAAAACCACATCCACGAACTTTAGAAATGAAATGCATAAACTGAATAAACGTAGTGGATTCGATTCGAACCCATGCAAGCACCGTTAAATGTCTCACAGTTCACGACGTTATCCATCCATAATTCGAACTAAGAACAGCTGCCAGCATGCGAAATTTAGAAGTGGATGTTCCTGGAGTAGTAAAACAACTTAAGTCACTAAGCAAAAACAAATCTTCCAGGCCAGATTGTATACCAACTAGGTTCGTCTCAGAGAACGACGATGCAACAGCTCCATACTTAGCTGTCATATACAACAGATCACTCAGCGAAAGATCCGCACCCAAAGACTAGAAAGTTGCCCGGGTCACTCCTATATTCAAGAAAGGCAATAGGAGTGAATCCCAAAATTACAGGCCCTTCTCATTGACGTCGATTTGCAGTACGATTTTGGAACACATACTATGTTCGAACATTATGAACTACCTATTAACCAATAGTCAACACGGATTCAGAAAGTATCGCTCTTGCAAAAGACAGCTTGCTCTTTATTCACATGAAATGATAAATGCCATCGACAAGAGATCTCAAATCGGTACCATATTTCTGGATCATCGGAAGGCTTTTGACACTGTACCTCACAAGCGGCTTCTAAATGTTAAAAGGTTTGTTAAGCTTATGGGACTTAACTACGGGGTCATCAGTCCCTAAACTTACAAACTACTTATCAACTACCTTATACTAAGGACGGCACAAATATCCATGCCCGTAGTGGCCGTGCAGACCGTGACTGGAGCGCCTCAGTCCCCTCGGCCACCGCGGCCGGCAAGCGGCTTCCAATGAATTTGCGTGCTTATGGAAAATCGCCGTAGATGTGCGACTTGATTCACGATTTCCTTACAGAAAGGACACAGTTCGTAGTAATTGACGGTAGGTCATCGAGTAAAACAGAAGTGATATCTGGCGTTCCCCAGGGAAGCGTTATAGGTACCCAATCTTCCTTGTGATTATTAACGATTTAGGAGACAATCAGAATACCTCCCTTAGGCTGTTCGCGGTTGATACTGTCGTTTATCAATTAGTGAAATCAACAGAGGATCAAAAGCAACTGCAAAGCGATTTGGACAAAATTTCTATATAGTGCGAAAATTGGCAATTAACATTAAATAATGAAAAGTGTGAAGTAATACACATTACCACTAAAAGAAATCCGCTGAACTTCAATTACGCGATAAATCAGTCAAACCTTAAGGTCGTAAATTCTAACAAATACCAAGGAGTTACAATTACAAACAACTCAGACTGGAGAGAACACACAGAAAATTTTGTGGGAAAGACGTACCAAAGGTTATGTTTCATTGGCAGAACGCTTCGAAAATGCAATAGCTCCACCAAAGAGAATGCCTACATCACACATGTGCGTACTCTCCTGGAGTACTATTACTCAATGTGGGACCCTCATCAGGTGTGACTGACGGAAGACATGGAAAAGCTTCGGAGAAGGGCAAATTTGTTTCATCACGGCACAGAGGGGAAAACGTCACGAAATTTTGCAAGATTTGAGGTGGAAATCATTAAAATAACGACGTTATTCGTTGCGGCGCGATCTATTTGCGAAATTTCAATCACCGACTTTTACACCTGAATGTGAAAATATTTACTTAGCACCTACCTATATAGGGAGACATGAACATGCTGTAACCGCATTGTAGCGTCCCTATAACCAGTATGCCGTAACTCAGAGCCATCAGTTCCATCGACGCAAGGTGAAAGGTGGTTAGCGTACCGAAAGTGCATAGTCTACCCCTACCAGGAAACGTGTCCAGGCGCTACGGTACTGAACGTCCACAGTGTACAACACCAAAAGAAGACCGATATCTCACCATCAGTGCCCGCAGGTAGCCTTGCTCGGGAGCTTGCCGCAGTCACTGGAACAGTTGTCTCCGACAAACAGTCTACAGACGATTGGACAGACGTGGTTTATTCGCCCAGAAACCTGCAAGGTGCATTCCACTGACCACTCGTCACAGGAGACCCCGAAAATCCTGGTGTACATTGTCATCGGAACAGTGTTCCCAAGTTATCACAGATGAATACAGGTATAGTCTGAACAGTGAATCTCATGGGGTTTTCATCTGGCGTAAACCAGGTACCAGATACCAACCCCATAATGTTCTTGAACGGGACCTGTATGGAGGTAGAGGTTGGGTGGGAGGTGGACTTATGATTGGTGCAAGTACACCCTTGCAAGGTCCCACGTTCGAGTCCAGGTTACGGCACACAATTTTAATCTGCCAGGAAGTTTCACCGCTACATGTCTTTGACACAGAAATTGTAACAGGTCAGGTGTATCGGGACGCCATTTTGCACCAGTATGTCCACCTTTTCATGGGTGCAGTGCGTCCCACCTTCCTCCTGATGGATGATAACGCCGGGCCCCACCGAGCTGCCATCGTGGAGGAATACCTTGAAACAGAAAATATCAGGGGAATGGATTGGCCTGCCTTTTCTCCAGACCTAAACCTCATCGAGCACGTCTGGTCGCCATTTCGCTGCACGTCTTCAAACCCCTAGGACGCTTCCGAAGCTTCTACAGGAATTAGTGCAAGAATGGGAGGCTATTCCCCATCAGCTGCTCGACTACCTGATCCAGAGTATGCCAACCTGTTGTACGGCCTGTGTACGTGTGCACGGTGATCATATCCTGTATTGATGTCGGGATACATGCTCAGGAAACAGTGGCGTTTTGTAGAATATGTGTTTCTGGAAGGTTTTCTCAACTTATCACCAATACAGTGGACTTACAGACCTGTGTCGGGTGTGTTCCGTATGTGCCTATGCTATTAGCAGGGCCGTCTCTATCAGGGGATGCTACGGGTGCGGGGCACCCCGACGCCGATATACAGGGAGCGCAAGGATGGTGCCGCGCGCACATGGCCGCGTCGTCTAAGCTGCAATATCGTCCTGAAGGGCGCAGTGGCTCCCGCCGGAGGTTCGAGTCCTCCGTCGGACTTGGGTGTCATCTTTAGAAAATGTTAGTGTGGGTAAAGTGGTCTGCAAGAGTGGGCGCCGATGACATTAGCAGTTTAATTCCATAAGTACTCACACACATTGGCTTGGCGAGCGTCTTATACCCTGCACAGTCTGCCAAGGACGGTTCCCCATAGGAGTGAATGGAATACCTTGACTATAGTTGCGGACGGGGAAGGCGCCCGCCGGCCGCGGTGGCCGAGCGGTCTGCGGCTTGTCAGTCATGGTCTGCACGGCCGCTGCGGTCGGCGTTTCGAATCCCCCCTCGGGCATGGATGTTTGTGCCGTCTTTAGTATAAGCTAGTTCATAAGTAGTTTGTAAGTTTAGGGACTGATGGCCCCGTAGTTAAGTCCCATAAGCTCTACAAACATTTGAACATTTGGAAGGCGTACGACATAATACACACTGCCGGCAGAAACTGCAACGCTTAGCCACGCAATAATGATGTTTCAATTTCTGATCATTGGGTATGAAATGTTTCTGACACATTCAAACGGACTGAAGATTCAGAATCTGAACCTAAATTCAAAGAAACTGCTCGTCCACGTGCTCGGAAACGACATGTTGATTACAAAACATCAGATTTGCCCATATTACACTCAAAAACTAAGCTTAAATTAAATTTGTATTTTTTGTCAGTTCACACGGCGATCTTATAATTAAATAAAAGATTGTACTTGTTGACAGAACGCAATAACAGTTTTTCATTTTTGCAAAACATTGAAAGCTGGAGGGAAGTGGGCAGAGAGCACAGAAAAATACAGTGTCTCCATTTTTAACAAAAGTTAAGACATGAAAATGGTTCGGATATTTATGGGGAAGAGCTGTTAAACGAGTTGAAATTCCTCCCTTTATTTTTTGAAAAGAAAAACATAAGTCCATTTGATGTATAAAATTTTATTTATTCCATTAATTTAATGTTTATGTTCCCAAATGTATCAACATCTTTGTCCTTATACTTAACACTTCTTGTGACAGTAGGTAGGAGAAGGCGAAATGTCATTTTTCATACTGAAACTAATAAAAAAAACTATTTTCGATCAACCATGACCCAAGAGAGACTGACAAATTTGGCCATTATAAGTGTCGAAGCAAAAGTAGATTTCAAAACAGATGATATCATAAATATGTTTGCCTATTTAATACCCAGAAAAATTCAATTCACTGTCTGAAAGTATTAAATAAAAGAAATGAAACATTAAAAATTGGTGGCAAGAGGGCGAAGGGGGGGGGGACGCTTGCTGATTTTTCGCACCCCGGCGTCCAATATCATTTAGACGGCCCTGGCTATTGGCGCCAGTTTCGTGTAGCCCTACGTTCTGTGGCACCACAATTTGCAATTATACTTAACCAGCTTATATGCCCGTGCTTCGCAACGGTTGTTGAAGCAGGGCCTGTGTGTTTCATGGCTTTTTAGGGTTACGGACCTCAGTCAGTAAAAACAGAATCCTTCTTGGATCGCTCTGTCAATAAACTCAGTTGTCCTAGCCAAGATGTCAGATGTAAGTAAAAATCATTGTCCGAAACTATGTATCTTCATAAAGTTTATGACACATAAAGTGAAACGTGCCAAAGGAATCAAAGAAATGTCGTTAAGTATTTAATAAACAAAGCGAAATCAGTCACACTATGTTCAATATTTGTTGGTATTCGTAGACATACGATTGCTTAAGTCTGTCACAGACGTTCGCTTCCTTGTTGTACTACCCAATACTTATTATGCAGCAGCGGTGTTTATTAGTTCTTTGGTGCACTACAGTGCCCCTATCGCATGTTTGCTGTACTACGCAATCCATACTTCAAGTATAACCTTCATGTAAAACAATTTCCCTTAATTCGTGAAGTAGTTTAGGAGATTACTAGGTCTTTCTAATAGATGAACAGTTACTGAAAACACTTAAAATTGCGATGTATCTTTTTTCCGTGATCTGATTTTGATTAAATCATTTCTCTATGTTGCCCCAATCTTAGCTCAAATTTCCTGTGAAAACCGCTTGAAAATATGTCAGGTGTGTTTTTTTTTTTTTTTTTTTTTTTTTTTTTTTTTTTTTTTTTTTTTTTTTTTTTAATATATGTTTGCGAAACGTGTTAGAAATATGCATATCTTCATGAATATAATGTGGCTCGCATCATGTATCAGTTCTATTCGCCATTTTAAACATTTTTACATGATCAGTAATATCTGTGGACAATGGGCTGAGGAATGGAAAGCTGAAATTTAATATTTCCTTAATGAAGTAGAAATATCACTGAAAATAATAATTATTATTATTACGGTTGGCTCTCTTTCCGTTAGATGCTCTATTGTCGCTCCAAGCGTGAGACATAAACTTCCATAGCAGTTGTACATATACGTTAAACTGTGATATCCGTATGTAACTATATGAATTAAACACGGCGAGGTTTGTAACAGTTTTATATACATTGCGTTGAATCATATTTCGCAGAACATAGCAACCAAGGAAACGATTTTCAGAAATATGGTAGATTTGAAAAGTCGAAGAGTAAGTAGTATTTTTAATGGGTAATAATCCGATCGCTACCCTGAACTTCGCACAAACACCCACAGCGCTATCTATTAGTTTTTGCTGCTTTACGCCTTTCTTTCCAATGAAGAAATACACCTAAAACTTCAAATTACAGTATCTTTCACTTTCGCGATCTGTTTTTGATAAAATGAAGCCCATATGTTGCCCCAGAATATTCTCTATTTGACTGTGATACCCCAATGAATGTTCATTTCGTACTTTTGGAGATTACTCTCTACAAATAGACAAATGCGATTGCTTGCAGAGAAATGTGTAAATAGTGATATCTAACTTTCTCTGATCCGATTTTGTTAAATGAACCGTTTCTGTAATCGCAAGATATCCTCACTTTTCTGTGGAAAACGCCTGAAAGTTCGTCTATTAGTTTAGGAGATGAAAGAGAAAAATAGACATGATGGTTGTCGATGAAAACCGTTAAATTGTTCTTTCCGTGATCCGATTTTTATGTAACTAAGTCTATATGTTGTCCCAAGGTACGCTGCAGTTACCATACCTGTGAAAACCCCATGCGAATTCGCGAAGTAGCTTTGGAGAAGTGGTTTCTAACAGATGAACAAACAGCCACGACAGTCTATGAAAACACTTCATGAGTCTATTTTGATTAAATCATGCCTAGATCCTGAACCAATCTTCGCTCATGTTTCCTGTGAACACCGCATTAAAATCGTCCAGATTGAAGCGAACAGCGACAGGCCTACATAGACAAATTTTTTATTAGTATAGATATGTCGTACAATTGTAAAATTTTGCAGGAATATTTTGATTTTTATAAGTGCTGTATGTCGGAAAATGTATTGCGAATATGGTTAGTACTAAAGAAGTAACAGATTAAAACGTAATGCCTGATGGGGCGGTATTCCATGAACGTTACTTTTTACGTCCTTATATCTCATGAACTACGTGTCGTACTGTGATACAATTTCGAACGTACATTCAGCTTTAAGTGTGTATTCTGTCTGCAAAATTTCCTGCGAGTATAATTGGTAGTATGGAAATTATAAATTGTAACGTTATACCGAATGCCACAGTTTTGCTTCATAAACAGCGAAAAAGTAGTAAGCGAGAAACTTTTTTCCTTTCATTATTTTGATGTGGTTGTCTGCGAGAAAAAGTTTAATAAAGGTTTGAAATTAGGTTTAAAGTTTGTTGCAAGTCGCCAAGTACTGTCATTCTCATACAGTGTATTTATGAAGTCTCGTCTCATTATGTAGCAGTTTTTTACTAGTCCTATTGTTCAGGACGTTATATCTCTTGAACCATGTGTCGTACATGGCTCGAACTCCTACATAAGTTGTTACGTCACGTACGAAACATGTGTATCAAATTTGGGTGAAATCGGTCCAGTGGTTTAGGAGAAAATGTACAACATTGTCGTTTGACTCAGCAGTTATTCGCGCATCTCATTGTTTATGACGTCATATCTCCTTACGTGTGTGTCGTAGGTGATTCTTACCCCGACAGCGATTATTGCCTGATATTAAGGAACATGTGTACCACGTTTGGTTGAAATCGGTCCAGTAGTTTAGGAGGAGATGTGGAACATACATACATACATAAATACACACATACAATTTTATAAGATGTAAGATTTATGAGCGTGAGTGCAGATATCTAATTGTTTTGATCAGTGTATTTGAATAGACGTGCACCAAGGCGCTCTGACTGAACGTGACATGAAAGAGCTCGAGTGAAATGTAACCGAGGTCTCTAGCTCCCTCCGGCCTTTCGTCTGGGGACTGTCAGGTCTCAGAAGGAGAGGAAGAGAAGTATAGAGAGGGAGCGTCCACCTCAGCAGTGTGACTGACACCTGACGGCAGCCTCACGCATCGGAGCGGATTTAATGGCGTCGTCCCGGTGTGGCGAAAGCATCAATCACGCTGCCTGCAGCCGCTGCTGGCTCGGCCGCACCTGCTCTGTCCGCTCCATTTGGGATGCAATGAGGGGAGCGCGCGGTCGCGGACCCCACCAGGGGCCTGCGAGGTCCCGACCGTCGGGAGCGCCAGCTGAAGGACAATGCCTTCATAAATAAGGACGCGCGCGATTTCATACAGCAAAGCCGTGGCTCCTTTCTGCGAACTACATGCAACAAAGGATGTTGCATCACCTTGGTTCCGAGGGCTCCTAAACACTGATTCTGAACGTTCCTTAGATTGTCCTTAAGTGTCACTCAACCAACACAACAAGGTGACCACATATGTATCGGATTTTAGAATTTCATTATACACTCCTGACCATGAAAATTGCCACACCATGAAGATGACGTGCTACAGACGCGAAATTTAACCGACAGGAAGAATATGCTGTGATATGCAAATGATTAGCTTTTCAGAGCATTCACACAAGGTTCCCGCCGTTGAGGACACCTACAACGTGCTGACATGGCGAAAGTTCCCAACAGATTTCTCATACACAAACAGCAGTTGTGAAACGTTGTTGTGATACCTCGTGCGTGTAAGGAGGAGAAAGGCGTACCATCACGTTTCCGACTTTTATAAAGGTCAGATTGTAGCTTATCGCGATTGCTGCTCGCGTTCGTTACGATCCAATGACTGTCAGCAGAATATGGAATCGGTGGGTTCAGGAGAGCAATACGGAACGTCGTGCTGGATCCCTACGGCCTCGTATCACTAGCAGTCGAAATGACAGGCATCTTATCCGCATGGATATAACGGATCGTGCAGCCACGTCTCGATCCCTGAGTCAACAGATGCGGACGTTTGCAAGCCAACAAAAACCTGCGCGAACAGTTCGACGACGTTTGTAGCAGCATGGACTATCAGTCTCGGAGACCATGGCTGCGGTTATCCTTGACGCTGCATCACAGACAGGGGAGCCTGTGATGGCGTACGCAACGAGTAACCTGGGTGCACGAATATCAAAAGGCCATTTTTTCTGTTTACAGAATCTTGATGGTCGCTTCCGTGTTTGGCAACATCGTGGTGAACGCACATTGGATGCGTGTATTCGTCATCGCCATACTGGCGTATCACCCGGAGTGATGGTACGGGGTGCCATTGGTTACACGTCTCGGACACCGCATCGACGGTACTTTCAACAGTGGCCGTTACATTTCAGATGTGTTACGACCCGTGGCTCTACTCTTCATTCGATCCCTGCGGAACACTACATTTCAGCAGGATAATGCGCGACCGAATGTTACAGGTCCTGTACGGGCCTTTCTGGATACGGAAAATGTTCGACTGCTGCCCTGGTAGCACATTCTCCAGATCTCTCACCAACTGAAAACGTGTGGTCAATAGTGGACGAGCAACTGGCTCGTCACAATACGCTAGTCACTACTCTTGATGAACTGTGGTATCGTGTTGAAGCTGCATTGGCGTCTGTACCTTAACACGACATCCAAGCTCTGTTTGACTCCGTACCCAGGCGTATGAAGGCCGTTATTACGGCCATAGGTGGTTGTTCTGGATACTGATTTCTCAGGATCTATGCACCGAAATTGCGTGCAAATGTAATCACATGTCAGTTCTAGAATAATATATATGCCCAATGAATACCCGTTAATCATCAGCATTTCTTCTTGGTGTAGCAATTTTAATGGCCAGTAGTGTATTTATGGTACGTGAAGTTCAGCCAAAGCCATTCAACCAACTCTCAAATATTCTCGAGGAAATCAACTTTGAAATTTTGCAAGTACGTCTAAGTTCCAATGAATACATCAACTTCAGCATCTGTCATTGTAGCTCAGGTACCTTGTTGATAACCTCGCACATAAATTTACATGCAGAAACCAAAATGAAATATTGAACTGGTCATTGAAGAAGTTGGCACTTACCAGCTGAACAACAGCAGTCAATATACCAATATGCCAAAAACGCATTCACTTCATTCGGACTGGACTTTCTCCCAAAATGCAAAAAAAAAAAAAAAAAAAAAAAAAAAAAAAAAAAAAAAAAAAAAGAGTATGAAGCATTTTCAGTATGGTTCAAGTGGTAGCGTTCTGGCCTCACAGTTATAGATTCGGTGGTTCGAATCCCTCTGTGACATTTATTTTTTCGTTTTCGTATTAAGCTGTATAGAACATTTTGGGGCCTGTAATTCCCTAATTCCACGTATTTTGTTAGTTTTTATGTGTATGTAGACGAGCTAAAAATCTCTAATTCACGTAAAACGATGGTTGAGTAGGTTAGCTGATTATAATTATGCTTATGGAATTGACTTTCCAAATACAGCATCGTAGCTCTTCACAAACTGAACAATCAAAGACTACCGTCGTCAACTAATACTGAATCCAGTACTGTAAAAAATGTAACTTATGTTTTTGATTGAAACCATCATCATTAACAACCTTCTATAAAATATAGAAAATTAGGAATAAACAAAAAAATACAATCAAGTGTCGTAAAAATTACATCAGAAATTAAAATTGTTTAAGTATTCGAACACAACGAAAAAAATATAAAAAATTCTTTTACGACAGGATTCGATCCACCGACCACAGGGTTGGGAAACCATAACGCTCACCAGAGCTACACCAACATATGCTGCAACCGTTGGTAATTATTGATACTTGAGTGTACCTTGCAAATCTTCAAAGTCGATTATCTCGAAAATTTTTGAGAGTTGCGTCGATTGTTATTTGAGTTCTGCACTTCGCGTACCATAAATATCAAAAAATTCTAAAATCCGATACCCATGTGGTCACCTTGTAAGTAGTAACAACCACGAACTAGGTGGTGCAGTCAAACACCAGAAAGGAAGTACACTGCTTGACGGTAGTTCTGCCATGACATATCAGCTCCAAAGTTTGATACTGTGGTGTCGCACAAGTCTGAAGTGCGCGCCACCTACTTTCGCCGCGCACCACCATGCACGCACGGCGCGGCGTTCTTACGTCAGCCTCGAGCGCTATCCCGCTCGTGGCCACCACTGAACGACATCGTTCACTTGGGACTGAGATAGGAACCAGTTAACACTTCGGAATCAGATAGGCACCAGTGAAGACTTGGCTATCGGATAGGCACTAGGCAGGCCTCTAGCTCAACTATGTATCAGCATTCTGCAGTACTGAGCTATGTAAAAGTTAAGTATTACTAAGTCTCTGTGAAATATATATATCTCGTTCTAATTTTCTCTAGTGTTTCTAGTTTCTGCTGTCCCACCTCCATACCGCACAAGCGTGCATCCTTTATTCCTGTGTCGGTCATTCTACTCGGCCACCGACACCTACGACGGAAACGAGACACAAAAGCGGCGACGAGGCTGGGACACAAAACTATCCGCTAACGTCTCAGAGTTAAAGGAAGTAATGTTGATTGGACGAGGAGGAGGTACTGGAACTGACGATGATTTCCCTCGCTCTGGACGCCCAAAGGTGATTCATAAATAAAGCAAGTATCTCAGAAAAAGAAATTAGAGATGTCATGTCAGAACTTAAAAAAGGCAAATAAACATATTATTCTCAGATAAATTTTAAAACTATTTTTGTAGCGTCAGTAACGTACAAACATTATCCAATTGTTTCTGCTCAGATTTAGAAATTACAATCAAAAGGTTTACCAATAAAATGGAGATTTTCAGTAAACAAAAAGTCTGAGTTCATTACTATTAAGCTAAAAAAAACTGATTACAGAAACTAGCAATATTTTCTGTAATGTATCTCTGACCATAAACTTGTGACATCCTTTCGACGTGTTTATGAAACATTAGAAAACAGGTTCATTCTCCACAATCTATACAACATGTCAATTTTTTATACCTCTTTGAAGACAAATCATTTCACAGGTAGATATATCTCTATCAAAGTCGGTTCTTCTTCTGTCATAATCTCATAACTATACTGAAATAATTTCCTAATGCTTTCAAGATTGTTCAAATGTTTGTTAAGCTTAAGGGACTTAACTACGGGGTCATCAGTCCCTAAACTTACAAACTACTTATGAACTACCTACAACTAAGGACGACACAAATATCCATGCCCGAGGGGGGATTCGAACCCCCGACCGTAGGAGCCGTGCAGACCGTGACTGAAGCGCCTCAGTCCCCTCGGCCACCGCGGCCGGCCCCTAATGCTTTCTTGGTTGTTTTTATTCTATACGTTGTATATGAATATATGAAAACTTCCAACAATATTATATATTAGGAGACAAACCTTTTTTTATTTATTTTATTTTATTTTTTATTTTTTTTATTTTTTCAAATATGTTCAAATGTTTTTTAAGCTTATGGGACTTTACTGGGAGGTCATCAGTCCCTAAACATACAAACTACTTATGAACTAACTTATACGAAAGACAACACAAATATCCGTGCCCGAGGCAGGATTCGAACCGCCGACGGGGAACGGACAAGCGCACCGGAGCATAGGACCTCAATGCGCTCGGCCACTACGCCGCGGCTTTCTTTCTTGGATATTGACTCCCTAATTATACAAAACATAATATTATTCATTATATATATATATATATATATATATTACACCATATTAATTTGACGGTGAATATTTCGTGGTCCAAAACGCAAACCGTTCCTGCAGTATCACTGAAGCTACTAGTTTGTGTGTGCTCTTATTTTCGATGTAGCAAAATTACTGACGAACAAGTTGTTTAGATAGTCCTAGAGATGAAGTCTTCATTAGAAAGTCAGACGAAATATTTCCTGTTAAAGAAATTATTGTGTTCTTCCTTTTTCTCAAGCACTGCAAAGGCACAGATTTGAGACAAAGTAATACCGCGGAGTTTCTTAACGTTTGGGACGGGAGGGGTCAAGTTGTTCCAGGTCACTTTCTACAACCACTCGAGTGAAAACTAAAGAGTTCCGAAAGAAAGGGAGCCAAAAAAGAAAAAAACTGGTACGTCGAATTAAAGTTCCTGTTTGAGCTCGCACAGTGGTCGCTTGATGAAGACACAGACAGGCCCGCGATTTGCATAGCACATGCACCGCACGACCACCTAACGGGACGTGCATTACAGAAACAGAGGTACAAAGGAGGGAACATTTCTCTCCTCCCATCGGAAATTCGGGATTCAGTTCACAAGCGCGCGCAAAACGCCGCCCGGTTTGCCAACTCTTTTCTGCCTGTGGAGGCCCACCTCACAACGTCCTCCCCTCCCCCCCCCCCCCTCTCCGACAGCCCATTTCCAACTCTTTCCTCCTCCACCTCCACCTCCTCCTCCTACTGCTGCTGTGTGGTCCCAGGGTCGGTTTTTCTATCCTCTGTGCGCAGGCGGGCCAACTTCGCGGCCACAAAGAAAAACCACCAACAACACGCCCTGTTGCAACAACGGCAAACAGGCGACCCGTCCGCGGAAACCGCTGCATAGTTCTGAAAATATTACGAGAGCGGGGCAACATCGCGGCTTTGGACGGCGCCTTGGGTGAATGTGTACGTGTGTGTGTGTGTGTGTTTGTGTGTGTGAGTGTTATTTGTGGGTGGGTGGATGGTCAGGAGAGAACGCGGCGGGTATTTACCGCTGGGGAAGCACGAGTTTTGTTCCGCTGATGTACACAAATGCGGCGACGTGCGGAAACAAAGGGCGCCCCTGTGTTGCGTCGCTTATTGCACGTGGGAGCTTCGCCCACCTCTCGCGAGAGGAGCGGGGGCAGCGCAGGCCGGCGAAAAATTCGGGAGGATTTTCCTCCGCTCGGAAAGACAACGGCGAACGTCGGGGGCAGGTCAGCGCCTGTAATGGTCAGTACAGATTACGAAACTTGCTTTTTTTTCCCCTGTGTTAAGGGAAACAGCTACAAACGGCACAGGTTTAAATGTCTGCATTCACTTGCCCGAGTGAACATTTTCCCGTACTTTTTTCTTTTACTCTTTTATTAAAATGACAGGACATCGTAAGAAACATTGCTGTTTCAATGACGCTGCTATATTGAGAAATGATTTATTAATTGCGGCAGGCCTGTTTAAGCACAATTGCCATCTTCAGGTTTCGGTGAAGATAATATAGAGAACATAGGAATAAATTTACAATTTTGAACGTTATAATATAGACTAACTAGCTGGAAACCCGGCGTGCGCGGGTATTTATTTATTTATTCCTGCCATTTTTTCAGGTATATATTCATTTGTATAAGAGCTGTATGGCTGTAAAATCTCTTAGGAATAAAATTAGTAGTAAAGAAGTAATAGATTAAAACTTGGTGCCTGATGGGGCGGTTTTCCATGAACGTTACTGTTTATGTGCTCATGTCTCATGAACTACGTGTCGTACTGTGATACAATTTAGAAGGTACACTCAACTATATGCGTGTATAGTGTTTGTAAAATTTCCTGTGGCTACAATTTCTAGTGTAGAAATTATAAACTGTAACGTCATACCGAATGCCGTAGTTTTAGCCATGTAACGCTTATCGCTGCAGCGTGGGGTACTTACAAAACTCAAATCGCCAACATTCTCCTTCGAATGCGAAAATATAATGTTCACTCCCACTTACATAGGTAGAAATGATCATCAGAATAAAATACGAGAAATCAGAGCTCGAACGGAGAGATTCAGGTGTTCGAGAATGGAATAGGAGATAAAATAGTATAACGATGATTCTATGAACCCTCTGCCAGACACTTAAATGTGATTTGCGGAGTATCCCTTGTAGATGTACAACAGCGGAGCGTTACTCCTTATGTGCTGATATCTCAGGAACTACATGTCGTACTGTGATACAATTTAGAAGGTACATTCAACTGTATGCTTAAGTACTGTTTGTAAAATTTCCTGCAGCTACAATTTGTAGTGTACTAATTATAAACTGTAACATCATACCGAATGCTATAGTGTTACTCCATAAACAGCGAAAAAGTAGTAAGCAAGAAACTTTTTTTCCTTTGATCATTTTGCTATGGTTGTCAGCGAGAAGAAGTTTAATAAATGTCTGAAATTTTGTTTCAAGTTTGTTGCAAGTCGCTAAGCACCCTCATTCTGATATAGAGTGTTTATAAAGTCTCGCCGCATTATGTGGCACTTTTATGCGATTCCTATTATTTATGACATCTTCTGAATCATGTGTCGTATGTGATTCTTAACCCTACAGCAATCATTACTTCACAGAAAGAAATGTCTGTACCAAATTTGGTTGAAATCGGTCCAGTGGTTTAGGAGAAAATGAGAAGCATTATCGTTAAATGCAACAGTTTTCGCGCATCTCATTCTTCATGACGTCATATCTTGTTAACTATTTATCGTACGTGATTCTTACATTTGCGGTGACTGTCCTCATGGATTGAAGCTTATGTGTACAAAATTTCATAATGATTTAAACAAAACTGTAGATATGAATGCAACATGTACACACAAACATACGGACACACTGTTTTACATATAAAGATATATGTATGCAAATATCCCTGAAATGGAATATCCGTGTCAATGTAAGGAAAAAATGAAAGAAATATTAATTTGAATGAAATCACTGTAAAAACCAGATTATATTTTCGTAAGCTATCACTGACGGTGCTATAAAGATTGAACGGGAGAAATATTTCAAATTCGATTTATGTGAGTCATGAAAGGTGCCTAAAAATCGGTTTTTAAAATAATGGAAAAATGCGGCACTGTTCAAGAGAAGACAAGCTACGAACTAAGAAATTAATCAAAAACCTCTTTTTTTATCTGAATATAGATAGAAAACTGCCGTGAACCTGTTGGAGATATCATTTACTATCACCGATTTACTAACCAAGTCTACGTCTAGCTCAAATTGTTAAAACTGAAATGTAATAAGTCGGAACAAAATCTCAGGATCGTACTCAGAACAATTATTTAGTAAAATAATGGAATGGAAATCCTGATCACATCTCCAACAATTAGTTTCGTAATTATGTGTAATGGCGGAATCCGTTGTCCTGAAAAATAAATTGCATTACAGTTAATAAAACTGAGAACACATTCGAAGTTCGGTTAAACTGCAGAGCTTATACTTGAATTAAAAAGCAGAATATCTCCGTAAAACTTACATCAGTTACACAATTCATTCTCGAACATCTGCAGAAATTTCTATCCTGGAAAATTCGTAATAATCACAGAGCTCAATTCATTTACAACTTTTCAGTCTCAATCTTCGAACAAGAAGAAGAAAAATGGAGACGCACCTCCTGTCTTTATAGACGAAAAAAATTGAACGTGACAATTGTCTTTGTATTCTTTGCACAGAGGTTTACATACATTAATCAATCTTCAAAGAATATTCAGTCCAAATGACTGTGAGTAATATATTAATATTTACGAAAAATTTCAACAAAATACGCAAGTATGAAAATAAATTAATTTTAAAACATCAGAAAATAAGAAACTTTAGGTTCGTGGAGGCACATGTAACATTAACTGCGTGGATGATTCCTACCGCAGTTCCTTAACCCTAAAATGGTATACTTATATTCATTGACGGGTCTGCTACACTGGAATATAGGTATACGCGAAATAACAACGGATTTTCAGATGTTTACACCATTTTTATTTAAAAGTGGTATAATAAACATTAACTCGTAGTGAAGAAAAAAAGAATGAAATAATCCTAGACAGAAAAAACTACAGTACTGAAGATAAGTGTCACAGCCTTTTCTTTGGTGGTCCAGACAAATAATTTTCTCACGAATAGCACATTTCTGCATGTACCTCTATTCCGAAAGTCACATTGAAGTGCGTGGCAGAGGGTTCATGGAACCGCTCTTATGATATTTCTCAACTTTTCCATTCTCTAACAGCTCGCGAGAAAAACGAATACCAAAATATTTCCGTTTTTGATCTCATTTCTCTTATTTTGCTATGATGATCACGTATCCTTATGTAAATGAGTGCTAAGAAATGTGTTCGCTTTCGAAAGAGAAAGTTTGAGAAAGAAATTTCGCAAATAAATCTCCCCGCAACGAATAACGCTTCGACCCCAACTTGTGCACCATTTCTGTGACACTCTCTCCCCTATGTAGCGATAAAAATAAATAAAAAAACCGAGCTGCCCTTCTTTGAACGATTTTTAAATCGCCCGTCAGTCCCAACTGTAGCGTGTCTTACAATGCGCAGCAATACTCCAAAATAGGACGCACAAGTGTAGTGTAAGCAGTTTCTTTAGTAGAAGTGTTGCATTTTGTAAGTGTTCTTCCAATGGAACGTAGCTTTTTGTTCGACTTCCCTATAATCTGTTCTTTCCAATTTTAGTTGTTCGTAATCGCTTTTTCTGGGTATTTAGTTAAACTGTTGGCCTGTAGATACGACTGATGTATCGTGTAACCGAAGTTTAACGAATTTCTTTTAGTTGATATACGTTTGACTCCAATTTTTGCATAATGGACACATCTTTTCTATCATTTCGTAGTTGTTTTTGTTCTTCTAGTTATTTTACTACCGATAAATGACAGAGTCATCTGCGAACATTATAACAATGATGCTCACATTGTCTCCTAAATCGTCTATAAAAATAACATTAGGAGCCCTGTAACACTTCCCTGGGAACGCCAGATATCACTTCTGTTCTTCTCGATGACATACCGTCAGTTATATCGTACTGTAGCTTATCTGACCGCCATGTTGTGCACTATGGAATCACTTGGGCTTCTTCTTTCTTTGACAGATCCAAATTAGGGCTGATGGTTCGATAGAGTTCGCTTCTTTATTTCCCCAAACGATGTAACATATGTCTACAGGCAGTCTATTTAGGTAATACCTCCTGTTTAGTATGATCTGCAGAGCGTCCTGCCAGTAGTAACAAAAGCACGAGAGAATGGCCTTGTGGTCTACAGTCCAAGCATTAGGGAGAAGTGGGTGCAAAAATTATTACATAAAAACAAATAATATGAGCTTATAGGAAATTAAATTTCAAAGAGAGTTTCTATTTAATGAAACTTGAGCGGAGATTGCCAAATAACATTTTTGATTTGGAGTAGCCGTTTTTATGTTAGAGGTGTTTTACTTTTTAACCAAGTTGGTAAAAATTACTGAACTTTGAAAACTGATTGCGGTCAAATTGCTACACGTATTTTGACATTTAAATAGGTCATTCCACACAAAAATTTAATGCTGTTTTATTTTAGTAATATACAGAGTTCCAAGTAATAGGCGAAAATCCGTAGTGCCAAAATTCGCAGATTCCGAGGGTTTTTGAGGACGAAAATTTGTATTCTACATACTTTCAATCATATACACAACCTAAAAAACAAAATCTCCCTCTTTTTCATTATTATATTTTTGCAACCAAAATCCCATTTTTTGCGACGCCGTTACTGGACGAAGCAGTCTACTGTAGACTAAATATACATGAAATTTTCTTAAAAAATGTATGTTACTGTTTACGAATGGAAACAAAAATGTTTCCAAAATATATCACAGATTTTCCAACTCTTCTCAGAGAGCACAAGCACCAGTCTCTGCCGCCCTCTCCCCCGTTTCCCTTTCCCAACGGCCGCTCGCACGCTCTAGCTCAAGACACTACGCGCTTGCAAGCTTCACTATAACAGTCGGATATTAGTTGTTGAAAACAATGCAACAGATCCAAATATTTTTTCCTCACTATTACAAGTATTCAGTATTAAGCTCCATGAAGCACGTCGCTGTATGCGTATAATGTTAATTACGTCCATTAGAGTTATTTAAGAAAAATATTTATTTCGGCCCCAGCAGGAAGTAGAGCAACATTATTAGTTTTAAAATCTGTGAAGAAATGTTAGAAACATATTTCTTTAACAGATCGGAAGTCGTCAGTTGATGAAAACAGGCCCAAAAAAGAGTGCAAGTTCTTTAAAGTCATTCTTTGATATAATTAACAAAATTATTAAATAGCATAATATTTCAATTCTCCGAAAACTGTTACTTTAGGTCGATCTCCTGAGCAACTCTAAGCAATTTTTGAGAAGCCCTTTTTTTTAAAAAAAAAAAGTCTTTATATCTCAAAAAAACTAAACATTTATAATTTTTTCGAAGAGGTACTTTTTTTTTTTTACTTTTTTTTTTTTTTTTTTTTTTTTTTTTTTTTTACTTAATTCGTGCCATACTTACGGCAAATCCTACGTTTGGAAATGTGAATGTTTACGAGTTGTAGGGAATCTAATTTTTAAACGTTTTTAAGTGTTTTTTCGAAATATCTCGAAACGTAACAAAGCAATCGCTACGGTCAAACAAAGCAATCGATGTATAATATTAATGCCTACAACTTTCTATTTCAACATACTCTCATCGCAGCTATCGTTTTTTATTTATTTAAGGAAAACCGTTTTGTACAAATAAGCGTTTTTTTTCCTTCTTCTTTTTAATGTCAAATTTCATCCTCTTGGCTCTACTTTCATTAAATAAAAACTCTGTTTGAAATTTAATTTCCTATACGTAGAATTATTTTTTCCAGGAATTAATTTTGCAAATTTAACATTAGGACGTCACAGAATGCTTGGATTAATAGAGCGCCATGTTACGAATCACACGGCCTCTCGCGACGGAGGTTGGAGTCCTCCTTCCAGCATGGGTGCGTGTGTTGTCCTTAGGTTAGTTAGTCTGACGTGATCACTTATGGTAAACCAGCATTTAAAACACGGCATTCAAATTTCAACAGATGGACTAGAATCTCTTCTAAATATACCAGTAGCTCAGGGCTGGCTTGCCCATAGCTCCAACTAATTGCACAGTTACAGTGTTTGTGCGTGCCCTACAAGACATAAACCAGATAGCACACTGCCAAGGCCCGAAAAAGTCCCAATATCTCCAAATTTTAACGGGTAGCCGACAAGACGGCCGACACGGGTGATAAGAGATTGCACAGTTTACTCTACAGAAACTTCACAACATTAATCAGCCCATTCAAAAGCAATGCTAAATGGCGAAATGTACTAAATGGAGAGACAGATGTTATGGGGAAAGAAAACTTGTTAACTACAGCCGTTCGAGTACAGGTAACTCGTACGGAAAGTATACGAGCGCACCTGGGGAACAGCAACCAGAATGGGAAACGGAACGAAGCCACCGTAAAGAAACCACTTGTTAAGCACACGTCAGAACCAATTAAATTGCAAACGCAATGCAAGACGGCAACTACTCGTACAACAGCGGCGCACAAAACAAACAGGTGGTCTCGAATTTAACTCTCAAATGTCAAGACAGATTCACCGACATTCCTTACGCCATACCGTCAATGAGCTGGCCCATCGTCCATGTGGTCCAACGTCTGTAGGCGCCGGCTCAGGCAGGAGGAGGAAGAATCGTCCGGGAATGTCAAACCGCAACTGACCCGCGAGGGCAGACACGGACGCGGGTGACGAAGGATGCTGCTAGCGCCACCGGGTCCAGTTACGACGCTAGTAACTACAGTTACGGCGAGCAATATGAACGGAGGCGAGCCAGTTGCACACGATCGTACATCCCGCAGCCACATACAGTATTTTTTATCGTTAATGCGAAACACAACTAGCTCTTTACTCACACGAAGTTATGCGCGCTATCGACAAAGGTACGCAAATCGATTCCGTATTTCTTGATTTCCAGAAAGCTTTTGACACCGTACCTCAAAAACGGCTTTTAATCAAATTGCGTGGTTACGGTATATCGCCCCAAATTTGCGATTGGATATGGGGTTTACTGTCAGAGGGGACACAGTTCGTAGTAATCGATGATACGTCATCAACTAAAACAGAGGTGATATCGGGCGTTCCACAGGGTAGTGTTATTGGTCCTCTGCTGTTCCTTATTTACCTAAACAATTTAGGGGAAAATCTAAGTAGCTCTCTTAGGTTGTTTGCAGATGACGCCGTCATTTACCGTCTAGTAAAATCATCTGAAGATCAAAACCAACTGCAGAATGATCTGAATAAGATGTCAATATGGTGTAAAAATTGGCAATTGACTCTAAAGAATAAGTGTGACGTCGTCCACATGAGTACTAAAAGAAATACGTTAAACTTTGTTTACAACGTAAATCAATCAAAAGTGAAGGTCGTAAACTCCACAAGATACCTAGGAATTACTATTACTTCAGACTTAAACTGGAAAGATCACGTAGATAATGTCGTGGGAAAGGCGAACCATAGACTGCTTTTTATTGGCAGAACCCTTAAAAGATGCAACAGAACTACTAAAGAAACTGCATACACTACGCTTGTCCGTCCATTTTTGAAGTATTGCTGTACAGCTCGTTTCGTATTGTCACGATACAGGGGTGACAGCGCAACGGAAAAGATACAGGATCTGGGATGGGAATCATTACAATAACGGCGCTTATCGCTGCGGTGTGGGCTACTTATGAAGCTACAATCGCCAACATTCTCCTCCGAATGCGAAAATATATTGTTGACTCCCACTTGCATAGGTAGAAATGACCATCAGAATAAAATATGAGAAATCAGAGCTCGAACGGAGAGATTCAGGTGTTCTTTCGTCCCGCGCGCTATTCTAGAATGGAACGGGAGATAAATAGTATAATGGTGCTTCGATGAACCCTCTGCCAGGCACTTAAATGTGATTTGCAGAGTATCCCATGTAGATGTAGATGTTAAGTTAATGTTTGCTATGATACACTCCTGGCCATTAAAACTTTTACACTACGAAGATGACGTGCTACAGACGCGAAGTTTCACCGACAGGAAGATGCTGTGATATGCAAATGATTAGCTTGTCAGAGCATTCACACAAGGTTGGCGCCGGTGGCGACACCTACAACAGCCGGCCGCGGTGGCCGAGGTGACTGAGGCGCTCCAGTCACGGTCAGCACGGCCACTACGGTCGGGGGTTCGAATTCCCCCTCGGGCATGGATATTTGTGCCGTCCTAGTTCGTAAGTAGTTCATAAGTAGCTTGTAAGTTTAGGGACTGATGGCCCCGAAGTTAAGTCCCATAAGCTTAACAAATATTTGAATTTGACACCTACAACGTGCTGACATGAGGAAAATTTCCAACCGATTTTTCATACACAATCAGCAGTTGACCGACGTTCCCTGGTGAAACGTTGATGTGATGCCTCGTATGAGGAGGAGAAACGCTTGCCATCAGGTTTTCGACTTTGATGAAGGTCGGATTGTAGCCTATCGCCATTGCGGTTTATCGTATCGTGACATTGCTGCTCGCGTTGATCGCGATCTAATGGCTGTAAGTAGTATGTGGGATCGGTGGGTTCAGAAGGGCAATACGGAATGCCGTGCTGGATCACAACGGTCTCGCATCACTAGCAATCGAGGGGGACACCAGAAAAGCTTCCCCGCGCAACGTATTAATACGTTCTGGCGTCTTCCGGGCAACGACTACGGCCGGCAAATTCTCTCAAACCAGAAGCATCAACACAGTCATTAAAATGCCTCATAAAGAACCCAAAAGACTACCATCTCTGTGAACATAGAAGGTCTCTCATCATCTAAAGAAAACTTACTACATGAGATGTGCCAGTCATATAAATGCGACGTACTTTGTCTGCAAGAAACACACAGGGACAGCAGTCACCGACGTCCTAACATTCCTGGGATGAAATTAGTCGCTGAGAGACCAAATGCGCAATATGAGAGTACTGTTTTCACTAAACAAGATCTCCAAGTAAATTCCATATGCCACACTGAGAAGAGTAACATTGAGACCATCACGGTTGAACTCGAGGATTACACAGTGATACCCGTGTACAAACCTCCAAGCGAGATTTTCACCTTTACGCCACCAGAAAACTTTGTTAAAGAAAAAATATCTTTCGTTATCGGTGATTTTAACAGTCACAGTCATGTTTGGGGTTACGCAAGTGAAGACAAAAGTGGTGAAGCTGTTTTAGCATGGGCAGAATGTAGTCGTTGTCACTTACTCACGACAACGATCTACGTCCATCATTCTACAGCAGCAGGTGGTGCCGTGGGTTTAACCCAGACCTCCATGTAGTGAGCGACAATATAGCGATACAGAACTGCAAATCAGTCATTCCCAATACGCAGCACAGATCAGTAATGTGTCAATTGTTTCCAGCCATCCGCCCACAAAATGTACCATTAAGAAGGAGATACAATTTTAGATGGGCTAACTGGTATAGTTTCAGCGGGCTGCTAGATAAAAAAATCCAGACGATCAATCCAGCCCCAGAAAAATATGTTCGTGGACACCATAAGAACTTGCTCCTAAGCATCCATTCCCAGAGGATATAGATCTAATCACGTGAAAGTACTTGACTCTGAAGCAGCTACGAACCTAGCTCGGTATTATACTCTTTTTGAAAGGGACCCCTTTGGAGAAGGAACTCCAGCAAAGTCAAATCTTGTTACCTCCTCAATATCGGACCAAAGAAGAAAGAATGGGTTAAGCAAATGGAAGAATTTGATATGGGCAGAAGTAGCAACAAGGCGTGGAGACTACTTAAGCGCTTAGCTACTGATCCAACTAAATCCTCAACGCATGCAAATGTCAAATCAAACCAGATGGCACATAAGCTGCTCAAAAATGGGAAACCACACAGACGAAACAGAAATGTCCAAAACAGCGCCGGCCGCGGTGGCCGAGGGGACTAAGGCGCTCCAGTCACGGTCTGCACTGCCACTACGGTCGGGGATTCGAATCCCCCCTCGGGCGTGAATATTTGTGCCGTCCTTAGTGTTAGCTAGTTCGTAAGTAGTTTGTATGTTTAGGGACTGATGACCCCGTAGTTAAGTCCCATAAGCTATACAAACATTTGAACATTTTCCAAAACAGCAGATTAGAGCGTGACATCTCACAAGAGACAAGTGAAATCTCTAAGCCATTCAGTATGACAGTACTCAATAACGCAATCAGTAAGTCTAGAACTGGAAACGCAGCCGCCCTCGATGACATATGTGTGGAACAAATAAAAAGCTTCGAACCTGCTGCTAAAATGTGGTTACTCACCTTGATGGACAACTGTATGTCAGGCTGCAAAATTCCGAAAATCTGGAGGATGACACGGGTCATAGCCTTCCTGAGATAGTAAAGTATCGTACTATAACACACACAAATTACAATTGTAACCAATATCTGAATAAAATATGTTAAAGGTAAAACAGTTAAGGTTTGAACACCACAGTGCTTTACTAGGTATGGTCCTGTTTGGATGTGGTATGCCTTTGCCTTCCTCCGACCTTCGAACTGACTTACTCAGTTATAGGGGGACGTATATATAAATGGATTCTTCCGTCGCTTCTTGGTAGAACGCTTCCATATTTAAGGTTGAAAACAAACAAACTGTTTTTGTTCTACTAAATTTTGTTTATTTACTAACTAGTTTTCGGCTTATTAGGCCATTTCAGGTAAACTGTTGACATGCGTCGACAAAGACGCTATTGCTAGGTTCTCAAAGATCGTAAAACAAAGATACAATACACAGATTACTTGGTCTTTGGATATGACATTTGTTTCAATTTCAAACAATATCTGTTGCCATGCAGAATTATGTTCACGTAATCTGTGGGCTCCTTAACATTTTTACATTGTAATTTGCGAGTGAACAGGGTGAAACACATTACATATCAAATATTAATGAATTAAAAACTATGTTAACATTATTGACACTGTAGCATATGTTGGGATCGTCACTCGTTTTCTACACTGATTTTACTATGTGAATCTTGCCAAATACTGTCAAGTAAGTGAAATGTAAAATCAGTGTAGAAAACGAATTTAATGTACACCTTAAGTGACGATCCCAACATATGCTAAAGTGTCAATAATGTTAGCATAGTTTTTAATTCATTAATATTTGATATGTAATGTGTTTCACCCTGTTCACTTGCAAATTACAATGTAAAAATGTTAAGGAGGCCACTGATTACGTGAACATAATTCTGCATGGCAACAGATATTGTTTGTAATTCCAACAAATGTCATATCCAAAGACCAAGTAATCTGTGTATTGTATCTTTATTTTACCATCTTTGAGAACCAAGCAATAGCGTCTTTGTCGACGCATGTCAACAGTTTACCTGACGATGACCTAATAAGCCGAAAACTAGTTAGTAAATAAACAAAATTTAGTAGAACAAAAACAGTTTGTTTGTTTTCAACCTTAAAAAAAGGGGGACGTATAGTTTAACGTGGGTTCCCAACAAAGAGGTAGACTACCATAAAGAGGCAACACAGCGACCAGAGTGAAGCAAATTAAACAACCGTCCGCCATGATATCGGAAGTCTAGAGGGGCGTGTTACATGACAGTAGGTTAGAATATTATTAAAATGTAACTGTTTGCGCCTTGCAGAAAATTTTTACCACGTGTATAGTGCATAAACGCTTTATATCCATCGTTACTCGAAAGTGTCTGTAGTTTTATTTTAAGTACAGTACCCCTACCGATCTGCTTCATTTGTAACTAAATGATATGGCCTGAAAGTTTAAGACCAATCTACGTTTATTTTTGTACTCTGTTTCAAACAGAAAATTTTCGAAGAATGGTGAACGTTTCAGAGACTAACTTTGCACAGTAAGATTACATTATTTTCAATTCATTTAATGTTAGAAGCAGGAAATATTGCATGGGCGAAGGAAATACAATCCCACACTGGAGCTTTATACATAAGCCACCCAGTCAGTAAAATATGCAATGAAGTTTGTGGTTTGTCGTAAGTTTAATGAATTTGTAGTCAGTACTAGCTTATATGCCCGTGCTTCGCAACGGTTGTTAAAGAGGAACCTATGTATATCATGGTTTCTAGGGTTCCGGACCTAGGTCAGCAAAATCAGAATCATTGTTGGATCGCTCTGTCAATAAACTCAATTTTCCTAGCCAAGATGTCAAATTTAAGTAGAAGTCATTTTCGAAAACGCTGAATGTTCATAAAGTTTTTCATGCAAAAAGTGAAATTAATTTAAGTCCGTACTCCGGAACGATGTAAATTTAAAGTTAGTTTGTGTTCATAAAGTTAAGACTACGGTGTGAAATTGTCTGTTTGGCGTAAGCTTCTCAAAACACGTATATCGTTGAGATGAAAAATAGTAATAATAATAACAGCGCCATGTATTGGTTCTATGGTGTAGTACTAAACTGTAAGTGTATGCTGAATTAATGTTGCAGTTTTGCACTGGGGACAATGTAGTTGTTCTGTATGCAGTGCTCCCTATTATCGAAAACTCGACGAATGCTGAAAGTTTGGTAATTAAATCAACAGAGCAGTTCATGTCTGTATAAATAAGACGTCATGGTGGTGTCAATGTGCGATAAAATAAGTCTGGGTAATCGTTGAAGGAATGCCATCAGCTGATCGTCTGTATAGAATTTTCCATTAAATATAGTATTTCCAGTGAATTGTCTTGACGTGTTAGCAGCATCGGCCACTCTTTCACATAATACATGTCCTCACGTCCTGCAGTGATTACTTCGTAAAGCACGAAATTGATATCGAACTTCTGTAATAGAACTATATATTCAGAACATTAAGTACAATTTTCTCTGCAAAGAAAGACGTCTGTATCTATCTCAATGTAGTCCGCGCCAAAAGCAAGTAATTTCAAATTTTAATCTCAATATTGTACGGAACAATTATGAAAGCAGAGAGGCTTCTGATTAGTTTGTTGCTCGCGTTTGTATATTATCTCTAGTGGCAGGCACAGAGCAGAAATATCTCTGGAGTGAGAATTCAAATGCGCAGAACAGTTTTCGTGTCCTGTACATTAGGGTGGAAATGTCACTTAATAATGGGAAAAATATCTGAATCGCTGACTTTATCTTGGTCCTTTTTTGTTCGGTTCAGACAGATGACTATGTGTAAATGGCTCTTTTAGCGACGCTTCCTCAACTTCCTTGTTGCTTCTGTGACACATTTATTAAGATTGTTACATGGTTGCTCTACGAAATGGTGGTGGTGGTGGGGGGGGGGCTTCTTTGCAGCCAATGCAGTATAAACCAATAGCAAGGGCGAATAAATTTGTGGAACGAGTGCATTTGTCTTAATATCACGTGGTAATTCCAACTTAATGTTGAGAAGATGAACAGAACGCAATGATCATTCCATAGATCTTTCTTCCATGAACAATTTAGTGGTTATACCCGTCGAAAGATGCACTTCTTTTCTCTCCATGACATTGCAAAGCATATGAGATACAGTTAGAAATAACAAAAAATCGTACCCTACCCGGGTTAAATTTTACTTGCCGTGGCAACGATTTAGTTTGCTATCGTTGGCAACAAACTATCCGCTTTAGGAGGATGATTAATTTACTGGCCAGGACAGCATAAATTATTTATTTCATCATGAACATAAAGAATTATTCCGCTCATGCTACGTGATTGACTTTTTGAAAAGCATTCAACGGCTCTTGCCAACATCAGCACACAACGCCGCCGCCATAAGTAAAATTGTACCCCTTCTTGTAGTGTATTGCACTATAGTTATGAGAATGAAAAATAAAAATGCAGCAACGTCATAATTAGTTCTTTGGTTTACTATATAATTAACGTCGCCTCACGTTGTCCTTTCCTGTACTATGGCGTTTTCGAGGCATTCCTAAAGAGAACGCACTCAAAATGTAATGAGGATACACCGAAATCAAAAGGGGGACTACATAAATTCGATTTTTCTTGCAAAGAATAGTTATGTAAACTACAATATCGATAGATGCGAAGGAGTGTCGTTCTGTTTTTATTTCAAATGTTCCCTGTCAAAAGAAGCAAAGATACGTCGTTAAGCTGTGAATATACAAAGTGTAATCAGCAACTCGCTGTTCAATGTTAGTTTGTATTCGCAAAGATAAGATTGCGGCTCTTAATTCAAAATACTTCTGAGGGAATACTCAATACACGATCATGTATTGTTTCTTTGCAGCACTATGAAACCAACAGCACCTTTAGTGATTCGTTGCTGTTCTATGGCATAATCATCGAGAAGAAATAAAAGATAAAAAATTTGAAAAATTCAGCAACGTCAACAATTAGTTTTTTGGTGCACTACATAACTAACAGGACCTCTGTTTGTTCTGTACTGTACTATCTAGTTTTCTATGCATTACTAAACAGAATGGACCCAAGATGTAATAAGTACACACCGTAATCAGAAAGGAGATGATACCGTGGAAAGAAGCACTATTTTCTTTCCATGGCATTGCAAGGCATGCGAGATGCAGCTAGTAAAAAAAATTTTTTTTTTTTTTTTTTTTTGGTGTCGTACCTGGGTTAAATTTTACTTGCAGTGACAGCGGTTTAATATGTTAACGTTGGTAACTAAATATTCGCTTTAGGGGCATCATTAATTTACTGATCGGAACAACATTATTTATTTATTTATTTCATCATCAACACAAAGAATTATTCCCCTCATTGTACGTGACTGATTTTTCAAAAAGGATTCAAAGGCCGTTGCCAACATCAATACACAACACCGTTGCCGTAAGGAAAATCGTAGCCCTGGTGTGAGTGTATTACACCTAAAAAACGCAACATCGCCATCTATTAGTTATTTGGTATACTATGTTACGAACAGCGCCTCTATCGGATCTTTGTTATTCTACACTGCAATTCAAGCACAGCGTACACCATAAACTACAAATTACGATATCTCTTCTTCCCCTGATCCGATTTTAATGAAATGATGCTTATATGTTGCCCCAAGTTAACCTATGAAACACCACGAAAGTTCGTATAGCATTCTTGGTGATTTGCTGAACTACAACATACTTATAAGCATAGTATACACATAAAACTTCAAATTACGATATATTAGCTTCCTCTGATCCAATATTGATCAAATGTAGCCTATGTTACCCTCCAAACCTTTCCAAATTTACCTGTGTAAACCCAGGAAAGTTCGTGTAGTACTTTCGGAGATTACCTTAAACAAATAGATATACACGAAGGCTTTTAAACAAATAGTTAAATTATGATATCTTCATTTTCTCTGATCCGATTTTAATTATTGAAGCCTTTATATAACCGCGCGATATGCTCACGTTACGTGTGAAAACCCCATGAAAATTCGTCAAGTAGTTTTGGATATAAGCGTGTTCAAAGAGACAGACAGACATGACGGTTGTAGATAAATAATTTCAAATTACGATATTCTTTTTTTTCGTGATCCGATTTTTATTGAACGAAGTTTATATGTTATCCCGTGTTACGCTCATGTGACCTGTGAAAACCCCATGCAAATTGGTGAAGTAGGTTTCGAGATAAGAAGTTTTTAATATTTGAACAAACAGACATGGCGGTTACTGAAAACACTTAAATTTACGATATCTTTTTTCCCGTACTCTGATTTTCATAAAACTATGACCCAAACTTTTCTCGTGTTTCTGTGAAAACCGTATGAAGATTCGTCCAATAGTTTTGAAGATTTAAGGGAACAGCGACAAGCCTACATTTACAGATTTATTATTAGTATAGATAAATTATGCTTGTCTGACTCATGAATCAGATTACGGTACTCTGAATCAAAATATAAGGAAACAGCCATCAGTGAATGCCCTTATTCGGAATTTACCTTGCCGTTTCAGCTTTTAGTATGAAAAGTGCGTTAAATATATTTAGCCTTACTTCCATCACTTCATATATTGAAACATGTCTGTACAGATTCAATAAATATGTTTCGCTTGTCTTGTATCGATAATTGGATGTAAAATGTTATATGAACTTCTTTGAGTAACTACGTCTATGGCTTACTCTGTTATGTACCATCTCTGTCAAAGACTATGTATGTGAGTAGTAGCTGAACAGAAAGAGTCGAGTCGGTGTGTAGCTCTGGTATTGATCGGACGTGCTTTGGTTAGCTGCTTTTGTACGAGCTGATGGAATAATTTTGAAATCTGATTTTCACAGACACAGTACTGTCTTTATAAGGTTTTGTATCTTTCATATATGTATCAGTCTGAGAAGATGTTGTTCTTCAATCATAAGGTAATGTAATCATTACTGTTAATAATAATTGAGAAAGTTCAACCTCTTTACTAGTTTCACTTTTGTAGTTAGAAAGCTAACCCTCTTCCTTTCATTGAAAGCTATTGGCTATTAAAATCAGAGCATAATATTGACTAAGCTGAGTTTGATTAACATATTTCTTCATTGATGTGACGTTTAATAATAATAGTGATTGTTGTGCAATAATACACAGATAACCAAGATACTAAGTTTCTGCAATCAGTCAGTTAACGAAATAAATTCTTGCAGATGCATTATTAGAAAGTGTTTTGTGTCTTTTCAGATTTCTCTCGCAGTCTCGCAGCCTTATGCAGATTACGTACTGTTTTTTGCTGTGTTCAAAATATCCGTTTCGCTTTCAATCAGTTTCAACCCACTGTTTTCAAATTAACCTTGCAGGTATTAATATTAGGGCCATAACTAAACAGAATTATAGTGTTAATGAATAAACAAATGTGCTTCAACTAATCTTTAATCAGCCTGATTGGAAAGTTAGTTATTGTGAGTGTTAACTACCAGCTGATGACAATTATTAATGCTGCATTTAACACCAGATTAGTTTTGAATGAGTAGCTTTTGAAACAGGCCTACTTTAGCTGGTTCACTATTGCCAAATCCTTTTAGCGACCCTGTTTTTCCAATCAATAGAACAGCCGTACCTTTATTCCACAAAACAACATACCAGTTTTAAAACAAATTTCGTTTCAAGATTTGAAGGGCAAATACGAGTGCTTCGTGTCCGAAACCAATTCTATCTTCCCATTGCAACAACGCATTTCTTTATCGGCAGCTAGTTTTCAACGGAAAGCTTGGATAAAATAATATGTGTTTAACTTTGTCAACATTTATCTCAAATACGAAAAAACAATTGACATATAACATATGATATTTTATACAAAGCACTCTTGAAAAAAGAAATATTCGCAGTACTTTTGCTTCTGATGGTACAGTAATACATCACACAAACGTTATCCATGATTTCTAAAAGAACTGTTTATCTCATTTGTTCGCACACGTACTATCTCGATTTCAGAAAGCCACTGCCATCATGTCATCGCTCCTCTATGTATATTCTCTCTCTTTGATTCCGAACCACGATGCTATTCGGTATTTTTCACATCAGCAACACTGCCAGAGGTGAGAGAAGTGGAAAGTGACAAATAAAAATCCTACGACCAGGTCGGGATCCAACCCGCGGCCTGTAGATTCATAATTTGGCACTCTGCCACTCTGCTATCGAGCCGCCTATAGGTAAATCGATGGTGTTGAACTGCAACCTCATGTGTCAATTTGTTCATGTAAGAACATCGTTGACAATTTCTAAATAACTTATGGCTTGGAAATTATTTTCCAGAATGTTTTCTGGCATATTTTATTAATGAAATAATTTATAGTGATAATAATTTTTATTTATTTGCTGAAAAGGAAGCATCAGTTGGGAAGGGAGTAAGACAGGGTTGTAGCCTTTCTCCGATGTTATTCAATTTGTACATTGAGCAGGCGGTGAAGGAAAGCAAGGAGAAATTTGGAATAGGGATTGAACTTCAGGGAAAAGAAATAAAAACATTGCGTTTTGCTGATGACATTGTAATTCTGTCAGAGACAGCAAAGGACCTGGAAGAGCAGTTGAATGGAATGGACAGTGTGATGAAGAGAGCGTATAAAATGAACATTAACAAGAGCAAAACAAAAATAATGGAATGCGGTCTCAAAAAATCAGGCGATGCTCAAGGAATTAGATTAGGTAACGGAACAATGAAGGTGGTAGATGAGTTTTGTTACTTGGGTAGTAAAATAACATGCGATGGTCGCAGTACATATGATAAAATGGCGATGGGGAGAAAAGCATTTTTGAAAAAGAGAAATTTGCTAACATCGAATATTAATTTAAGTGTAACGAAGTCTTTTCTGAAGGCATTTGTGTGGAGTGTTGCCTTGTACGGGAGTGAAACATGGGCGATAAACAGTGCGGACAGGAAGAGAATATGGGCTTTTGAAATGTGGTGCTACAGAAGAATGCTGAAGATTAGGTGGGTAGATCGCATAACTAATGAACAGGTACTGAACAGAATCGGTGAAAAAAGGATTTTTTGGCATACCCTGACTAAAAGAAGGGATCGCTTGGTAGGACACATTCTTAGACATCGAGGAATCGTAAATTTAGCATTGGAGGGTAGTGTGTGGGGTAAAAATCACAGAGGAGACCAAAAGACGCGTATAGTAAGCCGATTGAAGTTGATGTGGGTTGCCATTCTTATGAGGAGATGAAAAGGCTTGCTCAGGATAGATTAGGGTGGAGAGCTGCATCAAACCAGTCTCCGGACTGAAGATCATAACAACAATGGAGATAATTGTAAAATAATAATGCTTGTTTCACTCTCCTCTAAACTGAATTTCTTTGACGTACGAGGTTCAACACCATGGACATCGTGTATATCACACCTGATCCCTAACTGTTTTGAACAGTGTAGAAGTTCGCGGTGTTATTAAGGCAATAAAAACTGCACAACAACGTCAACACTAATCATCTACAAGCTGGACGTTTATCACTACTGTTGATATTTTCCGTGTATTCACTTGGGCACACTCTGCGACTCCATCGCTCGCCGCCGCGTCCCGCGCCGGCCCCGCTGTTTTCCGGCCAGTGGCAGCCAGCAGGCAACACGCTGGAGCGTCCCACATAATTAACGCCCTGCCGCCGCCCCACCCCGTGGGACCGGAAGGCCACCTCTCTGACGTCATCGCGTGCCGCCCTGAGTCAACAAATCGGCTCTTTGCAACCCTTCCCTCGTCAAACCGTAACCACACACTGGCTCCATTTATAGGGGCTCTAACTTGCCAGTTATTCAGGCTGATCTAGTACCGATTTCTGTTATCTTTTCACTGTTATTCTTTGTGCTATTTGTAGCATAATCGATCGACCTGCGGATGAGGTATGACGTAATAGGAACGTTCGTCGGTGTTGTTTGCAAACCCTGAACATAAGACTTGTACAAATAATAAATGGGTGAGTCAGGGCGATAATCTCCACAGAATTACAGGCAAATCGCAATTTTTTCCTCCCTGAATTTTTATTCCATTTCCAAATGTCTCTTTCTTTTCTTTCATACCTTGTTCGCTGGACTGATTGAATAGCATTATAGTCGGGCTACAACTCCTATTATTTCCGTCCCAACCATTGCGTACTGCTCTGCCTGATTGATGTAAAATTTACATGTAATTATCTCTAGACTTTTCCAGTCAAAATAGTCACCAAAAATTTGTTTTTCTAATGCAGAAAAGCTAAATTCGTGTGTTTGCCCCGTTAACTCCAGGAGCCTATTTTCGACTTAGGCTTTTGGCGCTTTATTATTATTTTTTATTTATTTATTTTCAGCTTAGCATCTCCTACCTCACCTTCATTATGTTTCCTCCTATTTCTACTATGGCGCTTTCTAGTACAATTCTATTGGATAGTCCCTCTATAAACTCCTTCCACCTTTCAGCTTTCCTTTCTATGCACAGTACTGGTTTTGTGAGCTATTCATATTGCTGCGACTGATGTTCTACGAATGTCACTATAATTATCCTGTAGGTCGTATCCAATTTTTCGCTAGTCTCCATGTTTCTCCGGAGTTGCATTTGTCCTCTAGTGACTCCTATTAAGCAAGTTTGTAATTCGCTTAAACCTCATTTTTAACTAACCATATTCTGTTTCACCTGTTTCATTTGTTACAGTTTCTCCTTCATCATATCTCCTGTAACATCAAAGGATTTCTACCTATTTGACCCTCTGTGACACTATTTTATCTCTCAAGCTACCCATTCTTTAAAAACAGAAAAAATTAAAAAATAAGAAAGCAGGTTGCCCGAGATCGCTTCAAGCTCTGTTAAACCGCGACGTGAACAACCGTGCGGTTCTAGGCGTCACGTCACGGCCTGCGAGACAGTTCCCAGCTTAGGTTCGAGTCCTTTCTCCAGTTTGGGCGTCTGTTTGATGTCCTCAGGTCAGTTTAAGTATTTTGTAAGCCTAGGGACTAAAGACCACATCAGTTTGGTCCCACTGATTTGCAAACATCTGAACATTTTTGAAGCACTCATTTATCATCGGTTTCCATGAGTCTTGTATATTATTGACAGATCATAACTCAAATCTCAACCAGTGGTATTACCTCATAATAGCAGGATCCTAGGAACTAGAGGTCTGCATCTGACTATCCTCGCTCGAACTGGAGAAACTAGGAAGTTCCGTGGCAGTTCGGTAGATGTCAATGTCGTCGCTTAGCACGCTAAGATCAACTGCATTCCATTATCCCCGTGCCGTACTCGAAATGCCCGACCTTGTACTCAGAGAAAAGTGTAAACCTAGTTCTCCGATGTTCGTACGTTAAAACGACTTGGAGGTGTATAAGACTGCGCTAAATTGTATTTTAACTAAACTTTTCACTTTGAGAAAAAGAAAATGGTTACTTTAAGTTTCGAATTTTTTGTGTGGGTGGATGGGGGAATATTTTGAAGAGTTGCTCAATGTACGTGAAACGTTTAATGATGTATCAGAGTTTGAGATAGAATGCGATAGGAATGATGATGGAAAGCGGATCACATTCGAGGAAGTGGAGAAAATTATCACTAGATTGCAGTGCAATAAAGCGGCTGGGGTGGATGAAATAAAGCCGCGACGAGTCAAATACTATGGAATGTCCGGTCTCAAATGGTTACACAGGATAACTGAAAAGACGTGGGAGTCGGGACAAGTAGCGTCTGACTGGACAAAAGCGGTAATCACGCCACTTTTCAAACACGGCAACAGAAAAGTTTACAACTATGGAGGTATCTTTCATTAGCGTCGTGGGCAAATTAATCGCAAGTATTGTTGAAAGGAAAGTGCGATTGTTAGTTGAAGACAAGTTGGATGAATCCCAGTGTGGGTTTAGGCCTTTTAGAGCCTGTCAGGACCAGATCTTTAGCTCACGGCATATAATGGAGAAGTGCTATGAGTACAACAGAGAACTGCATCTACGTTTTATAGATCCAGAAAAGGCTTATGGTCGTGTTCCTAGGAGGAAGCTGTTGACAGTTCGACAGAATTATGGAATAGGAAGCAAACGTCTGCAAGCGATTAAAGGTCTTTACGTAGACTGTCAGGCAGCAGTTTGAGTAAACGGTAAATTAAGTTTATGGTTCAGGGTAGTTTCAGGAGTACTAAAAGGCTGTAACCTGTCACCACTGTTGTTCATAACAATCATGGATCATACGTTGAAAACAGTAAAGTGGCAGGCCGAGATTAAAGTAGGTGGAAACAAAAAAGCAGTCTCGTATATTCAGATGCCTTAGTTTAGATGGCAGATTCGACTGAAAGGTTGCAATATAATATTTCAGAGCACGATCAGACGTGTAAGGTTTATGATATGAAGAGCAGCATCTCTAGAACAAAAGTAATGTCTGTGGGAAAGGGATTTAAACAGATTGAGTGCCAAATAGAAGGAACAAAGAACAGGTAGACCATTTCAAGTACCTAGGATCGATCGTCTCACAGGGTGGCAACATAGTGAAAGAACTTGAATCAAGGTGTAGCAAAGCGAATGCAGTGAGTGCTAAGGTCTACTGTTCTGCAAGAAGGAAGTTAATACCAAGCAGTGCACGATCTACCTTTCGAGTAACTTTGTTATATGGGAGTCGAAAGCGGGATCCATAAAGGTTACCTTAATCATAAGGTTGAGGTTAAGGTATGAAAGTAGCAAGAATGATTGCAGGTAACAATAGATGGGAACAATGACAGGAGTATGTCCATAATGTGGAAATCAAAGAAAAACTTGAATGCCATAAATGAAGCAGAGCGAACAGGCTGAGATATTACACGCACGGGAGAAGCAAGGTTACCCGATTAGCGGACGGTAAGATGAGTCGAGGTAAACCAAGGAGAAAGTACTTTGATTTGGTGAAGAATGATTTTGAAGTTAAAGGCTTAACAATAGAAGAGTCATCAATGTTATCAGTGAATAGGGGATTATGGAGGAATTTTATTAGAGAGACTATACTCCATACTGAACGCTGAAGGGCGCTGAAGGGTGTTGTTAATAATAAAATTAACAACGCTATTTAGTCCACTTTGTAGAAAGTACGCAGCAAAAGATTCTGGCTTTTTTAGTCGTTGTGAAATGCCGCTGTCTGTTTTGATTGTCAAATCTTGAACTGCAAAAAGTGTGAAAATGTGTGGCTTGCTGAGAGTTACGATTTAAATTACACAATACTGCAAATGAAATGTAGTTAAAACTAAAGAAGACTTTTGGAAATTATGCTGAGTACATTACTGCCGTTTTCACAAGTAAATACGTTTATTCAATGGTGTTAGTGTCATATTTGCAAGCCAACAGAAGTAGCGCAAGCTTAGCTTATACTGTCAAACAGTGAAGAAGACTACAGCGAATTGGGCCTGCCGGGTATTAGTCCGGGAAATGGTATGAGAAGTTCATGCGATTATTACATGTCCACATTCAGAAAACTCTATGAAAGTATAAAAAATTTTCCCTCAGTGACGAACGATTGCGATGGAGAAGTATTTCTTTACGGCAGCATACACCTAATACCGTAGAAACAATTACTTCTTGTAATGTTGAGAAAACGATCAACCTAATCGCCAACAATTTTTGTAGTTTTTTCTTGAAGCTAAGGGAATGGAACGAATTAAGTAGCCAGCTTGTTCACTAAAACCCGGTTGAGCATGTCTGGGATTCACTTGGCAGTCCCATTACTGCCAGAGCAGCACCGCCCACAACGGTTGCAGAGCTGAATATTGCATTCATCGTAGATCGGCCAAATATCCAACAAGAGCTGATTGATAATCTCATACTATCCACGCCACGCAGATGTGCTACTGTACAGGTCGTTCGAGGTGATCACATGCCATATTGGAGGGCAACGAGAATTTTTCACCATTATGGTAGCCCCATGGTGCCCAGCTCTAAATAAACGCCATGTAAACATGAAGTAAAGATTTATCATAGTCACATTTAGAGGATTTCAAGCAACATACTTTGGTGCCAACATTAACCTAAGTTAACAAAGAGAAATAAAATAAAACGATGTTGTACCCATTGGTGTTCGGAGCTGGGCAGGTGCTTGGGAGCCTTCCAGTGCGTCACTCCTCTGCAGCAAGGATTTCTGCTCTTAAATAGCTGAGGCTCCACCCCTTTTCGTTTTATTTTATTAATCTTTATTAACTTAGGTTAATGTTGGCAATAATTTATGTTGGTTGAAGGTCTTCTAAATGTAACTATGATACATTTCAGAGTTGCAAACCTGAAAATGGTAAAAAAAAAGGACCGAAACTAATGAATATAAAGAAAAATACTTGCACTCTGGACTGTTTTATATGTACATTACAATAAAAAAATGCTGTTTTTCCAAAGGGTGAACAAAAATGTTTCCAAAAATATCTGTAGTAAAGAGTTGAGACAGCAAAATATCGTATTGTATCACACTGTATCACGCCTCGGTTGCACACTGGTAGAGTGCCAGACTACAAATTCCAAGGTTCGATCCCCGTCAAGTCCTAGGATTTTTATATGTCAATTTCCACTTCTTTCACCTTTGGCAGTATTGCTCATGTGAAACATACCGAGTAGCACAGTGGTTCGGAACCCACGTTAAAGTGTAGGTCCCCCTATAAGTAGTTGGGTAAGTCAGTTCGAAGATCGGAGGAAGGTAATGGCATACCACCTCCAAACAGGACCATGCGTAGTAAAGCACTGTGTTGTTCAAACCAGTCTTCGGATTGTTGAATGCTTTTCCTTTTTAAAATACCAGAATTACAATTGCATGCAATATCTGAATAAAATACTTTACCTTACCGTATATATACCGTGTATAATATCTCACCTGATCCCGTAATTGTTTTGAGCAGTGTAGATACAGATGTGAGGAAATAAGTGTTATAATTAAACAATGATTTGAGCCTTCGGACGATCGTCATTGCCTTGCTTCAGCAGCTCACTTTCGCACGTAAATGTATAATTTGTCACTTTCCACTTCTTTCACCTCTGGCAGTATTGCTCATGTGAAAAATACCGAGTAGCACCGTGGTTCGGAACCCACGTTAAGCTGTAGGTCCACCTATAAGTAGCTGGGTAAGTCAGTTCGAAGGTCGGAGGAAATCAATGGCATACCAGGACTATGGCTAGTAAAGCACTGTGGTGTTCAAACCAGTCTTCACATTGTTGATTGCTTTTCCTTTTTACTATGGCCAAATTACAATTGCAAGCAATCTATATCTATAAACGTGAATGTCTGTTCGGTGTACGCCTATCACGTCCGAACGACAAGACGCAGAGACATAATATTACCAGTTATTAATTTATATCTGAGGAAGGTTTTAGGCACGGTTTTATAGCGATCTGATAGATATTTAGTAATTTGCAAAATATAACACGAAATGCGAAACAATAATTACGCTTTAAAAATTATATTTACTCTTTGAAAATGATTTTATTGGTTGTATTGTTGCTTGAGGGTTTATAATGATAAAAGGGTGGAGTATATAGGGATGGAAAGTTATCGGCGTATATAAAATTCTACATGTGTCTTAATATTTAGCTCTGCAGCGAAAGATTCAGATCGCAAAGGAATGGTCTGCGTGTAATTGTTGTCCGAAGTCTCCCGTTGTACACCATAGCTGTTCCATGCCGATAGCTATAAGGGGGTGGAAGATATGGTAGTTGAAAGTCGTCAAATTATTTTTAAAAAAATCGGACTGAAGGCCAGCGATGACGTTTGCGACTCTAAAAGCAAGGAGGTTACATACAGCGCAACGTGATGCCACAAACCATATATTTGGTGTATGCGTGCTACAATGTCTTCATCCCTTTCTCTGCAAGGATAAGCATACAAATAAGGAAATAAAGGAATAAATAAATAGCACACTACTGAAAGATACCTTATCTATCATAATCAACCAACACGCGAGCGGAGCCGAGGGGTTTAAGCTAGTATCTGAATAAAATACTTTATCATACCTTATACAGGATGTTTCACTAAGTGTGTTTCCCTCTGTAACTTATAAAATAATAGGTGACGGGAAATTTTAATGCGGTAGGTCAACACAAGAAATGTTACACTTTCTGCGGAGCTATGAACATAGTTTATTGTATCATTTTCCAAAGAGTTACTGCACAAAGATATAATTTTTAAGTGGAACAATAGTTTTTTCTAACGTGCGTCCAAATCAATTTAAACTACATTCCTATCACTGTTGGCGGAGACTACGACAGCGTAGCTTACTGGCTGGTGGTCATGAGACAGTGGGCCGTGCCCCAGGGGATAGCCACTCGGCCAGTCAGCTACGCTATCGCAGCCTCCGCCCCCGGAACTTTGAAGGGTCGTAGCTTCCAAACTAACAGTGATAGGAATGTAGTTTAAATTGATTTGGATGCAGCTGGTTTAAACGAATCCAATACACGATAGAAAAAACTATTCTTCCATTTAAAAAATTATATCTTTGTGGTGTAGCTCTTTGGAAAATGATACAATAAACTATGTTCATAGCTCCGCAGAAAGTGTAACATTTCTTGTGTTGACCTAGCGCATTAAAATTTCCCGTCATCTATTATTTTATAAGTTACAGAGGCAAACACACTTGGTGAAACACCCTGTATATACCGTGTATGATATCTCACCTTATCCCGTAATTGTTTTGAGCAGTGTAAATACAGATGTGAGGAAATAAAGGTTATAATTAAACAATTATTTGACCCTTCGGACGATCGTCTTTGCCGTGCTTCATCAGCTCACTTTCGCACGTAAATGTATAATTTGCAACACGCTTGAACAAGTACGCGCCGGCCTCTGCCGGTTGACGGCTTCGCTGACACAGTGCGCACCAAAGTAACGATATTACCGACATATAATTTCCGGCGCGGAAACAGAAAGAGCGCCGGTATCGACGAGCCGCAGGAAAGCTGTTACGGTTCATTACCGCCCTGCGTCAGCATCTGTCGCCGTACACCTCCCACTCCCTCCCTCTCTCTCTGTGTGTTCGCACATCCGATGTCACACACGTCCCTTTGCCATTCTCTATCTCTCTCTTTCCGCCCGCATTTGTCAGCAGTCGAGCGGCCGGCAAATGATGATATCTGGCTTGCGGGACTTAACCGCTGCGGGTAAGCCTGTTAGCCGCTCGCCCGCTCTAACGGCGAGCGTAAATTACGCGAGCAAAGCGTCCCAGCCAGAAAGAATGCGTCCTGCTTATACGCGGAAACAATGTGTTGCGGATGCGTCGGCGGCGGAAAGCGAGGCACGGGCTAGACGCGTAAAGGGTTGGAGGGGGGGGAGGGGGAGGGAGAGGTGGAGGGGGGGGGGCGAGGAGAATTGCGAGTTAGCGGCCAGGCCGGACGCCGGTATTTTGTTTTATAACTCAATTAAAACAAGGGACTCGGAAAAATAATGGAAGAGGATTTACGAGCGCGCGAGCGACGTGGTAAATTCCGTGTCGTTTGTGCCCCTCCAGCAGGGCAGGATACGCGCTGTGTCCTTGTGCCTCCTCCCTCTTTCCAGAGCGCTCGTGTGCGCCGCTGCTCTTTTTTCCGCGGCAGCCCATATCGCGAGCGCACAATAGCCTGCGATAGCAAGTGGCCGCTGGCACAAAGACACGCCCTGTTAATACCGCCGCGTCAAAGCGAGGCTCTGTGGCCAGGTAATCGCACGGCGTTTCCTCGGAACTCTCGTCCGATACGCACCGGCGCAACAGCTGTGTTGGAAGAGGCGACGGCGTGTTTACGTCTTTCTGAGGAGGGAGAGAGGGGGGAAGGGGCGGGTCGCAGTGATTTCTTCCCCCCTACTCCTGTCTATAAGGCTCCAGCAGGTTTTTTTATTGACTCTTCCCGTCAGGAGCACTTTATTCGGCGACCGCGACTGAGTGAACAGTGGCGGCTCACAGAAGAGGCCGCTCAGAGATATGACGCAACGTCAACTGCTGCATAACAGGCAAAGTAGGACAAGCGGAACGCGAGAGCTGAGCGTAGGGAGAGCAACTGTCCCAGATTTCAAGGTTTCGACTATTTTCATCTGTTTTAGTATTAATCATCTCAATCCCGTTATTGGCCGTCTGTTACTCCCCTATATTTTGTCAATGATGTCGCCAAGTACACACATCAAAATAACGTGATGCACCTCCAAGATTCTAGGGGTTCTACATCTACATCCATACTCGGCAAGCCACCCGTCGGTGTGTGGCGGAGGTTACCTGGAATACCACTACCGGTTGTCCCTCCTGTTCCAGTCACGTATTGTTCGCGGAAAGGTTGACGGTATGCGTCTGTGTGGGCTCTTATCTGATTTTATCCTCATAATCTGTTCGTGATATATACGTAGGATGGAGCAATATACTGCTAGACTTCTCGGTAAAGGTGTGTTCTCGAAACTTCGACAAAAGCCTGTACCGAGCGAGATTGCATCTCTCCTGCAGAGTCATCCACTGGAATTTATCGTTCATCCCCGTAACGATTTCACGATTACTAAATGATCCTGTATCGAAGCGTGCTGCTCTCCGTTGGATCTTCTCTACTTCCTCTATCGACCCCACCTGGTACGGATTCCACACTGGTGAGCAGTATTCAAGCAGCGGGAGAACAAGTGTACTGTAACTTACTTCCTTTGTTTTCGGACTGCATTTCCTTAGTATTCTTCCAATGCATCTGCTTTACCGACGACTGATTTTATATGGTCGTTCCATTTTAAATCACTCCCAATGCCTACTCCCAGAAAATTTATGGAATTAACTGCTTCCAGTTGCTGATCTGCTATAGTGTAGATAAATTATACAGGATCTGTCTTTCTATGTATTCGAAGCACATTACACTTGTCTACATTGAGATTCAATTGTCATTACCTGCATCCTGCAACTCAATACAATTTTCCATTGTTACAACCTCTCTAAATACTACAGCGTCATCCGCAAAAACCCTCAGTGAACTTACGATGTTATCCACAAGGTCATTTATATATATATTCTGAATAGGAACGGACCCATGACACTCACCTGTGGCACACCTGACGTCACTCTTACTTCGGACGACTTCTCTCCATTGAGAATGACATGCTGCATTGTGTTAAATCACACAATTGGTCTGATAGACCATATGCCCTTACTTTGTTCAATAAACGACTGTGGGGAACTATATCAAACGCCTTGCAGTAGTCATGACTCATCACATAAAAGTAGAATAGACACCAACAGCATTTCTCTTTATTGTTCAAATATTTATAAAGGTCATGGGACTTAACTGCGGGGTCATCAATCCCTAAACTTACAAACTACTTATAAACTACCTTATACTAAAGACAGCAGAAACATTCATGCCCGAGGGGGGATTCTAACCCCGGACGAGGAATGGCCTCACGCATCGTAGCATAGTGCCTCAATGCGCTCGGCCGCTCCTCCGCGGCTCTCTTTATTGCTCACGAAAAAAGAAACTGAAAATTTGTATATGTTTGACATCAATCAACCTGGAGGTGCGAACTAATATCTTGTAATGGAATCAACATCAGCAGAGAAGCCCAGATCGCCGGCCGCGGTGGCCGAGGAGCCTGAGGCGCTTCAGTCACGGTCTGCACGGCCAATACGGTCGCGGGTTCAAATCCCCCCCCCCCGGGCATGGATATTTGTGCCGTCTTTAGTTGTAGCTAGTTCATAAGTAGTTTGTAAGTTTAGGGACTGATGACCCCATAGTTAAGTGCCATAAGCTCTACAAACATTTGAACATATGATTTGAAGCCCCGATCGCTAGTTCCAAAGTGCTTTATTTAGATCTGTTTCGGCAATTCTTAGGTGACATCTTCAAGTCTCTTATATGGTAATATTCCGCCACAATTGCGTTTTGTTCTTGGATAGGGGTATGTCGAAAAATTTAGAGGAGTCGATGGAGAACGCTGAAGAATGGTCTGCCGTGCGGAAGCGTCAGTGCGGCCTGGAGCGTCACGTTACGGATCGCGCGGCCGCTCGTGTCGGAAGTTCGAGTCCTCCCTTCGGCATTCGGCATTGGTGTGTGTGTTATCCACAGTATAAATTACTTTCAGTAGTATGGAACACTAGGGACCGATGTCCAGTGTGTCCTTGGAATTAAAAACATTCGAACTTATTTATTTATTAGAATCGATTTTCTCAGGGCCTGCTCTACTCTATCATCACGATCAACCAATCAAGAACACTTATTTATAAGATGACAGAGCAACTGCAGGTTAACAAAACCTGTAACCTCTTCAACTTGACGCTGCCTTCTACCTGGCACCAGCTGCAGCGTGACACCTACAGCGGATGTTCCACTAATGCTGCATCTAATGAGGTAGTAGAAAAAAATATGCTGAAAAAATAGCGATACCACTTAAAAGTATAAGAATTTAATAGGCTAAATCGTTGTAGACGCAGAGTTTCAAGCAAGCTATAAAAGTAATTACAAGGTTATTTTGACATTGAGAATGCTAAAAGCTTGAGAGACTACCCATTACGTCAGTAGACAATAAAAACTCGACTTCCTTATTATAACCAACCACCAAGCTTCACAGAACGTCATATTTATTCAGCCAAATTATTGCGCACAACGTTCGAAAATTAGCACGCAAAAAAAGAATAAAATGTTCGTATAAACGTAATCCATGCAAATAAATGTAATGTGTTAACATGAAGCTAAGGAATGTATGACACTGTCGTGTCGCAGCCTTCCTTCAAATTGCATCGGCAGTCAATTGCCGTCGTATACGCTTGAGGGGCAAAGAAAGTGAATACGATGTTGACAGCAGTCCTCGTAGACCTCAGAAAGTACTACGTTGGTAATCACGTAAAACCAAATCCGAGGAAGAGGCAGGTGTGTGTGTCTCATCTAAGATACAAAGGAAGCGTTATAGGTTCTCTACTCTTCCTTGTGTTTATAAACGATTTAGGAGACAGTCTGAATAGCTCCCTTAGACTGTTCACGCTCCGAGGGTCTGTCAACACCCACAACTGCAGAATTTTGGCTCCCGAAAATCCTAGAAATGTCGTAGAAACTCCGTTGCACGACGAGAAAGTCACAGTATGGGTTGGATTTACCACAACTAACGTGAACGGGCCTTTTTTCTTCGAGGAACTGCAAGATTCTGGTTTCGTAACTGCTACCGTGACGGGTGAGAGGTACGCCGATATGTTACAGAATCGCGTCATTCTCAGCCTGGCAGATAAACACCTGCTGGAACGTAGGCTTTTTAAGCAGGATGGCGCTCCATCCATTATTGCTAGACGCGTGAAAGATCTCTTGCGTTCGTCATTTGGTGATGATCGTGTGCTCAGCCGCCACTTTCGCCATGCTCCCAGGTCCCCAGACCTCAGTCCGTGAGATTATTGGCTCTGGGGTTACCCGAAGTCGCAAGTGTTTCGTGATCGACCGACATCTCTAGTGATGCTGAAAGACAACATCCAACACCAATCCTCACCATAACTCCGGACATGCTTTACAGTGCTGTTCACAACATTATTCTTCGACTACAGCTATTGTTGAAGAAAGATGGTGAACATACTAAGCATTTCCTGTAAAGAACATCATCTTTACTTTGTCTTAATTTGTTATGCTAATTATTGCTTTTCCGATCAGATGAAGCGCTATCCATCGGAAATATTTTGAATGTTTTTTTCGTTCTAATAAAATCCAATGTCATTCCAAGTATGTGTGTCAAATTTTACCTCTCTATCTACATTATTCCGTGATTTATCAAGTTTTCAAATTTATACTGACTTTTTGACCACCCGGTTTATTATATCAGTATGTAATACCAAATTAAGTAAAATCCATTACTATATAAAAAAGTATTTTGTATTTTAATTATAAATTACAAATAATTTTGAGTATGTACTTATTGGTTGTATATGTATTTTTCTGACAGGCGAAATGATTATGGGTTAAGCCAGAATCATGTTGTGTAACTAAAATTAATAGTCTACTTTCAACAACTAAGAGATTATCTCAGCAACCTAAAAGCAATTTTAGAATGATTTTTAATATTTTGAATTTACGTCCGAAAACGCGAAGTATCCATAACAGAGATCATTTTTCAACCTAACAGAGACTGCGGTATAATTCGTACTGCACTTTGCAGCCGAAATTACAGTATTTGCATCCACACCTATGCATTTATGCTGTCTTTGAACACTAAAATCGCGGTGGTGACAACGCTGTATGTAACTTCCTGGCAGCTTAAAAATGTGTGGCCGCAGCGGTGGCCGAGGGGACTGAGGCGCTCCAGTCACGGTCTGCACGGCCACTACGGTCGGGGGTTCGAATCCCCCCCTCGGGCATGGATATTTGTGCCGTCCTTAGTATAAGGTAGTTGATAAGTAGTTTGTAAGTTTAGGAACTGATGACAGCGTAGTTAAGTCCCATCAGCTTAACAAACATTTGAACATTTGATTTGAACTAAAATCGCGGTGGTGACAACGCTGTATGTAACTTCCTGGCAGCTTAAAAATGTGTGGCCGCCGCGGTGGCCGAGGGGACTGAGTCGCTCCTGTCACGGTCTACACGGCCACTACGGTCGGGGGTTCGAATCCCCCCTCGGGCATGGATATTTGTTCCGTCCGTAGTATTAGCTAGTTCATAAGTAGTTACAGGGGCAACAGTCTGGATGATTGACTGAGCTGGCCTTGTAACATCAGCTAATGTGGCTTTGCCACACAGTTACTGCGAACGGCTGAAAGCAAGGGGAAACTACAGCCGTTACATTTCCCGAGGACATGCAGCTCTACTGTATGAAAATATGATGATGGCATCCTCTTGGGTAAAATATTCCGGAGGTAAAATAGTCCCCCATTCGGATCTCCGGGCGGGGACTACTCAGGAGGATGTGATCATCAGGAAAGACAATACTGGCATTCTACGGGTCGGAGCGTGGAATGTTAGATCCCTTAATCGAGTAGGAAAATTAGAAAATTTAAAAAGGGAAATGGATAGGTTGAAGTTAGATATAGTGGGGATTAGTGAAGTTCGGTGGCAGGATGAACAGGATTTCTGGTCAGGTGAGTACAGGATTATAAATACAAAATCAATTGGGGGTATCACAGGAGTAGGATTGATAATGAATAAGAAAATAGGAATGCGGGTAAACTACTATGACCAGCACAGTGATCGAATTATCATTGTCAAGATCGATACGAAGCCAACACCTACAACAGTAGTACAGGTTTATATGCCAACTAGCTCTGCCGATGATGAGGAAATCGAAGAAATTTATGAGGAGCTAAAGGAAATTATTCGAACAATTAAGGGAGAGGAAAACTTAATTGTTATGGGAGACTGGAATTCGGTAGTAGGACAAGGAAGGGAAGGGAAGATAGTAGGTGAATATGGTCTGGGCAAAAGGAATGAAAGAGGAAGCCGCCTGGTAGAATTTTGCACAGAACATAATTTAGTTATAACAAACACCTGGTTCAAGAATCACAAAAGAAGGTTGTATACGTGGAAGAGACCAGGAGACACCGGAAGATACCAGATAGATTTTATAATGGTAAAACATAGATTTCGTAACCAGGTTTTACAATGTAAGACATACCCAGGGGCAGATATAAACTCTGACCATAACTTGTTGGTTATGAACTGTAGACTGAAACTGAAGAAACTAAAAAAAGGTAGGAAAATAAGGAGATGGGACCTGGATAAATTGAAGAAACCTGAGGTTCTTAAGAATTTCAGAGGGAGCTTTAGCCAACAATTGACAGAAATGGGGAGAAATGAAACAGTAGAGGAGGAATGGGTAAAACTGAGAGATGAAATAGTGAAAGTAGCAGAGGACAAAATAGGTAGGAAGGCAAGACCTACAAAAAATCCTTGGATATCACAGGAGATACTAAATTTAATCGATGAAAGGAGAAAATATAAAAATGCAGTAAATGAAACAGGCAAAATGGAGTACAGACGACTAAGAAATGAGATTGACAGGAAGTGCAAAATGGCTAAGCAGGAGTGGCTAGAAGTCAAATGCAAGGATGTAGAAGAATGTATAAATAGGGGGAAAATAGATACAGCCTACAGGAAAATAAAAGAAACATTTGGAGATAAGAAAAACAGCTCTACGAATATCAAGAACTCAGATGGAAAACCAGTTCTCAGCAAAGAAGGGAAAGCTGAAAGGTGGAAAGAGTATATACAGGGGCTCTACAAAGGAAATGAATTTCGAGACAATATTGTAGGAAGGGAAGAGGATGTAGAGGAAGATGAAATAGGTGATACTGTACTGAGAGAAGAATTTGACAGAGCCCTGAAAGACCTAAGTCGAAACAAGGCTCCTGGAGTAGATGATATTCCCTCAGAGCTACTGAAGTCTCTGGGAGAACCAGCCATGACAAAATTGTTTCACCTGGTGTGTAAGATGTATGAGACAGGCGAAGTACCCTCAGACTTTAAGAAAAATGTTATAATCCCCATTCCAAAGAAAGCAGGTGCAGATAGGTGTGAAAACTACAGAACCATCAGTTTAATAAGTCATGGTTGCAAAATATTAACTCGAATTATATGCAGAAGGATGGAAAAGCTGGTAGAAGCCGACCTCGGGGAAGATCAGTTTGGGTTCAGGAGAAATGTAGGAACACGGGAGGCAATACTCACTTTACGGCTTATCCTAGAAGATAGATTAAGAAAAGGCAAACCTACATTTCTAGCTTTTGTAGATTTGGAGAAGGCCTTTGACAATGTTGATTGGAACAAACTCTTTCAAGTTCTGAAGCAAGCAGGAGTAAAATATAGGGAGCGTAAGGTTATTTACAACTTGTACAAAAACCAAACAGCGGTTGTCAGAGTTGAAGGGCATGAAAGGGATGCAGTGGTTGGAAAGGGAGTAAGACAGGGTTGTAGTCTTTCTCCATTGTTATTCAATTTGTACATTGAGCAAGCCATAAAGGAAAGCAAGGAGAAATTTGGAGAAGGAATTAAAGTTCAGGGTGAAGAATTAAAAACATTGCGTTTTGCCGACGACATAGTAATTCTGTCAGAGACAGCAAAGGACCTGGAAGAGCAATTGAACGGAATGGACAGTGTGCTGAAAGGAGCATATAAGATGAACATTAACAAGAGCAAAACTAGAGTAATGGAGTGCAGTGTAAGAAAATCAGGTGATGCTGAAGGAATTAGATTGGAAAACGAAGCAATAAAGGAGGTAGATGAGTTTTGTTACTTGGGCAGTAAAATAACAAATGATGGTCGCAGTACAGAGGATATAAAATGCAGAATGGCAATGGGTAGAAAAGCGTTTTTGAAAAAGAGAAATCTGTTAACTTCGAATATTGATTTAAGCCTAAGAAAGTCCTTTCTGAAGGCATTTGTATGGAGTGTTGCCTTGTATGGGAGTGAAACATGGACGATAAGCTGTGCGGACAGGAAGAGGATTGAGGCTTTTGAAATATGGTGCTACAGAAGAATGCTGAAGATTAGGTGGGTGGATCTCGTAACTAATGAGGAGGTACTGAACAGAATTGGGGAGAAAAGAAATTTCTGGCATACCTTGACTAAAAGAAGAGATAGATTGGTAGGACACATTCTTAGGCATCAAGGAATTGTGAATTTAGCATTGGAGGGAAGTGTGTGGGGTAAAAATCGCAGAGGAAGACCAAGAGATGGATATAGTAAGCAGATTCAGACAGATGTGGGTTGCCGTTCTTATGTGGAGATGAAGAGGCTTGCTCAGGATAGGGTATTGTGGAGAGCTGCATCAAACCAGTCTCCGGACTGAAGACCACAACAACAACAAGTAGTTTGTAAGTTTAGGGACTGATGACCCCGTTGTTAAGTCCCATAAACTCTACAAACATTTGAACATTTTTTTAAAATGTGTGCCGGAACCGGGAGTCGAACCTGGGACCTTTGCCTTTCGCGAGCAAGCGCGCTACCACTTAGCTATTCCTACATTACTCGCGGTCCGTCCTCACAACTTCACTTCCGCCAGTTTGGAAAGTAGGAGTCGAGGTAGAGCGGGAAAAGCAAAGGTCACAGTTAGAGTCCCGGTTCCGGCACACACACAATTTCAATTTGCCAAGAAGTTTCATGTCAGCGCTCATTCCGCTGCAGAGTGAAACTTTCATTCTGGATCGCTGTATGAATACGCCGTTGCAGTGTCTCCATATCTGTAACTGGCTCTGCATACTAGATGCTTTTGAGATGGCCCCATAAGCAGAATTCGCATGTTATTTCATGGGGTGAATGAGGACTCCACGCAATTGGACCTCCCCGTCCGATCCATCGACCAGAAGACGGCACGATGGAGATGGGTTCGGACATTAACGGCCATGTGCACTGGAGCATCATCATGTAGCAGCCACTTAACACTTAGAATCATCAGTGGCACAGTATGAAGAAATGTACCATCCTCTAGGAGGAATCAATGCATACTGCGCGTATTTGACCGCCATCTCTGTAAACAAAAAAAGCAGGATGACTGAATGAAAGGTCTTTAGCGTGGAAATCATGCATTTCCGGTTAGTATGTATAGCGGGGCTTCTTTGTTCTGTATCCTCTTGTCGATCAATCTCTAAATTTCGTACACGGCGGACAAAAATCATCCTGTGTACAAAGCAATTGATAGTGACTTGAAGACAGCAGAATTCTGAATCTTTCGGTTCGTTTAGTAGCAAATTACGATATTTGTTATTACATTTATTATTTTGTTTTTCAACGTTGTATTTGTTGTTTTTATTTACTGTAAATATTATTTATTTATTTATTTAGCGTATGGTATCCACAGAGTACTATTTGAGAACACACTACTTAACAAACAAACAGCGATGGACATGGTCATCTAATCAGCAAATTACAGACATAGAGTTAATTAATTACAATCAGAAAATTAAAAACAAAATGTTAATTAACTGATTGCAAACAACACTTTGCGAAATATTAGAGAGACAGAGACAGCCAGAGCAACTATTAAAATTCCACATCTGAGCAGGTCAACCACTGAATACCAAGTGGCGTGGCATTCACGGTATCCATCCATTCTCCTTGAAACCTCCTCGCGGGACATTCAAAGATCAAAGATCAAGTGAGGGATTGTTTGACCTGCTACAACGAAGTCGCATCCTTCCATCGGTATGGAAGGATCAAAATTAGTGATAAGGTGGTGGTGGTTATCCAGCGACCAATATTGCCTCCATTCCTCTGCTGTATCGTACTTTTTGGGAATTTAAGGCTCTCGTCTTCCCAATATAAGTTTTCTGGATAGATGGTCCAATATTTTTCGGGTATATCTTCTGAAACAGAGGAATCATTAATTTTCTTTTATTCTCTGATAGCTGCCTTTTGTCGTCTGAAGGAGGAAGGAGCTATATTGCAAATGGCGTGAAGCCAGTGAAGTGGAGATGATGTCATAGTTCTTGAGACAATCCTCATTACATTAAACTGGACATCAATTTTCTTCGTGTGTATGCTCTTGTACCAGAATGGGGCGCAGTATTCTTTCACCGAGTAAACAAGAGATTGTGCTGCGGTGCTTGAGCTTCCGGCCAGCTTTCTTAATATGTTATTAAGATTTTTTTAAACTTTTGACTTGTTATTTCTAGGTGATTTTTATAGGTTAACTAGCTGTAAACCTGGCGTTGCCTGGGTGTTTATTTATCCTACACTCCCGTAGTCTACATCCCCTTTCCCCCTCTCTCTGTATCCACCTCTTTCTCTCCCATCTCTCTGTTCGTTTCCACCTTTCCCTCTCTCGGCAAAGTTTTCTGCAAGGTAACGCCTGTCATGTACCATAGAAACATTTATGTACCCAGTGATCTTCCTCTTGGTTTAAATGTCATGTCTGCAAAAATTCATAAAGATTGGAGCAAAACTTACATTTTGAAAAATTCCGTAAGTACCCTACACCAACGAAATTTTATACAGACAGTGACATTCCCCTTGTTTTTTAAAGGTAGTGTGCAGAATTTCATCAATATCAAAACAAAACTATAGAATTCTATGCAACAGAAACGCAGGGTCACATTGTAAAACGCTCTTTATTGTTCTCAAATATTCCAGTTTTATTTCATACAACCCCTGTTATGAGAATAACGAAAACAATAAAAAAAAGGGGATCTGTGAAATCGATCAAGCAGATCTCAAGTTATGGTGCGACCAAGGTATTTAGGGATCTATTTTTATGTTCCAAAGTACAAGATCAGAGTAAAACTGTAGATTTCGTGTGACTGTAGAAGAAGTATGCTCCGCCATGCACCTTTCACAAAATACTTTCTTGGCTGTGGTTTTCTACCTATAAACTGCATTCCTGCCAAATTCAGCTTCGTAGGTTAATTAAGTTTTCGAGATTTCGTGTTTAGTCAGTGAGTGTCCTTTCCTTTTTAATATAGACAGAGATTAAGAAAACAGACTGCTTAATTTTGGATGCAAGAGAATTAAGGGAGAGTTACAGACAAAAATAAATAGTAACACGCAAATCTGTAATGCTAACTTTATTTGATACAAGGTCATGCCTGATGCTACAGTTTTACGGCATCTACAGCGAAACTCTTGGGAGCGGTAGACTACTTTTCGTTCTTTTTTTTTCCGAGGGTGAAGGTCAAATTAAAACACGCTTCATAAACGGTCCGAAATTACATGCAAACTTTGTTATAGTTCCCTAACTACTCCCATTTTCCAATAATTGACACATGAATCTGGGTATTCTCACGCGGTGGCCTCTCATTATTTATGACGTCATATCTCCTGAGCTATGTGTCGTGCTCTTTTCTTTTTGGGTCAGAACCTTCGTACGGTGAACAGTTCACCAACGTTTCATTGCAATCGAATGAATGGTTTATGAACACATAGAGGACATACAGACAAACATTCATTTATATATATATATATATATATATATATATATATATATATATATATATATATTACCGGTCGAGAGGGATTCCTAGATATTTTCGATGGCTGTTGTGCGTCAGTCGCTTGTTGCAGAATGTTACTTGTAACTATCACGGGCGGGAAACGCTACAGAGGAAACTGTAATTGAGCGGTCTAGTGGGTGCCACATTACATGAAATATTGAGCTTTGTCCATTTTGCCGCGCGGGAGTAGCCGAGCGTACAGAAGCACCACGTTACGGATCACGCGGCCTTCCACGTCGGGGGTTCGAATTTCCCCTCGCGCATGGATGTGTGTGTTGTCCTTAGGTTAATTTAACTTAGTTTAAGTATTTTGTAAGTCTAGGGACTTACGACCAAAGTAGTTTGGTCCCATAAGAGTTAGAAACATTTGAACTTTTTTGTGTCCATTTTCATTATTCTCGTGCCATCTTGCGGCTATCCTGTTAACTAGAATCACGTGGCATGGCTCAAGCTCTTTCTGGAGCAGTTGTTACAAGTTCTTGAATGCGCCCTTGCGATCATTTTGAGTGAGAGGAGGAGCTATGCCACTTACCGATGTTGTCCGAGTTTTCAGTTGCAGACGTAACAACATAGAAGTGTTACAGATTGTTTTACCTGTTAGGGAAAAACATATTGTTCAAAAAACGTACTTTTGCTCCTACATCCATCTTTTTTTTAACTATTAAACATAATTTGCATTATGTCTGCAGGGTCTCAGTGCTTTACTTTACTTTTTAGTAGTGTTTTTAACAGCGCACAGTTTCCTTTTTTTTTTTTTTTTTTCCAGTGTCAAGTGGCGAGCGTGATTTTAAGACTTCAGCAACCGCCGCATAGGCAGAACAATGTGTTGCCTTGCTTTTTATTGACTCTGTTGTCTTCACCATTGACTAAGTCATGTTTTATTGTCTCTCTGTTGTCGTCACCATTGACTGTGCAAGATCTGTGTTTTTTTAGCCACCGTGGCAGGTTTTAATTCGGATTATGTGTGTTTTAAAGCCTTCATTTCATTGTTTTTAATTTGCCAATTTTCTCTTCTTTTTTGTTGTCAAATAAACTATCATTACTGTCAAACACATGTGTACACTGGGCTGAAGAGCAGGGTACGAGATTGCTACCAGCCTGCCCCACGGGGCATTAAAATACAATAAACAGAAAATTGCATTATGTCTCTATCTTGTAATAATGTCATTCTTCTGTGTATGTAAGTTGTTCTCCTACTCGTTGGTTGGAAGCCCTGTTGTATGATAGTATGTGAAACATGGAACCTTGTATTTCAGAGAATGTTGAAAGAGGTGGTAAAAACGCAATCGTAATCTAGACAAATGGAAGAGAGCAGAAGCAAATTGGAAAAGAAAAAGTGGATCCGAATACGCGAGTGATAAAACTGGCAAGAAAGTAGCAGAAAAACAGCAAGGACTTGGATGTGACTGCAAATATAAATCAGACAGGTCTAATCTCAAGTGGTGCGACTATTCAGTGTTAGATGAAGAATCTAAAACATTATTTTTTTGAGTTTCAATAGTTGCGGTACTACAATATTCAGAACACGTATCTCAATGGTCCTACTAAACATAAAGATTGTAGTCGGAGCTGTGCCAACGTAACGTGACGTTGGCTACTTGTAGACTTCCCTACGTGTTAGTGTGCATGAGTAGCTAACCAGCGGGGATGTCGGGCAGCGATGGTTGCCGATCCCGCAGGTGTCAATACTCAGACTATTTATAATTCGGGCATGAAACCATCTATTGCTACTATTTATTTGTCACCTGCCATACGTTTTCTCCCTTCGCCATTAATATTCTGTCGGAATTTGACATCATTCTGACGGGTGGTATTTTCGCAGCGTTTTGAAATAAGTGGGAACTATAGTTAATTAAAGCCTACAAAGTCATAATCAGTGCTGTTGACATTAAAATTGATATTTTTCCGTTTGCATAATTTGCATGGCAATAAGTTAAGACAAAAAAGTATATCCTTTATTGTATAAATAATGCATTAATACAGCGCTTAAGAAAACTCCATTTATCTCCATTTCTCCGCAGAGTGGCATATCTCCCCCTCAATTGTATTTTTGTTGTGTTTAGCCTATATCAATGTCCTAGAGGATTGGCAACTATCGCTGTCCCTCATCCCCAGTGGTTAGCTACTCATGCACACTAACACGTAGGGACGTCTACAAGTAGCTAACGTTACGTTTTGTAGCATAGCCCTAAGTGCAATCTTTGTAAGACCATTGACATATGTGTTCTGAATATTGTAGTCTCGCAGCTAGTAAAACTCAAAAAATAATTTGCTAGATTGTTCATCAACTCTAAATAGTTGCACCACTTGAGTTTAGACTTGTCTGGTTTATTTTTGCAATCACATCCAGGTTCTTGTTGTTTTTCTGCTACTTTCTTGCGAGTTTTATCACTCACATATTCAGATCCACTGTTTCTTTTCCTCTTTGCATCTGCTCTCTTCCATTTGTCTCGATTACGATTGCGCTTTTACCACCTCTTTCAACATTCTCTGATATACAAGGATCCATGTTTCACATACTATCATACAACAGGGCTACCAACCAACGAGTTGACAACAACTTACATACACAGAAGAATGACATAACACGTTTATTACTAGATAGAGACATAATGCAATTTTCTGTTTATTGTATTTTAATGCCCCGTGGGGCAGGCTGGTAGCAATCTCGTATCCTGCTCTTCAGCCCAGTGTACATATGAGTTTGACGGTAATGATAGTTTATTTAACAATAAAAAAGAAGAGGAAACTGGCGAATTAAAAACAATGAAATGAAGGCTTTAAAACACACATAACCAGAATTACAGTAGAATAAAGTTGTTAACGAGATCAAAGACGGCATCGATCACTTCGTTTAACAGGCAGCAACCTCGCCTACAGAGACGCTTTCACGTCTACCTGCGATACTGTTCACGGAGACGTAGTAAAAGCGAAGAGTTCCCGCAGACCGTGGGATCATAGACCCGTTTGCGTTTTCTCCACTGGCCGCCAAGGCGGCTGCACTCGTATGTGTACCGGAAGGCCCCGGGCAGCCGGTCTGCGCAGTCCACTGTGCACAGTGCTCTCTGCGGCGCGGAGTGCTTTAGTAGGTCACTGGCGCCAGTCTGTTAGCGCCAGCTGATGCGGCGCAAGCTTTCACCAGGCGGGAACCAGGGCTCTGTCCACAAAACCGCACGTTCGGACAACGCAGAACACGAATTCCCGACCAGGAGGCGTGTTCCGTTACCTGCACGCCGTGACCGGCACCTCCTCTCGGTTTCTAAACGCGGGCGGAGCGCGGATCACCGCCGTCTGGCGGCCATGTTGCCCAACACATCCTCCGCTATAAACACAGGTTGCTGAGCTCACCTCCGCGGCTATAGTCGAGCCGCCGAAAGAACGACTCTGACAGCTAGCGGCTACGTTGCCAATACTGCTATGCGGCTGTTTGTTGTTACGCCGTGTCGGTCGCCGGCATACGAATATCACGTCCGAAAATTTTGGGACCGTTGCTATGTACTAATAAAGCGTGAACGAACGAGAACAATCACGAAGAATTTTCAGTTAAAAAGAAAAGGTTTAGAAATATATGTCGCGTTAAAACTTCATATGTTGCAGTATTCCATTAAATATAATGCATCATTTAGTCTTTAGCCAAAGTTCGCTAGCTGAAGAATTTTGTTTATATATTTCATCCTCTATAACTATTTTCCACAAACTCGCTGTTATTACTCGGACACTGTATTGTGGCAGTCTGCCGAGAGGGTAAACAAATAAGGATTACCATTTTACAAGTAGTAAAACCGCCTCTTCCAGTGAAATGATTTGTCTTTTTACATAAAAAGAGTTTTTTGTCTCATTCGTTTATGGTCGCTGTGACTGCCATAGTATAATGTCTGAGTAATATTATCGGATCAGTTTCGACAGCTAGTCTATTGGACACAGAAGTAGAAATAAAATAACGTAATTTTTCAGTACCGGTAAATGATCTTTGGTTGAAACAAACTATACATTAAAAATCAGTCGCGGCCAGCATCATGTGCAATGCACCGCTGCTACTGCTACTACCGTCCCCTAATCTTATTATTAATTCTTCTACCCGTTCTTCTAGTGTACCTTCTCGTTCCCATGCCACTTCTAAGATGTGCCACGTTTGTGTGACAACAATGTTCCATTTTGTGGGAGTAATACTTTCCAATGCTTCACTAACTAAGAATTCTACTATAGTTAAAGAAAAACGTTTATTATTTCTGCAACTTACGATTTCACCTGAGCCTACACCAGTTCTATTGCTTTGAAATGGCAATGATATGGTGGAAGGCGAACCCTCTATGACCACTTTCTTCAGCAATTGTATCAATTTCATAAAGGATTTTTCGGCTTTTGTTTTTGTAACAAAAAAAAAATAAAAAATAAAAACTAAACGAAACAAACGATGAATACGCGACAGATGCTTTGCAGCGACTGAAGCACGCCACCCTGTGCGACCTTGAGTGGCAACGCGGCACCGTTACCCCGGCAACGTTTACGAATTCCAGAGCTCAGGTTGGTGGTTGAGTGTCTCCCCCACCCTCTGCGGCCCACGTGCGCTAACTGTCAGGGTCGTTCTTTCGGCGGCCCGACTATAGCCTGTGTTCACTGCGACGCAACGTCCACCTGCCGCAGGATGTGGTGGTGGTGGTGGACATGAGGGACCAAACAACAAGGTCATCAGTCCCTTCAACCTCAAATTGTATACGCCACGGAACCCTACGAAAAATAGGGGAAAGACAAAAGACCATTACACTAGGAATTAAATTCGTCTCACCAACAAGACTAAGACCAACTCAGGGCAGCAAATGCTACAGTCTGCCGCAGGATATACTCTCACAAACGCACGACAGCGGTCTTTACGTTGTAGCAGTGCATTGCAGTTTAAAGATAAACTATCTCGATTTAGATTTGTGGCTGATTCCGCCTTATGCAAGACACTTTTTTTTAAATACCCAAATTAGTTTCGGCACTTAATGTGCCATCTTTGTGTTGTTTATTTTCTATAATAACATGTTACATATTTTGGTTATACAATCGTTTGGACAAGATGTTTGATTTGACAATTTTGTTGGATTTTAGGCCTAATTTATTCAAAGTACATAGATTGTGTCATTCGCAGGATTTGCATGTGCATTAATTGTGGAATGACTAGTTTCCACAGCCTGTCATCTGCCAACAACAAGACGTTTTTATTTACGAAAAGTTCAAATGTTTAAATGTTTGTAAATCTATAGGACCAAACGGCGTGGTCATCAGTCCGTAGCTTACAAACTACTTAAACTAAGGTAAACTAACCTAAGGACAATACGCACACACACACACACACACACACACACACACACACACACAAACACACACACACACACACACACACCCATGCCCCAGGGAGGACTCAAACCTCCACGGCGAGTAACCGCGCGCTCCGCAGCGAGACGCTTTAGACCGCTCGGCTACTCCACTGCGGCATACGAAAAGTAACTGATTTATTGTAGACCTACATTAGCGAAGAAATTATATTGAAAATATCTGGAATTATTTCTTGCTAGTTTTTCCCGGTCACTCCTGGCTTGTCATAGAAAAAGGACTCCAAAGAGAGGCTCTTCCATTGCAATTTAGTCGACCTTATCTCCGCAAGAATACGAAAGTAACTCCGGCGTCCAACTTTTGGTTGTGGGGACTACACACGCGATGTCCCGAAAAACAAAATTTTGGGACTGAGAAAATTCCCGGGAGGAAATTAATATTGTCCCAAGTCCCTCGGAACCGATCAAGATTACTATAAAAAGAAATACCAATATTGCAATTTTTACTTTTTTAGGCAAGACGACCAGTTTCGACTATTATTTTGAAAATGTGCTGGTGGGTAGTCACTTATAAGATATTGTGCTGTCAGTACAACAATGTGCACTATGGTGGTTCTTCGTATATGTCTGTTTTACTGTTCTATGCGTGACACCAGCACAATATTTTCAATATTTTATATTTGACTATCCACCAACTCATTTTGAAAATAATATGTGAAGCGCTTTAATAAGCAGTTAAATGTCAATTGTGGCAGAGACCTGAAGATGACACCCTTGAGTGCCGAAACCGGTCGTCTTGCAAATAATTAAAAAAATAAATAAATAAAATAAAAGATCTTGGCATTTCTCTTCGTATTAACATAATAAGATCGCTATCTACGCCGAGTAAATTAACCGATCAAGGTTTTCGGGATGTTTCCCTCAGTTGAAGGCATATGCCATAATTGGTAAGCGTCTCCCACTTATTTTCAGTTGGAGTCCCCATTTACCCCACAATCGACTTGCTTCATAATTGTCTGAAAAGAACAGAGGCATCTATGGTCGAGATCTCAAACACCCCGCTTCACTACTTAGCGTTGAGAATGAAAAGAATTTAATAAATGTTATAATTCATCTTGACTATAAATTGGATACATATGTTACCATCTCACTGGATATCAAGCAAAAACTATTTCCTCTTTTCTTCACTAAAAAAAAAATTTTTTTCACTTGCGTTTTCACTCAAACAATATTTTCACTTCATTTTTCACTTAAAATCATTTTCTCATAAATTTTAACTAAAGGAATATTTTCACTTAACTTTTCACTTGCAAAATTTTCTTAAACACTGTTTAAAAAATTCCCTTTATTCTCTTCTAGATAGTTCCTGTTACCACTCAAAGAATTGTTTGTTTCTGCAAAAACTTCTGCTTTTGCCTGGAAAAAGCTCATAGCAACCTTAGCATGGAACTTTTAAATTAACTCAATATTGGGCAAGATTCAATTACAACTTGTTCCTAGGAGATATTACATGGTTTGAAACATACTCACATAACGTGCTGAGCTATCGACACAAGGAAATGTATGAAGCTTTATTTTGTCTATATATGAAGCTTGACATATGGAAAACTATATTACACCACACAACCACTTACTTAGCTACAGTTTACCATAAAAATAAATAAATAAATAAAAACAGTAAAATCGGTTTAGAAATTATGCTACAACACTTCGAAAACCCATCCTCAGTTTTAGACTCCTCTATGAATTATTTAATTAACTTCTATTTTCAGCTTGTGTGAAATTAACTTCAAGACAAAGGCGGACCTAGTTTGTAAGTGAGATGCAGATACAGAGACGGAGCAAGCAGGAAAAGTCGAGGTTTGATAGTGCCAGACTGCGCCAGCTGTTGTTATCTTTATCTCATTTTCGGTAATGAGGAAACCGCTGTCCCAGGCCTCAGGGTTGCTGGTTTGTAATGGATCGAGACTCATTAAAATCACTTAAAAGTTCGCAGTAATTATCTCGTGCTTCAGATCGTAAATCAAATTTCTATTGACATACATAATGATGTACGTCCAAGTGTTGTCACATTAAAAGTAGCTGACAGTTTCGTGGTCGTTTTTTGAGCGATCACAACATTATTTCGCCTGCTCAAGTTTGTTTCATAAATAGGATAAGAATGAATGGAAATACATGCACTAATTTTAAGATCATTATTTCTAGTCCAGATTTAGTTATTCTTTTAAAATATGTGAATGCGGTTTAGGCTTTCAAACACTTTCCAAGAGGATCAATGTTCCACGTTTTGCTAGGAAATATCTCATTTCTACCATTCTTCAGGTAATTATTTTACAGCTCAACATGATAATACAACCATGAGTTTGCATCTTGGTTTCCTTTACTGTCGGTCTGAAGCACCGTAATCACAAAATATGGTATAGTTGTTTGTTAAATCTACATCAAAATTTCTTTTGCAACGAATACCCGCTACTTCCTGGGTTTATGGACAAAAAATGAAACCGGTAACTTATGTTGTTTAGGCACTTTTCTTTTAGCTCTATTTCATAGTGTGGCTCATACTTTCCGATGGGCACTGGAATCTCCATTTTTATAACTGTCACTTACCCCAATCCTGGGCGAGTACTCAGAATGTCAGCCTCATTATTATGTTTTGAAAACCACCTGTACAATGTATAATTAGAATATGCGCTTCCTACAAACGTTATCGTTATATCTACATTTCACATAATTTCTTTGAAATTTAAAAAACAGCCGCCCAATATTTTTAGCGGGTACAGCGTCTCATTTTCTTTTATTGACAACTATCTATTGTTCATGAAATTGCCTCGAATCTGATGTCATCGTCTAACAAAGAAGTTATGTGGTACAAAATTGTTGACGAAACCCATAGGTGCTCTAACCTCTAGAGGGTCTAGACAGTGTGGCATTTCTTCTTAACCAACAGGTTTTCCATTCCATTTTCTTTCATATGCAGTATAATCTGAACCATATCGTTGTGAAACAGTAAAGGTTATCTTTGTAAATCTTTAATTGTATAACATTATCAAACCAGCCATCAAGAAATTTACGTCTCCTTTTGTATCTTTTCTTGGCAAGTGCAAATTATTTTTAGGTTTCTCGTTTACAAGAAAATACTGACACTCGTAACTTTCTGTGTTGTCCATTTTTATTAGAAAGGAAAATTTTTCGTTATTACACCATTTCTAAAAACACAGTTGTAGTAGCATCACCAAAATCTATCAGATATTCGCTTTCATCCGTTATTGTGGCCTGAAGATTTTGAATTTTATAATGAACTGGGAAAAATAGTGGACAACCTGGTTGGTATATAATTGGACCAAACTACAAACGACCAGATAATTGTTACAATTTTGATTTAAATGAAGTGCTAATGTTTGTTTGCCGATGAAGACTCTTTTACAAACGTAGCATATACTAAATTAAAATGGATTTTAATTTTTTCGAACGTATTTATTTTTCGTAGTTCTGCTGCAACAACAATTATTGATGGTTACGCAATTTGATTTTTAAAGCCCAGCAAGAAACCTATACTGTTGTCTATATGCAGCTTATGGTCTAAGCTTTTGATTTCGACTTTGTGGATGCTATTTGGTTCCATCCTTGGATTATTAGCATCGAAATAATTTTGATTCTGACCATACGTCTCTAAATTATCAAGACTATTACCGATTGGGAGTAGGCAATATGTTAACAACACAACTTTCTCAAAGTGCAGTCTGATGATATTGCTTGTAACATTAGGAGTTAAAAATGTCGTCAACTGACCCCAGTGTTGTAAATGCATTTCGTACAGGCACATTGAGCCTTTTTTCTATGGTTGAACACTTATAAATGTTCAAATGTTTGTTAAGCTTATGGGACTTAACTACGGGGTCATCAGTTCCTAAACTTACAAACTACTTATGAACTACCTCATACTAAGGACGGCACAAATATCCATGCCCGAGAGGGGGATTAGAACCCCGACCGTAGTGGCCGTGCAGGCCGTGACTGCAGTGCCTCAGTCCCCGCGGCCACCGCAGCCGGCAAACACTCACAACTGAGTTCAAAATTTCTGTTAATTTAAATAGAAATCGTTAAAGATAAAACGTATCGGAAGCCAGAGAACAGAATTCATTAAAAGAAAGCGAAAACAGAGACACTGAAAGCTAGTAGCGAGTTCCATTCGCTGCGATATAATGGTCCCAAGTAGTTGTGGTAAAACAACGTTAATGATTGACACTAATCTGCTGTGTCCTGGCTGGTTGAACTTGAACAGTATATAAATAACCCTTATATCGCACTACAAAAGCTTAGCACAATACAAGTATCAACATCATGTAGATTAATGTCAGAGAATTGAAATGAACATGGTAAACAAATAGCTACTTATATCATCAACACTGATGAAATTATTCCGTTAGATGAATGTGAAGACAATTCCTTGATTGTATTTAACGTACTTAACTCAGCAAATCAAAACAGAGAATGTTTTACGAGAGGGAAGCAAGAGAACAAAAAAACTTTTAGTTATCCAAGCAGTTGGTAAGAGACAACCTTAATTTTTGAACATATTTTGACAATTTAAAGCACATCTTGCATCTTGAATAATTTGTGGATGAATTATGAAATAGAATGCGTTTAGAGAGCTTCGTAGTATGAATAAAACTTTCACTCTGCAGTGGAGTGTGTACTGACATGAAACTTCCTGGCAAATTAAAATTGTGTGCCTCAACTGGGATTCGAACCTGGAACCTTCGCCTTTCACGGGCAAGCGGCACTTTACACGGTCCGGGATAGCTCAGATAGTAGAGAGCATGTCTGTGAAAGACAAAGGTCCCAGGTACGAATCCCGGTTACAGCAAACAATTTTAATCTGCCAGGAACTTTCAGCTTGTAACGCGAAAATTGGTGCTTGCTGTGGTGTAATTTTGCATAAACTTCCAATTGATTTTTATTGAGCACTAGCTATCTAACAGTATACTCGTGGCTCTTGCGTGGAAGAACCTAACAAGTCGCGTAGAAGTCAGCAAGGTGCTTCTTGTTGAATTAATATATTACTTAAGCTCAGATTATATCTCCTGTAAGTAAAACACATATCTATGTTACTAGTAAGGTCGAACTGGGTACAAATTTGGCGTCACTAGCTACTGAAAGTAAACACGATTTTAATCTATTTAATTTATTTAAGCAAAGAATTCGTATCGATTGAACTAAAATATCACAAGAATTCAGGTTTGTTACGATATAAGCTGTTAACTGGAGGAACACAATTACAACGAAAAATCATGAAACTTTATCCCGAATTTTTAAATGAATTTTAAAAAGAAAGAAATCTCCACTTGGCAAAATGGCTGAAACACCGTGCCTAACTTGAGTTTTAATTGACGAAGCTACAGATACGTTCGAGGCTGTTGCACTAAACGTGTGGTGTTTTTGTTGTCTAAGCATGAGCACTGCACACAGTACCGTTCGTTGAGGTGGCTGCAAATTGGTGCGCCGTCGCTGAAAAATCAACCTAACTTGCCTGACTCGATCAACTTCTGTCGATCGAAATACTTTCTATGTCTCAATGATGTTGAGAACACCTAACACATCCTAGTCTCGCTACCAGCGCGGAAAGCTGATTGCATGAAGCAACCCGCTGGGATGCCACTATAATTCGCCCACAGGCGTTAACTGTTGCACTCTGTCCTTATTCGCGTCAGACAAGAAGTGCCAGACCAACACAGTGAATATCGCACAACCTGATTACTCTCAAACAGATCTGCTTTCCACAGAGCTACTCTTTTCAGTAAAATACTGAATATGAGTCTTCTCTCTGACTAACTGTGCCCACACTCGAAGATGCGCAAATCGCGCCCACAGAGTGTTCGCTCTCCGTCAGCATGGCGTGTCGTCCATGAGGCTAGAGTGCCCCTGATATGCCCCATCTGCACGCTATATACCTCCCAATATTTCTCCCTCTCTCTTCGCCATGTCACGTCTCCACGTCAGCATCCCTCAGCCAATCCGAGCCGCGCTATTGTTCGGTTTTAGGCACGCCCTGGAACTGGCCAATTACGGACTGTGTGCGTTTCTGTACTGTAGAAGGTCTTTAATGTTTCTGACAGCGATTTTACTGTACAGATTAAGCACTGCTGTAATTTTGCACGTCTTTTGTCGGTTCTATTTACGTAAATTAACTTGTTGTACGCCGTTCGTTGCCGATAACATTAGAACTTCTCGGCAATGTCTAATACACAGTGTTGTTTTGAAGTGATTTACTGAATGTAATTATCAATGAGTATTACATAATCTAAGGACAATCAAGAGAAATGACTCGTTGTTCCGCTGTTGGCTGTAAAAACTGAAAATTTCTAATTGATGCTTGTGTTCGCAAGGAATGAGGAAAGACGGAAACAGTGCGCGATGAAAGTTACCCGAGTAAGCGGAGGCGACTTACGAAAACCAACTAATTATTCCTATCTGTGTGGAGTAAATATTTTCTGCTGCTCTTGTGGTGTCGCACAAGTACAAAGTGCGCGCCACCTACTTTCGCCGCGCGTCGCCATGCACGCACGGCGCGGCGTTCTCACGACGACAGCCACGAGCGCCCTCTGCTGCAACCCCGCTCGTGGCCACCACGGAAAGACACCGGTCACTTCGGACGGAGATAGCAACCAGTTAGGACCTTTGTAATCAGATAGGCACCATTGAAGACTTTGCTATCGTACAGGCACTAGGCAGGCCTCTAACAACTATGTATCAACATTCTGCAGTACTATGTAAAAGTTAAGTATTGTTACATTCTGTGCAATATATATCTCTTTCTAATTTACTCGAGTGTTTATAGTTTCTGGCTGCTCCCCTCCGTACCTGCACCAGCGTGTCGGTCTCATTCCACTCGGCCACCGACACCTACGACGAGGCTGGGACACAAAAGCGGCGACGAAGTTGGGACACAAAAGTGGCGACGAGGAGTGTTAGAACCTTGGACCAGCCCGCTTACAGCAGCCAGACAGCAGCAGTCGGAGCACACAGAAATTGCTCCCGCCCACCCACCCTTATTATAAGAATTTTGGGGGAACATATTCAGTTGCGTGTTTTGTGGACTTTTTTGTTGCAGAGTGTCCTCTTTCATATTGCATTTGTGTTTTGTTATAAGTTACTTGTATACGCGGCGCCTAATCGGTCAGCATGGCCACTACCCCGAACCCAAACTTAATGGAAATTATTCAGTTACAGACGGCGCAAATAACACAACTTCTCCAGGCGGTGGCGCAGTTGACAAATCAACAACAGCCGTCGCATCAGCAGCCCACACCTGCCGCCGCACCGCTTCCGACGTTCCGCCAGTACAACGAACGTGAGGAAGAATGGAGCGACTACTTCGCACAGTTTCAAGAACTCGTCGCGGCTCATCAAATTACAGGTCAGAAAGTGAAGCATCTGCTATTATCTGTGGTGGGCACCAACACCTTCGTGTTACTGAAAAAACTTTTCCCCGACGTATCACCTCGTGATGTAGACTTTGAACAAATAGTAGGGGCACTAAATGCTCATTATGAGAGAAAAGTTCTCGTAGCTGCTGCACGGTACCGATTTTTCAGACTTAAAAAATTACCGCAGCAGTCACACCAAGAGTGGATTACGGAATTGAAGGGCTTAACCCGCAAATGTAAATTTACTTGCTCTTGTGGACTTTCGTATAGTGACGTGACGTTAAGAGATGCGATTACGCAGAACATTCAGGACCCCAGAATTAGGGCACCTATTTTAAAACAGTCTGATCCCTCATTAGACAGTGTACTGCAGCTTATTGAAGCGCATGATACCTTTGACTTAGCAGATGTAGAAATGCAAAGCCACAGTGTTAATTCAGTGCGCCGCAACGGACGCTTTCGTAGTCACAGTTCACGGTATAGCCCTAGTGATTCTTATTTTTCTACAGGCCGTGCTGAACATACAGTGAACAGTAGCCAGAGTAAAAGTGCGACACTAAGGTCGCCCCGTCGTGTTAGAAACAGTAATTTGAATAACGGGCGCCAACGCTCATTTCAGAAAAACGTACGTAAATCTTGCCCCCAGTGTGTGTCTCACCACAAGCATGCTCATTGCCCTAGTCGCAACGCAACCTGTGATCAATGTGGCTAATCAGGACATGTACAGTCTGTGTGTATGCAAATTAAAAACTCAAAGAACGGTACCGTTAGAAACAGTGCTTCGCAGAGTGCGAGAACAGTTCATTCTGTAAATGTTATACGGGCTGTGGAATTGAACAGTGCTTTCCTTGGATCTCTATTTCAAGAAAGTAGTTCTGCGCCTATGGCAAAACTAAATAGTGCACCACGTAGCAAGCGCCAACGAGCGCGTAAAACAGTGCAACGGAAACGGGTTCGGGACAAGCAAAATGACTATGAATAGTGCATTCCTGTAGTGAAAATAGTGCCTTCAGCAACTGCTCCTTGTAATAGTGCCCAGTACTGTGTAGCTAGTGACAGTAGACAGCAAGTAGCTACTCAAAAGTGTAGTGCAGTAGTTAGTGAATCTGCAGTAGCCTCGCATTGCGCGGACGCCGATCCGGCGGTAGTGCCATCTAGTGACAGTGTTGTTAATCCGCTGCGTGCCGAGTCTGCGCCGCTTACTTCACTACGCGGCCCGCGCAAGTGCAGCAAACAAACCGTAGCAGACGTTGCTTACATTCGCGCACCTGTCGTGCGCCAGAAGCACAAACTTTTTGTAAATCTCTCCATAGAAAATAAGACTGTGCAATTTCAGCTTGATACTGGTTCCGCTGTTACATTAATAAATAAAGATACTTATGAACTTCTGGGTTCGCCAAAATTGTCGCCGTCACAGCAAGTGTTAACAGCTTATACAGGTCAAAATATACCCGTGCTAGAAACGTGTAGCCTGCCCGCCTCTTTTCAAGGTGTAACAAAAACAGTTGCTTTTGTTGTTCTTCAGGCCAAATCTACACAGAACATTTTTGGACTAGATGCTTTTGACTTGTTTGGTTTATCGATTCAAAGAGATGTGCTTCAAATTTCGTCAATAGTGCCTCAGGATAAAATCAATGCATTGTGTGACAAATATAGTGACTTGTTTTCGCCGGAACTAGGTTGTGCAAAAGACTTCGTGGCACATGTAACTTTAAAAGACTCTGCAGTTCCAAAATTTCGTAAAGCTAGACCAGTGCCTATCGCATTGCGTGATACAGTTGCCGAAGAACTTAAACGTTGGCAAGATAGTGGGGTGATTTCTCCTGTTTCTGCGAGTCAGTGGGCCTCGCCTATAATAATTATACCCAAGCCGTCAGGAAAACTTCGTCTTTGTGCGGACTTTAAATCAACAGTGAACAGTCAAACAATTGTGGACACTTATCCCCTGCCCAGACTTGAGGAACTGATGGACAAATTAGGACAGTCTCGCTTCTTTTCTAAGATTGATTTAGCAGAGGCATACTTACAGATTCCACTTGATGACGAGTCATAAAAGTTTTTCGTCATTAATACTCACATGGGCCTTTTTCAATTTCAACGCCTACCCTTTGGCAGTTCTTCCGCCCCCGCTATTTTTCAGCGGTTTTTGGAACAGCTGACAGTTTCTGTACCGTGTTGTTCGAACTATTTAGATGACATTGTGGTATCCGGACGTACAGTTGAAGAACATTTAGCAAACCTGGAGTGCCTTTTCAAAGAGTTGACTGCAGCAGGTCTACGTTGTAATAAAGCAAAGTGTCCGTTTTTCAAACTGAAATAGAGTACCTAGGCCATGTGATTAATGCCCAAGGAATTCATCCCTAACAGTCACATCGCATTGGATCTTACGATCGACCTATTGCCTTTGCGTCCAAGCTACTGACGCCAACGCAACAGAATTAGTCAGATAGAAAAGGAGGCCTTAGCAATCATTTACGGCGTCACAAAGATTCATCATTATCTCTATGGCAGAAAATTCTATTTGTTGACAGACCACAAGCCTCTCACGTCGTTATTCTCACCCACAAAGCCGATTCCGCCACGAACGGCACAAAAGCTTCAGAGATGGTCCTTAATACTGTCAAATTATCAGTATGAGATTTTGTACCGACCTACCACTAAACACGCCAACGCGGACATACTTTCTCGACTTCCGGTTGGCCAGGATGTATCATTTGATTATTCAGCAATTGCATGTTGTCAGATAGACTCCAGAGATGCTTCCGCTGTCGCAGACTTTCCTTTGAACTCTCGTCGGGTTGCACAGGAAACAGCTGCGGATGCAGACCTAAGTGTGGTAGCACGTTTTGTTCGCTCAGGGTGGCCTGCCAGAGCCAAAGACATTGATCGGCCTCTGGTTATTTTGCACAACGTCATGCATTGTCTTTAAGTCAGGGTGTTCTGTTGTTACATACGGACAACGACCAAACACGAGTGATTGTTCCTCGTTCCCTGCAACGTGAAGTGTTACGCCTCCTGCATCAAGGACATTGGGGTATTGTTAGGACAAAGCAACTGGCCAGACGTCATTGTACCTGGGTTGGTATGGACGCTCAGATAGAGGACATGACGTCACAGTGTACTGTTTGTGCGGAGCATCAGGCGGCTCCTCCGCAACGTTTCTCAGACTGGCCACGCCCCAAGGGACGATGGCAACGTTTACATATTGACTTTGCCGGACCTTTCGGGAATACGCGCTGGTTAATTGTTGTAGACGCTTTCAGCAAGTTTCCTTTTGTGATTGCCATGAACTCAACGACAGCTTCTAGTACAATCAGTGCCTTAACATCAGTGTTTTGCATCGAAGGCTTGCCTGAAACTATCGTCAGTGACAATGGACCTCAGTTTGTTAGTGCGGAATTTCAACAGTTTTGTCGTGTGAATGGCATTCAGCATATCACCACCGCACCTTTTCACCCTCAGTCCAATGGTGAAGCAGAACGTTTCGTTCGAACATTCAAGTCTCACATGGAGAAGATGAAAGGTCAGCACTCCAGGCAGCAAGCTCTTCAAATTTTCCTGTCTACGTATCGGTGCATGCCACGTGACGGCCCATCTCCTGCCGAGCTGCTACACGGCCGCCGTCACCGCACTCTCCTTCACCTGCTGCAGCCTCCCACGCACCGAGTCGGTTCGTATGGCGCTACGCGTTTTCAGGTTTCCACGCCGGTGCTGTACAGGGTGTTTGCTGGAAACAAGAAACTATGGATGCCGGGCATCATTCAGCGCGTGCTCGGTCGCAATATGTACGTTCTTCCACAGGGTCGGAGCTGCGGCGCCACGCAAACCAATTGCGTCTGCATAGGCCGCGCGATCCTGTCTCCGGTTTCTTGATTCCAGACCCAGTTCACCGCCAGGGAGCACCACCACATCGTTCGTCCCCGGACTACGAGATCGTCCCGATGGAGATCGACGCGACGCCGCCGCTGTCGCCGCCGCAGATGACAGCGTCACCGAGAGGGACTCCGGGACCGTGCGTGCCGCCGCCGCCTGGGCCACGCACCTCAGAAGAAGATGACCTGCTCTCTCTGGGCGAGGGGGTGCGCCCTTCCCCAGGTTTCGGTGGGTTCCCTGGAGGATCGCAAGGCGGATGCCGGGGCGCGGACGGCGTCTCGATCCCAGCCTCAGCTACGACGCCCGTCCCACCAGTAACGCCCCCGCCCAGGCCCTCCTCCCAGTGCCGTCGCCGTGGCCCTCAGCCCTACGCCACGACGGCGCGGCGGTTTGGGGGGGAGGGGTGTGGTGTCGCACAAGTACAAAGTGCGCGCCACCTACTTTCGCCGCGCGCCGCCATGCACACACGGCGCGGCGTTCTCACGACGACAGCCACGAGCGTCCTCTGCTGCAACCCCGCCCGTGGCCACCACGGAAAGACATCGGTCACTTCGGACGGAGATAGCAACCAGTTAGGACCTTCGTAATCAGATAGGCACCATTGAAGACTTTGCTATCGTACAGGCACTAGGCAGGCCTCTAACAACTATGTATCAACATTCTGCAGTACTATGTAAAAGTTAAGTATTGTTACATTCTGTGCAATATATATCTCTTTCTAATTTACTCGAGTGTTTATAGTTTCTGGCTGCTCCCCTCCGTACCTGCACCAGCGTGTCGGTCTCATTCCACTCGGCCACCTACACCTACGACGAGGCTGGGACACAAAAGCGGCGACGAAGTTGGGACACAAAAGCTCTCTCCCGCCCTCCCCCCACCCCCGCCACCAAATGCAAGACGGGCGTTGATGAAAATTAGTAAATGAATGAATACCTGGGCAATTCTCACGTGGTGTAGGGGTTTCTTACTGAGTTCGTAATGTGAAGGCCGCGAGTTAGAAACCGGATTTTTATTTTTATTTATTTATTTATTTATTTATTTTTTTAGTATTTTCCAGCTATGAGGTAACACTGAAAAATGGGAATGGACCACTGACTCATTGTAGATATTCAGCACCTTTTTTTGCGTCTGTTTCTGCAGTTTGAGTAAAGATAGTACTGGTATTTTCCGATTTTCTGTGGTACTGTCTTCCTAAAGCTATGCACAGAACGACGTTTTAGTATTTCCCAGTATAGAAAAATGTTATAAGATCGACAGGAACACAAAATGCATGATATGGGATCGGAAAGCGATAATATTGTACTAAGTGATGGATATTCAGCCATAAAATTCTAAAATAGCATCACTTTCTTTGAGATATGCAACATGAAATACCTCACTTTCTTATTAATCAACTGCGATCTGCCGAAGTTACAACTACATCGTAATATATTGTATTAATATTCTGCACACGTAAACACTATTTCACGAGTCTTATTTGCTTCCATATTTGCTGCGCGCCGGCCGCGGTGGCCGAGGGGACTAAGGCGCTCCAGTCACGGTCTGCACGGTCACTACGGTCGGGGGTTCGAATCCCCCCCCCCCCGCGGGCATGGATATTTGTGCCACCCTAGTTCGTAAGTAGTTCATAAGTAGTTTGTAAGTTTAGGGACTGATGACCCCGTAGTTAAGTGCCATAGACTATACAAACATTTGAACATTTGAACAATTGCTGCGCCTGAGCGCTAGGTTCCCAGCTCTCTGACAAAATTCTAATGTTCAAATTTTTGTAGAATTTATGCGTTACCACTGCGCCACCTCGCTCGGTGAACCCTGATGGGGCGACACAGAACGCTACTAAAACTGCGTTATAGTCTACAAGTTTTTCCATCTGAATAGAAGATTCGTGGCGTAGGCGCTAGCTAGGCAGCAGCTAGGCCGCGTTAGCTCGCAGTCTCGCCGCGTCTGGTTTCAAATGTTTGTATAGCTTATGGGACTTAACTGCGGGGTCATCAGTCCCTAAACTTACAAACTACTTATGAACTAGCTAACACGGCACAAATATCCATGCCCGAGGGGGGATTATAACCCCGACCGTAGTGGCCGTGCAGACCGTGACTGGAGCGCCGCGTCTTTTAAGGACCGGCTGCTGTATCGTTTGGACGGAGGTGCCAGCACCGCGACGTCTGTGTGTGAAGCTGCCAGGTCAAGTCCTCTATCAATCCTCCGCTTTATGAAGCTGCTTGTGGGTCTATGCTCGGAACGACTGGAGTCGGATGCCTTGGTGACAGATGACCTCTGGGTACTGCTGACAGGTTGAGCACCAGAGTGATAGAGTGTCGGCAGGATCAATTAACTATAGGAAACCGACCAATGAAGACTGAGCTGGCCCCAGGCAGCAACCATATTCAGCGTTGTGAAGACGTTAGACAGCGGTCCACCATTTAACCGGATGATGGTCTGTTCAAAGCGTAGTAGTGGTCTCTGGACTCCTAGTTGCGACTAGTGGCTCTAGTCTGTACCGCTTTATCTGAGACGTAAGCTAAATACATCATTGCATCGACGACTAGAGCATCTTTGATTCCAAAGACCAATCGGCTGGAGGTATGACGTATGGGCGGTTAGTAAAATCCGAATGTGTCCTACTTGGAAGTGCAGCGTTCTCTCAGTGAGCCCTTTAACCGCTGACGTTGTAACGCTTTAGGTCAAAACCCTCTTATTTGTTTATTGTGTACATTATTTTCAATATTAATCTATCGATCCTTAATCATTGTAGTGTAATGTCTGACATTACCTTCTTTGGACACACAATTATGAAATGAGTTATATTTTCTCAGTATATTAAGACAAAAATGTTAATTAGGTTGGTTTTCGATTAAAGAATTTGTAGTTGTGAATAATTATGTACAAACTTTAATTCATAAGCTAATCCATGTACTAGGGTTTAAATTTATTGTAATATAAAAGATGTATTCAAAACGAAGTATTCTGATGAAAGGTGGTTTTGGCGGGCGGAATGCGGCGAGCACTGTGTGTGTGGCAGCAGTGTGTGAGAGAGTGCTGCCTAAACTTTGACGGAGAGCAGACCTATGGGAAGTGGGGAATCGGATGTGACTTTGAAGAACAGGAATGGGTGTGGCAAATTAATTTGTGCTCGCATTGGTAAAAATCCTGTAACAAGAAGAGGAATTTTGAGCATGTAAGAGGTGCCCAAATGGGGGGGGCCTCATAATGCAAACTGCGTCATTGAAATTTCTGCTGTCGTCACGAACGACTGGCGTCGCATTTACGGCTGAGCCGATGACCTGTTTCCCCCTAGCTTGGGTGGCGATTGTTTGAGCAATCACAATTTTGCGCCGTAACAAATTTATTACGAGTACATAAACATAGATGAATGTCAGTTGTTTTAACCACGTACTGATTACTAAACTAGAAGATATGTTTTGGTCTCATTCGTCGATCTGGCACCCTATTTCAATCGTTAAGTGGCTGCATGTCTGCCTGGGTTGCATTGTAAACGCATGTCCCGCGCGCAGTCTGGTAAAAACATGGCGGTCACGGCCGGTTGGCCACTCTCTCTCTACAGGCTCTCTACATGCCCGAACTTGACGCCCCACGCAGTGCCTGTGCATTGTGCATGGGAAACGGCCACTACTTGCTACGCTTGGGGCACCGCTCCTTCTCGAAATGGTTTGTCATTGGGAGCTAATTAGGGGTCGAGTGGTTTAGTATCGCGTATTGTGACGCAACCGGGGACTACTACACCAGTATCGATAGAACTGCAGAAAAACTGACAGCGAGCAGCGCAAGTTTATGGATTTCCTGCTGGAGGCCGTGTACATTTGAACAGTATCACATGTGTTAACCTCATTGCCTTATATATACGCACTTGAAAAAAAGATCTCCCTAATACTGAAATTGAATGTCTAGCTGCGTCAAGAACATGCTTCCTTAGATTGTGTATTGATGTTACTCATCTCTTACAACTCGCATCAGAAGTGCCAATGCGATGTAGTGGCTAAGATGGCCGATCATTTCTAGTCGTAACACCAGGAAATAAGTGCACTGATGTTGTTGCATGCTATTATGCCAACTGCGAAGTTCGATCGTATCCGCAAACCCTAGTTACTCTGAGTCAGGAAGGACTCTCATCAAGGGAAGTTTCCAGATGTCGGACTGAACCAAAGTGATGTTGTTAGGACATTGAGGATGTACAGAGGTACCGGAACTGTCTATGACCTGCCACGCTCAGGCCGACCAAAGGCTGCCACAGCAGCTGATGACCACTACTTTTTTCAGCTCTGAGGAACCCTGAGAGAAACGCCACCTTGCTGAACAATTAACTGCGTTCAGCAACAGGACTCTTACTTCGAATCAAGCTGAACGAAATCCATGGCAAGATACAACTTTGACACCTAGAAACCTCGTAGCGCAAAAACAGTTGAGCCCAATAGGATGATGATTGGACTCTTGAGAATTGAAATCAAGTGCTTTTCACAAATGCGACTCGCATCTGCCTTCTACCAGACAATCGTCACATTTTTGGCGCCAGCCTGCTCAGCGTAAATGTATTAGATATACCCTACAGCGAGTGGAGCAACGGGGTCGTTCCCTAATGTTTTGGGTTGGCTGCATACGCTACTGGTTATCGTAAAAGGCAATCAAAGGGCTCTACGCTACAGGAATGCCATCTTCCGACGTACAGTACAATCACATCGGCACCATTTCGCTGAGGCATTGCTCTTAAAGGACAAAAATTCTCGTCCTCAACGTGTACGTCACGTGAATGCGTTCCTACATAACGACATCGCAAAAATTAGAATGGCCAGCATTTTTTTAAATGCTAATCCTCTCGAACATATCTAGGATATATTGAAGAGGTTTGTTTTTGGATCAATCTGAGATATTTATGTCAATTTTTTTAAACATTTCTCAAGGATTTGAATGACCTGCTCGTATCCGTCTTTTCTCTCCGAGGAACACTAACAGTTCTGAAACTGTTATTGAAAGTACTTCGTATTTCACCTCCTGAAGGTTTCAGTAATTATTGCATTGCATTATCGTATTGTTATGCTGAAAAGTTTTATTAATGTATTTCATTAAAAGCGAGGAGATTTTTAATAAGCAATATGGTTTTAGGAAACACTGATAACGTGGTACACAGCTTTTCCTGGTCAGTATGCGTAAATTTATATTGACAACAATCATACTGTTAGTCGGAACAGTGACCTTATTTCTCGAAATACTTTGTTCTGCACTGATTGAAGCTGATTTACTGACTGTAACTTAAATGCATTATGTATTTAGGAATGAGAAAAACGTAATATGTAAACTTTTTTGTCGATTGCAACAATTGAAAGCTAGCGTTACCAAGGCATTTATTTATTATTATTTTTAAGGCAGCTTCTGGAAGCAAACAAATTGTTACTTCCTGTTTTGTGTCCCAGCCTCGTCGCCGCTTTTGTGTCTCGATTCCGTCGTAGGTGTCGGTGGCCGAGTGGAATGAGACCGACACAGGAATAAAGATAGCACGCTGGTGCAGGTACGGAGAGGAGCAGCTAGAAACTAGAAACACTAGAGTAAATTAGAACGAGATATATATTGCACAGAATTTATTCAATACTTAACTTTTACATAGTACTGCAGAATGTTGATACATAGTAGAGCTAGAGTCCTGCCTAGTGCCTAACTGATAGCCAAGTCTTCACTGGTGCCTATCGGATTCCGAAGTCTTTACTGGTTCCTAACTCAGTCCCAAGTGAACGATGTCGTTCACTGGTGGCCACGAGCGGAGTTGCCGCAGAGGGCGCTCGTGGCTGTCGTCGTAAGAACGCCGCGCCGTGCGTGCATGGCGGCGCGCGGCGAAAGTAGGTGGCGCGCACTTTGGACTTGTGCGACACCACACCCCTCCCCCCCCCAAACCGCCGCGCCGTCGTGGCGTAGGGCTGACGGCCACGGCGACGGCACTGGGAGGAGGGCCTGGGCGGGGGCGTTACTGGTGGGACGGGCGTCGTAGCGAAGGCTGGGATCGAGACGCCGTCCGCGCCCCGGCATCCGCCTTGCGATCCTCCAGGAAACCCGGCGAAACCTGAGGAAGGGCGCACACCCCCGCCCAGATTGAGCAGGTCATCTGTGGTGCGTAGCCCAAGCTGGGGGGGGGGGGGGGGGGCCGCACGGTCCCGGAGTCCCTCTCGGTGACGCTGTCAGCTGAGGCGGCGACAGAGGCGGAGGGGCCGACTGCGTAGGAGGCGCGTCGACATCCATCGGGAGCTCGTAGCCCGGGGAAGCTGGGCCCGGCGGCGAGCGATGTGGCTGTGCTCCCTGGCGGTGAACTGGGTCTGGAATCAAGAAACCGGAGGCAGGATCGCGCGGCCTGTGCAAGCGCAATTGGTTTGCGTGGCGCCGCAGCTCCGACCCTGTGGAAGAACGTACAACATACATATCGCGACCGAGCACGCGCTGAATGGTGCCCGGCATCCATAGTTTCTTCTTGTTTCCAGCAAACACCCTGTACAGCACCGGAGTGGAAACCTGAAAACGCGTAGCGCCATACGAACCGACTCGGTGCGTGGGAGGCTGCAGCAGGTGAAGGAGAGTGCGGTGACGGCGGCCGTGTAGCAGCTCGGCAGGAGACGGGCCGTCACGTGGCATGCACCGATACGTAGACAGGAAAATTTGAAGAGCTTGCTGCCTGGAGTGCTGACCTTTCATCTTTTCCATGTGAGACTTGAATGTTCGAACGAAACGTTCTGCTTCACCATTGGAATGAGGGTGAAAAGGTGCAGTGGTAATATGCTAAATGCCATTCACACGACAAAACTGTTGAAATTCCGCACTAACAAACTGAGGTCCATTGTCACTGACGATAGTTTCAGGCAAGCCTTCGATGCAAAACACTGATGTTAAGGCACTGATTGTACTAGAAGCTGTTGTTGAGTTCATGGCAATCACAAAAGGAAACTTGCTGAAAGCGTCTATCACAATTAACCAGCGTGTATTCCAGAAAGGTCCGGCAAAGTCAATGTGTAAACGTTGCCATGGTCCCTTGGGGCGTGGCCAGTCTGAGAAACGTTGCGGAGGAGCCGCCTGATGCTCCGCACAAACAGTACACTGTGACGTCATGCTCTCTATCTGAGCGTCCATACCAACCCAGGTACAATGACGTCTGGCCAATTGCTTTGTCCTAACAATACCCCAATGTCCTTGATGCAGGAGGCGTAACACTTCTAGTTGCAGGGAACGAGGAACAATCACTCGTGTTTGGTTGTTGTCGGTATGTAACAACAGAACACCCTGACTTAAAGATAATGCATGACGTTGTGCAAAATAACGTCGAACCAGAGGCCGTTGAATGTCTTTGGCTCTGGCAGGCCAACCAAAGCGAACAAAACGTGCTACCACACTTAAGTCTGCATCCGCAGCTGTTTCCTGTGCAACCCGACGAGAGTTCAAAGGGAAATCTGCGACAGCGGAAGCATCTTTGGAGTCTATCTGACAACATGCCATTTCTGAAGAATCAAATGACACATCCTGGCCAACGGGAAGTTGAGAAAGTGTGTCCGCGTTGGCGTGTTTAGTGGTAGGTCGGTAAAAAATCTCATACTGATAATTTGACAGTATTAAGGACCATCTCTGAAGCTTTTGTGCCGTTCGTGGCGGAATTGGCTTTGTGGGTGAGAACAACGACGTGAGAGGCTTGTGGTCTGTCAACAAATAGAATTTTCTGCCATAGAGATAATGATGAAACTTTGTGACGCCGTAAATGATTGCTAAGGCCTCCTTTTCTATCTGACTGTAAGGGATGGATTCCTTGGGCATTAATCACATGGCCTAGGTACTCTATTTCAGTTTGAAAAAACGAACACTTTGCTTTATTACAACGTAGACCTGCTGCAGTCAAAACTTTGAAAAGGCACTCCAGGTTTGCTAAATGTTCTTCAACTGTACGTCCGGATACCACAATATCATCTAAATAGTTCGAGCAACAAGGTACCGAAACTGTCAGCTGTTCCAAAAAGCGCTGAAAAATAGCGGGAGCGGAAGAACTGCCAAAGGGTAGGCGTTGAAATTGAAAAAGGCCCATGTGGGTATTAATGACGAAAAACTTTTTTGACTCGTCATCAAGCGGAATTTGTAAGTATTCCTCTGCTAAATCAATCTTAGAATGGTTTGACTGTTCACTGTTGATTTAAAGTCCGCACAGAGACGAAGTTTTCCTGACGGCTTGGGTATAATTATTATAGGCGAGGCCCACTGACTCGCAGAAACAGGAGAAATCACCCCACTATCTTGCCAACGTTTAAGTTCTTCGGCAACTGTATCACGCAAGGCGATAGGCACTGGTCTAGCTTTACGAAATTTTGGAACTGCAGATTCTTTTAAAGTTACATGTGCCACGAAGTCTTTTGCACAACCTAATTCCGGGGAAAACAAGTCACTATATTTGTCACACAATGCATTGATTTTATCCTGAGGCACTATTGACGAAATTTGAAGCACATCTCTTTGAATTGATAAACCAAATAAATCGAATGCATCTAGTCCAAAAATGTTCTGCGTATATTTGGCCTGAAGAACTACAAAAGCAACTGTTTTTGTTACACCTTGAAAAGAGGCGGACAGGCTACACGTTCCTAGCACGGGAATATTTTGACCTGTATAAGCTGTTAACACTTGTTGACACAGCGATAATTTTGGCGAACCCAGAAGTTCATAAGTATCTTTATTTATTAATGTAACAGCGGAACCAGTATCAAGCTGAAATTGCACCGTCTTATTTTCTATGAAGAGAGTCACAAACAGTTTTTGCTTGCGGCGCTCGACAGGTGCGCGAATGTGGGCAACGTCTGCTACGGTTTGTTACTGCGCTTGCGCGGGCCGCGTAGTGAAGTAAGCGGCGCAGACTCGGCACGCAGCGGATTAACAACACGCCGGATCGGCGTCCGCGCAAGCATGCTAAGCTACTCCAGATGTACTAACTACTGCACTACACTTTTTAGTAGCTACTTGATGTCTACTGTCACTAGCTACACAGTACTGGGCACTATTACAAGTAGCAGTTGCAGAAGGCACTATTTTCACTACAGGAATGCACTGTTCATAGTCATTTTGCTTGTCCCGAACCCTTTTCCGTTGCACTGTTTTACGCGCTCGTCGGCGCTTGCTACGTGGTGCACTATATAGTTTTGCCATAGGCGCAGAACTACTTTCTTGCAATTGAGATCCAAGGAAAGCACTGTTCAATTCCACAGCCCGTATAACATTTACAGAATGAACTGTTCTCGCACTCTGCGAAGCACTGTTTCTAACGGTACCGTCCTTTGAGTTTTTAATTTGCATACACACAGACTGCACATGTCCCGATTTGCCACATTCATAACGGGTTGCGTTGCGACTTGGGCAATGCGCACGCTTGTGGCGAGATACACACTGGGGGCAAGACTTACGAACATGTTTCTGAAATGAACGTTGGCGCCCGTTATGCAAATTACTGTGTCTAACACTACGGGGCGACCTTTGTGTCGCACTTTTACACTGGCTACTGTTCACTGTCTGTTCAGCACGGCCGGTAGAAAAATAAGAATCACTAGGGCTATACCGTGAACTGTGACTACGAAAGCGTCCGTTGCAGCGCACTGAATTAACACTGTGGCTTTGCATTTCTACATCTGCTAAGTCAAAGGTATCATGCGCTTCAATAAGCTGCAGTACACTGTCTAATGAGGGATCAGACTGTTTTAAAATAGGTGCCCTAATTCTGGGGTCCTGAATATTCTGCGTAATCGCATCTCTTAACCTCACGTCACTATACGAAAGTCCACAAGAGCAAGTAAATTTACATTTGCGGGTTAAGCCCTTCAATTCCGTAATCCACTCTTGGTGTGACTGCTGCGGTAATTTTTTAAGTCTGAAAAATCGGTACCGTGCAGCAGCTACGAGAACTTTTCTCTCATAATGAGCATTTAGTGCCCCTACTATTTGTTCAAAGTCTACATCACGAGGTGATACGTCGGGGAAATGTTTTTTCAGTAACACGAAGGTGTTGGTGCCCACCACAGATAATAGCAGATGCTTCACTTTCTGACCTGTAATTTGATGAGCCGCGACGAGTTCTTGAAACTGTGCGAAGTAGTCGCTCCATTCTTCCTCACGTTCGTTGTACTGGCGAAACGTAGGAAGCGTTGCGGCGGCAGGTGTGGGCTGCTGAAGCGGCGGCTGTTGTTGTTGGTTAGCTGCTTGCGCTGTGAGCTGGGCCACAGCCTGCAGGAGTTGTGTTATTTGCGCCGTCTGTAACTGAATAATTTCCATTAAGTTTGGGTTCGGGGTAGTGGCCATGCTGACCGATTAGGCGCCGCGAATATAAGTAACAAAACACAAATGCAATATGAAAGAGGACGCTCTGCAACAAAAAAGTCCACAAACACGTAACTGAAAATGTTCCCCCAAAAATCTTATAATAAGGGTGGGCGGGCGGGAGCAATTTCTGCGTGCTCCGACTGCTGCTGTCTGGCTGCTGTAAGCAGGCTGATCCAAGGTTCGTCTATCCTATCCTCGTCGCCACTTTTGTGTCCCAGCCTCGTCGCCGCTTTTGTGTCTCGTTTCCGTCGTAGGTGTCGGTGGCCGAGTGGAATGAGACCGACACAGGAATAAAGATAGCACGCTGGTGCAGGTACGGAGAGGAGCAGCCAGAAACTAGAAACACTAGAGTAAATTAGAACGAGATATATATTGCACAGAATTTATACAATACTTAACTTTTACATAGTACTGCAGAATGTTGATACATAGTTGAGCTAGAGTCCTGCCTAGTGCCTAACTGATAGCCAAGTCTTCACTGGTGCCTATCGGATTCCGAAGTCTTTACTGGTTCCTAACTCAGTCCCAAGTGAACGATGTCGTTCACTGGTGGCCACGAGCGGAGTTGCAGCAGAGGGCGCTCGTGGCTGTCGTCGTAAGAACGCCGCGCCGTGCGTGCATGGCGGCGCGCGGCGAAAGTAGGTGATGCGCACTTTGGACTTGTGCGACACCACATCCTGCTTATTTTGTATTGCGCTAGTCATGTCCAGGCTCTAGCATTTCGTAGCATCTCCTTGGCACGTATGTTGTCATCCTAAAGATCAACTTCCTACAAGAAGATTTGCAGGACTATGGAATGTTTTGTGGTGGCTATACAGTAGTATCTCGTTAATTCGAAGTAAACGGGACCAGTACCACCTCGAACTATCGAAATTTATGTGCGAAAAAGAAGTAAATCGACCTTGAAAAGAATACATGTGTCAAAAAATATGAACTTCTTTTTCAAACAACGTGTTTAAATAGACATTTACATTGGCATCCTAAAGATTTTAAGGTCTTTTAACTATTTACTTCAAGATGTAATGGTGGAGTGCCTTTTTCGGTGAAGACAGAATGCACCCGCACTTTTTTGTTTTTTCTGTTTTTTTTTTTTTTTTGCTTTTTTGTGTGTGTGTTTTATGATACTCGGATTTAAGCGAAACTCATAATTCAGAGACTCGAAATATCGATTCTCCTCTTTATCGAGTTCTTTTTACTTCTTCTCTAACTTACTTTAATATTTTAGGTAGAAAATGTCACAACGAGGAGAGTAGAATCCAGTTTGAAAGTTCTGTGATAAAAGTACCCTCGATTTGTCTAAACCTGTTCGACTCCCATGTCATTTGCTACGGACTCCCTGTTAGGCTTACACACCCAAGAAGGCTTATTACAGGGAGGGGATCTTGCAATATGTGGAAAGGCTAATGATTTGTGGTATAATGTAAATTTACCGACATTTTAATTTTATTACGCAAGTTTCGGTTACGATTTCAGTTTTTTTTTTTTTTTTTTTTTTTTTTTTTTTTTTTTTTTTTTTTTTTTTTTTTCTTATGGGACTTAACTACGGGGTCATCAGTCCCTAAACTTACAAACTACTTACAACTAAAGACGGCACAAATATCCATGCCCGAGGGGGGATTCGAACCCCCGACCGTAGTGGCCGTGCGGACCGTGACTAGAGCGCCTCAATCCCCTCGGCCACCGCGGCCGGCTACGATTTCAGTTTCGGTTGTGGTGTCAGTATCGGCCGAAACTAGAAGATGAGCTGAATATTCGGATACGGTTTCGGTCGCAAATCATGTTTCGGTAAGACCCTAATTGAAATATCATGCAAAAATGGTTTTAAGCAAAGAAAAGATAAACGTCTATTCGACAATGCCATAATTTCCGAATGAATGAAACATGAATAAATCGTCAACAAAGTTTCTAATGCTAGACAATCTTTTATCGCGATATCGAATAGATTTATCGCGATACCGATTAGATCGACTGGTTAACCGAAGAGAGAACGAAAGACGTAAGCAGAAAATCCTTAAGAGACGACGAGACACTAAAAATGTTCAAATGTTTGTATAGTTTGTGGGACCTAACTACGGGGTCACCAGTCCCTAAACTTACAAACTAATTATCAACTAGCTTATCCTAAGGACGGCACAAATATCCATGCCCGAGGGGGGATTCGAACCCCCGACCGTAGTGGCCGTGAAGACCGTGACTGGAGCACCTCACTCACCTCGGCCACCGCGGCCGGCGACGAGACACTGTAGTAGTTCTTATGCAGAAGTTTACAGAAGAAAGCTGTCTGAGAAAGATGATGCACTGACAGACACATAGGGACTGATGACCGCGCAGTTAAGTCCCATAAGCTTAACAAACATTTGAACATTGTTCTGACAGACACATAACTGCGAAATAATCGCAGCTTATTGAGGAAGTGGGGTGTGGCAGTTTATGACGCCAGTGACGTTGTGTGGCTGTTGTCGGCCCCGCCTTATATGGGCAGTCTGCTGCCTTCCGCCCCTTGTCCCCATTTCAGATGCACGCCGCGAGGCAACTGTAGCACTTGGCACTGGCTGCAACTGCTCTGCGCGCAAAACTCGTGGATTTTTAACCACCTGTCGCGACTACCGGACCGAGAACATTTTATTTATTCATGTAGGGACGAGACGTGGCATTCATAAATTAATCCACCATGAATATTCATAAAAGCGAATAGATTGTGCAGTATATTTTTCTCTAGATGACATAAAATAACTAGCACAAAGAAAAATATAACACACTAGCTCGCTAAAATTATATTTTTTCATTACGACGTTACGCATCTGCCATCATCACCTCTAAATATCTCTGAACTCAACTGTGCAATCGCGAGAAATACTATATTGGACAAACCGGCAGAAATTTCGAAGTTCGTTTTCGTAAACATGTTAGACAAACTGATAACAACCCATCCACTTTCTTTCACCATGTAAAAAATGAACATCACACAGTAGACGATCTTCAAAGTACTATTGAAGTTTCACACATTACACCTAAAGGACCAAAAATGAACATCATGGAACAATTGGAGATATTTTTACACATCGAAAAAGAACCACTTCTAGTAATTAATGAACAAACAGATCTCAAACACGATAGTTTCCTCGAAAATATTATGGAAATATGCAAAGCGGAACCAGGTTAATAACAACACACTCAGTGATAAATTTTAACGCATGTTACACCAAAGAGCACCTTCTAAATTATTTTCGTATATCGTTGGTAAACAAACCATTGGAGGCATGAAATATCATTGCCTATCATAATCGGAGACAAAATTCAATACACGCTTTGAATTGTTTAATATATCGTTGGTATAAATATAAACAAGCCATTGTAACCATAAAATTTGGTTGATATACACCAGTAAATAACAGCTACAACAATTTATTATAACTAGCTACAGCAATTTATTATAACTGTACCATACTGCTGGCATGAAAACGATCTTATATGGAAAACCACATTACAGGAAGTATGTATAATCAAAATTTATGTAAATATCGTATCCTACGACTTTTATATTATCTCACGACTTTTGTATTACACAATTGCAGTTAACCTGATGACGGCTTTGTAGCCGAAATGGCTATCGTTAAATAAATATAAAATATTACGCACCGATTTGGAATCATTAAAAATTATATTATGTCGTTAAGTGACATATTTAACGCTGCAGGACCCAAATATTACAAACTATTAACTGTGCAAGTTCAGAGGTTTCTAGATCTGATATGGCAGATGCCGAAACATCGTAATCAATAAATACAATTTTAGCGATCTAGACGGCTTTTATTCTTATTGAAAAAATGAAGATCACGAACTCGTTCAGGAAATTCGTTTCCTTTATACAAAAATATAACAAGTCACTTTTATTTATATCTGTGTTTCAAGTAATTATTTGTAAATAATTTGAGGGCTGTAAAACGTAATGCTTCATGAAACTTCCCGACAAATTAAAGCTGTGTGCCAGACGGGGATTCGAACCTGAGACCTTTTTATTTTGCGTTCGAGGACGACTGAGCTATCCTGGCACGATTCACGGACCGCCCTCGCAGCTGTACTTCTACTTTCCAAGCTTCACAAAAGTTCTCCTGCAAATCTTGCCGCACTAGCACTGCCGGAAGAAAGAATATGATGGAGATATGGATTAGCCACAGCCTAAGGGAAGTTTGAAAAATAAGAGGCGAAGTGCTAGGGAAAGTAAACCTGTGAGGACAGTCTTTGAAGCTTGTCAGGATTGCTCCGTCGATAGAGCTCTTGCCCGCGAAGGGCAAAAGTTCCGGATTTGATTCCTGATATGGCACAACGTTTTAATCGGCCACGATGTTTCATACCAGTGCAAAATCCGCTTTAGAGTGAAAATATTATTTCAATAATGATTCATATTCACCTGTAATGGTATGATGTACACCAGTGACGGAGCATGGTACTGCTGCGGGTGTTGCACAACTGCCAATTATTTTAAACTATGAGTGTCCCCGTTTCTTATATATTTTGTCGTTTAGAAAACGTAACCTTTATCATGAAATATGTTATAATCAACAACGCCCTGTTGCCCCATAACGGGGCGAAAAAATCTGCCGGCCTCGTCGCAAGCTCAGGGGGGGTAGCACTGCTGCTGCAACTGCATTGTGGTCTGCTCGGCCCCTTATAGGGCCCTACACACGATGCAATTTATTGGGCCAATTCGTTGGTCACCCGATAAATTGGGCGGTTTTAGGCGCTACCCGACCAACTTTCCTTGTCGGTCCATTGGTTGTGCCTGACCACCCGATCTCCGATTCCCCCACCACTTCATCCGGCAAATTGTATCGTGTGTAGCGCTTCCCGACCGACTTCCATGCCTGAGGTCGTCTGCACAGCGAACACGCGAAAACAAAAACTGTTCGACAGACAAACACCAGAACAGGATGGCGCTGCGTGCAGTTGGACTGAACGTGTGTAGGCTGCTACCAATTGGTTGGTTCGTTGGACATCTTGTTGGTTGTACGATAAATCGAAGTGTGTGTAGGGACCTTATACCTGCGGCAGCGGCGAGTCCGTGCCTGATCGTGCAACCTCGTGACATGCGCACCAGAGACGTCACAGGAAGCTGCAAACCCCCTGGCAAGAAGTAGTTCCCACTGATCCGCTAGGTGGCACCTCTCTACAGTACTGTTTCTTCTCGGATAGGTCTTTGTGGGACCCAAAGCTGACGTTTCAACAGCAAGAAATGTTCAAATGTTTGTAAATCTATGGGACTTAAATTCTGTGGTTATCAGTCCCTAGGTTTACAAACTAAAGAATCGTAAAATATTAAATCTGAGGCACTGCTTTTTAATAAATTATTTAATACGACAGGCCTGTTTCGGCGTATATGCCATCGACAGGTTAACTGTAAAATACATAGGTGGGTATACTATTAATTTAACAGGATAATTGCAACTCAGAAATATACGCTTTGTACATTCATTGGTTGCTCTTCTTATCCTTCTAAGATCGCTATTTATCTTATCTATTTGATTCTTATTTAACAGATGTATTAGAATCACTCAGCCGGCCGCGGTGGCCGAGCCGTCTGCGGCGCGCGTCATGTTCTGAACTGCCCCTACGGTTGAATCCCCCCTCGGGCATGGATATTTGTGCCGTCCTTTGAATTAGCTGGTTCATTAGTAGTTTGTAAGTTTAGGGACTGACGACCCCGTAGTTAAGTCCTATAAGCTCTACAAACATTTGAACATTTTTTAGAATCAGTCAAACTATTCACACACAACCGCCACGTCCGGTCACTCTAGCGCTGGAGTGGTTGCAAATGTATAGTTATCTGTGTGATTGCGTGAATGTATGTGTTTCTTTTTCTGACAAAGGACATGGCAGAAAATTTATGTTGTGTGTACGTGATTATCTATTTTCTTGCATGACATTAGCTCAACGAGCATCTTTACAGTGAGTTGTTATCATCCTCCATTACTGGCATTCCATTCGGATTTTCCATTGTTAAACAAGAGAAATCATATCGAAATCGGAAAGATTTAGGAGCTCCATTCTCCCGTACGATTTTAGAGAATGCAACGGTACAGAAATATTATGAAAGCGGTTCGATAAAGCCTCTGCCAGGCACTTAAATGTGATTTACAGAGTAAATATGTATGTGTATCTCTGTCCGTCACCTCCAGTCTAAACCCTGTAAAAAAAAAAAAAAAAAAAAAAAAAAAAAAAGGCCTGTAAATCTATCGGACCAAATTGCGTGGTCATCGGTCCGTAGCTTACAAACTACTTAAAACTAGGTAAACTAACCTACGGACAAACACACACACCCATGCCCCAGGGAGGACTCGAACCTCCACGGCGAGCAACCGCGCGCTCCGCTCGGCTACTCCACCGTGGCTACTCCCTGTATATCCCTCATCTCCCACTCTTTCCATTTCCTCCTTCTTCCTCTCCATCCTCTCTCTCTCTCTCTCTCTCTCTCTCTCTCTCTTCATTTCGTACCCCCCTCTGTATGTCTCCATCCTTCCCGGCCCCCTCTTACTGATCTTATTTATTATTATTCAGAACGAAACCTTGATTACGAGTAGAAGTCAAAAAGAATGGGTAAATCGTTTGCAATCATTAGGACACCGGATATCAGACAGACCATTCGAGCTGCTTTATGTGTGAGAATACTAGCTTTCATGATGGTATTTCGTAAGCACAAGTTTTCTCTCCGCTATTAATGAAAAATGATATATACTTGCCAAAGTTCACGGTGAGTGACCAAACTATGTCGAAGCCTATTGAAATATGCTCTCTCTCATTCACCATGCAAAGGCTTACAGAGGGTAAAAAACGTATCCATGAAAACATACATATACGTGCCAAGTTCAGTTGTTGAAAAGGTAATGAAATCTACTGATCGGTCAAATGGCGTCGAATTCTGTTGCAAGGTACCCTCTGCCATGCACCATACAGTAGGTTGTGGAGCATAAAAACCTTAATTCAGCAAATAGTGACATGTGCCAAATTATATGGTGATCGGTCAAACCATCAGTTCCTATCATCAGTTAAAGTTTTCCAGGGGCATAACGAACAAAGAAACTAGAAATATACCCTCTCGATCGACCGAATCGTGAGTTTGTTAAGTTCACTCAAAAACAGATTGAGAAAAGCATTTGCAATTTTGATCAAGTTTCCAATTTCATTGTAGGTTTTTTAGGAACATTCTTGCTTACAAACTTTGTCCCGATAATTACGAACTTAAGAAAAAAAGTCAGCCAAAACGATCAAGCCGTTCTCATGATGCACTTACATACAAGCGGCCGTTGATTGTTATTTAGATGGAGTGTATTGGGATGAAATTCTATCCCTGCTACTGCCTTACATTTGCTCAATTTCTTAGGTAAAAACAAGTTTGTTTATCCCATCTTAAATATTCATGGTTTTTATTGTGTCATTCTCAAAAATTGTGTGTTTATTTTCTTATGTTTCATGTGCGGTGACAACGACACAACTCACAAGAACAGCATCTTCTTTGCCGGGGATATATCTGGCCATGAAACTTTGCGGGTCGACAGCTACGGGGCGAGAGAAAATCTTGTTGAAGGACGCCATTACCAACCGACATAATCATAACCTCTATACTACCTGGATGCTGAATTTCAGCTGTCTGAGCGTGTCAGCTATATGTTTTTATATTTAGTTCCATGTCAAATTCAAATATGGCTGCTACGAAATGTTTCTGGAACAAGACATTAAAATACGTTTCGATTTGACTGCCCTACCAGCCCATTACATCATATATTGACATAAAGTTCAAGACAAGAGGCAAGTAAGCAATTCTTGTCAAGTATAAACTAATCTAAATTCGTTTGTCATATCCAAACATCGCGGGCAATGCGTTATCGTGTCCAAAACAAGTAGTTCTATGATAAGACACACAGTTATACATCCAGGTTATGATCACTGATCATAATCCAATCAATAAAAAAATAAAATAACTATTAGTGTAATCGAAGTTTGCTAATTATGTATGTCGAAAACAAGTTAAGTTGTTATGATGACACGTGTACGCATCTGGACTATTAATGTATGATAAGTGAAATAAAACATTATACTTTAGTTCAAATATCTGAGTTTTGAAGAAAATTATTCCAGCTGTTAAGAGTTATATTTTGAAGATTACAACAAAGACTATTGAAGTTTTTATGCAGTTCATAGGTACTTATGAATAATTTTTGTAATATACAGAAAGTGTGTTCGAGCTTTCTGAATCGACAGTTTTACAACTGGTTCATGAAATATATCTGTGGTCCAGAAAAAAAAAAAAAATAAATAAAAAAATTCTCAAACTTTAAACGAATTCTTAAGAAAATTTGTGTGAATTGCATATCAAATTTTGAACTGTAAAATGCAAAGTATTGGATTTCGAACATTTTTACATTGCAAAATGCCATACAAGACTGTATAAACATTTTTATTGGAATTGGTATTTCCATTACTTTTCGATTGTATATAAACGGTGAAGAACTAAATATGAAACGGTCTCCCTAAAAACTTTGATTCAAAAGCTTTTAAACTTCAAGCATTTTCATGAAAGTTATTAAAAACTATAATAAAAAGAAGTTTAAATGGGGCGTACCAGTACAAAAGATAGGTGGCTACCAACAATATTATTCGTAACGAATAACGGTAGTGTTTCACATTATCTACGTACTGTAAGCGGTCAGGCTTAGGAAAAGGATCCAAACTCCGTGATAGGATGTGAGGATGTGTGAGGGAACAAAGAACACTTTTGCCTCTCATCATACAATGAAGGCCTTCACGACCGTCGCATCCAGACAGTCTCTCTCTGCCAGGAACTGACGTCTCTTCCCTGCCGTTGTTACTGACAGCCACTGCACTTCCTGAAGGACAAGAATGTCTTGCCTTGTCGCGCACACCTGGCTCTCCTCTGACGTCAGTGGAAGCTATCGCCTCGTCGCGCCGTGCAAGTAGCGACACGAAAACCGTTTCCTTCTGCTCTATCACTGCTCCCTCCTGCATACTAACACTCTTTCTGCTGATAGCTTGTCTCGAAGTCATTCTTTGTGTGTACAGTACAGTACTGTAAAGTAGTGCCGAAGACGGGATAACTGAACCCAGGGGAATAACGAAACGAAAGGGTTCAGTTGCATAACATTTAAATGCTATATAAGTAATTACAGTTCATTCTACCACTTTCAAACATAATACTCAGCTTTTCAATATTTCCATGTATGGGGAATCTGCTTGCTGCAACATTATTCTTCTGGGCCGTCGTGGTAGAAATAAATACTCGACATGTACAATTTTTCACTTCTTCTTTAATTTTAATCAAACTTGTTCTCCACCAAAACATAACAAATTCAAAACAATGCAAGAGAACTTAGCCGACAGTACTTCCATTTAAAAACAACAGACTGACATAGCTTCCAGTGCACTTTACAAATGCCACAACTAGAACTCCCCCACGCAAGGCGGTGAGGCAAATATATAACATCGGCAATAATGACCTTACATTATGCATTGTTCATAACAATTGAGTATACTAATTTACAATGAACAAACACACAAAGAAAACATTTCATGTACACAAAAATAATCACAATATAAAATGAAAACTATACATACAATAATTTTAGATGGCACATCTTTTTAAGACGAAATCGCGGTACTATTTATTTCACAACAAAGAATTATGATAAATGTCAATTAATTTGTTAATGAGTACTTCATACATGTTCCTAACATATATTGAACTATCAAATCTCATGGCCATTCACAAAATATACTCAAAATCTCACGTCAGTCAATATATAAAAAGAATTCAATATTGATAATTAATGTAATAGTCGAAATAACACAATTAGCTGGTCAACACAACTTGTTTATGAGCCTAACCTATATACAATGCCATTTATTTTCATTTCTTTATGTTTTACAAAAGTGATTACCCTTCGTCTGTCTATTTATTGAAATAACATACAATGACGCAACTATTGTTTATAGAACTGTCTGGAAAGAAAATATATGAATCTCTTAATTAATGGAATCTATCACTTGTTTTAATCACAGTATCACCGAGACACTGTCCTACACTGATTACTGGGCTGGTAATTTTGTTTTTAACTAACTTCACACGCAACATGTATCACTATTGAACCACACGATTCTGAGTCCGACGCAGAAGGTTATCGTATTGTGTCATCGAGATGAGAGGACCAGGCAGACGGTATCGCACGATAACATTGAGATGAGAGGGTCAGCAGTATCGTCACAGTTGTTGGGTAAGGTTGCTAAAGTCGAACTCCGTAAGTGAAAGTTCCAATATCAGTAGAGTAATTTGAATAAAGTAAGTTTCTCGTATACTCAATTTTTTTAAAGATATGAACCAACTTCCAGGAAAATGAAAAGTATTTTCTCAAAATGAAATTTTCTTTTCCAAAACTGAACCTTCGGTACGATTAAGAGGCCTTATTTTCTTCTAATTCGTATCTCTCATAGCCTAAGGCGGATCCAGAGACGTTTATTTTAGGTCGTATACAATCTTTTCTTTACTTCTTGTATTTCGCTTTTATGTTAATATCAATAGAGTTTTCATTTTATTTTCAGAATTATTTTAAGTTTTAATGATTATTTATTTCGTATTGTAGTTTAATTTATAGACGATACAGTTGTTATAATAATTTTTCGTTTGCGGTCGCCCGTTGGACGGGTGTTTAAGGCTGGATAGTATCTATTTCATATGCTTGTTAAGGTGCTATGGAAATTTTCTATGAATTTTTCGTTGCGCATTCCTGTTAGTTAGTTTTACATTTGTTCTCGGCGTTTCATCGTGTGAATATGGATTAGTACTTCTAAATTTTCGTTTATTGTACTTTTGAGACACTGTGTAAATTAGTGAAATTCCTCTCGATAGTTTCAGTTGAAAGTTAATTTCTGCTGAGGCATTTGCCGAAAGCTGAAAGAGAAGGTGCGCCTGAAAAGTTTGTTAAATGGTCTCAGGAAATATAGGAAACGAGAGTTACAAACAAAATACCTTTACTAGCCTTCAAAGTAATCGCCATCGGCTATAATACACTTCTGACAACGGTTGTACAGCTGTTGTAAACCGTCAGCAAACGCTTCTTGTGGATTCGTCGGATGCACTGAGGTCACGCTTTGTGGGATCTGCGCAACCACTCAAACGCACACATTTTACTCACTGCTTCAACACCATATACTTGCACTAACAGCCTAGGTCACCGACGCCATTTTTCCTCATTTTAAACAAAAGTTTATATTAACACGTTGCTCCATTTTGCACTCTATGTTGCAATGACACGAGTTCTCATGCTGACCTTGTTAGCTGGGTCGCAGCGTGTACCACCGCTTCACTGCAGTGCTGTACATGACGGGAGGCACTTCTTGACATGGCCCTCAATGTGTCTACGCGTGCACTTAATTCTCGCCAGCTTGGTTTGTAAAAGATGGGACCGATCATCGAACTTTTGAGACACACCCTGTATTATTTCCGCTAGTGTTTGTGAGTTCTCTATAGCTTGGATTAAATGGTCCGTCTGTCTGTCCAATAAATGTATTCGATTATGTAAAGCTTATACGCTATTATTTCATGAATGTTATTGGCTCGTAAAGTGTTGTTGGAATAGAAGCCCAACGTGTGATTCGTTTTTCTTAGTGCATAATTTAGTCTATCAGAAACATGTCCTAGTATGGAATTAGTACAAAGTTGTGTCATTTTTGTTTCAATATTTGTTACCATTATTTCGGCTTCAATTTTTTTCTGTTTTTGATTTAATTTCTTTTTATATACTTCACTGACTACTTCTGGTTATAGCCTTCCGACTGTTATTGCTCTGAGTGTGTTCAGTCCTGATTTTATATTTATCTTCGTGAAAGGAAATTTGGTGATTCAGTCAATTGTTGCTTTCATGTATGCCGCCTTATGGCTCCATGGGTGCAAAAAATAAAATAAAAAATAATAGAAACGTCACAATAACAAATTACAAACTATTTCCGTAATGTTGCTTCCAGAGTTACATGTAATGAAACATATAATATATAGAAAACAAAATAAACGGCTTGCCATCCTGAATTGAACATACTTACGGAAAAACCCAAATCGTATGAAATGAGCAGTTTGCGTTTGCGGTGATTAGAGAAGGACATGTTTGGAACTTCAGTGCAAGCTCACATCACAGCGGGCGTTGTATAAAGAGACAACAGTCGGTCATGTGGACGTATTGAAATGGTTCTTTGGTGCGGCCCTTTTTTATGTAGCTTCAGTATCACTCTTGGAAAACAGCGAGGGTTTTTCGGAGTATAAGCAACGAAGAAAAGTCTATAAGGACTGCAGATGATCCTTCTGAGAAATTGCTGATCCTGAAGAACATAAACGAGCAACTGTGATGCTGATCTGACATGCAGAAGAGAACAACAGACTGACGGAACCGCCTGCGCTCACTTCGTTGTACCATTACTGAATGCTAACAGGCATATTGTGTCCACGACAGTGATGGACCCCTCTCCAACATCAAGAACCACATTAAAATGAGCAGTGCCCGTGCCTGCCATTCGACGTCTTTTGAAGCGAAGTTGACTGTCGGCAAGGAGTCCAGCGATAAACGCTGAGTCAACGCCAAAGGCACTTGCTTTGGCAATGGTGTGATGAACGATGAACATCTACAAGCGAATGGAACAACGTTGTTGCTACCGACAAATCCCGATTCTGCCTGTCCCACCACGGTGTTCAAATGACACTCTGGAGACGCCGTGGTGAGAAACTTATGTTATTTTCCTGGTCCTGGGGCGGCTTTGGATTCCAGCCAGCGTTACATCTCGCAAGTGTCGGAACCTGTTGTCCTCCCATACCTCAGGAGCTTTCCGACGGTCACAGTGTGAGAGAATAATGCGTCACACACGCAGCACGTGGTGTTCATGACGTCTTCATCGCCCAGTGGTTTCCATTGCTGCCTTAGCCTCCCTGCTTTTCCGACGTATTACATTTCGATTTCGGATGGTCGATGGCTATGAAACGCCTTGTCCGGGATACATGACTTGCTGTAGCACCAGATCAACTTTATCAATGTACTAGAATATATTAGAAACAAAACGGATGTATTCTATAGATTTCTTGTACAAATTTCCTCTTGGTCATCTCCCTTAATGACGATTTCATCCTTTCTATCAGAATATCCTCCTCCCCAGTCTGTCAGTCTTCTCCTCCCAATTGCATTATGTCAACACTTCCTCTCTCTGTCAATCTCTTCATCACATCTCTTCCTACCCACTCTACGTTTACGTGTATCCTCCTCTTCCCTATCCCTATGTTCTATCTTATCCTCTCTTCATCTCTTCATGCCCTTCTCTCTATGTCTATCTCGTACACCCACATCTTTGTCTGCACATCCTCTTTTTGCACCCATACCTCCCTTTCTATCACCGCAACTCCTCTTCCTCTAGTTTTTGGATCTTGCATGTCTAACTCTTCCTGCCCCCCCCCCTTCTCTCTCTCTCTCTCTCTCTCTCTCTCTCTCTCTCTCTCTCTCTCTCTCTCTCTGCCCATCCTCTCCTTCAACCCAACTTCTCAGACCAATTAATCTCGGCCATCGGTATATCTCTTCCCATCGCCTATTTCTGGCCATTTTTTCATACCTCCCTCTCCGATATCTTTTTCCACTGCTCCCCCCTCTCTGCCTACCAAACTGTCCCTTTCTTGTACACCTCATCTTCTTTATCCTTCACGTAATCCACTTCTGTCTCTGTTTCTTGTCTCTTACATGTAGATTGCGCTGGAGAGCAGCAAGGGGAAGCTATATGGCAGGGGCTGGGAAACACGTTTTTACCAGTTTCTCTGCTCTTAACGGAGCTAGGAGGCTATGAACTCCACCGTGTTGTTCTCGTGTTGAAAGCAATATGTGCGCCGTCTTTGGCTGAAATCGGTCCATTTGTTTTGGAACATACGTACACATAAATAAATATAGCCATTTTTAAGTTATTAGTAATGAAAGCAGATGGACTGCTCCACCCAAACACCATGCAGATACTCTTTTATATTCACTGAATGAATGACATAAACTTCGAATAGGTAAAGTTGAACATGTGTTATCCAGCCGGTTACGAAACCGGATCTCCTGCTTTCTAGGCATTTGCCCTGACCCCTAAACCACCCAGTCGCAGTTCATGTCATTCTAACAGAAGGATCAAAATAGCAGACACCACAAATACATTACAGATACTCTCTGAATCAACGCTGAATTGTATAGCAGCGGTTATAGCTACACATGCCGGCAACAAACAATACTTAGCCGGCCTCGGTGGCCGAGGCGACTGAGGCGCTACAGTCAAGGTCTGCATGGCCACTACGGTCGGGGGTTCGAAACCCCCCTCGGGCATGGATATTTGTGCCGTCCTTATGGGTAGCTAGTTCGTAAGTAGTTTGTAAGTTTAGTGACTGATGACTCCGTAGTTAAGTCCCAAAAGCTTTACAAACATTTGAACATTTGAACAATACTTATTTCATCATGATGTTGTGTAATTCAAATCACGTGAGCTCCGAAATAATTTTTGCTGTTATATCTCTAGTTCTTCTTGGTGTTGTATTTTTGGTGGCTAGTAGTGTACACGCGTAATATAAGAACCAATCTTCTAATTTTCTCGTATCAAATTTATTGCTCAGATGCCACAACTACTGATATGTAATAGTTTCATTGCTGTTAACATTTCCTCTGCCATCATCTAAGTCGTTCCACACATAATAAGGAAGAATCTGCTCAAAAATCCGGAATACATATTTTGAGTAGAACTTTACCCCAACTCTTTTCAGACATTTGATTCCCATTCCTTTCTTATCGACCATGTTTGAAAACTTTCACAACTTATTTTGCCAAGTCAGTCAGCTATTACAGTATTTGTAGGCTTGCTCCTTTTTATTCTAAAAATACGCAGACACTGTCGCATTGCGAGTTTACGTATGTTTCACTTTAGAAATGTGATATACATTTAGTGACAAGACTGACTGTACAACTGCTAGGTACTACGAGGCTTGCCCGGAAAGTAAAACAATGCATTTTTTTTTTCGTTCGCAACTGCAGTTTCCAAATGAGTCTCGCCAGTTTGGCTCAAACTGTATGAGAAGAACCACGTAGATAAAACTTCTAAATTCCTAAAACACATCGCTGAGTGGGAGATAAGAAAAGAGAAAACTCACGCAGAAGGTTTACAATTACAGTATTAAGGGAATATAAGCTGTTTTGTAACACGCTACTTTTAACATTGGCGTAGCGCAGTGGACAAGCTAATGGACCGCAAATTCTTTTCTTTTCCATTTTATATTACTCTCTGCATTGGTAAACTTTCAATTATGAAATTTAAATTTGCATAAAAGTTTCAGTTTATATACATAAAATTAATATAGTCGTTTTAATTAAAATTACTCTGATCAATGTACCTCATATAACAGTCAATTTTCATAATTCAATCAATCGCGAATCTTTAAAGATACTAGTGATTGGAAAAAAAGTGGAGGTGACTCCGGTTAATAAGGAAAGAAAACTGACCCACATAATTACAGGCCAATATCATTGGCATCAGTTTCCTGTAGAATTTTGGAGCACATTCTCTTTAGAATATAGTAAATTTCCTTGATACGGTAAAGCTTCAGCACAGGTTTAGGAAACATCGTTCGTGTGAAACTCAGCTTGCCCTTTTCTCATATAACGTCTTGCGAGCCATGGATGAAGGGCAACTAGCACATTCTGTTTTTCTCGGTTCCAAAAAGGCGTTTGACGCGGTGCTACACTACAGACTGCTAACGAAGATACGAGCATATGCAATAGGTTCACAGATTTGTGACTGGCTGGAAGACTTCCCAAGTAACAGAACGCAGTACGTTGTTCTCGACGGCGTGTGTTCATCAGAGATGAGTGTATCGTCAGGCATGCCCCAGGGGAATGTGATAGAACCGCTATTATTTTCTATCTATATAAATGATCTGATGCACAGAGTAGCTTGTAATTTGAGGCTGTTTGCTGATGAAGCTGTGGTGTATGGGAGGGTGTCGTCTGTAATAGCATACAGGATGACTTAGACAAAAATTTCTAGTTGGTGCGAACAATGACAGCTAGCTCTCAATGTAGACAAATGTAAAGTAACGCGCATGAGCAGGAAAAACAATCCCATACTGTTCGAATACAGCTTAGTAGTGAGCTTCTTGATGCAGTCGCATCGTTCACATATCTAAGCGCAACATTGCAGAGCGATATCAAATGGAACGAGCCGGCCGCGGTGGCCGAGGGGACTGAGGTGCTCCAGTCACGGTCTACACGGCTACTACAGTCGGGGGTTCGACCCCCCCCCCTCGGGCATGGATATTTGTGCCGTCCTTAGGATAAGCTAGTTGATAAGTAGTTTGTAAGTTTAAGGACTGATGACCCCGTAGTTAAGCCCCATAAGATTTACAATTTTTTTTTTTTTTTTTTTTTTTTTTTTTTTTTTTTTTTTTTTTTTTTTTTTTTTTATGGAACGAACATGTAAGGACAGTTATAAGACGGACAGCCGACGTCGGTTTATTGGGAGAAGTTGTACTGCATCTATAAAGTAGACCGCATATAAGACGTCTTGAGTATTGCTGAAGTGTTTAGCACCCGCAGCAGATCAGTTTGAAGGAAGACATAGATTCGTTACTTGTAGGTTCGCCCAATGTGCGAGTATCACGGAAATGCTCCGGGAACTCGAATGGGGATCGCTGGAGGAAAGATGACTTTCTTTTCAAGAAATTCTGTTGAGGAAATTTAGAGAGCCGGAATTTGAAGCTGAGTGTAGTACGATCTTCCTGTCTCGCCTACTTACATTTCGCGTAATGATCACCAACACAAGATAAGAGAAATTAGGGCTCGAACGGAGGAATATAGGCATTTTTTCGTCGTTCTATTTGGTAGTGGAATAGGAAATAAAATGCCTAGTAGTGGTACAGTGTACCCTCCGCCACGAACCTTACGGTGGATTGCGGAGTATGTATGTAGATGTAGAAATTCAAAATGAAAATAATATTGCCAAAACAATAATCATCAGCGGAAGTTACATTACAATTTTAGGGCGATAACTGTAAAAAGGAAAAATAAAAAGAAAAAAAAGAATGTATTCTTTGTGAAAATATTTTTAACACGAACATTTTTTCGAAAATTTGTACAGTGTAAAGTATACTTCGTTCAAGTTTCTAAATGGAAGTCTGGTCTCTGTTAATGTTGATGCAAAGCAAACGTAGCAAATTACTGGGGTGAAAACAGAAGCACGGAATTGTTGCAGTACATTTGAATGTGTTTTCATTGGACATTCTCTTCACGATAATTCTCGCTGCTTTTGTAGCCATTCAGCGACACTGAAAAGTTTAAATATTTTTAAATTTTATAATTAAAAGTTAAAAACTCAACGAATAAACTGAAGAAAATACTGAGAAACGAATCCGGGACGCATAATTTGCAACACACCGGCTTATTGACTGATCTATGTTAACATTAAATGTAGTGTTAGACTAACATGACTGGCGTATGACTGCATCCACCAGGAGAGCCTTAGAAACTACCTAAAGGAGATTGGAATACCTTATAAACTCGTCAGCCTAGTTGGAATTTGTGTCACTGATTCATAGGACAAAGTGAAACTCCTAAACCATCTCACGGAGTCCTTTAACATAAACACAGGGTTGGGACAAGGAGATGGTGTGTTATTGTTCAGCCTGACATTAGAAAAGATAATGAGGGAACTCTCTCGTAAAAAATTCAAGGGTATATGATGAGAAAATGACACATCTCGCGTTTGATAATGATGTGGGCCCTGTTATCCAGATCTAAGGAAGAACTGATGCAGATAAGTGAAAGTGTGGTGACGGAACCAAGCGAAATAGGACTTTTAGTAACCGAATGTAAGACTGAATATCTGGTGATGAGCAGGACTCATGCGTATGCAAGAGACCCACAGCCTCTGACAGTTGGAACCTGATCTTGAAACGTGTCCATAAAAATAAATAAATGTCTAATTTGGTGCCTCCTGTTTCGTGTCAAGTAACTTGCTTGCAAGAAAATGTATAATATTGCTTCTACTGTGTGTATCGTTATGTGTACTTAACTCTGTGAAGTTTCATCTTTGGCAAAGATCATGTATTGCATAGCATTGTAACTCGCGCAGAGAGAGTGAGTGGGACTTGTGGTTTAGCTCGCTTAGAGAGTGGTTGAGTTGTGTGTATGGCTTCGATGTGGAGCAGAGGCTGCTGTGCCAGCAAGTTGATTTGATTGTATTTGCAATATATATTGTATTTTTTATTACTATCACCGCTGGAATGAAGGTAATTGCATTTGATGTCATTAGGAAAAAGTTGTATTATGTAGCTAATGTAATGGTGATTATTAATAATAAGTAACAAAGTTGACATTTCTTTCCTGTTTCATATACGTAGTTAGAATATTAACCTACTTCCTTCATTTGATAATTAGTTATTAGTGGATTTAAAGTGCAGCATTGATTTTGGTAATCTTGTTAAACAGATTTCGTTATTTGTGCTATAGTAAACGATTGTTATGCAACACTACAGTCAGTTGATTAGGATACTGAATTTTGATACTCAGGTACTGAGCTGCATAAAATTCCCGCAGTCAAACATTAAGAAAGTGGTTTGTGGTTTTTTATTATCTTTCTCGCAGTCAAATATTTTGAGTATAGTCAGTGTCTGTTTCATATGGTGACTTGCCACAGTTGTTTTGTTAAAAGATCCGTTGCGCACATAATCAGTTTAATGCACTGTTTCTTATTTAATAGTATACACATCAATATCAGGGCCATAATTAATCCAAATTGCTGTATTAATGAACAATTTGTTGTCTTATTTAACGATAGGTTCAACATCCACGACACACACACAGCTTTTAATCTTACAAAAGGGTTCGTGATTTTAAATACTTGGGGGTAATCTTTACGGAAGATGCAGCATGTGAAGCAGAAATCCAAGCCGGAAACCGAACGTACTTTGGTTTCATTCAACTTTTTTCATCGCCTGGTCTCTCGAGGAATTTTAAATTCCAGTTGTATAAAGCAATGTTTCAACGCGTAGTGCTATATGGTTGTAAAACTTGGAGTGTCCGGAAAAAGAGACTTGAACAATGTTGTAGTTCTTGAGAGGAAAATCTTAGAGAAGATATTAGTATGCGGCAAGATGAGGTCACTGGAGAATGGAAGATCAGACATAATTGTGAACCAGACGAAATGTACAATAAACCAAACATTGTAGGGCTGATGAGAACCAAGCGTCTTGCATGGGCAATACACGTCATTCGGATGGGTAAATGCCGATGGCCTTTGAAATATATGGATTATACTCCCTGAGGAAGACGACCATTAGCAAGACCAAAGAAGAGATGGAGGGATGGAATTCGTGAGGACTTGCTGCTGATCGGAACGGAGAATGATTGCCGTCAGAAAACACAAAACAGAACGCAGTGGAGGAGGAACCTTGTAGCTGTGCGTGGTCCTCTGTGTCTTAGATTAGATTAGATTAGTTGTTCGTTTCATAGATCCGTGTTGTGGAGATCCTCGTGGATATAGTGTAAGGTCCCTATGGTCCCGACATAAGTCGGTTTTCTGTAATATTTTGTACATATGTAAACTGGCCACAGATGTATATTGTAAGTGGCACAGTAATCTTTGGAAGTTCGATTGAAGAGTAAGCGCTCTGACTGCGAGAGAGGGCAGTCAATAGCTAGTCAGTTGCAAGTTGAGTTGCGGAGAGTTAGCTGTTGGGTGAGGTACCGCGAGGACGCTGTTGGAGAAGGCAGTTGTTAAATATGTGTTGCAGCCCGCTATTATTGTAATGCATTATGTTAATTTCTATAATTTTTCTACTTTATATTTTTTAAAGAATACATAGTTTCTAATATTCAATTTGCGTTCTGCGTCCTCATTTGGTAGTTAGTTTCCCCTTTCTTTCATTTTCTTCATTTATGATTATTGCTGAACTTAATTTGTACCCACCTATCATTTTTGAAAATTTTTATACTGAAATACTGCATGACGCGAACTGCTTGCTGTTTCCTTTTTCCAGTTTTGTAATAAGAAGATACGAGGTAAGTCATTCTTTTTTATTTTTATCTATGTCGCAGTCAGATTGTTTCCCCTCTTTCATTATTCATCAGTTTCGTTGTACGCTTTGGGAGTACTTTAGACAGGGCCATAAATTCTATTGTTTTGGTTTCCCCATTTCCCGGGCGTGTTCGTTGCGCATGTTAATGTTTTCTAAGGCTTACCTCGGTGGTCGTAGTCACCACGTTGTTCGGTTTTTAAAAGTTCAGTTTTGCAAGTACGTAGTGCTGATCAATTTCTATTAAACATTAATCTATTCCAAATACCTTGCAAATTTCTATTCATTTTTTTTAATTTATTTAATTTATTCGGGAACCTTACAGTAGAACACGTCAAAGTAAAATAAGTTAGACTAAAATATATTCTGCTGATGCTGTAAGTGGAAATCTTTCACGAGCGTGTTTACTTTCTTTATTGTGAAATATTTTAGGACTTTAAAATGTTTATCTATGTGCTTCTCCTGATATAGTTTGAGACCCATACCGCGATCTCCCCTTGTCAGCCAAATACACTGTTTCGAATGAGAAACGTTACGCTTGAACTATTTGTACTCTCCTCAGCTCGCACGCCAGATATCTTCCTGTGCACAGTGTAACTGCAGGAGCGTTTCAAAATGGCGTCTAAGTGTACAAGCAACGTGCCGTCATTGAACATGTCACTGCAGAGAAAGAAAGTGTGGGGAATATGCACAATCGTTTGCTTAAAGTCTATGAAGCACCTGCTGCGGACAGAAGTACTGGCAGTCACTGGGCACACAGGGGGACATCATCAGAAGGTTGTTCGGCGGATCCCTTGAGCGGTTAGGACGACCACCCAAGGCCACATTATCGGACATGCTGCAGTCAGCTGATGTTCTCAGTCACCAATGGACAATTAAAGGATGCCATTTGTGGAAGACGTTTGGAGGACGACAAGAAAATAACTCACAGAGTGCCACCGTGAGCAGACTAAGGCTTGGTATGATCTTGCTCCGCGCTGGAGAGAGGCCACTGTATGGAATGGAAATTGCTTGGCGGAATAGGGTGTGTATATATTGAAAACCAGTTCTCAGCAAAGAAGGGAAAGCTGAAAGGTGGAATGAGTATATAAAGAGGCTGTATAAAGGAAATGAACCTCACGGCAATATTGTAGAAAGGGAAGAAGTAGATGAGGATGAAACAGGAGATACTACACTGAGAGATGAATTTGACAGAGCACTGAAAGACCTAAGTCGAAACAAGGCCCCTGGAGTAGATGATATTCCCTCAGAGCTACTGAAGTCTCTGGGAGAACCAGCCATGACAAAATTGTTTAACTTTGTGTGTAAGATGTATGACACAGGTGAAGTACCTTTAGACATTATGAAATTTTGTGTCCCAACTTCGTCGCCGCTTTTGTGTCCCAGCCTCGTCGTAGGTGTCGGTGGCCGAGTGGAATGAGACCGACACAGGAACAAAGACAGCACGCTGGTGCAGGTACGGAGGGGAGCAGCCAGAAACTATAAACACTCGAGTAAATTAGAAAGAGATATATATATATTGCACAGAATGTAACAATACTTAACTTTTAAATAGTACTGCAGAATGTTGATACATAGTTGTTAGAGGCCTGCCTAGTGCCTGTACGATAGCAAAGTCTTCACTGGTGCCTATCTGATTACGAAGGTCCTAACTCGTTGCTATCTCAGTCCCAAGTGGCCGGTGTCTTTCCGTGGTGGCCACGAGCGGGGTTGCAGCAGAGGGCGCTCGTGGCTGTCGTCGTGAGAACGCCGCGCCGTGCGTGCATGGCGGCGCGCGGCGAAAGTAGGTGGCGCGCACTTTGTACTTGTGCGACACCACAAGAAAAATGTTATAATCCCCATTCCAAAGAAAGCAGGTGCAGACAAGTGTAAAACTACAGAACCATCAGTTTAATAAGTCATGGTTGCAAAATATTAACACGAATTATTTACAGAAGGATGGAAAAGCTGGTAGAAGCCGACCTCGGGGAAGTTCAGTTTGGGTTCAGGAGAAATGTAGAAACGCGGGAGGCAATACTCACTTTACGGCCTATCCTAGAAGATAGATTAAGAAAAGGCAAACCTACATTTCTAGTTTTTGTAGATTTGGAGAAGGCTTTTGAGAATGTTGATTGGAATAAACTCTTTCAAGCTCTGAAGCAAGCAGGAGTAAAATACAGGGAGCGTAAGGTTATTTTCAACTTGTACAAAAAAAAACAGACAGTGGTTGTCCGAGTTGAAGGGCATGAAAGGGATGCAGTGGTTGGAAAGGGAGTAAGACAGGGTTGTAGACTTTCTACAATGTTATTCAATTTGTACATTGAGCAAGCTATAACGGAAAGCAAGGAGAAATTTGGAGAAGGAATTAAAGTTCAGGGTGAAGAATTAAAAACATTGCGTTTTGCCGATGACATAGTAATTCTGTCAGATACAGCAAAGGACCTGGAAGAGCAATTGAACGGAATTGACAGTGTGCTGAAAGGTGCATATAAGATGAACATTAACAAGAGCAAAACTACGGTAATGGAGTGCAGTCTAAGAAAATCAGGTGATGTTGAAGGACTTAGATTGGGAAATGAAGAAATAAAGGAGGTAGAGGCGTTTTATTACTTGGGCAGTAAAATAACAAATGATGGTCGCAGCACAGAGGATATAAAATGCAGAATGGCAATGGGTAGAAAAGCGTTCTTGAAAAATAGAAATTTGTTAACATCGAATATTGATTTAAGCCTAAGGAAGTCCTTTCTGAAGGCATTTGTATGGAGTGTTGCCTTGTATGGGAGTGAGACATGGACGATAAACAGTACGGACAGGAAGAGGATTGAGGCTTTTGAAATATGGTGCTACAGAAGAATGCTGAAGATTAGGTGGGTGGATCGCGTAACTAATGAGGAGGTACTGAACAGAATTGGTGAGAAAAGTAATTTCTGGCATACCTTGACTAAAAGAAGGGATAGATTGATAGGTCACATTCTTAGACATCAAGGAATTGTGAATTTAGCGTTGGAGGGAAGTGTGTGGGGTAAAAACCGCAGAGGAAGACCAAGAGATGGATACAGTAAGCAGATTCAGACAGATGTAGGTTGCCGTTCTTATGTGGAGATGATGAGGCTTGCTCAGGATAGAGTATTATGGAGAGCTGCATCAAAACAGTCTCCTGACTGAAGACCACAACAACACATATAATAACTACTTATGTGTTGCTGTTGTGTTGTTATGGTTTTCAGTCTGGAGATTGTTTGATGCGGTTCTCCATGCTACTCTACCCTGTTCGCGCCTCTTCAACTTCTACACTCTTCAAACGTTTTAAGGATCTCTACATGTTTACCTGTTACCATGCTATTGGATGCTTTGAAGCACTTTTAGAAGTAGAGTGCTCTGAAGTTTTGTTTTGTTTGACGCTGGAGTCATTAAGTTGTAGAAGCTTTTATTTAATTAATTTTCTAATGGCGCCTGTTAGGAAGGCACCAACCCCCGCCTCCCCACCCCAAAAAAAAGATCACATTCATTTGCCTGATATTAAATTGTTAATTCATGGATACCTCAGAAAGTCTCAAAGTAGTCGAGCGCTTCCTTCAGTCAAGATATGCCACAAATTACTTTTCTCCCCAATCTCTTCAGTCTCCCCTCAACAGCTACACGAGCTACCGATCTACATAAATACTTTGCAAATATTATTTAAGTGCATGGCAGAGGGTCCATCGATTATGATGTATATCTACCGTTCCGTTCTCTAAAACCGCGCGGCAAAAAGGAACACCTAAATCATTCAGTTTTCGGTCAGATTTCTCTTATTTTATTTAGAAGAAATTTGGTTAATAGATCACGCCTCAAAGAATAATGCCTCTCTTTAAATTTCCACCCCAACTCTTGCATCATTTCCGTGACACCCTCTCCTATATCGCGATCGAACTGCCCTTCTCTGAACATTCTCTACATCTTTCGTCCGTCCCACCTGGATCCTACAATGCGCAGCAATACTCCAATATAGGACGCACAATTGTTACGTAGGCAGTTTCTTTAGTAGAACTGTTGCATCTGCTAAGTGTTCCGCCAATGAAACGTAGTATTTGGTTCGCCTTCCTTGCAATATTTTGCCGGCCGCGGTGGCCAAGCGGTCTGCGGCGCGCCAGTCACGGTCTGCACGGCCACTGCGGTCGGGGGTTCAAATCCTGCCCTCGAGCATGGATATTTGTGCCGTCCTTAGTATTAGCTAGTTCATAAGTATTTTGTAAGTTTAGAGACTGATGACTCCATAGTTAAGTCCCATAAGCTCTACAAACATTTGAACATTTGAACATACAATATTTTTCTTTCCAATTTATGTTGTTCGTAATTGTTACTCCTTTGTATTTAATATAATTGTCGGCCTGTATGTTTGACTGATTTATGGTTTAACTGAAATTTGTTTTCTTTTAGTGGTCATATGGATGACCTCACACTTATCATTATTAAGAGCCAAATGCCAATTTTTGCGCCATGCAGATATTTTATCTAAATAATTTTGCTGTTGTTATTGATTTTCTGATGACTTTACTAATCGTTTATAAATCGTTTATAAAAATAAGGAACCGTAGGGGCCATATAATACTTCCCTGGGGAACGCCAGATATCATTTCAGTTCTACTCGTCACTTAAAACGTACTGTGTCCTTTCTTACAGCAAATCAAGAAACTAATCGCACAACTGTGGCGATATTCCATAAGCACGCAATTTGATTAAAAGACGGTTGTTTGGTACAGTGTCAAAAGGCTTCCGGAAATCTAGAAATACAAAATCGATTTGTTATCCCTTGGCGATAGCACTCATCACACTATTCGACTGAAGAGCTAGCTGTGTTATCGCAGGAAAGATACTTTCTGAATCCGTATTGACTATGGGCTGTATACTGCCTCTCTAATTACGTTAACTCTAATTTTTAGAAAATGTTGTCTGCACATCATAACTTTATTTCAGCACAGTAAATTTATTGGAGTCTACATCCCGAAAATCGTGTGATACTTCGAGAGAGATTTAATTTTTTACTGGAACATTTTGTGCAGTTACGGGGGAGATGAAAAACGTAGATTTAGACTCTCATTAATTTAACTTGGGGAATCAGCTATCTACATTTATTTGAACGAAAACAACACTACCACATATCTTTTTTAAAGTTTTGTATTTCAATGTCTTTCTCGTAGGATCACCTCCGCATTTGTTCTTTTGTGGCTAGTGCAATAACTAACTCATTCTTATTTAAAATTCTTGTGGGAACTACATTATTTATTTCGTTAGGACAGATATTTTATTATTGATTACATTGAATTAATTACAGTTACAATATGTTTGTTATCATGTTTGTCAATGACCTACATATAATTTATTTAATAGTTGACAGTGTGAAAGTAGCTCTTATGGGTATGCAAGCAAACACAGAATTCTGCATATCGCAATTCCTGGTTGTTGCAACAACAGGTGTTAGCAGAGTACCTAGGTTACTAGTCAGAAGACTATCTGCTAGTTGCTTATAGGTTCCGTTTACAGTAGAAAAAAAGAGTGAGGAAAAGTTGCTACAAATCTATTATTTCCCAGTGGCATTTCCTGTCATTGAATCAAAATCAACATCGTCTTTACAGGTGTACTGATTTCATTTCCCGGTAGTGCAATTACATAACAAATGCAAACTGATAACTTTCTAGTAACAGAAAAACCTCCAAGAGTAAACAGAACAGTAAAGCAAGGTACGTGCTACTCGAACCACGAGTTGGTGGCAAATATACTCCAGAGGAGATGAGGTTTAGTTTGAGCAAAGTCCCACTGCAGGGGCGCTTCTGTGTGGGCCGAGTGGCCAACGTCGTCTGTTTAATTATTGAGTGGGGTTTGCAGTGGAGTTAGCGCTCGGTCCTGATTCTCGGGACTCGGTCTGTATTCGCTGGCGGAACAATGTGAAAGGTACATTACAACATTGTGGCTGCAGTTTCAAATTGTTAGGTACACTGCTCATGTCGCGTGACTCAAATAAGTTGTCATAAAATCGCTAAGTATTATTTGCCTCGCGCCAGTGCAGCCGCCCCGCCTCGTAAATATCAGTTGCTACTGTACGAATGACACAAGGAACTAACACTTCACGAAGACGTATTGTAGGGACATACCTATTAAAACAGAGTAACAATGATGTTACTATATGAAGTAAAATGTAAATTAGTTACGCCCTACGGCGCTCACATACGCAATATATTCAATACTAGCTTAAACCCGCGACTCCGCTCGCGTGTTGATTATGATAGATAAGCTATCTTTCAGTACTGTGCTATGAGACTGGTTTTGAAGGATGAGAGGAAATACAATACCTTTTTTTAAAGAGATGTATTAAAAGAAATTTCTTTTCTGCTGCTTTAATTATTCTTATATTTCCTTATTCGTATTCTTATCCTTACAGAGAAAGAGCTGAAGACAATGTAGCACGCATAGACCAAAGATAAGGTCTGTGGCATCACGTTTCGCTGTATGTAACCTCCTTGCTATAGAGTCGCAAACGGCATCACTGGCCTTCAGTCTGAATTTTTTTATAATTTGACGACTTTCAACCACCATATCTTCCAACCCCTTATAGCTATCGGCATGGAACTGCTATGGTGTACAACGGGAGACTTCAGACAATTACACACAGACCATTCGTTTACGTTCTGTAGTTTTCGTTGCAGGGCGAAATACTACACACACACACATACACACACACACACACACACGCACACGTAGAATTTTATATACACCGATAACTTTCATACCTCCATCCTTTTGTCATTATCAACCCTCAAGCAACAATGCAACCAATAAAACCATTTTCAAAGAATAAATATAATTTTTGGAAGAGTAATTATTGGTGCGCATTTCGTGTTGTATTCTTCAAATTACTAAATATCTATCAGATCGCTATAAAACCGTGCCTAAATCCTTCCTCGGGTATAAATTAGTAACTGTAAAAATTTTTAGCTCTTTATGTCTTGTGTTTCAGACGTGATAAACGTACACCGAACAGAGATTCACATTTATAGATATGAACATCATTACATAGGTTATGACATGTTCGATGTCATGCCCTTTCGCGTTCTGGTCGCTGTCCCAAGGAGTGTTGATATTTTTGGATCAGCAGTTTTCCCTCCGTCCGAGGTACCTGTACTCGAACGGTTGTAATTAACAGGTGTTCCTTTTTGGTGTCATTGTTATTTCCTTTTGGGCCACACCGCCTTTTAGAATTGCCTTTGGAGTGGGTTGGTTCATGTCGTAAAGCTGTGTTTGAATAGGATGTGTAGTATTTGTTACCCGTGGCGGTGGACTGGCCGGGTCTAGAACTTGTTGCTTTTTGGCACTGTACTGTCTTGTTCGTGTTCCCAGGACATGTTCAAATGTTTGTTAAGATTATGGGACTTAACTACGGGGTCATCAGTCCCTAAACTTACAAACGACTTATCTACTACCTTATACTAAGGACGGCACAAATATCCATGCCCGAGGGGGGATTCGAACCCCCGACCGTAGTGGCCGTGCAGACCGTGACTGGAGCGCCTCAGTCCCCTCGGCCACCACGGCCGACTGTGGCCGAGTAGAGAGAGACTGACACAAAGTAGGATTCACGCGTGTGCGGGTATAGAGTCTGAGGTGACCAGCCAGTGGGGCTAGAAACACTAAGCTAGATTAGAACAAGCTGTATATTTCGTAGAGGTAGTACAATACTTAACTTCGTTAACTGAAGACTAGTGGAATGCATATACAAAGTTTAACTAGATAGAAGCCTGCCTACTGACGAGAGTCTTAGTCCCTGTCCTAATCCCAAGTGACCGATGCAGTTCAGTGGTGGCCACGAGCGGGGTTGCAGCAGAGGGCGCTCGTGGCCGACGTCATAAGAACGCCGCGCCGTGCTTGCATGGCGGCGCGCGGCGAAAGTACGTGGCGCGCACTTCAGATTTGTGCGACACCACACTTTCTCTTCTTTGTTCTACTATTTGTCTGATGAATACGTTATCTATGCACGATCATCCGTTTCTAAGTACACTTTTTCCTAGCAGTCAGTAAGCTATAGTTTTCAATCTATATTTATCATCTTAACCCAGATAGCGCGGAATTATTTTTCCTTTATTTTTCTTCCTCTGAAGATATTAATTACCTTTATACAAGAATTATTATAAGTGATTTTTTTCACAATCACGACGTTAGTTTTGCAGTATTGCCTTGTTTCCTGGAATGACGTCAAAATGAATGTCTTAGAATTTTAATCTGATAAATCATTATTTTTTAAACAATATGCAAGATGAAACATATACATATAAATGTCTCAAAAATTGAAGAATGTTCAAGAAAGTCTTCAATATCTTCTGTATGAACCTTAACTTCACAGTCGTACCCAACCATTTTGCAATCGACAATACAAGCTAAAATTGATCTGCAGTGGGAGCATGCTATTCAATGAAATAAAATATGATACTGTACACGAATTGTTGCGTAGAAGAATGAAAAAGTAAGCTGACATTCTCGTCCTTCAGGAAGGAAGTCAGCGCTGTCTGGTTTAATATAGATTTTATATCCTTTGTTCATGACTCTGATTGCAGCAGGAAAAATCGCAACCACGCGTCTAAGACTTCTTCATTATACCTAAGTCTCATTGGAAAAGAACTGGCATGGGATACACCGTCTGGTGCTACACGAGATCAACTTTAGAAAAATACGGAAGCAGCATGGACTGCTACACCCCAAGTTAACACAGCTAGAATCTGCTTCATTCAGTGCCGAGGTGAGTAGCGGCATAGGGGAAGAAAAGAATTATAAAATGGAGAGGTGATTGAAGAGTGTCTCTCAGTTCCTTTCTTTTGATCTACCACCTCCTCTTTGTTACCATAGATGACAGGTATTTGGTTTTGCTTGTAACTAAAGTGCAAAACACTCGAGCTGCCTAATTGCTTTCACCGTCATGACTGAAAAGAAGAGTCTCTAAGGAAAATGTCTACCAACCTGTTCTCGTCTAATGTTGCGCCCCCAGCGCGTGAGATGCGCGTGGATCGTGGATTCTTGATCTTGAAGCTGTTAAGGTTAATCAGTTAGGAACTTCTAACCCTTCAAGCTTTTCCTGCAAACAGTTGAAACGTTGAATGATGTTGATTTCTGGCCGATCTTCGAGTCGATATTGTACGAAATTTCGCCGGCGTAATTCAGTCTTCTTCAGGTGCTATTCAAATACTCCTTGGGTGTTTGTTTGTTAAATTGGTCATTAGCACTTACACCAAGGATATGACACACATCCATGCCTGATGAAGGTGTCGAACCTTCGGAGGGAACGGCCGTCTTTTCATTCTCCTCCCTGAGGTTGAGGGGCGGGCTGTGTCCGTTTACAGGCGTGGATTTTTATTGTTATTACTTTACTGCATCTCATATAGCTTGCAAATTGCTGCATAATATTGATTTACAATTTATAGAGCTAGACATTTAGTTTTTCAATTACAATAAAAAGGATGTAAAATTATTTATAATTAAATAAAATTATGTAATAGAGGAAAATTGTATAAGAAATAAAAGAAAATTATATATGAAATCTAAGAATGTTAACAGTTGAGATGTTAATTACAATATTTGAGCAGGTAACAGTTGAGATGTTAATTACAATATTTGAGCAGGTAGCCAAGGAATTCGGTTTGAGTGACAATATGATTTTCCTTGTATACAATTGTTTTCTTTCTGAGTTATTCGTGACCGTTAAGTATAATTCAGTTTACAAAATTATGAGTTTGAGTAATAAAGTTGAGCATTTGTACCTGACGGGACGCGTGCTTGAGCAATCAGTGCAGGAGTGGTGATCGTTGTGTCCCCAGTGGTGTAGGGGCCAATGCAACTGCCTAGAAAGAAGGAGACCCGGGTTCGAATTCCGGCTCGATACACAATTTCAACTTTACCCGTTCGAAGATAATGTCATACATTGCTGTATGTGGAGTTTTATGTGTTTTTGTGAGTAGAATTTCGTTTTCTTATTCAATTTTTATCGGTGTTTTAGTATTTGATTTGTTGAGGGTATGTGCTGCTGGTGTGAAGGTGTGTTAGGGCGATTATCATTTCAGAAAGGTCTGGAGGGTTGGTTTTGTGTGCTGTTATGATGTTCAGAACGGGGATTAGGTCTGGGAAGATTGTTGCTGTGTTGAGTGCAACGTTACGAGAGGCCGATGTGTGCTTCGAAACCCTTGTTTATGACTGGATGGTGCTGGGCGCTTCTTATCCGGTCAGCGCCGCGTTCGCGGACCTCAGCCGCCAGAAGTGGTTCCACTGGTCGTCCCTGATCGCTGGCGTTCCGACTGGCCGTTCTCTGGAGTCGTCGTCATCGTCTGAAGTCTGCACCGCGTCGAGTCATCCGCTCGCAGTCGACGCCCGCCAAGCTCGATTCCTATCGCTCTGCAGTCGATGGTGTTCCAACTGCGGTCCGCTAGGGCTCGGCCATCCTCTGAGGTCGTGGTCGACATCTGAGGTGTTAAGGTCCGATCTACTCTGTCTCTTTTCGCAGCCTTCAGATCCGTTTCTTGTGAAATATCGAAGTGTCCTGCAATGCGTTTTGAGAAACTCAAGAGTCGGGTTCCAGACAGTGCTGAGCTGGTATCCAAAGACACATTTTATTACATTCTCTGTGACTGTGATCTTGGTGGATTCTTTTATTACATTGTCTCACATCAAAGACGTCCATCCAGTGACAGATACTGTTAATATAGCCGTATTTAACGGAATTTGAACCTCCTGGACATTCACGTGTGCTCATCACACATGTGTGAGGTGCACACAAGAATCTCCTGGAGCCGAAAAAACTTGTAGATACACCCATATTGACAGTATTTGGAACTGGTCGGACGTCGTTGATGTGACCTGAAAATGATGTCAATGGACGATCGAAACCGATAGCGAAATAAAATCATAAAGTAGAATGATATAAAAAAGCCAAGATCGCTGATCACCAATTTTTATTTAAGACGACCGTTTTCGCTGAACTATTTCAGCATCATCTGGTCCAATAAAATCATTTTACAAGGCCATAATCTTGTAATGTCAATCAGTTGCTATATAACATAAATTACAGTGCATAGGTGCACTATGTCATTATAATAAAACATAATTATCACAGTGAGTGACAATAGCAAACTATTGCATAGGTGCACTATGTCATTATAATAAAACGTAATTATCACAGTGAGTGACAATAGAAAACTATTGCTATTGTCACTCACTGTGATAATAATGTTTTATTATGACATAATGCACCTATGCACTGTAAATTGTTATATAGCAACTGATTGTCATTACAAGATTATGGCCATGTAAAATGATTTTATTGGACCAGATGATGCTGACATAGTTCAGCGAAACCGGTCGTCTTAAATAAAAATTGATGATCAGCGATCTTGGCTTTTTATATCTTTCTACAATATCATAATTGGATCGCCTCCTAGAACGTAAACTAACTCAAAATTATAAAGGTTACTCACAATTTATGGCTGTTGGTGTATACGAGGGTCGTCCACAAAGTAAGTTCTCTTTCTATTTCCATCCGCGGCAGCGCTATCATCGCAGTTCCGAGCATGCGCGATAGTTACTCTGATTCAAGGAGAAGACGTGCGCCATTTTCAGATCGCTGCTGCCGACGTGTGCATTTTAGTGCTTCTTTATAATGTCAGCCGTAATTGAAAATGCTGCTGCGTGTCAAATGAATCTGTGATTCGTTTTCTAAACGCAAAGCAAATTAAACCAAAAATTCATCAGCAAATCTGCGAGGTTTACAAACTGCTATGAGTGATTCAATGGTTGGAACATTGGCCAGACTGTTCAATGAAGGGCGTGATCAAGTGCACGATGAAGAACGCAGAGGACGCCCGTCTTCGGTTACTGATGAACTTCTTCACATAACTGATGAGCAAACTGAGCACAACCGTAAGTTTATACCTAGTGCCCTTGCTATGTAAGTTCCGCAAATCTCACGACCACTAATTCAGCAAATTGTTACCGAAAAAATGGAATTTAGAAAACTTTGCACACGTTGCGTACACAAAAGAAAAAACGGATGGGCAATGCACTTCAGTTTTTGACACGCTACAGTGAAAAAGGTTATGGTTTTCTTTCTCGGATAGTCACGGGGGATGAATCTATGTATCGTACTACACTCCCGAAACAAAATGGCAGTCAATGGAATGGAGATACAATTCATCCCCAAAACGTTTATGCATAAGCAAATCTTGACACCTCGAAAAGTCATGTGCACCGTTTCTTGGGACAGAAAAGGCATTTTGTTGATTGATTTCTTACTACGAGGCCAAACAAACAATGCACATTCTTACCGCGACACCATTAAGAAATTGCGCCGCGCAATACAGAACAAGAGACGAAGATTTTTACACGATAATGCCCGACCTCACATGGGAAGTGTGACCAAACAACTCTTACGGGAATTTCACTGGGACGTGTTTCATCATCCTCCGTACAGTTCGGACCAGAAAGCTATGTAGAAAAGTAGTTTAACAGTTTCAGATTTTTGTACAATAAATATTTTTCCTGTAAAAGTACACGTTTGTTTTATACAACCAAACGAAACTTACTTTGTCTACATACCTCGTATAACAAATATTTTTAATCGCAGCTCGGCCAGCTGCTATCACACACTCCACAACAGTATGGAGCTACATCAGCAATATCTTGGAGTCCGTAAATATCTTTGTGTCATTGTAGTTCTTCGCGTGACGGAGTTCTTAACAGTGCTGCACTATGGCTGATTTAGTTGCCTGTCAAAGACTGTCCACAGCCCTGGTGGTCTGACTGATGTGTGACATTCCTCACTGGCATGATATGTTGCAATTCCTCGCCTTGCACCCCCAAAATCATCCATTATATTACCCAGAATTGTCCCAGTTTTAATAGGTCGGCAAAATATGTTTCTGGTGTTTCATGAGACGTTTGCTTATCTTGGGAGGTATGGGTCCAGCATACAGCAAGTATACCACCTTCTTTATCTCTTCTCGTTTTTCTTCTAGATCCTGTGTCTGACTGGAAGGTCATTTTACTGTCTTGATATCTCTAGAGGAAAACACTTTTTTTTTTATCACCGACTGTAAAACAGTCAGGATCTGTCAGAATCTGTGTCCTGTGGACTACAGTTTTCAGCACTCCCCTCTTCTGAGTCAGACGGTGGCAGCTGTTGGCTTGTAGGCAATTGTCAGAGTGGGTAGGTTTGCGGTGCACATTATGCCCAAAAGTGTCATCTGCCTTCCTCTTGACCAGTACTTCTAAGAATGGGAGCACCCCACCCATCTCCAGTTGTATCGTGAATCTTATATTAGAGTGGCATGAATTAAGATGTTTCAGAAAATCATATATCAGCTGCAGCTCTTTTCTACGCATTAATCTATCTTTATTTTGAGCCAAGTTAAGAAAAACTCATGAACTTTAATATTTATCTGTTAATTTTGTATTACCTCCACTTCAAGTCACTAAAGAGTTGTAGAAAACTTACCTGCCTACATATTTTATGAGTGGACACTGAGGAAATATCGAGCAGGGAGCATTTTCTTTTTTCTGCACAGATTTCAAAGTAATATTTCACATACACGGAGACTCAACAGTGTCTTAAAAAGACTTTGTTTCATTTTGATGCACTTTATCTTATACAGACTTAAAGTAAACGCAAGTGTTTCGGTTTGATGCTTTTCGTTGAACTGTGTTAATAATATAGGGAAAATAATAGATAAAGCGAAAAGAAGATTAGGATTCAACATCTCGTCAACGACAGGCTCATTGTGGTGAACCACAAGCTCGAATTGAGGGTCCTTAGTGTAACATCTCGGGATTTCATACAGATAATTCAAGAGAACCATGAAAAACCTAAAACCAGGTGTTCGTATGGAATTTTGAGCCTCCATACTCCTTAATATCAGGCCACCGTCCTAACCATTCCAACTCACTTGGTAATAAAGAAAGAAAAATACGTGCTCTCAGAGATCCTCCAAGCTTGTAAGTACATAACCTTCTACTCTGTGTACCAACTGTATAATTAAATTCTTGTTTAATAATGTGGTGACGTCCATTTGTATATAAGAACTATCCAGCAGAATAAGGTGGCTGTTATATCATTTGCAAATGAAAAGTATCAGGAAAGGCATTTCATCACTTTTAAAGGGCTGTCAGTGGCCTGTAATATATGTTTTGATGCATATAATAATTACAGTGCAGATTAATTAGAAATATATTACTAAACTCTACTTTTCTCGTTCTTAGGCTTGTTTTTACCTGAAAACAACTTTTACTGTATACGTTTAGCGAGGTAAAATTACCATTTGTTGTTGCTTACAATTTATGATGATATTAATCTTTGTGTGTCGTCCTGTTTTTATATTTTGATCATCCGCATATTCCAAATGGACACATTTAATCCTTTCTTTGCTTGCGTTTATTTGAACACATCACTACACTTTGTGTCTGTATTTTGATTCTGTGTGTTTATAGTGAGTGGTGTTGCCAACTGTATTATCCCCATTTTGTTTGTGTCCTGGGGCCGTGTATGTAGTCTGATGACTTTCATTTCTTTGTATGTGTGTGTGGGTGTTGTCAATTTGCAGTATACTTTTGTAGCATTTGATAGCTTGATACCACTATCCTTTCTTTGGTCAGTTGAGATGGATATAACCAAAGAGATGTCATTTTCACACCCTTCACACCCTCTGATTCATTCATAGTCTTCATACTCATGAGGCTATGAAATAGCTATCATTATTCTATAACTGCAATATATGATGTGTACCTATCCTTGACACACCTATGCATTGAACCACATCTTTCTCCATCTACTACTTCATTTCAGTATGTTGCCACAGATTTGCATATAAATATGCATATTCAACAAAAACATAATGAGGAAATTAAATAATTTAAAATTGATAATTCTGGTATACCATATATTTATGCCTACATCTACTATCATATTGTATTGTGTTTTGGTGATATAATTGTTATATTTTAATATGATGAAGAGTGTTTGATTACAAGAAAGGGCCTGAGTCCCTCATTTTGCAAGGTAAGATACATGCTTAAATTAATACATAAAATGAATGCCCAGCCTCTCCCTTGTTTGTAGACTATAAAAGAGTAGTATCATCACACAACTATCGATTATAAAGTACAGTTACAGTAGCATTAAGAGGATGTGGAATTGTTTAGAGAGCCTCCATGAATCAACCACACAAAAAGTGCAATGAAAATTTCGAGTTCAGTGTTTAATTACATAAAATAGTTGTAAGTAGTACATGATGAGGATGGGAATAATTTCAGATTATATTAAATCAATACTTGTTTCATACATCATGAATATAATGCATTTTATGTGTAATGTGTCAGTGTAATATAATATTCACGAGAATTCACCTTACTGATGAAAGGAAAATAAAATTAATAATTAATTCAGTCCCAGTTTTTTCATATATTTATCTTTTCAAATCAATATGTTACAGTGCTCTTTACATATACAGCAGTGTCTTATTTAACATAAGTAAATTATATTACATACACAGATAAGATTTTTAAGTCACAGAACATTCTAAATAAATATTCAACAAGCCGAAAGTATAATCAATTAATTTCATCTCTTAAAAATAGTTATTCCAAGAACTGTGACTTAAAATTAATATATATATATATATATATATATATATATATAATACTCTCACAAATGCAGTCTACACTGTGCTGAAAACCCTCTATCACAGAACCTGACTAGCAGTATAAATACTTCAGAAAGTCTCTGACCATTCGCACGCCATACCACACTATTTACAAAACCTGGCCTTCTTTAGAATCAGTCACAAATGCTTTTTCAATTACATAACATATCCCGCAATTTCAGTCAAATTTACATCTGTGTAGAAAAAGCTTGTATGTTACAAAAGTAATAGAAAATTTGTTGTTTTGCGACAGAGTACGTAAGATACACCTGTAAGGAGTTCCTATTGATAAAACTTATTTTCTCCCGAATCGACCAAAGTAAGCTCTAAACAGGTAAACTTTTACTTACAGTCCGTAATTCAGTGCTTTGAGAACCTCTCAAAGGAAAGTTACGTCGCAAGTAGGGATGCCAGGAAATACTCTGCTGTAACTATACTTTCATCATAAGTAATAATTTGATGTGTCACCGTATCGATTGTGTAACTTTTAATTGTCGAACTTCGAAGTTCCTGACTGAAGACCTATCAGACAGTTGAGCATCTGAAACTCAAATGTGTAATAATTCAACATCAATTTTTCTCTATTCTCTTAAAAGGACATGATACTGTTTTTAAATTCTGAAGGAAATGAGCACATTTGAACTCTGCAGACTTCGCCAAACAGCTACGTAAAAATGATTGTTTCACACTTGCAAGTTTTACAGTTTCTCTTTGCAGAAAGTACTCATATTAAGGACAGTCAACAGACGAGGCGTCTGCCTGCACCTGCTGCAGTATACTTCTGTAGTCCTCCTATTTCACGTTGGGTCCTCCTTCCAAAGCGGACCTGTCAATCAGCTGATATTCGTTTCCTGAACGTGGTTTCAGTGTGGTCACAGCAAGCCGCCCAAACCTGTAAGTAAATCAGGCTGTGAGAAACTAATACGAATAAACTGAAGGAATTTTAAAGATATTGTCTTTTAGCAGTCTCGCAATGTTATATTCATGATACAGTGTTATTTCCGGTTCTGGACCGAGTCTTGTAAAATGTTGAACCAATAATTTGACTCAAATTTGTAAGTGGCTTTCGCCAAAGTATGCAGTATAATATCGGCAATACGTAATATACTGATTTCACAGGTAGCCCTTTAATTTTATAATTGTTACTAAAATTCATGACATGATTGGATTTTTTAGATTGTTAAAAATTAAGATTACGTGATTATTTTCTTCTGACACACGAGTATCCAAAAGAAAACTACAGTATGCAAACTTTTAGAACAGATTGTGAGTGTTCGTATGAAAATATAGCAAATTTTATATGACGGACGAGAATTACTTAAATCAAATGTATATTGATACAGGAAATTCATTGTTTCCCCCTCTTGCTGCTTCTTTCGTTATTGTTGGAAAATAGATCTGCATAGATAACTACAGTGTTATCCGTATTCACGAAAATACGATTCGACAGGGTGGCAACACTGTCATCTGTTTTTTTTTTTTTTTTTTTTTTTCCCCCACTGTGAGGCTGTTCGACTTTTTACAGTCGTCAAATCTGCAGTTTCAGTACAGGCAAAATACAAACACTTTCATATTAGAACATCAGCGCAACTTTCACATTCGTTGCGTGGGAACATGTACACCACCATCTCCTAACGTGATTCTCATACGTTAATGATTCAAAACAGTTATGGTGGATAATAATGCTATAAACATAGACATATAAATAGTAAATCTCAAACGCCTGCATCATTCGATAGAACAGACGCCGCAATTTCTTAATTTAAACGGTTTTCCGTTTAAAATGAGCTATTTATCTATTGATATTGCTGTAGGGCAGCATGCGTTAATGGCACACCTGTTTTGTACTTGTTACACAGTGTAAAACAGACAACGTGTAGAAATTAAATAAAATTTGCTCGTTTCCAAGCGAGTCAATTCACCAAGGAGGCGTAGCTTTTCGACGATCGTCTTTGCCATCAATCTTTCGTTGGGAATAGTGGGGAAATGTTCGCCATTAGCAGGCCATTATGAATGAAGTGACGCTCATCGTAACTTCACCGTTTGATGGTCTCACTTGGGTGAAAACTGGAAAGTTCTGTAGTCATTCAATTCGCTGCGAAAGACGACTTGCTTCTAACGTGAAAAGTTACTATGGCGGCCGCCACCCCGTTCTGCAACTGTGAACTATGCATTCGTTATAAGTTATTTTAATCTCCATTAGAAGAAATTGAGAAAGACGCCCATCAAAGCTATTGACAATTTCAAGCGCTAAACAGGGAGGTGTTCGGTAGCGGCATTTCAGCAACCTATTTCTCTTCCAAACCCGTGTCCTGAGAGAAGAACGGGGACCACGGCTCCAAAGTGCCTGCTATCCGTCGCGACAGACTGTCATCCACGAGCAGTGCACAGTGCAGAAGGAGAGTCCTGCTTGGCGCGGCGAACAGGTATCGCATGAATTAGGTTTGGGCTCCCCTTCTTTTTTATCTAATATATGAGGTCACTCATGAGTGCACAAATTTATTCGCCGTCCACCCCCCCCCCCCACCCCATGCTTCCGAACACGATGTCGTAGACAGTAATTACGGGCGGCCGTTTGTACGAGGTATGTCAACAAAGTAAGTCCCGTTTGGAACGTGTACAGATACAGAAAAAAATCTATTGCACAAAAATGTACAACTATTAAACTACTTTTCTGCATAGCCTCCGAAATTTTTTAGACATTTCTCAAAGCGTGGCACAAGTTTTTGTATGGCTTCTTCGTAGGATGTTGCCGCCTGTGTATTCAACCAAGTGGTAACATATTCTTTCAGCTCGTCATCATCCTTGAAGTTGACCACCATGGACAGATTTTAGGTCTAAGAAAAAGAAAGTCGCTAGGAGCGATGCTGTGCGGAGGATGATCAAACACGTCCCATTGAAATTCCAGTAAGAGTTGTTTGGTCACATTCACTTTGTGAGGTCGGGCGGCAACGTGAAGGGAAGAAGAATACTCCTTTCATCTCTTCTTACACCTAAAATATGTCTGGACAATACTTCAACGATGATGAGCCTTAAGAACTGTTTGACACATGGTTGGACACACAGGCGGCAACCTTGTATGAAGAAGGCACACAAAAACTTGTCGCACACTATGACAAGTGCCTATAAAATTTCGGAAGTTATGTAGAATAGTAGTTGAACAGTTGCAGATTTTTATGCAATAAATATTTTTTCTGTCTCAGTTCACGTTTGGTTTATATAACCAAACGGAACTTGCTTTGTGGACATACCTCGTATTGTAATTCAGGATGTTATTCATTGTATTATGTATTTTAATTGTAGCAGGTAGTTTTTTTAATAAATTTCTTAAATGTACTCGACGACTGATTCTTTATAATCCGCGTCCAGAGTCAGACACTGTCGTTTAATTTGGCGAAATAACCTTTTTGCCACACTACTATATACTCACCTCATAGAGTCAGCAACGTCGGAAGATCCATGCGAAGACAGTGAGAGCGTCTCGATGTAGTCGGACATGTCGGAGGTGCCGCTGCTGGTAGACCGAGAGTCTGGGTACGGCACCACGATGGCGCTGTCGCCGCCGGGGCTCTGGAAGCCTGCAACAACAGACGTGTTACAAACATTTCACACCGTCTCGAAGGACAACACACACACACACACACACACACACACACACACACACAGCCGGCCGCGGTAGCCGAGGGGACTGAGGCGCTCCAGTCACGGTCTGCACGGCCACTACGGTCGGGGGTTCGAATCCCCACTCGGGCATGGATATTTGTGCCGTCCTTAGTCTTAGCTAGTTCATAAGTAGTTTGTAAGCTTAGGGACTGATGACCACGTAGTTCCACGTAGTCCCATAAGTTCTACGAACATTTGAACACACACACACACACACACACATACATGCCAGAGGGAGGACTCGAACCTCCGGCAGGAGTGGCCGCCCAATCACCACCACCTAGAGAGAAGGCCGCGGCGCTCTCGTGTGACGTCAGGAATAGTAGGTTGCCTGCCCATAGCCAACACCGTCTAGATACAAGGCCTCACAACAAGTCTGCGTCACGTCATACCTATAGACTGCCCTCGCAAGCTCATTGGCTGTAGCTACGGGGCAGCGGGCTGTGCCCCAGCGGCCAGCCAGTGGGCTTGCGATGGCAGTCTATCGGTGTGACGCGACGCAGACTTGTTGTGAGGCCTTGTATCTAGACGGTGTTGGCATAGCTGACTGGCTCGCTGCTTCGGCATAGTGGGCCGTGCTCCAGAGGCTACTCAGTCAGCTATGCGCGCGCAACCTACTCTGCCTGACGTCACACGAGAGCGCCGCGGTCTTCTCTCTAGGTGGTGGTGGCCCAATCCGTAGCATAATGCGGCTACTACCGCGTGGCTATCGAACAACATTACAGGTGACCGGTATCAATATTACTTTCTTCATCATCTTCGTATCTAAATTTCCAATTTACCTCATAAAAATCATGGAATCAGTTACAAAGCTCCACAAGATAATATTACAGTCATAAATCGTCACAAATAGTTGTGTCATGACAACATGTTTGTCTTAAAATTTTGTACAGGCTGTGTTGGGATAGCCCGTATTTTACACAAAGATAATTTAATGACTGCAGGAATCCGTCTTCGGTATGTATTTTTAATAAATCTATGAACAAAATTTGAGGTATATTACAACCTATGGCTGGAGATTCTTCCATGGAAAATTTTTGACATTCTTGTCATTTATGCTGCATTACGTTAGCAAAAACGAAGATGCATAACTTTCATATTCCTCCTTTGTCATTAGTAACTGACGCTTCACACCGGGACCGTGTATTGTCATACTGAAAAGTTACTACAGAAATGATGAATGCTGTGCAGAGACTATTCGAAAACTGCGGAGAATATTTGGGCAACATAAAGCACAGAATAAACTGAGGTGTCATACATCACCGGAAACCTCCTTCTCACCAGTTCGTGAAGTGTAGAAACCCGAGGACACATTGACTGAACATGTCGTCGAACTCTCCAGCAAGAATATTGGGCCACGCGGCCTTTACAACCGCCCGTAACTGCGAAAGCGTCGCCGATGGTCTGCCATCAATATTTGATGGGACTCAAACTCGGTGATAAGCGTCGCCAAATCATTCGCTACAATTGTAAAGTTCTTCAAAACGATCGCAAATCATTGTGGAGCGGTGACAAGAGACACTGTCTTCCATAAAAATTGCATCGTAGTTCGGGAACCTCACATCTACGACTACATGGTATACTCTGCAAATCACATTTAAGTGCCTGGCAGAGGGTTCATCGAACCACCATTATACTATTTATGTCACATTCTATTCTCGAATAGCGCGCGGGAAGAAAGAACACCCGAATCTCTCCGTTCGAGCTGTGATTTCTCGTATTTTATTCTGATAATCATTTCTACGTATGTAAGTGGAAGTCAACAGTATAATTTCGCATTCGGAGGAGAATGTTGCCGACTGGAGATTCGTAAGTAGCCCACGACGCAACCATAAGCGCCGTTGTTGTAATGATTCCCATCCCAGATCCTGTGTTATTTCCGTAACGCTGTCTTCCCTGTAACCTGACGATACGAAACGAGCTGCCCTTCTTTGGACTCTTTCGATGTCCTCCGTCAAACCCACCTGATAGGGAACCCACACTGGGCAGCAATACTCCAAAAATTGACGGACAAGCGTAGTGTATGCAGTTTCTTTTGTAGTTCTGTTGCATGTTTTAAGGCTTCTGCTAATAAATCGCAGTCTCTGGTTCGCCTTTCCCGCGACATTATCTACGTTTTCTTTCCAATTTAAGTCTGAGGTAATAGTAATTCCTAGGTATTATGTGGAGTTTACGGCCTTCACTTTTGACTGATTTATCTTGTAAACAAAGTTTAACGGATTTCTTTTCGTACTCATGTGGACGACTTCACACTTCTCATTATTTAGAGTCAATTGCCAATTTTTACACCGTACTGATATCTTATTCAGATCGTTTTGCAGTTGGTTTTGATCTTCAGATGATTTCAGTAGACGGTAAATGACGGCGTCATCTGCAAACAACCTAAGAGAGCTACTTACATTTTCCCCCAAAATCGTTTATGTAAATAAGGAACAGCAGAGGACCAATAACACTACCCTGTGGAACGCCCGATATCACCTCTGTTTTAGTCGATGCCTTACCATCGATTACTACGAACTGTGTCCTCTCTGACAGGAAATCTCTTATCCAATCGCAAATTTGGGTCGTTATACCATAACCACGCAATTTGATTAAGCCCTAAAAGGGTAATAATGGTTTCCTAGAAGTTGATCACAACCAATCTCAGCCAATAACTAATTCGGTTGGACCTAGTCCATGCCATGTGAAAACTGCCCACACAATTATCAGACTAACATCAAATTCTACAGTGCCTTGTTATGAACTTCAGTCCTAGGCTTCGTGGGGGCTGCGACATACACAAAACCTACCATCAGATCTTAGCAACTGAAACTGGGACTCAACCAACCAAGCCACAGATTAGTGGCGTAGGGTCCAACCGATCTGCTCAGAATCTCAGGAGAAGCACTTCAGATGATTTACTGCACTTAGTAAAAGCACTGGAGTCGCATCGTGGCATTACACAATGTGCCGCACTTTCGTAATGGACACATTGGCTATATGCCACACATCGATTTCATCACGCAGTGATATTTACCTGTTAATTAACCCTGTGCAAACACCGCTGCTCTCTGCCATTACGTGCAGACCAGCGGCCACTGCGTTGCTCGTGGTGAGAGGTGATGCCCAAATTTGGTATTCTCGGAACACTGTCGATGTCGGAATATTGAATTCATTGACGATTTTCGAAACAGAATATCCGATGCGTCTAGCTCCGAGCATCATTCCAAATCTGTTAATTACTGTCGAGCAACCTAAACCACGTCGGAAACCTTTTCACATTGCTTATTAGAGTACAATCAACGGCTCCAAATAATACCAAGTAAATTTCACCATGTTTCTACCTGCAGACGTCGAAATGCACTGCAGAATGACACAACGTCCCTCCAAAGCACGACAAATACTCTAATAGCTATGGCTTGAAGCCGTAGTAGCCGTTCTTTGCGTAAGGTCAAGTTCCATGCAGGTCCTCCTCCTTCCAAGACGAGACATAAGGTGTCCCCATAGCTCCAACGAGCTCTCCTCACTAACCGTCCAAGTGATAGTATAAAACGACCTCCGTGTTTTGAGACATACCTTGAGGGAAAAAATTTAAGCTTAAAGTAATGGGTAATGGTAATTATAAACCAAGTAAAACTTTACAAAGTGCCGTCTGTGCTCTTACTTGGAAGTTCTCACATTATTTATTAATGTGTTGTTACATATATACATGAATAGTAAGTTTTTGCAGGTTCACTCCCTCATATTCCACCCGAAAAGGCAATCCCTTATCCAGTGTAGGAAGGTAGGATATCACTAAAATGAAAACATTTATTGAAAAACAATTATTATTGTTAGGACAATAAATAGACACTAATCATGAGGTGAAGCCTCTAAACAGATGTTGTTGTTGTGGTCTTCAGTCCGGAGACTGGTTTGATGCAGCTCTCCACAATACCCTATCCTGAGCTAGCCTCTTCAACTCCACTTAGGAAAGACAACCTACATCTGTCTGAATCTGCGGTTTCTACCCCAAACACTTCCCTCTAATGCTAAATTCACGATTCCTTGATGTCGAAGAATGTAACCCACCTTCTTTTAGTCAAGTTAGACCTATACCAGAAATTCCTTTTCTCCCCAGTTCTGTTCTTTACCTCCTCATTAGTTACGCGATCCACCCACCTAATCTTCAGCATTCTTCTGTAGCACCACATATCAAAAACCTTTGTCCTCTTCCTGTCCGCACTGTTTATCGTCCACGTTTCACTCCCATACAAGGCAACACTCCACACAAATGCCTTCATAAAGGACTTCCTTAGGCTTAAATCAATATTCGATGTCAACAAATTTCTCTTTTTCAAGAACGCTTTTCTACCCATTGCCATTCTGCATTTTATATCCTCTATACTGCGACCATCATTTGTTATTTTACTGCCCAAATAACAAAACTCACCTACCTCCTTTATTGTTTCGTTACCTAATCTAATTCCTTCAGCATCAACTGATTTCCTTAGACTGGACTCCATTACCCTAGTTTTGCTATTGTTAATCTTCATCTTATATGCACCTTTCAGCACACTGTCCATTCCGTTCAACTGCTCTTCCAGGTCCTTTTCTGTCTCTGATATAATTTGCTTTATCTCAAGCGAGAGGTGTTGACTCTGCCTCACTCAATCAAAGATGAGGCATCTTCCTCAACCCAACTGAGAGCACAGACCAGAATAGATAGAGCCGGGTTCTGTCGACGCCTCAATGCTCTGCTACGCTCGTGCCGGCATATCGCGGCGCGCACGTTAGTTGCGCGCCTGCTGTCGCAAGTTGGCCATGCAGTAAAGATGCTATAAAGTGTATGATGGTAACAAACGCTGACATACAGTTGTTATTAGCCTGTTATTATTATAATAATAATTGTTATTGTTAATTCCCTTTTAAGGAGAGCGATTAAACACAAACAATTTTCATGTGATGTTAACTGATTCGGTTCCTGGTAGAACAAGTTCATTATGAAAATTGAAATATTTTTGTGTTTGTTCTACACAAAATTGTGTATTTTCATAATTCTGCCAATAAAATGTAACCTTTGGTTCGCCTTCCCTAGAATATTTTATGTGTGTTCTCTCCAGTCTAAGTTGTTCCTAATTGTAACTCCTAGGTATATGATAAAATTTACGACCTTAAGGTTTGACCGATTTATCGTGTAATTGAAGTTCAGCGGATTTCTTTTCGTGGTCATGTGTGTTACTTCACACTTTTCATTATTTAGTGTTAATTTCGCACCATGTAAAAATTTTGTGTAAATCGTTTTGCAGTTGCTTTTGATTCTCTGTTGACTTCACTAACCGATAACGACGGCATCGTCCGCGAACAATCTGTAAACCGACGTCTATGATAAAGGCGTGTAATTCCGTAGGTCACTCCTATTCTATTTCTTGAATTTTGGAGTGACCTGCGCAACTTCCCAGTCTTTGGGTACGGAACGTTCGCGGAGTGAGCGGTTGTATATGTTAACTAGGTATGGAGCTACGGCATCAGCATACTCTGAAAAGAACCTTATTTCTATACAATCGGGATCGGGAGACTTACTTTTGTTAAGTGATTTAAGTTGCTTTAATACTCTAGGGGTGTCTACTTATACATTGCGCATGCTGGCAGCTGTTCTTGATACGAATACTGGTGTATTTGTTTTGTCTTCTTTGTGAAGGAATTTCCGAAAGCTGTTTTCAGTAATTCTGCCTTAGCAGAATTGTCATCAGTAGCATCACCATTTCTGTCGTGTAATGAAGTTATTGATTACGTTTTGCCGCTAGTATAGGACCAGAATTTCTTAGGATTCGCTACCAGATTACGTGAAAGGATTTCGTTGTGGTAACTACTGTAAGCTTCTCGCATTTAAGTTCGAGCTAACTTTCGTGTTTCTGTAAAAGATTGCCATTTTGAGGATTTTGTGCTTGTTTAAATTTGTGATGCTTTTTTCTTTGCTTTTGTAGCAATGATCTAAACTGTTTTGTGTACCACGGCGGCTCAGCCCCCTCTATTGTTAATTTGTTTGGTATAAATTTGCCAATGGTTGTCGATATTATCTGTTTGAATGTAAGCCACATCTGATCAAAACTTCCATTGTTTGTTTTGAAAGACTAGAAATTCTCACTCAGGAATGCATTAATCGAATTTATCTGCTTTTTTGAATAAATATACTATACGTTTAATTTTGGACGATTTGGAAAGTGTGATATTCAATCTCGCTACGACAACTTTGTGTTCACTAATACCTTTGTCTGTTTTGATGCTCTTTCTTAATTCAGGATTATTTGTTGCTAGGAGGTCAACCATTTACTATTTAGTAGGTCTTTGGTTTCCATCTATCCCTAACAGTTTGCCCATGGCTCGTATTGTCAGCTTGGATGGACTCACCTCTGCGTTTGGGGCAGACCGGCACTTCGGCTTCCGCAGATGAACACTTTGCCTGCTGCTGCGAATCTTCGGACGCCTCGGTGAACTGGAACGTGATGTCCCTCAGCGGGTCCACCGACTTGGAGCGGCGGGGCAGAGAAGAGTGAAGACAGGGAGATCCCCTGCCGCCACCACTGGCCGTGGAAGAAACTGGAGAGTGGTGGTGATGGTGGTACTGGTGGCCGCTGCTGCGCATCGCCATGTGGTGCCGCCGCGCAGACATCGACGTGGTCAGCGGCAGCTCGAACTCGGCGAAGTCGCCTCCTCGGTGCCTCAGAGACGCGATGGAGACGCCGGAGTCGTTGGAACTGGAGGAATCGCGGTTGTTGCCGCTGACTGCAGAAGCTGCTCTGTGGCTCGGGACGCTCGAAGACCGCCGCATGCACGCGATTCGAGCTTCGGTCGCGTGTAGCGTCGAGATGACAGTACTGGGTTCGGAAACGTGAGGTTGCGCCTCCTCCTGGGCTTCTGCCGTACTGTCGGACATCGGTTCGACATTATCCGCGACCATCACTTGTGAGTGGATGACACTGTCGCAGCTTCCCGCTTGTTGGAGAGAAACTGGGCCATCCAGCGAAGTCGGTTCGTCTTCGACGTCGTCGATGAATCTGGAGGCATCGGCCGAACTGGACCTCTTCCTGTTGGCGAACTGCTGCTTTCGGCAGTCCTCCAGTTGGGAGGAAGCGTCCAGCTCGTCCACAGGCGCGTGTCGCTTCAAGATATCGGCCACTTCGAGCAAGCTCTTGGCCTCCTCCAAGTTGGGACTGCTCGCGGACTTCTGAGTCTCCCTGCTACCCAGAGGAGAACTCGACGCCACGAGACACACACCACTCATTTCGTGTAGATTCTCCGCTGCTACTGTCGCTAAGTGTTCTTCACTTTTAGCATTGTCACGACCCGTACTGTCAGCGTCCCTGTAAAGAGATTTCGCGACCGACTGCATCGAAACGTAGTCGGCCTCCTGTTTTTCACTCTCTGCATTACTACTGCTCTCTTCGCCAGTTTCTGGTTCGTCATTCTGTCCAGAAGATTTGCTTTCAGTGTTGTGGCAGGTGTGCCTGCACTTGTCACAAACGTTGACTCTCTCCTGCGGGGTGGACGCAGAAGCGTCCTGATTCGAAGGGTCGGTCGCTTGCTGTCCCATGCCTGCCCGATTGAGCACGTCCCTGGCGTTCTCGTAATACTCCAAGCTCTCCGAAAACGCCAGGTTGGCGTAGTCCCTGAACTTGGGCTTCATGTTCCTGTCCAGCGAGTTGACTCTGGACACTTCGAGGGTGACGCCGGCGGCGATGCCACCCCTCTCCTCGGCCAGCCCGTACGAGCTGCTGTCGCGGTGGAACTGGTGCGGCAGACTCGGCGCAGAGTCGTTGCGCACGAACTTCTTGGTGCTGTCTCCGGGGTTGTAGATGGCGATGTCGCCGTTGGGGCTGACGACCGGCATCTTGCCCTCGCCGCTGAGCCGCACCTTGGTGATGGGCATGGTGGTGTTCTCCACGCCGTTGCCGCGCTTGCAGTAGGGCAGCGTCATCAGGTTCTCGGCCCAGCCCATCATCCTCTGGCAGGGGCACGAGTGCCTCTCCACGGGACTCTCCGCAGACGGAGTCCTGGGGAACTTGATGGCGCAGCCACAAGGCTTCTGGACAGGCCTGGCGGACGCCGGGACGTCGTAGTTCCCATAAGGCGACTGGGCGTCGGGTGTCGACAGGTGTTCCCTGAGACTTCTGGGTGTGTCGTAGTAGCCATCAGGGACGTCAAGGTGTCCACCTGGTCTCGTGTTGCTCATCTGGTCCTGGAAATGAAACAGAGGGGAAACATTAGCAACTGAAGAGTACTATGTTGGATGTCATTACTCAATCTGAATATTCGATGATAACAGCAGAATATAAATATAAAATTAACATTTGTACAGGTTTCCAGCCAATATCGCTTTTTTTATATTTAGGATGATCAGTTTCGACGTTACTCAGTCGTCATCACCCCAACGAACCATTAGTTCCATACATAAAATTAATGTTTGTTCGTTTGTTTGTACGAGAGGTAGTTGGAAAATAAGTTTCCCCTGTTGACTGTGGGCAGAGTTGTGTATGAAAGGGGGAAAACAGAATGAGACATTCAAGATAAGACATATCTTAATTTTCTAAGTAATTTTCAAGTAGATTGAGACATTTACCAAGCCGCTTTATAAGCTTAAGAAATCCGCCCACGAAAACATCAGGGCGTTGCATACGGAACGGCTATGGAAACATCCGTCATCACCTATCCGAATGTTCAAAAGCACTCCGTCTGCAGGTAAATTGCTACTCACCATTTGTTTGGGACGCTCAAAGAGCTATGTTGCTGGACCTTTTGGAGGATACAACCATCTATGCTGCGCGAAACTGGGCCACTCTGTCGAAATTGAAAGATGCGATTCAGAAAAGGCGGCCTGGCCTTGTCAGATCTGGCGTTCTGCTGTTGGATGACAATGCGAGATCACGCTCGGTGACGGCAACGCAAAACCACATCCCGTTCCGCCATACAGTACTAATCTCACACCAAGTGATTACCATCTGTTTCCAGCTTTGAAGAACACTCTACGCGGAAGGCGCTTTGGAAGCAATGTTGACGTCAACCAAGCCGTTCAAAGATTCTTCCGTATGCAACGCCCTGATTTTTTCCTGAAAGGCTTTTTGAAGCTTTTAAAGCGATATTATAATTGTCTCAATGTACTTGGAAATTGTACAAAAATAAAGATATATATTAACATTAATGTCTCATTCTATTTTTCGCGCTTTCATACACAAGTCTGCCCACAGTCGACAGGGGAAACGTATTTTCCAACTCCCCCCTCGTATATTGATTCGTATTTTATGCACTGCCGTACCAGTCACCCGACTACGATGAAACACTGCTAACGTATTGCTTGCATTTTTCCAAAGGTTATAGGTGTAATTATGCAAATATACGAGACATAGTTTAGGAGATATTACGTCATAAACACTGAGATGTGAGAAAAACTGTCGCATTGTGAATGACTTTTAAATTTATTACTTCTTTGCTACTAAATGTATTACCAACATATTTTTCAAAGAGCATCCGCTTATGCCAATGAATGTACGTACAAATTTATTTCATTGTACGACTTGTGATTTAATAGATATTAATTTAGGAGATATGACGTCATAAACATTCAGATGCGTAGGAAACTGCAACATGTTTGCTCACATTTTATGCGTCGCCGTTCCGTTCATCGGATTGAGATGAAACTTCAAAACAAAATCACTGCTACCGCGTCGGAGGTTCGAATCCTCCCTCGGGCATGGATGTGTATGTTGTTCTTGGGTTAGTTTAACTTAAGTAGTAAGTAAGTCTAGGGACTGGTGACCAACGTAGTTTGGTCCCATAAGAATTACAAACATTTGAACACAATCACTGTCTACTTAAGATTTCTTATGATGCATGGCTGAGGGTAATGTATCCACGGACTGTGACAAAATCTACGGTTTCATTACGATATAAATGATATTGTGCTTATTTCGCCTTCAAAACAATAAGAGCATCACCGTCCACCTAAGATATCATACGGCGCATGGTGGAGCGTACCTTGCAATAGACTTAGAACGCTTCACTGATCACCACGAAATTAATCAGAGTTTTGTAATTTTTCTCAGTTGGCGGAGGCAATTACTGAACAAGTAGAGGAGTAGCTCGACAGAAAGACGAGCAGGTTATTGGCAGAGAAAAGTGGGAGATAGGTAGAGAGGGGGCAGAAGGAGATGAATGAAGAGAAGGAAGATGGACAGAGAGGGGGGGGACAGAGAGAAGAGGCGGACAGAGAAAAGGGCAAGGAGAGTTGGAGTAAGTTAAGACTTGAATAAATAAACTGACGCCGGATTTCCAGCTAGTAAATGAGTGTTTGTGCGTGTGTGAGTGAGTGTGTGTGTGTGTGTGTGTGTGTGTGTGTGTGTGTGCATGTGCGTGTTCCAAATCTCCTCCAACCAAACATGTTACACAATTACCTTGCTCTCAGACAGCAATGACAACAGGAAACAACTTTCCTCTCATACTAGTAAAAGTTAAATATTTGCAGCGAGTAGGTAACTGTGGTGATTGTATGAAGCGTGGTTGTTGAAGACAATAACTGTAATGTCTCACGTACAATCAAAGTGGGTGACAAGTTTTATTGAACTATTTGTCTTTACACTTTTACTGAAGACCACGGGGCTACTATAATAGTCAGAAGTCATTTGGCCCACCTTTAGTATGGTGTATGAGCATCTCGGACAGCCAGTACAGTTGCACACCTGAGCAGCATGGATAGTGTGAAGTTATCAATCAGCTCTTGAGAGAAATGTTATTATCCCATGAGTGCAATATCCAACTGTGCAATCGTTGTGAAAGGTGCTGGTCTGGCTGTAATTCGTCTGCCAAGTCATCCCAGACTTGCTCCATTGGTTTTAAGTCCGGTTTAAAAGCTAGCCACTCCATTCGTTCAATACCGTCAGATTCAAACATGTTGTCCACCAGTGTAGCTCTATGGGGACGACTGTTTTCATTCACCAGAAGGAACACATCTACTACGGCACCAGTGGAGGGCACAACAAAGAGTCGAAGGATCTCGTCTGCATACCTCTGAGCAGTCAAAGCGCCATTCTGAACGATAATTAGGTCCATACGTCCGCCAATACTGACACCTGGCCTCACCATTCGTCCAGCACAATGATGTGATGATGTTCCCTGCAAATAAGCAGGATTGTAGAGGCCACATTCCCGAAAGCGATTTCGGACTGTTGGTGTTGATATTGCGCCTCCTGTTGCTGCCTGGAGGGTGCGTTGCAGCTGAGTTGCATTCAGACTCCTTCTCGATGGGCTGTTAACCGGAGATAACGTGCATCTCTTATTGATGTTACCCGTGGGCGACCTTGGCGTTTTCTTCTTTCAACCATTCACGATGTCTGCGTCCAGGTTCTAAAAATTTACATATTTCGGCTCGAACAGCTGTGTCTGTCCCGCTTCCAACTTTCCTATGGCTTCCCATGCCATAGCCACAGGTAAGCCATGCTGTTGTTGCACTGCACTACCTCCTCACTTATTATGAGAATCAGACTATTTGTGTAATTCGTTTGGTAGAGTAAACACTAGTCATCACAAGCCCGCTCTGCAGAAACCTTCTGTTATTATGACAATCTCGGTTGCCGTAATGTTGACTATACTTTGTAGAACCGAGCCGCGGCGGAGCGGCTGAGCGCATTGAGGCGCTATGCCACGATGCGCGAGGCCATTCCCCGTCGGTGGTTCGATTCCCCCCTCGGGCATTTATGTTCGCGTCGTCTTTAGTATAAGGTAGTTGATAATTAGCTTGTAAGTTTAGGGTCTGGTAACCCTACAGTTAAGTCCCTTAAGCTTAACAAATACTTTATTTTGTAGAACCGACAGAAAGTTGTCGAAACCTTTTACTTAGTTGATTCTGCCGATGACAATACTTCAGAAGATAGATATCTCAAATGACCCCTTAATTTTTTGACCACTGTACTTAAAGCAACATCAAGTAATTTATTCGAAGAACAACACACATGCCTATTGCCATGGCCTTTACTTTTCGACCTTGCAATTGTGGTGTTCCTTCTTCTTCACTAATTTCTTGTGTCGTATGGCAATCAATGATAACTGCTGCGGCTATTTTATCCAGTGTGACAGCGTAGTTCACCTATTACACGGACGGGCAACAATTACAGTTAGCGATTTTCCGCATTATGTCTTGAAAATACACTATTAACCTCGAGGATGGTCGGCGATCGTCTTGGGCATGCTGCTGCGTACGGTAGTTGATTGGTACAAAGTTATCACAGGCTACAGGTACACATTGCACTCCCTCGTGTTACGTGAAAGGTCAGAGGAAGCGCGACCTCGGAAACCCTATGCCAGGAAGCCACTATCTGCCGCGATCGACAGGTCCAATAGCTCGCGCATTACTCATCCTGCGATCGACGAAATGCACGTGGCGTGACTCGCTAAAATGTTTCACTCGTCACGGTGGTACCAGCCCCCCCCCCCCCCCTCTCTCTCTCTCACACACACACACACACATTCTTCTTATGTTCTCAATAAAATCCTATCTCTTATTCTACTTGCCGAAAAACTCTTTCCTCTTATTTATCCATCTCATTTTCAAAATCATTCTTTACCTCCGCATCTCAAACGTTGCTATTCAGCATGTGACATAATACACCACGAATGTCTTCATTTCCGAAATCTACCATCGAATTCGTTGATCAGAAAGTACTTCCAGAGAAAACTAATATGTAAAGCAGAGTGTCCGTATGTTTGTACGTGTTGCATACAAATCTACAGTTTTGTTCCAGTCTTTATGAAATTTTGTAAACGTAAGCTTCAATCCATGAGGACGGTCGCCGCAAGAGTAAGAATCACGTACGATAAACAGTTCACGAGATATGAAGTCATAAACAATGAGATGTGCGAAAAACCGCTGCATTTAGCGACAATGCTGCTCATTTTCTTGTAAATCATTGGACCGATTTAAATCAAATTTGGTACACACATTCCTTACCGTGAGTTAACAATTGCCGCAGGGTTAAGAATCACATACGACGCATGGTGCAGGAGATACAGCGTCATAAACAATAGGAATCGCAAAAAATGCCACATAATGCGGCGAGACTTTAAAAATACGCTGCATGGGAATGAAAATACTTAGCAACTTGCAACAAAGTTTAAACATAATTTCAAACCATTATTAAACTTTTTCTCGCTGGCAACCATAGTAAAATGATGAAAGGAAAAAAGTTTCTCGCTTACAACTTTTCCGCTGTTTGTGGAGTAAAAGTACGGCGTTCGGTATGACGTTACAATTTATAATTTGTACACTACAAATTATAACATCAGTAAATTTTACAGACAGTATACAAACATATAGTTGAATGTACCTACATATCACAGTACGACACCTAGTTCATGAGATATGATCGCAGACACAGTAAAGTTTTAATTTTTTTCTACTAATATTATTACCAAGAGATATTACAAAAAGCGCTTATACAAATGAACATATACCTGAAAAATGGCAGGAATAAATAAATAAATACCCGGGCAATGCCGGGTTTTCAGCTAGTTTCTTCCTAAAATTAACTGCTACATTTGTCCAGGAATGCCCGCTTTGCATGTGACTATACGCCTTCTATGTCGTCGTAGATGTTTTGTTGGTCATATACGAGAGGGCGTTGGAAAATATTTTTCCCCTGTCGACTGAGGGCAGAGTTGTGTATGAAAGGAAAAATCATAGTGAGACATTAAAGATAAGATGTATGTTTCTTTTTCTACATAATTTCCGAGTACATTGAGACTTAGCCAAACCTCTTTATAAACTTCAAAAAGCTCTCCAGGAAAAGATCAGGCCGTTGCATACGGAAGAAGCGTTGAACGGCTATGGGTGAAAGACGACACGAGCACGTGCAAGACACCGATACATCATTGGGTAGAGGTCGACCATGAATATACTTTCTGTTTCGGATTGTGACGGGGGATGAAACGTAGGTCCACCATTTAATGCCCGAATCGCAGGCCGCATCCATGGAAAAGAAATTCAAAAGCACTCACTCTGCAGGTAAATTGTTACCCACCGTTTTATCGGACGCCAAGGAGTTTTGTTGCTAGACTTTTTCGGAAGATGCAACACAATCAGTGCTGTGTGGTACTGTGCCACTCTGTCGAAATTGATAGAGATGATTCGGAAAAAGCGGCCTGGCGCTGTTGAATGACAATACGAGAACGTTCTCTGCAACGACAGCGCAAAACCCTATTGCAACTTTTGGTTGGGAGCGCCTACACAATCCGCCATACAGCCCTGATCTCGTACCAAGTGACTTCCATCTGTTTCCAGCTTTGAAGAAGACTCTCGGCGGAAGATGCTTTGGAAGCATTCCTGACGTCAAACAATCCGTTAAACGCTTTTTCCGTATGCAACGCCCAATTTTTTTCCTGGGAGGCTTTTCGAAGCTTATGAAGCCGTATGAAAAATGTCTCAATTTACTTGAAAATTATGTAAAAATATAAAGATATGTTTTATCTTTAATGTTTCATTCTATTTTTTTTCTTTTCCTTTCATACGCAACTCTGACCACAATCGACAGGGGAAACTCATTATCCAACTCGTCCTCGTAATTTGCTTCCAAGGCAAAAATTCCTCACCTTTATGAACACGACAAATTAACTATGGTATTAAGTTTGCATCCCGTGTCGTTTCTACTGTATCTCATTGCTTTCCTCTTTCTTCACTGTGCTCTCAGTAACATAAGACCATCTCATTACGTCATGTAATTATTCACCACTTTCACTGTCGATAACAATATCATCAGCGAAACTCTCTTTTGATATCCTTTCATCCAGAATTTCATGCCCCAGTTTCAGTCACTGGCTCTTCGAGTTATACACTGAGTAGTACGTTTGAAATATTGCATGCTTCTCTTACACTCTTATTACTCTGAGCGTCCTTGGTCTTAGAATCTCACCGCTCCCTTTCGGTTCTTGGAAATCGCATTCCATTGCAGAGTGCAAAATTTTATTCTGAATACATTCTGTATTTTGCGAACCATGTCTAACTACTAAAATTTCTCACATATATATGGTCCAACAAACATACGTACGTAATTAAAGGTTTTCTAGAGCATACAGTTAAGAAACTATTGAGAAATCGAACTCAATACTGGAAACCTCCAGGGATGTTATGGTGATTGGAATGTATAGAGACGTTCACTGTTGCCATGATACCCGTTTGGGAGAGAACGTTATGTTTTATGCGTATGTGATATTTCTAGAGCATACAGTTAAGAAACTATTGAGAAATCGAACCCAATACTGGAAACCTCCAGGGATGTTATGGTGATTGGAATGTATAGAGACATTCACTGTTGCCATGATACCCGTTTGGGAGAGAACGTTATGTTTGGCTGGCGGATCAGAAATGGAACTTACACCAGTAGGCCTAAAAAAATTCACAATGATACATGTCGTTGAAAGGAGTCCACTCGTGACAAACCAGAACTAGATACCCCTAACGTTAACGCCAAAAGAGGCACGTATCTGTCGAATCGGTTGCATAGTTACAGGTATAAGCATCTGAGTCATCGTATAGCGTCGTAGTATTGCTTTCAACTCACGGGCTGCTATCTTCAATATATTCATCAAATATCTTGATTATTTCTGAAAACATTTTTGGAGAGCAGCGATCTTCATGAACAATTAAAATTGATTTAAAACCAGTATAGATCGCATTTATCTAGCGTCGCCTGATCCAGTATGGTCTGAAGAGGATCGAAACCGGTTACGAAAAAAAAGAAATAAATGCGATCTAGATTGGTTTTAAATAAATTTTGAACGTCTTCTGGTTGGACACCAAAGCAGCGATAAATGTATACAATTAGCTAGCGCGTGTCTGAGACTCAACCGTGAGTCTCGCTTGAGTCTCCGGACGCGTCAGCTGTGGGTTTCATGTGTTTCAAACGTCAACTTCGCTTCGCTGTTTCTCTGAATGTAACTGACAGATTGTGATGCAACCAATGCCATTACTTTTTGTGATTTTTCATTTTATTGATTGCTTAAGAAATAATATAGGTTATCCATTAAAAAAACGTAAGTTTGAGTTGAAAGTAATCTTTGATTATGTATTAGACTGTCTCATAGTACCTACTTTCATAAGTCCGTGCCGTACGTTTATGACCGAGAAAGTTCCAGATATAACTTTGCTTATACATGGTGAAGCTCTGGTGGGTGGTTTGCAGGTTTAAATCACTTCGGGGTGACCATGCGTTGCATTTGGCTTGCTGTCGTCGCACGGTAGCACTGGCAGCAGTTCACATACGCAAAGATGTGTTGCTTCAAGTCATAGTACGGTACAGCGAGTAAGTATGCAGACGTTTCCAGACGCGCTAATAGTGACTGTGTGTTGGAAATAGCTCAAAGAACACACTGATGTCGTTATGAGGGGTAGAATACTAGGGCGACTGGAGGCTGATCAAACACAGCAGGTCGTAGCACAATCTCAAGATTTTGGCAACGATTCCAGCAGACAGGAAACGTGTCCAGGCGCTACAGTACGGGACATCCACAGTGTACGACACCACAAGAAGACGAATATCTCACCACAAGGCCACGGACTACAGATAGTCTTTCTCGGGACCTTGCCGCAGCCACTGAAACAACTCCAGACACACAGTCAGACACGGTTTAATCGCCCGGAGACCTGCAAGGTGCATTCAACTGACCCCTGGTTACAGGAGAGCCCGTGAAGCCTGGTGTCAAGAACACAGTACATGGCCATTGGAACAGTGGTCCCAGGTTATGCTCACGGACGCATCTGAACAGTGATTCTCGCCGGATTTTCATCTGGTGTGAACTAGGAACCAGATACCAACCCCGTAATGTTATTAAAAGGGACGTCTATGAAGTTAGTGGTTTGATGGTGTCGGGTGAGATTATGATTAGTGCACGTAAATGTCTTAGACAGAGGAACTGTAACAGGTGAGGTGTATCGGACGTCATTTTGCACCAATGTGTCCGCCTTTTCAGGGGTGCAGTGGGTCCCACCTACCTCCTCATGGATGATAACGCACGGCTCCATAGAAATGACGGCGTGGGGGAGTACCGCGAAACAGAAGATATCAGGCGAATGGAGTGGCCTGCCTGTTCTCCAGAACTAAACCCCGTCGAGCACGTCTGGGATGCTCTCGGTCGACGTATCGCAGCACGTCTTAAAACCCCTATGACACTTCAGGCACTGGTGCAAGAATGGAAGGCTATACCCCAGCAGCTGGTGGACCAACTGATTCAGAGTATGCCAACCCGTTTGCGGCCTTTGTGGCGATCGTATCCCATATTGATGTCGGAGTACATGCGCAGGAAACACTGGTGATTTGTAGCACATGTGTTTCGGGACGGTTTTCTCAACTTATCACCAGTATCGTGGGATTACGTCTGTGTCGTGCGTGTTCCCTGTGTGCCTATGATATCAACGTATTTTGTTACTTCTACGTTGTGCGGCACGACAATCTGAAATTCTGTGGCTTGGTTCTAAAAGGGCCAATCTTAGTTTTACGGTATAAGCTTCTGAATATTTCATGTTATTTTCTGAAAAACATTAACAGTATATTTGGGGCTCATATCTTAAAAACCCAGTATGTCTCCTACGTAGCTTAGACATAGGCCATTTTAACATTATGAAGACCACTTGAAACTATGGTGTACACCAATAAAACCAGTTTTAATAAATACTGACATTAGTCCTGTTAGAACCTAGCGAAAGAATTATGCTTAATTTATGAGCATGATATACGAACCAAATCGGCGTAGTACTTAAAAACAGAAACGTATGCCTACATAGAGCTGGAGAAGAAAGCAAGAAGGTTAGATACCTTGAGGGCGAGGTGCCCCAGTATGGGCTTGGGCACGTCGTAGTTGTCGTAGGGCGAGGTGGCGGCGTCGGCGGCGCCGAGGTGTCGGTAGGCGGCGGCGGCGAGGCGCGTGCACGCGCATGCGCACGACGGGTTCTGGCAGGCGGCGGCGGGCCGGCCCAGCGGCAGCGCCAGAGGCAGCTGAAGAGGCAGTGGCAGCGGGGGCGGCGGCTTCCTCTGCGCCGGCGGCGGCTTGGGCGGCCGGCACGGCGACGGCGCGGGGGCGGAGGCGGAGGGGGCCCGCGCAGGGCTCTTGGGCGGCAGCACCGGCGGCGGCGTGCCCAGACGCGGGCGGTCGTACCTGCCGGACAACCGCGCTCAGTCCCTCCCCTTCTGACACTCGACAGGGGTCGTCTCAGAGTTTTAATTATCATCTCGAAAAAAATTTAACTTGCAGAATTAATTTTTGCTGTTCCTGGTACATACTCACGTTCCGCAGACACAGTAGCGTAGAACACCGCAAATAGAGCCAAAACCTTGCGTACAGATTATTTATAAAATATTTACATCTACGTCCTTTCCAGCTCTTTGAACATCTCTACCCTGTTCCTTCTTCTCCACTCCCTACTTCCCCTCTTTGTGTTCATCTCCTCCTCCCACTCCTCTCCGTCCACCTCAATCATCTCCTACCTGGTGTCCACACATCATGTCACTCTTTCTACTTCAACTTACCCTTCTCCTAAGTCATCTCTTCAATACCCTTTCTATATTTTCATCACTATCTGCTCGTCTGCTATCCCATCACTCCCTGTTCGCATTTTCCTTTTGTCTACCTAATGTTGACCAACCTCTGTCAACTCCCTCCATTTCACTTACTTTTTCTCTCTCTGCACCTCTTCCACCCACTACCTGTGTCTATCTAGTCATTCCCGTTTACTGTCTGTCTACCACCTCGTCTACCCCCTGTCACTCTCCACTTTATGCAGTCCGTCACCTCCATCTCGCCTCTCTCTCCTACTCGGCTCCACCTCATCCTATCACTCTCTCTTATCACCTCCCCTTCGCCCTCCCTTTCTATTCACGACTCTGTACATCTCCTCCACCCCTCTATCCCTCCATATCTCTCTCTCCACAGCTTCTGTTTGTCTACCTCATCCTGATTCTTTTCCTGCCCATTTCCTTCTTCTTCTCTTACTATTTTCTCCTCTCTGTCCCCCTGTCCACTTCTTCCACATCCTACCAGTGACTATTCCCTCTCATTTACTGTCTCTCTGCCCCACTCTCCACTTTAGCTTGTCCGAAACCCCTCGCCTGCTTAATTAAAATGAAATATTGTTTAGCCACGGTCGCAAAATAAGTTTTATTTTCATAGAAGACCAGCTTTTAGCACCCATTTACATAGTTGCTGTAGAACTCGACATCACCCAGAAGATGGTACCTTTGTGTGCCGAAAGAGATTATGTTCGGAAATAAAACTAATTTTGCGAACTTGATAAAACAAGATTTCATTTTAATTAAAAAGAGCTCACTTTCCCTACGATACAATATATCCCGCTTGGCGTCCATCTCGTCCAGCTACCTCTGGTCATAACCTCCTCACCCTTCTTGTATTCACCTCAATCTTTGTCAGTCACCTATACGTCTCTCTCTCTCTCTCTCTCTCTCTCTCTCTCTCTCTCTGTCTTTCCTTTGTCTTACGTCATTCCGATTCGTCTTCTCGTCCACCTCATTCGTCTTTCTAAGTAACTGTCGAGAGTGTTCATTTGAAATGCGAAAACTCATTTCTTTTCCTTTTCTTAGTCCATTAGAGGATGGGCTGCGCCTGTAATACCATGCTGTCAGCGGGGAATTATAACATAATGTTCTTTTCTTTCTTAATTTTCTGCCCATCTCTTCCATTTCGTTACCACCTTTCTGTCCTCCACTTCTCTACATGCACCTCCTGCTCCTCCTGTCTGTCCTCCTCTCACTCGCTGTTCATGTCCTCCACCCTCTGTTCCTCTCTTTCTAATACCTCTCTCATCTGTTATTTCTCCACCCTGTCTCTGTCCACGCCCAACTCCCCTCCATCCACGCCTCTCCTCCATTAACTCACTCCATCTTGCGTGTCTCTACTCGGTATTCATCTTTGTGTATCTGTACTTCCTTGGGTCCGTCATCTCCTTCACCCCATTGTATCTGCTCATTTCCCAGCTCTCTATGCCTATCCAAATCTTCCATTTGTATACCTAAGCCTCCCTAAATGTCCCTCCCGCTTCTATTTTTCTCTCTTCCTATCGACCTCCTCTCTCTTGGTCGACCTCTTACTTCCCCTTCACTGCCTGTCGATCTCTTCCTCCTATTCCACCTTTCACTGTATCATCTCCAACCCAAAACGAAGTTAGTGGTTACTAACCGCTAGAGTATTTCTTTCCAAATGAATTTTGACTGAAATTGAGCCACAGTTTAAGATAACATGTAGAACATCGTAAATGCATTTATAAAGCCATATTTCAAAATTGGAAGGAATTTCCCTGATTCAAGTTGTTCCTTTTATTACTACTTCTATCATTGATTTTCTTTTTTTGATTTGATTTTCTCAGGGAAGCCAAAACAGTCTTGGTCCAACCCGCCACTGCCCACACCGAAACTAAGTTTATTGTGCGGTATCGCTCCCGGTATATCTAGTAAAGCTAACCAATGCCCTTGAACAGTGCAAGGAGTCCCTTTACCAGTTCTTTATTAGACACTATTTCTTCGGGTCTGGTTGTCCCAAATGTTCTGTGCCTTTTACTCTCCAATGCAATTCATTCGAAGATTAGATGTGATGCAGTTTCATCACCGTCATCACAGATCCTACTTTTAGGGTCCTCTTCTGTTATTCCCATTGTATGTAGGTGTTTTTGAAATTCCCATGGCCTGTTAGCAATCCAACCATGAGTCTAATCTCTCTCCTGTTCAGGCCCAGGATTGCAGAGCTTCTTTTAAAACATGGCTTTGGCATGTTTTTGTTGATGGACTTTGGTCCAATATTCTACGTGCTGTCTTCTGAGCCAGTTACGTAGCTCCAATTTGATCATTGCCTTGGTGATTGTCAGGACAGGTTCCGGTCCAATAAGTGGAGTTTCTGCCCCCATCCCGGCTAATCTGTCGGCATGTTCGTTGCCACTGATCCCCGAGTGGCCAGGGACCCACAATAGGTTTTCTCTATTGCTTTCCCCTAGCTCCACCAGAACCCTGTGACATTCTGCAACAATTTTAGACCTTGTTGCAGGAGCTGCCAGTGATCTCAGGGCTGCCTGGCTGTCTGAATAGATATAGATGCTACGATCTTTGTAGCACCTACGCAAATTCTCCTCCACACACGCCCTGATGGCAGTGACTTCGGCCTGGAATACTGAGGCCAGTTTTCCTAGAGAGATGACGCCCTCCAGTCTTGGCTGCACTCCGTATACCCCGGCACCAACACCTTGGTCTGATTTTGACCCGTCAGTGAACCAGACAACATCTCTCGTACGGTGTCGAACTATTTTCTCCTACTGCTTCCTACTTCCACTTGTTATATTGAAAGGCATGTTGAAGCAGTATGGGGTTATAATATAGTCAGCTGGCATTTCCCCAACCTTTCCTATATTTACCTCACCAACTATTTTAGTGTGTGATTCTGGATATCCCAAAGAGTTCCAGTTTTTGCCAGTTTTGAGTTTGTATGCACCAGCCGCTGCCTCCATCTTGACCCAAAGGTGTAATGGGGGCATATCCAACATGGTTTCCATCGCAGCAGTTGGTGTGCTGCTTATTCCGCCTGTTATGGCTAAGCAGGCTAATCTCTGCACCTTACCAAGCTCCTTAGCAGCAACCTGCTGTTCTACCTTCTTTCACTACACGAACGCCACATAGGTGATCCTGGGTCTAATCACCGTGGTGTATATCCAGTGCATACCCTTGGGGACTTCTATCATAATATCTTTTTTCTATTTTATTCTCTAAATATCTCATGCTGCAATATGAATGATGTTAGAGTCCTTTCATGGGCAACCTACTAGTAATTCCACTACATAGTAATCTAAATAAATGTGATAAGTGACGTTGGCTGTTCCCGTAATAAATTGATAGAATGGATGCCCCCGAACATTTCACAATGCTATGTATGGATGAGTTGACAGGAGGCAGTATGGGACGCTCACCAGAAGCAGTGCGCCTCCTGCGGCGGCCGCGGGCCGTCGCTGGCGTGTGAGGAGGCCAGCGAGGCGGCGCTGGCCCTGGTGCTGGTGCTGTGGGCCTGCTGGCCCGCCGGCGCCTGCTGCGCCTCGTGCAGCCAGCACGCCGCCCCTCCAGCGGGGCCCGGCGTCAGCGGCGTGCACGTGCCGGCCGTCGAGGAGCGCGACAGCGCGCCCAGCTTGCTCATGCAGCTCACGCACCTGCCGAGACACACAAACGCACACTATATACACACAAACTACACTGGCTGCGTCGGAGCAATACCAACGATCCTTGGTGAAATGGCCGGAACGAACTTGTGGATCATCTGGCTAAGCAGGCTACTTCCTCCATTCCATTGGCTATTGGTCTTCCAGAGAGCGATCTCCGACTGGAATTCCATCGGAAGATCCGTGTCCTGTGGGATTACGAGTGGGCTAGCTCAGCTCAACCCAACAAGCTTCGTGCAGTGAAGCTACCTACGGTCGCATGGAAGTCCTCACTGCGGTCGTCTCGTAGGGAATCGGTTGTTCTCTGTCGCCTACGAATCGGCCACTCATTGCTGACGCATGGCCCCCATCTTCGGCGGTAGGACGTACCACAGTCTGACTGGCGCCCCCTTGACAGTGGTCCACATTCTGTTGGACTGTCCACTTCTAGTTGCCTTGCGACAATCTTTTAATCTGCCAGATGCGCTTTCTTTTATGCTAGGAGACGATGCTGCTATGGTTGAATGTGTTTTAGATTTTATTCGCGCAGCTGGTTTTTATCATGTGATTTAATGGTGGTGTTTTTTCTTCTTCGTTTTTACTTGTATCCTTTCCTCATATTTACCAGTGATTTTTACTCTTTGACTTGTTAACGCATTTCCTTAGGAACGCTTAACACAATGTTTTATCTCTCAGACCGGAACGAGGGACTGATAACCGTTGCTGTTTAGTCCCTTCAAAAATCCAACAACAACAATGAAATGGCCGAGCGCACAACGGCGCCTTGCAGCGGCGAGCGCGGTTGTTTCCCGTCGGAGATTCGAGACCTCCCTCGGGCATATGTGTGTGTGGGGGGGGGTTGTCTTTAAATTAGTTTGAGTAGTTTGCAAGCTTAGGGACTGACAACTGTTGTGGCGTCAGCCATTCGCCACAACGCCGGCGGTCCGCGCAAGTAGACGACGAGCGATAAGTCGCCCCACAATACTTCATCCGCCGGGGGCACCCCAACTAATCGTACCTCTGTCTTGCTTCGCGAGCCGGCCAATCAGAAGAAGAGGTCTCGGCTAGATAGGCCGGCGAACTGACCGCCACGACAGGAGAATAGCAGAGGACTACGTTGAGTCTAGCGAGTATAGCCGCCAGTACCGGAGCGGTCTACCGGCAACGAATCCTTCAAAAATGTTCAAATGTTTGTAAATCTATCGGACCAAACTGCGTGGTCATCAGTCCGTAGCTTACAAACTACTTAACCTAGGTTAAACTAACCTAAGGACAACACACACACACACACACACACACACACACACACACACACACACACACACATTCCCCAGGGAGGACACGAACCTCCGACGGCGAGCAACCGCGCGCTCCGCAGCGAGGCGCTTTAGACCGCTCAGTTACTCCACCGCGGCACGAATCCTTCCGCAGCGAGCCAGCTCAAGCAAGAAAGCTGCTGTTGAGTGATGTATCGGCAAGTACCACATAAAAGTTTACTGTCAATTCGTAAAAATAGTATTTGTGAACTAATCGCTTTCTTTCAGCTGCAGACCTTGTCCACAATCCACGGCCCACCTCCCAAACCTACCGTTCGCAGTGACAGCATCCCGAATTAGTATACATAACTGGCGACGAGGACTTAAGGACCCTTTGAGGCCGAGATTACGACAATTTTTGATCTTGTGAGCTTGTGGAAATGCTTGTTACAGGTGCCGCACCACATTAGCTTATAGCAGTTTTGTGTACTCCTACGGAATGCTGTCACTGGTAGATTCGGGAGGTGGGCCGTGGTTAGCTAGGATTGCGTACAAGGTCTGCAGCTGAAAGAATTGATTACTTCACAGATACTTTTATTACGAATGAACATAATACTGAACTTTTATGTGGCGCTTGTGGTATTACATTCAATAGTAATGTTCTTGCTTGTGCTGGCTTGCTGGAGAGTGGTTTTGTTGCTGGTAGACTCAAATGTTTGTTTGTATAGTCTATGGGACTTAACTACGGGGTCATCAGTCCCTAAACTTACAAACTACTTATGAACTACTTACGAACTAGGACGGCACAAATATCCTCCGACCGTAGTGGCCGTCCAGACCGTGACTGGAGCGCCTTAGTCCCCTCGGCCACCGCAGCCGGCGCAGGTAGACTCTCCAGTACTGACGGCTATAGTTAAAAGGAACCTCCCCATCGCACCCCCCTCAGATTTAGTTATAAGTTGACGCAGTGGATAGGCCGTGAAAAACTGAACACAGATCAATCGAGAAAACAAGAAGAAATTGTGTGGAACTATGAAAAAAAGGCAAAATATAAAAACTTAGCAGTCCATGCGAAAGATAAGCAACATCGAGCAGGTTGTCAGCGCGGTGGTCCTGTGGGTACCGTGAGGCGATGCGGAGCGAGAGGTCCTTGGGTCGAGCCTTCCCACAGGCGAAAATTTTATTTATTTCATTTTCAGAAAATTATTATCTGTCCGTCCGATGCGGGGTAACTGCGCTGTAGTTTGGGGATATGTTCAGATTTGCTTGGACATATGCAGGATTTGACAGTCTACACACGGAAAAATTTGAAAACATTAAAACCACATGTTTTGACAGAGCACAGGGAAAACCGTGCGACTGTAAAACTGTTGCATTCATTTATGGCAGTTTATATGACAAACTCTTATGTTTCCATCACTTTTTTTGGGAGTGATTAACACATCCACAAGAAAACCTAAAGCGGGCAAGGTAGAATCCTTTTACCCATTCACCAAGTATACAAGTTAGGTGGGTCGACAAGAGATTTCTGTCACTTGACGCATATACCATCACCAGTGTCATATAGTGTACATCAGATGTGTTTTCCTGTGGAGGTATTGCGATCAAATGTTTTAGGTTCCTACTGGAGAGTCACTTCCTTTCATATGCTAATCACAGTTTTCCTGTGTGGTCGCAAAACACAGACATTAAACTTATTACAGCGAACAGAGACTTAAATGAACGGACGGAAAGATTATAATTTTGCGAAAATTAAAAAAAAAATCATTTGAGGGAAGGCTTGAAACACGAATTTCTCGGAGCTCCTCATGCTAGCCACAGGACCACGGGACTCCAATACTCGGGCTGTCCTTGACGTTACCTATCTTTCGTATGGAGCGTTTGGTTTTTATATTTTGCTTATGTTTTTCATAGTTCCACACAACTTCTTCCAGTTTTCTCGACTGATCTGTGTTCAGTTTTTCACGGCCTATTCACTGCGCCAACTTATAGCAGAATCTGATACATAGGGGTGCGATGGGGAGGTTCCCTTGTTAGTAGACTGGTCTGTCGTCCTCCGCTGTTCTCCTCGTCGTTGCTGTGGGGCGACGGCGTATCTAGCCGAGCCGTCTTCTTCTGATTGGCTGGCGCGCGAAGCAAGGCAGAGAGGTGGGATGAAGTATTGTGGGGCGACTTATCGGTCGTCGCCTACTTGCGCGGACCGCCGGCTTTGTGGCGAATGACCGACGCCACGACAATAACCACAGTAGTTTAGTCCCATTGATTTACAAACATGTTTTGAATACCAACGTACCGGGTGATTTTAACTAAACTTGCTTTATTTGACGCGTTATAACACGGAATCTAATAATCGTACGATTACGAAAATCGATGGCATTAGTGTCCAGAGTATGGCATGCATGGATTACAAGCGTCACTGCACTACCCTCCAGTTCCAATAACGGCTACGCGGTGCCGTGATTAGACGTCGTGATTTACATATCTAACCAGTCGCAGTGCACTTGTGGACATGCGAACAGAAGCTTGGACAAAAGGAGCAGGGCGTTATTGGAGAAGCTCTGTTTCCAAAACAACAGGAATGTTGCAGCTACACTTCGATAATATCTCCGACTGAAAGCTTTACTTAAGGATCCTCTTTCACTACCTGCTGTGCAGAGCATGATGAAGAACACGAATTAAATGGAAAACTGGAAGAGACCGACTACCGGTTGCACAAGAGGTGGTTTATGAAATCACTGTTGCTATGGTGTATAAAGCTGCTGTACTCATTACACCATCAAGTAAGGAAAATATGTTTTCTTTATTTGGTCGTTTGACGTTGTGTTGTGCATCTACTTAACTGAAATTTTAAAAGTTGAAAATACGAGGCGCGTCCAGAAAGTAAGTTCCGTTTGGTAATAAAATGAAATTGTAAACAGATACAGAAGAAATTTTTATAGCACAAAATTCTACAACTCTTAAACTACTTTTCCACATAACTGCCGAAATTTTGTAGGCACTTGTCATAGCGTGCCACAAGTTTTTGCATGCATTCTTCACAGAAGGTTGCCGCCTGTGTATTCAACCATATGGTAACAGCTTTTTATAATCGTTGAAGTGTTGACCACCAAGGACAGATTTTAGGTGTAAGAAGAGATGGAAGATGCTAGGAGAGAGGTCCGAGCTGTATGGAGGATGATCAGACAGGTCACATTGAAATTTCCGTAAGAATTGTTTGGTCACATTCGGTGTGTGATGTCAGGCATTATCGTGAAAAACAATCTTTTGACAGTAATCCTCTTCTTAGACCTAAAATCTGTTCTTGATGGATAACACTTCAACGATGATGACGAGCTGAAAGAACAATTCTACAACTCTTAAACTACTTTTCCACATAACTGCCGAAATTTTGCAGGAATTTTTCATAGCGTGGCACCATGTTTTGTATACCTACTTCATAAAAGTCTGCCGCCTGTATCTTCAACCAGTTGGAAACAGTTTCTTTCAGCTTGTCGTAATTGGTGAAGTGATGAACACTAATTGTAAACCTACGGTTATCCTGGATCTTGTCATCAATCGCGTGAACCAGTACTTCTGTAATCAAAGGTGGACGCCCACTTCGTTCTTCATCGTGCACATCACTACGCCCGCCATTGAATTGTGGGACCCATCTTCTCACCATCGAATCACTCATCCCATTTGGTCCGTAAATATCGCAAATTTGCCGATAAATTTCGCTTGGTGTCACTTTCCTCGCATTTAGAAACCGAATCACCGATCTGATTTAACAGGCGGCGGGATTTTCAATCAACGCCGACATTTCAAACAAGCACAACAAAGAGTACGTAACTGACAGCGATCTCCAAATGGCGCACGTTCTTCTCCTTGATACACATCGTCTACAGCGCATGTGCGGAACTGCAATCGCAGCGCTGCAGCGGAGATAAATTGAAACGGAGCGTACTTTCTGGACGCGCCTCGTATTTATCAATTACATGGTACTGTGGTACAATAGCCGGCCGCGGTGGTCGAGAGGACTGAGGCGCTCCAGTCACGGTCTGCTCGGCCATTACGGTCGGGGGTTCGAATCCCCCCTCGGGCATGGATATTTGTGCCGTCCTTAGTCTTAGCTAGTTCATAAGTAGTTTGTAAGCTTAGGGACTGATTACCCCGTAGTTAAGTCCCATAAGTTCTAGAAATATTTGAACATTTTTGGTACAATAAAATATTGCTCCTTAAAGAAAAAAATGAGAAAAAGTGAGAAAAAAGTGTTGTCTCATAAGAAATGTGATTTTAAATTTGACATATCTAGTTTAAATATAAGCAATGCAGTACTTTTAAAACATGTATGTGACGTTTAGAACTTAGACATTAAGCACTAAGGGTGTTTTTTTTTTTTTTTTTTTTTTTTTTTTTTTTTTTTTTTTTTTTTTTTTTTTTTTTTTTTTTTTTGAGAGAGATAGAGAGAGAGATAGAGAGAGAGATCTGAATATGACAAGTAAGAATGTCGCAACGCTCATCTAAAGTAAAATATTGAACAGGTGCTCTTAGCATAGGTACTCTCAACTTCCCTCAAATACTATGTAAATTATACATTTCATCGAAGTATTCGTTGCATTCTCATACTGTAGTAACCATGGCAGTGCGAAGAATACTTCTAATATGACCACAAACTAGCACGTCGCTGTTCGCGAGTAATAGATCACGAGCTGCATTCAGACGTTTCCCGCACGCAGGCAAAGTACCGCAGTGCCCAGGGGCAGGCTGGCGGCAGCTGCCGCGCCCGCCCCTGGCCTGCAGTAATTCTCACCTCTCCAGAGCCGCCCCCGAGCCGCTGGAGGCGTGCCAGCCGCCGCCGCCCGACATGGCCGACTGGTCGTAGTGCTCGCTCACCGACGACGTGTCGCCGCACCCGTAGTTGCTGTCCAGGTCCGAGTTCCGCGCCCCGCCAGACGACTCCGTGGACAGCCAATAGGGTGAGCTGCCGCCGCGGTGCAACCTGCGAACCCAGTACATAAACACACACGGTACTTTCCCCAGTATGGAGACCCTTTACAATTGATGCACTTGAGTAGGACAAAAAATAACCATTATATTCGAATAAAACACTAGAAGTGACCTGCTGACACAATTACGTCGATTAAGTTCACTAAACACATGGGAACATGGAGCGCGTATTCATTCTTCTCAACACCCCTGTTCTAGACAGGCTACTCCCAGCTGCTAGATCGCTTCGGTTCTTTCCCATCGGCTGCTCTCAGATATAGAATCTCACTCTACGTCATCAACAGTACTGCCAGGACTCGCTTTCCCAGATCGCCATCGCTGTCAGCCGATGCATTCGATGTCACCATTTCTGGTTGGCTCTGCTGCCCATTCTTTCCACTGCTCTACGAGTCGTCGTCGATCCACGTATTCATCACCAGTCTTCATGTTCTTCAGCTAACTCCAATAATCTCACCTCTTGCGAATAGCCCTGCCGAGTCTACAATGTACCAACCTCCAACCAGGACAGCCACGGTCATCTACTCGAACCTCTTTTCCACGCCCACTTCCTTCTACTCCTTTATTCCACAATCACTATCCCCACCTGCTATTGCAATGTTTCCCATCTTCCCCACTGCTCGGATGAACCGATCTCTCTCCTAACTCACATACACAACACCCTCAGATACCATTGCGTCGGCACCATTGCCACCATCGCTGCCACTACCGCCATTATCATCAGAACTGACACTGCCGTTGTCACATCTGGGTTCAGCAGTGGTAGCATCACCAGTAATCAGCAAAAGCGCATCAATTGTATCCGCTACCGCTTTGAGTACATGAACTACAGTTCCAGGTACGAATAAGAAAAGCCGCACGAAATTCCGTCCATCTCCTCATCCAATATCCTCTGATACTTTCCCCTCAAATGAACACTGTATCCCACCTGGTTAATATATGTCACCTCTCCATGACACCCAAATGCTCTAGCACCAGTTCCACACATTATAATCCAAGGTTTCACTCCCATCTCATCCTCCACATTTCCTCCTTTCTTTCAACCTCTCTCATCCTGATATTAAAGTCTTCAGTCGTAAAACACTATCCCTCAAAATCAAAAAAGGACCTTCCCAACCTCAACATACAAAAATTAATACAAATCAAACACTCCATAAAGTCCCCTGATCCGGATTTCCAAACACAAGTGCTGCACAAACTGCCTTCAGTAACTATCTGTCAAGGTGCCTCCCTAGTCCCACTCAGCACCATGTCTCAAACAACCCCCACAAGTCACCTCGCAAGAATGGTCGAGCAGTCTAGGGCACCTTAACATTAATTGCGCAGACGCTTCCCCTTGGAGACACAAGTCGCCCCCCTGGTGTGTGTGTGTGTGTGTGTGTGTGTGTGTGTGTGTGTGTGTATAGTTCTTAATGTGAGTTAGGTAAAATAGTTTGTAATTCTAGAGACCGATGACCCTAGCAGTTTGTTCCCTTAGCTTCCAAACATTTAAACATTTTCAATCGTGAGTTAATGGTAGAGAGTCGAGAGGGAAATGTCTCCCTATCCTGAATCTCACACGGAAAAGCTCTCCTTATTTATCACCACTCTAATCTCACTTTTTTTATCCGTGTTTTCTCCGAAGATCCATATACCATTGCCCACCTACTGCAAAATGGAGACTAATAGACAACCGCAAACACAAAATAAAACCACCCTGATGCAAAGCCCAAGCCTGTCGTTGCCACAAGAGTCTCACATAGCCGGCCGCGGTGGCCGCGGAGACTGAGGCGCTCCAGTCACGGTCTGCACGGCCACTACGGTCGGGGGTGGACATTTGTGTCGCTCTTAGTCGTAGCTAGTTCATAAGTAGTGTCAAACAATTTACATGCCATCGTCTTATGAAATACCAGAGATCATTCCTTATAATGACCCTTTTTCAATATATTAAACACTGTTTTCACAGTAGTTCAGAAGAAAACAAGTAAATTACAGAAAGGAAAGAAACATAACGCACCTGCATAATTCGTCCGAACAGAGGTCAGACAGGGCTGGCGTCGCCAGGACGGAGGAAACTTCCGATGTCCGGGGCATCATCTGACGCCTGGGGCTGTCCATCACTGCAAAGCAAACAAAAGGGTTGGTCTCACATGTGAGTACAGGATGGCAGTAATGCCACAAGCACCTAAATCAATCCAAATGAGGCACACAAGTACGAGTTCCGAATTTTTCTCGATGTCAATCTTCAATTTAAAAAATATAAAAAAAAAAAAAATAGAAAAAAACTTTAATTGTCCAGTGAATGCTTTCACGACCAGATGAATCTTCCAGGTTATACGCCCGTGGTCCATGAAGCGTGTCTGCTCCTGAAGTTCCGTCCAGATCTGCGCTGGACATCTTCGAGGTATTCCCGGCCGTGCTGTCGTGCCGACTAGTCGACTGATGACCGACTAGTTTAGTCCCCTTCAACTCCTAACAACAATCTTGCCGACTGACGAGCCGAATAATGGAAAGCGGCATACATACTGTAAAATGGAAGTGGTCAAATTTTCACGTGTTGGGGAGAGAGAATCTCTTTCAGAGGGTGTTTTTTCTTTTTTCTCCTGTAAAGCCTTCTACTTGCACAGCACTCCAACGACCATCCACAGTAGACGACTTGTTGTCAGAGCCAGAAAAAAATTGCACGCCGGAAAACTTGGACGCCGGATTACAACATCCGATGCAGGCCTTCGAGAAGAACGGACATTCACGCAAAGAAGTAAATACTATCCTCCGACTACGGAACAGTAAACCAAATAAGAACGTACTGTCAGTATGTAGGGTGTGACAAGATTCTTGTACTTGTGGACAATTATAGATTGAAACTGCGAAGAACCGGCCACAGTGGCCGAGCGGTCTGCTGCGTGCCAGTCACGGTCTGCAAGGCCGCTGCGGTCGGGGGTTCGAATCCCCCCCTCGGGCATGGATGTTTGTGCCGTCTTTACTATAAGCTAATTAAGTAGTTTGTAAGTTTAGGGACTGATGTCCCCGTAGTTACGTCGCATAAGCTCTACAAACATTTTTGAAATGCGAACAGAAGTGCCAATACAGTACTGAAATAACGAAAGAGTTTTTGCCAACTACGGACAAATGAAAAATGATTTGTGGTCAGAAAAAACTCAACTATCACGAAATCACAAAGTGAAGTTTTCCGAAGCTGAAATTTAATTTTAATTCCATGGATGAATAGAGAAGCAATTGAAATATGTAAGCATTCGGATAATTTAAACAGGAAAGAAAAAGACATGAAACGTAGTGATACCAGCGCTGTGGCTCTTTAAGAATAGATACATGTGTTTTTATATTTGAATATTTGCAAGTCTTAGATAAGTTTCGATCTTTGATAAAGATTGCTGATTACATTAAAACTTGACCACGCCCTTTCTAAAAAGTAATGATGACGCTCTTTGACGTCCGACACGTCAGTTGGCAAGACTCGGCACCATCTGCAGCATCTCTGAAGATGTTCAGCGCAGCTTTGGGCGACACGTCAGGTGCACAATGTTTCATACATACCCGGAATTATTCATCAGCAGCTTAAATAGCCATGTCGAATTACAATTTAGCACTAGTTTTCTCTACATTTACAGAGGCAAATGCTATTAGAGGACTCCCACATCAATCTAAATCGCTGCGTCAAGTTGCGGGTCAGTATGCCAGGTGGCCACACGTTATTGCAAGTGCGTCTTACGCTACTAATATACACTAGTCAAAAACTTGAAATATGTAGGTTCTGAAGTATTGTCATCGGCAGAGTGAAGTAAAATGGTTCGCTGTACTTCTATCGGTAGTACAGTGTGAAGACAACAACAATACGGTAACCAAGGTCTAATAAGAGAAAGTTGCTGCAGAAGGGGTTGGTGCTGACTTGCGTTTACTCTGCCAAGCGAATTACACAAGCAGTTGGGTGCAGATAGTGTAGTGAAAAGCTAGTCCAATGCAAGTCAAGGTCAAAATAGTCCACGTGTAACATAAGCAAGAAGTGTTCGTTGAGACATGAGGCTGAATGCAACTCACCATCCAGGCACCAACATCGCTATCAACATAAACAGTCCAAAATTGCCTTCAGGAATGTGACCTCTACGCACGGAAGCCTATTGTGTGTGTCCACTAAAATCACGACAGCGTTTAGCCCGGAGACACTGGGAGGAATCGTATCGAATGGCGCCGGTTTCTGTAAACAGATGAGTCAAGATTTTGTGTTAAGGCGGACATGTAAAAATCCTGCTTATGTGAAAGAAACATCACCAAATCATGGTCGTGGACGAATGATGTGGGCATGAGTCAGTACTGTCGTTCAGAATGGCGCTTTGACTCCTCAGAGGTATAGAGGCAAAATCCTTGGACCTTTTGTTATGCTTAATAAAAAAAAAAAAAAATTAAAAAAAAGCCAGCCTTGATCGCAAACATTAGCAGTTTTTATTTACCGGTTTCGACCTGATGTAGGTCATCTTCGGAACAAAATGTAGCCCATGTGGCCAGTGCTGGACTCGGCTGGGCTGGGCTATCCAGGTTATGCCCTAGGCTGATGCCATAGGAGACCCTTCTGGTTACCGATAACGTTCGTCCCCACAGAACTGCACTGATGGACAACAAGCTTGAAGCTGAGGGAATGGAATGGCCAGCTTGTTCACAGGCTTTATACCCGACCGAGCATGTCTGGGATGCACTTTTTGCTGACGCATTGCAGCCAAACCAGCACCTTTCACAACGGTTGCAGAGATGGATACTGCACTCGTGGAATAATGGCCAAATATCCAACAGCTGATTGAGAACCTCATACAGCCCATGCCACGGAGGTGTACAACTGTAGATGATCGCGCATCATATTAGAGGGCAGCGAGAATGACTATCATGGTAGCCCCATATTGTCCGCTCTAAGTAAACGTCATGTAAACCTGAAGTAAAGACTTGAGACAGCAAAATATCGTACTGTATCACACACAAATTACAATTGTAACGAAAATCTGAATAAAATACCTTACCGTATCTATTTTGTTTATGATATCCAACAGATCCATAGCCGAGCTCCTGTTCTAATGTTATGTGCATTTCCGGAAGGTCTCCTGAAATATTAAACGAATTAGAAGAGTGTATTAAGCACGCTTATATTCAGTTGTCCCTATCAGACCCAAAGAACACTACATAAAAACCTCACCAAAGTCACAAAACGAATGTCGCATAATGAGAAGCTGTAGGGATGTAACTAAAAGATAAGAAGGATGGGTAATGGAAACACACAGTTGCGTCTACTGCCCCGAAAGGAGTTGACGCCCAGCTTTAATATCACGGACTGATTGCTCAGTGTTGTAGTATATAACCAAAATACTGGATACCGAAGACCACTGAGGACTATAGGGCCGGACTTCATGAAGTCAGTGGGAAGCTTGATTTGTAATATTCTACTTCAGACGTTTAGGTACTTGGTAGTGCCAGCAGCACGTCATCCTGCGCCGCAGCAGGTGGCTACTGTGCGGAGTGTACTCACTGGACATGTTCCTGGTGACGGGCCGCCTCCGGGTGGCCACCTTGCCCTGGGCGGCCATCTGGAAGGTCCTGGTGATCTCGTCGCCCTGGTCGGTGACGCACACGTGCACGCCCTCTCCTTTCCCGCATCGCGAGCCGCCCTCAAACACGAACCTGCCCTCCACCACGCCGTACCGCCTGCAACAGACAAAAAATAATTCATTCAATAAATAATTTAGCTAGACTTATGCATCATTTTTCTCGAGTAATGTTGTTCATCAACGTATGATCGTATGGCATTTATTGGCCCCAAATTGGGTTTGGCCGCTTAATGTAAACCCTTTTTAGTTGATGCCGTTTTATTGTATTTTTTTTTATTTTTTTTTATTTTCTTTTTCTTTTTATTTATTTATTTTTTTATTTTTTATTTTTTATTTTTTTTTTTTTTGCGTCTCGATGATTACGACTTGATGAGGACAACACAAAACATCCAGTGCATCAACGGAGAAAAATCTCATTAGAGCAACAGTTGCTCGACAGTTGGATCCATGTCACATACGAGCGATAGAGAAAATATGGAAGATCCAAAGAAGAGCAGCACTATTTGTTCCAGGCTCAGTTAGTAAGCGAGAGTGTCACGGAGATAACTGGCCAATGTCAAACGATACAAGACCGGTGCTCTGCATCACAGTATAAGAGCGTGAGTCATAGCAGCAGTTGTTATTCCCGCATACCATACTTGACTGAGAGGAGAGAGTTCCAATGGTACACAAAGTACCCTGGGTGTCTTTTGGAGTAGAGACTAGCCCATGAATCTTGCAGTGAGCCGGCCGTGGTGGCCGAGGGGACTGAGGCGCTTCAGTCACGGTCTGCACGGCCACTACGGTCGGGGGTTCGAATCCCCCCTCGGGCATGGATATTTGTGCCGTCCTTAGTTGTAGGTAGTTCATAATTAGTTTGTAAGTTTAGGGACTGATGACCCCGTAGTTAAGTCCCTTAAGCTTAACAAACATTTGAACATTTTCTTGCAGTGAACTGTCACAGGTAGCTATGCCTAACAACGTAGCTAGAAAGGCTGGTCCAAGTGCAACATTCTGACTGTGCAGATACCTGCGCAAATGCTGTGCAGACCGATCGTCGTATTTAGAGAGGTATTAAGATTGCCGCGGATGTGACGTATTCATGTGACACAACTTCAAATATTAAGTATTTTGTCCATAACAACAACTGCTCCACAAATGAGTTTTAATAAAGCAGCAACCAGTTGCAGTTAATCGGTATTATTATAATTGACTTTGGGTTCTAATTCAGACATATATTGGCATGATGTTTTTCAACCACCTTGAGACATCTACCAATGGGAATTAAGTTTCCAAATCTGGTTAGAATAAAACCAATTTAACTAAAAACTGATTTTTGCTATCTTAAATGCCAAAACCTTGATCTACTGTCAGCCACCTTTAATTGTTGGATAAAAAAGAAAAAGGAAGAAAGATCAATAAGCGTGGCTACTAAACTGAAGGCGGTTTTTACACGTCAATTTTCTTCGTGAGTTGGAGGCGAATCTGACGATTGCCGTAATTATTTGCCCGATGGATCTGGAAACGCGTAATTTTCTTACTATGCTCAAAATTTCTCGTATAATACGGAAAAATACTGGTCTCAGAAGAGCAATTTCTCCACATGATCGCTGACCGTGACTTCCAAGATTTCTTCGACCAGGAAGGGAGAACGAGTATACCGAATTTTCTACTATAGTTTGCAAACAAGCATTGGAAGAAATCATACACAACACAAACAAAAGTGTTTTGTTGTATCGCAGGAATGTTTCATAAAGGAAACTAAGGTACTGTAGGTTGTTTGTGAGTTAGGATTTTCGATCTGTTGCCTGAAAATCACCAGCAACCTTTTAAAGACTTTTTCAACCGTATATAAAAGTCTATTCTGAGCCTTATACAGTATTTATAGTACTATCGCTTTGAATTCTAAGAATACAATTGTTGTAGGCGACCAGTTATATTAAACTGTCACCTAATATTATGGCACAGGAATAAACTGAGTGAAGTATGGTAGCCATTATCCAGCATCAGTTCGAGTATGTTTCCTTACATTGCTTATCTCTTTGCGTTAAACAGGCCGCAACTAATTTTTTATTACCGTTTCCCTGTTTGAAGTGTAAAGTCAACCGCTCATACCGCGGTGGAGTAGCCGAGCGGTCTAAAGCGTCTCGCTGCGGAGCGCGCGGTTGCTCGCCGTGGAGGTTCGAGTCCTTCCTGGGGCATGGGTGTGTGTGTTGTCCTTAGGTTAGTTTACATAGGTTTAAGCTACGGACTGTAAGCTAAGGACTGATGACCACGCAGTTTGGTCCGATAGATTTACGAACACTGAAAATTTGAACAACCGCTCATACTTCCTCTATTAAATTAAATAGTATCTCTATCTCGGTATTCCCTGCTATTATTTTTCCACAAATATGTTAAAATCCTACACAGTTCGATAAATGCAGCAATGAGTACTTCAAAACGCTGATGTGTAACTGAGATTTTAAATTTCACCATGCACACACAGACGATAAACACCAAACAGAACAAACAGCTCAAGTTTCGCGAGCCAGATTGCACCACCAACGTCCAGGTTGCGTACATCTAATATCTGCGCAAGTCAGCTGTCCACACGGATTTGTGTGGTGTGCACAGACAGATCTTGCTTGTTGACCGGCCTTAAGAAATGACCAACAGATTCGTGCCCATAGAGTCGTTTCCGTGGAGGACATATATATATTTTTTTTTTTTTTTTTTTTTTTTTTTTTTTTTTTTGACCGTCGTAAAAATAGCAAAGCACACCGAAATAGCGGACGAAGGAAGAAGAATTAAAATTAGAAGGAGAAAAAGAAACGTAAAGGAATATTATTATATAAAATAAGTAAAGGGGAAGCCATGACAAGATCCTGATTCGACGACAGTGAACAACTATTCTATTAAACCTGCCTCTCCCTAGGGAGACGTCAGCGTCTTGTTAATAGGTCGTAATGTACCCATTCTCGTGGGTGAGACAACGAACCGAACAGACAGATAGGATTCGATAATGCTACTTCTTGGTTTTCAAACAGTTTTACTAGAACACCAGGCCCGAATGCGGACAGAGACGTTCACGTTATTGGGGAAAGTCTGTTGTGTTATTTGCACTTATGAGAAATTTAAATCGAATGAAACTAATAATTATACGCTACGTGTTGATGTATTTTTCTGATTTAGTGGGCATTCGTGCAACCATAGGATTTTGGCAGTGGAGGAAATGCACCATACATATAGACCCCCAAGCACTGTGACAAGCCGGCCGCGGTGGCCGAGGAGACTGAGGCGCTCCAGTCACGGTCTGAACGGCCACTACGGTCGGGGGTTCGAATCCCCCCTCGGGGATGGATATTTGTGCCGTCCTAGTTCGTAAGTAGTTCAGAAGTAGTTTGTAAGTTTACGGACTGATGAGCCCGTAGTTAAGTCCCATAGACTATACAAACATTTGAACACTGTGACAAACTCTACAACGAATGACGTACCTCTCTCAAGAGAGATATGTAGTTTTCCAAAACTGCACATACCTGAAGTAAGTATTACCACTAAACTTTTCAAATCCGACTGTAAGTTACTGAGTGTAAACAAATTATGAATTCCGAAAGGAGAATGCGAAGTAAAATCAAATAATCAGCAAGCTCTGTTGCATTTCTTGTTCTTATTACAACCAAGTACGCGTTTCGCGCGGTTAGTGCATCATCAGACTGGAACAACAGACAAATGTTAATGTCAAATCCGTGTACCTAGTTGCCAGCGAATCTAATACGGCTAAGGTGAGAAATTTTGAGTAAAATATGGAACTTCCTTGAATGGTGAGATGGGGTGTTTTATGCACTTGTTGAGGTCGTGGGAGCAGGTCTACAATTTTACGGTACTGCCGTTTTCGACCCCTAAATACATAACGGCTACTTGAAGTAAAAGTACTACGGGCTGGAGAGATACAGTACGAAAAATAATAATATGTTTTTATGAAAAAGCAGCAGAAGAAGAGTCAAATATCAATTAATAATAAAATTAAATTAAAAAATTTACGACCGCAGAAGTGCTCCGCAGTTGATAACAATACCGCCAATTGCAAACTTGAACCTACGGCGGCACTGACTCTTCTTCTGCTATCGTAGTAACAAGAAGCAGTTGAACTACTCCCACCACCGCTTCAAACGCATAAAGCGCCTCATCTCTCTATAAAAATTATGTTTCAAAATTACTCACCTTAGTCTTATTAATATAATAATTGCAACTGTCCAGATAGCAATGTAATATTTATTTTATTATGATGACCAGTTTCGTTTAGCAAAGATCATTATCAGATCATGTCCGTGGTGAGAAGCTGGTCCATCACTTTCGGAGCATATATATATATATATATATATATATATATATATATATATATATATATATATATATATATAGACTGCATCAATTATTATATTATTCAAAAAATGTTAGATCGCTGTTATTTTCCATTGGGACAATGATCCATAAAATATTTGTCTTATTGAATTCGCTGCCCGCTAGGTAGACGGATCTTACAGTAAAAATTGCCTGTTGTTCCAGTCTGATGATGCAATAACCGCGCGAAACGCGTAATTGGATATAATAAATACAAAAAATTGCAACAGAGACTGCTGATTATTTGATTGATTCACTACTTTTTTCTGCACCAGTCACCATCATGGAATGGAATGAAATGTAAAGACGACGTGTTTCTGAGTGGAGGCAAAAATGGTAAGAAGAAAGGGAGTTTAAACACGACTTACAGCATAAACTATATGCACAGAGATAAAAAAAAGGGATGATAAAATGATTGCCGTTTGGTCTGGAGCGCCACGTTACGAATCGCGCGGCTTCACGAGTCAGTGATTCGAGTTCTCCCTCGGGCATGTGTGTGTGTGTGTAGTCCTTAGGTTAGTTTACTTTAGGTAGTTTGTAATTCTGGGGACTGGTGACCACAGAAGGTTTTTTTTATATAAAAGGATATAACACTTCAGTATATGACATTAAGAAATAAACACGACGAAGAAATGGCAGAGAATTAACACTGACAGGCACAGAGAAAAAAGCTAACAACACAGTCTAACACGTAGTCAAGACAGTCGCACAGATATTTGTTATGCTCTATGACAGCAGCACTCCAAGCGGCCGGCAAGGTACGTTTATAAATACGATTTCGAATGAAGGTGAATAGTTTCGTTTTTATTGATTTCTAACATCGTTCTTACAGTAGGGAACGTATGATAACAACTGGTAAATTAGTCCACATTCGTATCTCTTAAGTCTCCTAAGGACCTTGGGAAGGTAGGAAAGTTATATTACAGGATACATTATTTACTATTCTCTTGCGACAAATAGCTATTTACAGAAGAATTTCATTTTTTTAAGAACTGCAAATCACTGGTAAACACCAGAAGACGACCTTTGCAGAAATAGCATTCTTTCCTACTCAGGAACGTCAAGGTTTCTTCGCTGCAATTCCAGCCACGACAGTGAGAGTGGAATGTAGGAAACTTGTATTTAATGTACTAAATGATCCACCACAGCTGTACCTGAAGGGAAAACATAACAGACGTGGCAATAAAACTTCAAAAGCAACAAAACTACTTCCCAACAAAGAAAAAAAAATCACAATTATTGCTACATCTGACCTACAACAGGCAAGAATCTTCAAGACATTTGCTTTTTAAGCAAAAGTAATTACACACACAAAAGAATAGGCGTGTTCAAGAAAGACGAGTGAAGTGTAAAAATATCCGAATCCTTAGATTCCATACCGAATTGCTCAACGACAAAGACAATGCCTATCATAGAAAAAAAAGAGCATTACATAAATTTATGTTTCCGTACGTTTATACCCTCTTACTTTCAGCGGATAAGCCGCAAATATACACACACTCTTCAATATTTCTTTGCGAATAATTTTATATTTATAACACTTAATCAGCTAAATTTGGATGTTTTTGCCTTTATTATTCGTGTCTCTTGATATGTTACTAATGCTCGGAACGCAAGAATTATAGTAACTATGTCGTTAATTACATAAGTGATTGCCATTTTTGGCCGGGAGAGCCCAATGTGACTGTTCGGCCGCCGCAGCGCAAGTCTTTTTACTTGACGCCTCTTGGGCGACTTGCGTGTCGATGACGATGAAATGATGATCAGAACAGCACATGACATCCAGTCCCCTGCCGGGAATCGAACCCTGGCCCCCTACGGAAGGTAGTCAACGACAATATCGTCTGAGCTAAGGAGGCGGACGTTAAATGCGTAGAAAAATTAATGAACATTCATTACTCTTGCAGTGGCTTATCCACCACTAGGAGCACTAGTGTCGTTGCCCTGTCAGTCGGTAACAACAGTGAGTGTCGCGACGGTATCTGATAGTCTGCAATAACACAGTCATCCTCAGTGATATGTTTATAACCGTAGGAAATGGGTTGACTGAAGAATTTCGCACAGGCGCTCCATGTGGTGCCCCGAACTCCGCTGTACGCATTACCACTGGCGACAAGCAGATCGTACGTCGGACAGGTTCTGCTAGATCCCTGCAGTTGAGTAAGTGCTGATGGTCTCGAAGATGAACGCACTCGCATGGTTCGTCCCCTAAGGTGTATCCAGATTTATTCACATTTACCGTGCACCGAGATACTACAGTTCTCAGTCTTCTCTATTGAGGTTTTTCCATGTCTTGTATGGGAGGTGATGACCTGCAGCAAGCTCTTCTTAGGGGTTATCCCAGCATTCTCCTGATGTTGAGTTACGAGTTACGCCAGAGTTGTATCCTGTGGTTTGCAGATGATGCTGGAGTATATTGTCTGGAGGAAGGTATTCTCGATTTGAGACTTGGTGATCGACGTCCTCACACAAATAGGGGGATGTCTTGTCCCAGTATTATCCTGACGATGAGCTACGCCAGAGTTGTATCCTGTGGTACGCATGTGGTGTCGGAGTAGATTGTATTGTCTGGAGGAATATTTTTTTCTCGATTTTAGACTTGGTGGTTGACGTCCTCATCCAAATAGGGGATGTCTTGGTTCTGGCTCCTGCTTCTTTCTCTCTGTTTCAGCTGTCGTTCTCCTTCCGGATATTTGGGGGTGCAACACCCAAGATGTGGTCCATTATTCTTTGATATAAACACGGTTATCGGTCAGCAGTATCTCGCTTTGTTAACAAAACTTTATGTTTCCGAGGCTGAACCAAGACCATTTTTCAACAAGACGACACACTCCTCGACACTGGAATCACCAAGTACATGAACAACTGAATGAAACTCAACCGAACCGTTGGATTGGTCGTCAAGGAGCTGGCGACAGAGCATGTCTCAGCTGGTCTCCACGGTCACCGGACTTGACACCATGTGACGTCTTCCTGTGGGGTTTCGTTAGAGACGAAGTATATGTACCACGACTCCGACAGAACGTGGGAGAGTTGAAGAACCGGATCCGTTCTACCGTATTACCAGTGACGAGTGACATGCTTGCCCGAGAATGAGAGGAATTTAAGTACCCATGTGATATTGTTCGTGTTGCTGATTGAGAGCACATTGAACAACTGTAATCTGAACTTCAGATGTAAATAGGTGTGTTAAGTTTCATATTGGTATGTCTTAAAGGTTAATAATTATATTCATTCGAAATACGTATATTCTTTTATGAGAATGTTATATATTATCGTTAAGTATTCACTGCATAGTCATACTGTAGTAATTATAACAGTAACGTGACTAAACCTTGCGGATCAGCTGCCGATCGTGTGTTATCGGCAGTCTTCGGCGCTGTCCGCGAGTGACAGATGGAGAGCTGCCCTCACACGGTGCCAACCCGGCGGCAAACGTACCCGTGGTTTGCTCACGGACCCATCCATGGTCTAAATATTATACACGACTAGAGCAGCTAACACACTTCCTTTGGGGATACCATTTTCTTGTGTCCTCCATAGCCTCTTGTTGTTTTGTAGGGTTACAAAGAAACGTCTGCTTCGTAGCCGACATCTCCTAAAAAGCGTTAAATGGAAGTGTTTCCTGATGTCGAAGTGTCCCTGTCGCACAACTGCACGGAAAGAGAGATTTTAAATGGGAACTGTCGCCTTGTTTACTGCCGACACTTTGTCGGGTCTAATTGAATCGTTGCCGGTAACTGGCAGCGGCAAGCAGGCGGGGAGAGCACGATGCGATTAATTCCGATCAGATTGCCCCGGGGCACAAAATATCACGGAATAAAGCGGCATCGCGTGCGAGTGATCGCGGCACTGCGCTCCGCTGAAAATAAACTGGCAGGCGCAGGCGTGCCGAAAGGACCTAACTGGATGTATTAACGCGCCGCCGTGCGCCGCGACATGACGTCATTCTCTGCCGATCCGCTTTCCCTTTCAGGTAGTTTGCAGTTGAGCGATTTTACGCGTCGACGTGTGAACATTCTGCTTTGCCGGAGAAGCCTGAAATAACGAGTCAGTATTATAGCAAACATTCATTTAGCATTTTGAAGCAGCTATTAACATATTTTATACTGACATTTCCCGAAATGTCGAGGTGTTCCGGACGCTTATAACGCAATCGCTTCTTTAAAAGATGTAAACTTTACTTTTTTGTGTGAAGTAAACGAATTCCTGTACGAGTCCACGATCCTCATTTTTAGTAAGAATAAAAACGTCTAGATCGCTAAATTTATATTTATTTATTACGTTTCGGCATCTGCCATCGCCGGCCGCGGCGGCCGAGGGGACTCAGGCGCTCCAGTCATGGTCTGCACGGCCACTACGGTCGGGGGTTCGAGTCCCCCCTCGGGCATGGATATTTGTGCCGTCCTAGTTCGTTAGTAGTTCATAAGTAGTTTGTAAGTTTAGGGACTGATGACCCCATAGTTAAGTCCCATAAGCTGTACAAACATTTGAACATTTTGAACATTTGAACATCTTCCATCATCAGTTACATTTTATCATTGACACTGAATTTTACTGTGCAAGTTCAGAGGTTTTTAGATCTGATGATGGCAGATGCCGAAAGGACGTAATAAATAAATATACTTTACCAGTTCGGTTTTACAAAGAGTATTCTGCGGCATTGGCCCCCTAGTTAGCTTGCATTTATCGCGAATCTTTAATTCAGCGCAAAGTTCCTAGTGATTGGAAAAAAAGCGCAGATGACTCGCGTTTATAAAAAGGAAAGAGAACTGACCCACACAATTACAGGCCAATATCGTTGACATCAGATTCCTGTGGAATTTTGGAGCATATTCTCAGTTCGAATATAGTAAATTTCCTCGAAACGGAAAAGCTTCTTTCTATGAATCAGCACGGGTTTAGGAAACATCGTACACGTGAAACTTAGCTTGCCCTTTTCACACATGACATCTTGCGAGCCATGGATGAAGGGCAACAGGCGGATTTTGTTTATCTCGACTTCAAAACGGCGTTCGATGCGGTGCCACACTGCAAACTGCTAACGAAGATACGAGCTTATGGAATAAGTTCACAGATTTGTGACTGGCTGGAAGACTTCCTAAGTAATAGAACGCAGTACGTTGTTCTCGATGGCTAGTGTTCATCAGAGACGAGTGTATCGTCAGGCGTGCCCCAGGGAAGTGTGATAGGACCGCTATTATTTTCTATCTATATTAATTATCTGATGGACAGAGTAAGTTGTAATATGCGGCGGTTTTCTGATGATGCTGTGGTTTATGGGAGGGTGTCGTCTTTAACTGACACACAGGATGACTTAGACAAAATTTCTAGTTGGTACGAAGAATGGCAGCTAGCTCCCAATGTAGCAAAATGTAAGGTGATGCGCATGAGTAGGAAAAACAATCCCATAATGTTCGAATACAGCATTAGTAGTGAGCTTCTTGATGCAGTCGCATCGTTCAAATACCTGGGCGCAACAATGCAGAGCGATATGAAAGGGAACGAACATGTAAGGACAGTTGTGAGTAACTCGGGCAGCAGACTTCGGTTTATTAGGAGAATTTTGTGAAGATTTACTTCATCTGTAAAGGAGACTGCGTATAAAACGCTTCTATGACCACGTCTTGAGTATTGCTCAGTGTTTGGGACCCGCAGCAGATCAGTTTAAAGGAAGACATAGAAGCAGTTCAGAGGCGAGCAGCTAGGTTTGTTATTGGTAGGTTCGAGCAATGCGCGAGTGTCACGGAAATGCTCCGGCAACTCAATTGAGGATCGCTGGAGAAAAGACGACGTTCTTTTCGTGAATTACTGTTGAGGAAATTTAGAGGATACTGAAGTGTGGTCCTCACCTGAGCTGGCTGATGTCCCAGAACCCCAGCAGCCTGGGAGGCACACCGGAAGTGAGGCAAAAGCGCTGCTCCTTCACGTGCAGGCGAGCCGGGCCGGCGGCGATCTTCGCGCGTGGAGGAGCAGACGTTATCTGGATGAGGAACTGCACGTCTGCAATCATGAGAAAAGGAAAAAATGAAAAAAATTTCCCAATAGTAATATTACTTATCTGTGCCCTAAAAGATATATGTGCACTACCAATAGGTGTACCGACGGGGTCTCATACCCGTGTTTTCTGCTTTTCACGAGCGGTCAGCTTACCATTAGCCTACCCAAACACGAACGCAGAACCGACACAAAATTCCATACGCCACACTGAGTACATATATGAGAGTAAAATATATTCATACCTTTAAGCCCGCAGCTTATACTATATTCCCGCACAAAGGAAAATGAAATCAACACGGCTTTATCCTTCGTTGGCACGCAAAAAGGCCTTGCGATCTAAGGCGCCTCTACTGTAAAATTCGCCGCTGCTCACCGTCGGAGGTTCGAGTCCTCCCTCGGGAATGGGTGTGATTGTGTGTGTGTGTGGGCGGGTGGGTGGGTATACGTGTTATCCTTATCATAACTTAGTTTAAGTTGTTTGTATGTCAGGGGACTGATGACCGCAGCAAATTGGTACTATTGCTTTACAAACATTTGCCAGACCACTGCAGCGGCCCTAAAATGTTTGTTTCACATGCTCGCGCACATATTGACGAAAGTGTGCTGTTGCGCCATCATGCACGAACCACATATGAATTGATGCTGACATGGCACACCATCACCAAGGTAGGTTATATATTAATCAGGAAGTGGTAGCATGTATGGCCTTATTAACCGATCACCTAGTATGTTAATATCTGCAAATGTCAGTCCATGCTACGAGTATGAGTTTATCTCAGAAACTACGCATTTCCGGGGCCATGTCCAGAGCACTTACTTTTATTTTAGGTTGGTACTACCACCCGTCAAAGTATTCGATATTTTTTTAACAGACCGTTCAAAAAGACAACGATTGAAGATTCCGGCCTTCGCAGGGATCGAATGAAGGGTAGAGCCACGGGTCGTAACACATCTGAAATGTAACGGCCACTGTTCAAAGTGCCGTCGATACGAACAAGAGGTGACCGAGACGTGTAACCCAAATGCCGGGTGACACGCCAGTATGACGATAACGAAAACACGCTTCCAATGTGCGTTCACCGCGATATCGCCAAACACTGATGCGACCATCATAATACTGTAAACAGGACCTGGATTCATCCGAAAAAATGACGTTTTGCCATTCGTGCACCCAGGTTCGTCGTTGCGTACACCATCGCAGGCGCTCCTGTCTGTGATGCATCGTCAAGGGTAGCCGCGGCCATGGTCTCCGAGTTGATAGACCATGCTACAGCAAACGTCGTCAAACTGTTCGTGCAGATGGTTGTTGTGTAGCAAACGTCCCCATCTGTTGGCTCAGGGATCGAGATGTGGCTGCACGATCCGTTACAGCCATGCGGATAAGATGCTTGTCATCTCGACTGCTAGTGATAAGAGGTCGTTGGGATCCAGCAATATCCCTCCTGAACCCACCGAATCCATATTCTGCTAACAGTCATTGGATCGCGACCAACACGAGTAGCAATGTCGCGATACGATAAACCGCAATTGCGATAGGCTACAAACCGACGTTTATCAAAGTCGGAAACTTGATGGAACACCTTTCTCCTCCTTACACGAGGCATCACAAAAACGTTTCACCATGCAACGGCGGTCAACTGTTGTTTCTATATGTGAAATCGATTGGAAACTTTCCTCATGTCAGCATGTTGTAGGTGTCACTTGGGGGAATGCTCTGAGAAGCAAATCATTTGCATATCACAGCATCTTCTTCTTGTCGGATAAATTTCGCGTCTGTAGCACGTCATCTTCGTGGTGTAGCAATTTTAATGGCCAGGAGTGTAGTTTATGCAGTTTTCTAGGAACTGATGACCGAAGAAGTGAACCTTCATATATTTACCTGCACGGATAGCCTTATGGAGCCGGTGCGATAGCTCAGCGCGTTCGGTCAGAGAGCTGGGCAAACTACTTATGAACTAGCTAATACTAAGGACGGCACAAATATCCATGTCCGAGGGGGGATTCGAACCCCCGACCGTAGTGGCCGTGCAGACAGTGACTGGCGCGCAGCAGTACGCTCGGCCACCGCGGCCGGCGATGATTTCATCCATAAACATTAATCCCAATCCCGAAAAGAACCGATCTACCCGCAAAAAAAGTAATGAAAAACTTACGAGAAAAGCGCAAAAATCCGATTTCGAGTCCCGGTCCTGCAGAAATTTTCATTTATCTCCAATAAATTGTAGAGCTGCTGTTTCATCAGCTTCGCGATTGATAATATTTTTCTTGAACAAAGAATCACTCACAGCTCAGCTCAGTAGCGGAAAAGATGTGATTCCTACTTTTACGTGTAGAGCTCGCTTACCTCCACTGAAGTTGTTTTAGCGTAAATAATCACCTCTAAAGAATTCAGATCTAACAACCAATAAATCACAAAACGCTTTATATCAAGAGAAGGCAAGTGTGGCAATGCAGTGCAATTAAAACTTTAGCGTGGAAAAAAAGCATTCAGATAACATCTCTACTCGACAGAGAAATCTAAATACTCTAAAAAGCTCGAATCACGGGTACGAAAGGACGAAGTTACTGGAGACCTACAGTATTTAATTGCTACGAACCTAGTTTGTACAACTTTGCCAAAAAAAGTTGTGCAAAAGCTGCAATTGGGTTATTAACATGCTTTCTGCATCGTTTGATCTTCCTGAGTGCGGCAGTTTTCTCCGAATCTAAATACTCGCGGTACACGCTTGACTCGGTAGGAAGTGAAAAGTCCAGAACCTGAGATGAACGCGCAGATGGAGAGACGCAGGCGAAACGCACCACTATTTCGCCAACGTCAGACGTCACGATTTTTCATGTTCTAGCCATACTACACACATCGCGCCGACGGCTTGAGAAAGGACACGTGACAATTTGAAATAACATAAGAAAGGAATCTATAGTGTTGAAAGGTGCATATAAGATGAACATTAACAAGAGCAAAACGAGGGTAATGGAGTGCAGTCCAAGAAAGGTGATGCTGAAGGAATTAGATTAGGTAAGGAAACAATAAAGGAGATAGATAAGTTTTGTTACTAGGGCAGTAAAATAACAAATGATGGTCGCAGTACAGAGCATATAAAATGCAGAATGGCAATGGGTAGAAAAGTGTTCTTGAAAAAGAGAAATTTGTTAACATCGAATATTGATTTAAGCCTAAAGAAGTCCTTTCTGAAGGTATTTGTGTGGAGTGTTGTCTTGTATGGGAGTAAAACATGGACGATAAACAGTGCAGACAGGAAGAGGATAGAGGCTTTTGAAATGTGGTGCTATAGAAGAATGCTGAAGATTAGGTGGCTGGATCGCGTAACTAATAAGGTCAGCAGTCAACAATCCGAAGATTGGTTTGAACACCACAGTGCTTTACTAAGCAGGTCCTGTTTGGAGGTGGTATGCCGTTGCCTTTCTCCGACCTTCGAACTGACCTACCCAGCCAGTTACAGTACCTACAGTTCCGAAAGACGGTGCTACTCGGTATTTTTCACATGAGCAATACTGCCAGAGGGGAAAGAAATGGAAAGTTACAGATAAAAATCCTTGGACCTAGCGGGGATCGAACCCCTGACCTTGGTTTTGTAGTCTGGCACTCTACCACTGTGCAACCGAGGAAGTACGGAACAGAATTGGGGAGAAAAGGAATTTCTGGCATACCTTGACTAAAAGAAGGGATCGATTGGTAGGACAAATTCTTAGACATCAAGGAATTGTGAATTTAGCGTTGGAGTGAAGTGTGTGGGGTAAAAATCGCAGAGGGATACCAAGAGAAGTATACAGTAACCAGATTCAGACAGATGTAGGTTGCCGTTCTTATATGGAGTTGTAGAGGCTTGCTCAGGATAGAGTATTGTATAGAGCTGCATCGAACCAGTCCACGGACTGAAGACCACAACAACAATTCTTGAATAGCATGTAATCCTCATACATTCGGGCCATTCCATTTCAAATCCGATAGCAGGAAACTTTGCCTTTTTGTTGAGTTTCTTTTTTATGTCATATAAAGTAGACATTAGCTCGCAGGTGTGGTACTCAAACGCTTCCGGTTGTTTTCAAGAGCAAAAGCAACGTAATTTCATGAAATCACGCAATTTTGACACTATGCTCGGAAACTATTCTAAGTAAAATTTCCACAAAATAAATAAATAAATAAATAAAATAAAAATATGTATATAAAAAAATACAAAGTCAAGACATTGCTGTACAGATTGGTGTGGTACAAAGGGGGTATTTTTAGAATTTAGGTTTCAACTACTTTTCATCATTTATCATCTTTAATCTAGAACATACATCCTTAAAGGGGGGGGCGATAGAGGAATTTATCAAAAATCTGAATTTTCTATTTACTATTTATTTGTTAGTACAACTCATGGACAATAAGTTCCAAAAGTTTCTATGTTAAAATCGCATCCGAAAGTGCCTGAAAATTAATTAAAAGTGTGACGAAACCACCCTGCCACGACCACGTTTTGAAGTACCACTTCAATACTAGCTCAGTGAACAACGATTCTGTGTATTACTTTCAACCAGACATGTGCGGGATACATGTGGAAGGCCGTGATACATACTCTTTGGTTTCACAGATCATTTTTGACTCTGTTCCGTATTTTATAAACAATAATAAACTAGCTGCATCTTTAATAAATTGCAGAACATCCTTTTATAATATTAATTGTTACACTGGTCACCTCTAGGAATATTTGCACTGACTCATTATACACCCTGTATGTTCATTTTAAAATGACCAACAAATCAGGACTAAAAGTATATTAAGTACCTCCTTCAGTTACCTAATACATAAAGATAAAATACTCTGATTGTTGCTTATTAAATATGCTTTCACATAGAACGATCTCAAAATCTAAGAAAGGATAGACAGAATGAAAAAAAATTAGCTATAACGAGCACTGGTTTATATCTATGAAGTCAGAGCGTTGCAACTGCTTTTAAGTGACTCACCTTCACCCAGGTTGTTTGATATCTTGACCTGCCACTGCATTTGTCGTTCCCGGGTGTCGAACGCCAGGATTACCGTCACGTCCTGGCAGATGATGGCTATCGTGTTAGACTCCTTGTCCAGTGTGAAACCTAGAAGAAACAAAAGACAGATCATTCTACGAAGAAGCAACTGTCCGCTCGCAATACTGACAATCTTCTTGGAAGTACCACATAGCATGTCCACTGAATCCTGTGTGTACAGTTTCATATCGACAAAGGTTTTATAATTATCGTGTACATAATTTGTGATGTACTCTCGAACGACATTTCGTCTTTCAAAAATCTTCCTTCACTCTTCTGAAGCTAATTTTGCGCAACATTCGTATCTGTGAAATTTTGTTGACTGGCACTGAAGGAGATAAAGGTATATTAGAATATGTATTATTAAACTAAAAAAAAAAGAAAATTTTTGTGAAATAGAAAGTAAACACTGTCAAAATTGACACTAATATGTTAGACAGTGCACGCGCGTGAACTCTACGTCAGTTGCTGACAAACAGTAGATACTCGATGGCTTCTTCGCTCAGTGTCTTCTTGTAACGTGATTGCTAACCGCACACTTCATGCGGCCCTTATCGGACTATGCTTGCGATCAGCACGCTGCCTACTAGATCATAAAAGGCAAGAGTGTGCGCCTAACGACCCACTTTTCTCCATGACCACCCAATGGCGATGGTAGTGGTCTCCTGATGTTAGTACAGCAGTTTTTCGCCAGTGGATGAAAGTGTGTGCATGTGAGTGGCAAAAATTTTCTTGTCATTTTTTGAAAAACTTCTTCTTCTCGAACATTGTGTTTGCGAATAGCGTATAAAATGTTTTCAGTATTGTTTCATGTGTTAGTACTGTAGAGAGCATAGGCGCCGACTTTTGAAAATCTTGGGGTATGCTCAGCGGCATTGCCAGGAGGCAGGGGCAGGTAATAAAAATAATCTCATACATAAATCTTTATTTTATGTCTCAATTTTTCAATTCCACATAAAAAAGAAAAGTTTAAAGTAACATTTTTTTATTTCAGTACCTTTAAAAAAATCACGTCAGCTCACTGAAAAATGTTGATAGACTTTAGCCCCCACCAGACCACGATCCTGGATACGACACTGTACTTCACGCAGCAATTCAGTAAACAGGATGAAAAGTGTCACCACTTACACTAACACGATTCCTTGAAGACAATTGACTTCTGAGAGAATACATAAACGTTAAGATAGTAGCATAAACACATTCGTCGTATCGTACCAAATTCATTTCATTCCTAGTTATTTAATACAACAATTAAATGTTGCCGCCTTAAGTTTACAATATTGACGTAACAAGCGGCATTCCATTAACATTCGGACTATTTAGAAAACGGTCACTTCACTCACATGTAAACTTGGATTTTAATGCCAACGAATTCAATTAGCTGCTTGTTTTAAGATAATCTTTTCACACCGGTGTACTACAAAAGCCAGTTGCACATCAGTGTGATGAGTGAGTCGATTTTAATTACAACCAAGAAATATAACGTAAAGAAAAAATGATACAAAAGTTTTCAGTGGGGTATGCCGAGCATGCCCACTCAAATTTTGGGGTACGCTTGAGCGATCGAGCATACCCATAGTCGGCGCCTATGGTAGAAAGATTAATTCAAGATTCTGTAGAGTATATCAAAATTTTCCTGAATGAGTACGATTTTTCTTCGAAGTCCTCAACCTGTTTATCCCACACTTCTATACTAAAAACATACGACAAAACGCTCTGTATAATTAATTCATTGACTAATCATCACCTAGCTGATACCGCAGAGATATTCCGACATCCCACTTTTCAGAGGGTGCGAAAGAAATTTTTTTCTTCAATATTAATTGTTCAATGTGTGTCTTATTTCTAAGTAGAAATGAAAAAATGACTGTTTCAGCAGGTTTGAATTTTCAGCCAATAAGGTGGTGAAATACGGGATGATAGATGTTTGGAAAATATGTTGGTATTCAGCGAATTTTGATCCTAGAACTATTAAACTGGTGTTTGTTTTTTCGGTCAAGAATTAAAGCAGACGTGTTTCTGCACTTTTCGGAATTTCACCCCTAATGCGATGAAATAGGCGCCCCCATGCTTCAGGGTGATCAAAGAGCATTTTTTACGTCGGTATTGAGTGAATTTTGAAGCTACAACTGTTAAATTTGTGTTATGTCTCGCGGTCAGAAATTTAAATAAATGTGCGTTTCAGCATGTTTGAAAATTCAACCCGTAAGTGGGTGTAAAAGTTAATTTGAAAATATCTCAACAATAGCTGTAGTCGAAGAATAATGTTGTGAACAGCACTGTAAAGCATGTCCGGAGATGGTGAGGCATTGGCGTCGGATGTTGTCTTTCAGCATCCCTAGAGATGTCGGTCGATCACGATACACTTTACGACTTCAGGTAACTCCAAAGCCAATAATCGCACGGACTGAGGTCTGGGGACCTGGTAGACCAAGCATTAAGAAAGTGGCGGCTGAGCACACGATCATCAGCAAACGACACGCGCAAGAGATTTCTCACTTTTTTTTCTAATAAAACCCCATGTCACCCCAAGCATGTGTGTCAATTTTTACCTCTCTATCTAGATTATTCCGTGATTTATTAAGTTTTCAAATTTATACTGCCTTTTTGATCACCTGATATATCAAAGATGTAAATCAGAAGGAGAGACATTGAATTAAAATTTGTACCACGGCCGGGATTCGAACCCGGAACCGCCTAAACAAGCAGGCACAACCCCTTCTTTTTTTCCTTTCATTATTATTATTATTTTCTTTTCTTTTTCTTTTGCTCGATGGGTAGCTCTGTCCTTGCGCTCGCTGATCATGTTTGTTCGTTGTTGTTCGATGTGTTCTTGGTTCGGCATTTTTATGACAGAGGACGCCGAGTCCTCTGACCGGGCGCGCTGAGCCACAGCACCCTTACCACTAAGCCACCGTGACTTAATAGTTACAGCGACTGCATGGATTGTCTTAAGGCACTTCTCCTCTCACAACAAAAACTTCAATTCTGTTCTCATGTTCCCCTATATCGATACGTTTCAATGTTGCCAAGGCACTCCAATAGCGGAATAGCACCCCAGCAATGAACGTTGAAGGAACGATCCTACCTTGTATCCCAGGCACAGGTGATATAAATTCAATGTCCAGTGGCATATTTTGTTTCGATGTATATCAAAAATATAAATTTGAAGAGAAGCATTGAATTAAAATTGATACGTGTTTATATAGGGGAGCATGAGGCAGAATTAAAGTTCTTGTTGTGGAGGGAGACGTCCCTTAAGACAATCCGTGCAGTCGTTGTATCCTCGAAGTCACGGTGGCTTAGCAGTATAGCGTCCTCTTAGTAAACAAGAAATTCCGGTTTCGAATACCGACCGTGGAACAAATTTTAATTCAACGCCTCTCCTTGATATTTATAGTATCTCGTTTTGTTATATTTTGAGGATGGGAGGGGGGCGGTTCAGCGAGAAAAAGTTTCGCAAAAGTGAGAAATTACATGTCCAGTATGTTGGAAGTCGCTAATAGTTATCATTTTGGAGTTATTAATGAGTAAATTTTTAATATTTGAGTGCCGTAAGTTTCAAGACAAGCACACAGCTTCTAACTGCAATAGTTCCCTTACCGTGTTAAAGTTACGCATTTATCTCTTACGAGCAGACTATGATGGCAAAAAATTTTAATTTGTTCAATAATTAACCGAAAGTTTGAAAATTAATTTTTTGTAGCCCTTGTAAACTGACGCATTGCCACTACAAAATAAAGTCCACGGCACTAAATATCGTATTTTATATTTTAGGAGATAGAACATCGCTCACGAATGAGGAGTGCATATTCGCTAATTACTACTACGCCGCACAATACTGTTACGTAGCTAGGGAAGGTAACTAGCGGCTTCTTGAACCTTCGGTTCCCATGATCTGAACACCATCGCACATGCCATCTGACGTTAAGTGATTGCATGGTTAGACTACATTTTGTAATTTGTGTGATATTTCGGATTATTTATTTCATTATGGTCTACAGATCTGAATATCGTTCGTGACGGACCGAAAAGACTCATTTAAAAACATATACTAAGACAAATAATCGATCTGTTACTTCTTGTTGTGGACTCGCATTGAGGACGCTACTTCAAATCTCGTTCGACCATGGGTTTCAGTGACTTCTCTCAATCACCCAAGGCAGTTTCCGGGATGAATCCCTTGAATCGGACACGGCCTATTTCCTTCCCCGTCCTTCCATCCGTCACTAATGCCCTCGGCGTCCAGGGGACAAATTTTGCTTCCTTCTTGTTGCGTAACCTCTCTCGATCCTCAGCATTGTACCGACGAGGCTAGCTCATTGTACAGCTGAGTGCGTAAAGCTGAAGACATCAAGTGAAGAGGTTAAGTCCTTTGTGCAGCTGAGGAACGGAAATTAGTTCCATAACTATGAAAGCGCTATTTATCAGAGAACGTTCACTGCGCCCATTAGCAGTGAAGCGGCAACTGTGGCAGCTCCAGAATGGTGGGGATGCCGTCGGCACCGCCAACGTTCAGTTTTCACTGCCGATGCAAGCGGCCGCTCACTGTTAACTGAGACGCTAAGCATTCTGCTGAAGTAGCACTCCACAGAGTTAGCGGGTCCGCGCAACCAGCTTCAACAAAGATAACTCTACTTGTTAACACAGTGTTGCTAGTAAGGTCTCTGCTCTGTAGGCTGCACGACTCTTCCAACTCTCTAGCAACCCGACGGAGATGAAAAGCCAGATATTCACCGTGTAAGTGAAGCTACCAAATCAAATATTTAAGTTTCGTCAGCACTTTTGTTCAAAAAATGTTAAAATGTTTGTAGAGCTTATGGGACTTAACTACGGGGTCATCAGTCCCTTAACTTACAAACTACTTACGAACTAGCTAATACTAAGGACGCCATAAATATCCATGCCCGAGGGGGGATTCGAACCCCCAACCGTAGTATCCGTGCAGAAAGTGGCTTGCGTGCCGCAGACCGCTCGGCCATCGCGCCGGCAGCACTTTTCTAAACGAGGACATACAAATAGACATTTAAATATTTACATGATCTAAAACTCTTGAGGATTATTGGTAGATGCTAGTATCAGGAAAGGCTTCGTAGTAAAGTAAGGTTCGAAATATCACCCAACGACTAGTATCGTCCGTCCGTATTTCCAATCTGCTATGGACGCCATCTATGAGTGTCTGTAGTAATATTGAGCTGCTTCTGCGGGTTTGCCATATCCTACTCTAGTTGCAAGCTTCCTAAATGTGATATCGGAACAGTATGGCATCGGTTCTATGAGAATAAATCGTTTTATCACTTTGCTTGTTGTAGATTGTTTTATACACTCCCTATGCAAGTATGTGGGATAAATACGTACCATAATTCTTTCCCTGTTTGTCAGCCTCATGGTTTGTGAAATCAACCTTGAAACTAAATGAGTATTTCTGTAAACTATCCTTCGTTACATTTCATACGAGAGATTCTTTCTAAAGCTATCCTCCTTTGAGGTACTGCGAAAAATGTAGAGAGGAAGGAAATTTTCTGAGATTGCTTTCTTAATACTTATCCTTGTTCATATTATCACCCACCCCAGAGAAGCACACATTAGTTTAGCTTTTGCAAGTGGATTTGAGCCACCTTCTCTGGCAAGGTGTTGCATTAAAAGTAAGACAAAATCAAATGCTTTAGAATTTAGTGATAAACCTTAACACATTGTACAATTAGACTGGATTACTTATGTCATAAATGCATTTAATATTTATTCAGGCAGAAAGAACCTATGTATCTTTTCCACTCGCGACTAGTTGAATTACAAAATCTGTGATTCCACTTTAAACACGAAGAGCACACAAGCACATTTTCCGGAGTGCTGCTCTGAGGAGTGGTTCGACGTAGATCGGTGAGGCATGGCACGAAGTCGGAGTTTCAAACTATCCCAAAGATGTTCCACAGGATTCAAGTCGGGACCCTGTGCAGACCAGTCCACTACAGGGATGTTATTGCCGCGTAACCGCTCGATCGTGTTTAAAGATGCAATCGCCATTCCCGGATTGGTCTTCAACAGTGGGAAGCCATAAGATGCTTAAAACATCAATGTGGGCCTGAGCTTTAATAGTGTCATGCAAAACAACAAGGGGAGCAAGCCCCCTCCATAAAAAAACATAACCACGCCATAACAGCACCACACACGCTGCCATCGGATCGCCATATTGTCTACCGTGAATTCGTCACTCCACACCACGTTCTTCCACTGTTCAATGATCCAATGTTTACGCACCTTACACCAAGCGAAGCCTCGTTTGGCATTGACCTGCGTGATGTGTGGCTTATGGGCAGCCGTTCGACCATGAAATCCATGTTTTTCCACCTCCCTGCTGTCATAGAACTTGGAGTGGATCCTGATGCAGTTTGGAATTACTGTATGATGGTCTGAATAATGCCTACCTCTAACACCGTACGACCCTTTTCAACCGTAGGCGGTCTCTGCCGGTCAACAGACGAGGTTTGCCTGTACGCTTTCATGCTGAACGTGTCCACGTTTCTACTTCACTAGCGCATAAGAAACAGTGGACCTAGGGATGTTTAGGAGTGTGGAAATCTCGTATATAGACTTTTGACACGAGTGGCAACGAATGGAGAGGTATCGTCTCCCGACACGAAGACTGACTTAACGGCCGGGAGTGCGGGGCGCTGACCACGTCCCCCTCCATACCGCATCCGTTGACGCCCTTGGGCGGAGGATGACACGGCGGTCGGTCAGTACCCAGTGGGCCTCTCGAGGTCTGTCGAACGGAGTTTAGTTAGTTTAGTTAGACAACCAATCACCTAACCACGTTCGAAGACCGTGAGTTCCACGGAACGTAAATATTCTGCTCTCGGACGATGCCTAATGACTATTGAGGACGCTGGAGTCCCTGACAGTAGGTGGCAGTACAATGCACCAAATATGGAAAACGTACGTTTTTAGGGGTATCCGAATACTTTTGATAACATAGCATATTTTGTTGCCTACATAGCGAGACATGATTATCAGATTTAACTGCGAGAAATCATATGTAAAACGGAAAGATTTAGGTATTCCTGTTTCTCGTATGCTAATCGAGAATGGAACGGTATGAGAAAAGTCTTAAAGCGTATCGATAAACCCTCTGCCAGACACTTAAAAGTCAGTTGCGGAGTGTCTGTATAGACTATTATTACTAACAAATTGCAATTGAGGATTTACAACATCCATTTAAGAAAATATTCAAATGCAGCATCTTACACAAGAATATGTTATCCATTATCCTAACATTTATTTCTAATTGGGTGGCCGTCCTTAGTTGCAGCGCAAGTACAGGAACCGGTAATGCTCTCCCATTAATTCCTAATTGAGAAATCTTCCGCCGCACTACCTGCTCTCCTGGAAACTGGCTGAAAAGAACCGCGATTCTATAATGAGCCGCATCTCAAACAGCTCGCTCTGTTCCCTGATGTAAAGAATGAAAAGTACACACAGCCCCTCTATTCAAGAGCCGGCTTCCCAGCAGAGCTGAAGGCAGGTCCCGCGTCTCTGTTAACTCTCAGCCACGCGGAGGAAACCGCTGTCTTTCGAACATGGTATTAATAAGAACGAAAAGGCCGCGTGAAAAAATGCGTTTCTTCAGTGGCCCACATTTCAGATACTACTGTACTAAGAGTTTTGGGCAGCGCTTGGCCAAGAAATCATTGGTATCATTGAGTACAAGCTCAATATTCAAACATTACTACAGTCAACAAATCTGAAAAAATCGGTTCGTTTATGTTCAGTAGCCGTAATCTGGGATGGGCTTTATAAGGCTTAGAAAATCACCATTTATTCATGGGAGGATCCTGAGGAAACCACGAGAAACAATCATTTGATTGGTACCAAAACAATGAATTGTGGAGATGGCCACTTCTTTGCTTTTCATTCATGGCAACTCTTCGAAATTTTACATCTTCTTAAACCTTTACTGAGTAACTTTTTATTTGAAGCTATAAAAACTACCACGATTAATGTATATTCCATATATACTGAAAGAAATTTTGAAAAAAAAAAATTCCTTAAAATTATTATGCACTACTAGCAACAAAAAGTTTATAGGTGGTCAGCTATATAGTGCTTCCATGATGTAGCCAATGTAGTAAATGTCACTACTACGCCTCTCATCTTTCCAAAAAGTAACTTATAATGCAACAATAGTATGTCATTGACTACTTTTACATGACAAAGAAAAATACTAGTGTAAACAAGCGCACATGTTAGGCGTAACTCAATGCAGCTAACTGTTCAAGTAATGCAGTAACACTCTGCAATTTATAATTTCTAGAACGAGCTACGTGCATGTATAGAAGCAGCTAAAATGATTATGTGGTAAAATGTTGATCACTTTGAGAGATAATGGAAAAAGAAGGTATGTACAGTACCTAATCAGCAACACTGCGCATTAAAGGGTTCAGATGATACTGAGTTCCACATGTTAAAATTACCGTACTTACGAACAAATTCACAAACACCTGTTTTTAGCCGCCACTGCCGTAGCAAACTGCAAATATTTTAACAATATATTTTGTAGGATATACATCTACAGTCGCCATTTTCGTATTCCCGTGTTGTTTGGGAACCAAATTGCCAACTGTGTTGAAAAACGGCTTTCCGGCAAATGTGAAGCTTCCCATCCCCTTCAAGGAACCTATTTCGCGAAAAAAATATTTTTTTCCGTCTTACAGTCCGATATCTTACATCGATATACGGTTGATATTACTGCAGCGTCAAATTAAGTACTCAGCATCTTTTAAAGAGTTTAAAACGCAGTGTGTAAACTTTCAAAGAAATGTTCAAATTTTTGTAAATCTATCGGACCAAACTGCGTGGTCATCAGTCCCTAGCTTACAAACTACTTAAACTAAAGTAAACTAACCTAAGGACAAACTCACGCACATCTATGCCCCAGGGAGGACTCGAACGTCCGACGGCGAACAACCGCGCGCTTTGCAAAGAGGCTCATTACACCTGTGTAAACTTTGTGTGTGGTACATTTTAGCTTATGCGTAGCATCGTATGAAATTACGAAGAAATATCGAAATTTTAAAATTGAGACACAACAGTATTCATTGCATTCTCGAGATATTTTGGTTTCATATTCGGAGGGCGAACCCATACTTTCGCGGTCCCAGTGGTCGTTTGGAAAGAGTAACTTATCATTCAATTTTTTTTTAAATATTCTGTAATAAATTTTGATTTTTGACATCGTACAGTTTGATATCTTCTCTCGACAAATGAACTTCTTTTAGGTATTCTTGGTACCTTGTATATAGACTTATCGAAGCCTACTAAGAAACTGTGTAATCTTTTTCGTGCTGAATAGCATAGAGTGCCGACAGGTGAGATAAGACAGACACAGAGAGAGACAGCAGAGAAATGAGACAGTTGCAATAAAAAATAAATAAAATAAAAAATAAATAAAAAAAACGAGGGGGAGTTGGAAAATAAGATTCCCCTGTGGACTGTGTATGAAAGGAAAAAAAAAAAAAAAAATAGTATGAGACATTAAAGGCAAGACATATCTTTATTTTTTACATAATTTCCAAGTACGTTGAGACATTTATCAAACCGCTTTCTAAGCTTCAAAAAGTCGCTCGAGAAAAAATCAGGACGTTGCATACGGAAGAAGAGTTTAACGCCTATATAGTTGGGCGAAGGACGACACAGCAAGTGAGCGCGTACGTGCAGGGTAGAGGTCGACCATTAATATGTCAATGACTTTCTGTTTCATATTGTGAAGGGGGATGAAACGTGGGTCCACCATTACACGCCCGAATCGAAGGCCGCATCCATGGAGTGGAAAAATCCGCCGTCGCCTCTCAAAAGCACTACGCCGTATGCAACGCCTTGATTTTTTCGTCGAATGCTTTTTGAAAGTTATAAAGCGGTATGACAAATGTCTCAATGAACATGGAAAATATGTAGAAAAATAAAGATATGTCTTATCTTTAATGTCTCATTCTATTTTTTTTTTTCCTTTCATATGCAACTCTGACCACAGTCCACAGGGAAACTTATTTTCCAACTCCCCCTCGTAAATTGAAGGAGACAACAGCAGTGGGTACAAAAGAGAAAAGTTCGAATTTTTCATCTTATGACGATACTATCAACTTTCCCGACGATTGTGACGAAGATGTGCTCGTTTAGGTGGACTCGTTGAGTGAATCAATGTAGTACAGAGTTGAGGGACTTACCAGTCTCAATGGCGAGGAAGTGCTGTAGGGAGAGCGACGCTTTGGTGTGTCCCTGCTTGTAGCGCTCCTTGCTGTCCCGGTACAGCTGCAGGTGTAGGCAGTCTGGAACAAAACAACGGACACATTGTTATTACGCAGTGGGAGACTAGTTCAAAAATTATGTAAAGGAGAAGAAATACTATTTCTAATAAGAATTACACAGATACGGAATGTCAGTTTCTGGACTGCACGGAGAAAAAACATATTATTTGTTTGCACTTTTTGCCAGCATTTCCTTTTATTTTTCCTTACGGTTTAACAGAATACCACTTGTTTCCAGCATTTGTTGTTCATCTTCAGGCAAATGTGCCGTCTGCTAGTCTCGAGGTGTGCCTTGTTCTGAGCTGTTATTACGCTGCACCAAGTACGGGATACGGATGGTTTACATCATGTATGTGTAGGCCTATCACATTTATTACTTAACAGCTACTCACGTCTTGTAACGTGTGGCCATCGACTATCGACTTTTTATATTGATATTATCGATACTGATAGTACGGTAGTACTTCAATTAAAATTTCCGGGCTCATAGGCCATGGTCGAATTGTAAAACATTCGCCACTTTGCCTGTGAGCAAGTCTTCCGCAGCCAAAGAAAGGCGTAATTTTTACAATTCGACTACGGCCTACGAGCCTGGAAATTTTAATTGAATTTAACGTCGGCCGTGAAAGCTTATAGTGTATGATCATCCCGGTAGTAATTTGATTCATAGAGCTTGATTTTAAATCTATTGTATTAGTAATTTCTGAAGGCTGTTAAACAGCTATTAATTTAAAATATTATCTCCATATTTTATGTTATTTTACTTTCACAGTTCTGTTGCAGAATTTTTAACTTTTCTGATGTTCAAAGAGTGCCCTGAGACTTTAATATGCGTTGCTACTGCTGATTTGTAGGAAATGTTTCTGCATGTGAAAAACCGTTCTAAGATGAGCAACAAATTCCTCAAAGACGTTACGTTACGTTAAATTAATCATAAAATAAACGTAAAATTTACTGTTAGCGTAAAATAGAAGAAATTATTCCTTATTGTCACTAGTTGCTAAACTTAGCCAGCATAGACACAATTAATTACGAAATATGGGGCGCTGATGACCTCGCTGTTGTGCGCCCCAAAACGCCAATCATCATCATCATCATCATGAACGAAATATGTTACTGTATGTAACATTTGTTCCTCTTTCTAGCTTGCCAAGTGTCAGACCTACAGTAATTCACAATGAAACTTTGTTATATCTGAAGCTAATAATCAATACTTTTATACATATAGAAGAGAGTTGCCAATGCGGACGGGCGCGATCTGTTGTTTACAACGTTGATGACAATATTTTGCAGCCAGGATTGCGTATTAACTTATTCTTTAATTTCAGTTTCACATTGATGGTTTCTAAAGAATGTTGATGTAATCTCCAGATCTTATACAAGTCTACTGTGTGGTACTTTAATGAAGTGTACTATAAAAGACACCGAGCGGGATGGCGCAGTGGTAACACACTGGACTCGTATTCGGAAGGATGGTGGTTCAAATCCACCCCCAGCCATTCAGATTTAGGTTTTCCGTAATTTCCCTAAATCGCTCCAGGCAAATGCCGGGATGGTTCCTTTCAAAGGGCACAGCCGATTTCCTTCCCCCATCCTTTCCCAAAAATCCGAGCGTGAGCTTCGTCTCTAATGACCTAGCAGTCGACGGGACGTTAAACTCTAAGATTCCTTCCTTTCTTCCTTTAAAATAACTTCCGTATGATATAAGGACGCCATATATTTTATTTTTTTCCAAAATCGTCGGAAATAAAATATAAAAGTACAATGAACGATCATGGCTGTAAAATATTATTACTACTAGAAACTAGAGAGGTCCAATTTGTATTGTTGAAAGATTTACTAGCAAAATTCTAAGAGAGTGGTTTCCAATAGTCTTATTTCTTCCCATATAAATTTTGCTATTGACTCGGAAGGTAAAATAAAAGAAATTGGAGGTTACCAACGTTCGGGGGAGGGGGGGATGTGTTGGGGGAAGGAGTGATACCGTACATCATATGTGGTTGTACAAGTTGCAGTGCGTATATCCACTAACGTGGAGCACTGAATCATCAGGGCGTGTCTGTCCTCGGAGAATTTGTTAATAAGGTCGAGCGAATTCTCAGAGTCGTATGATAATGCTCATTAGAATCAATCCGAGCGTTCGTTAATGAACGTAATCTACATTTACGAGTGCGTGCTTGGCGGTGTAAGTTTATCTCTGCATGCTGCGGTGAGGTCCGGAGCAGCTATACGTCACTGTTAATTAGGCGTCCGTCCCACTCGCCGGCTATCACCAAGTAATGAAATACATTAGCACTAACGTCTCACTTTCTCTAATGCTCTGTCGTTAGTCTCGAACGCAGCCTAATTTGAGAGTACTGTTCGTGTAATGTGCGTAAAGATTAATGCTGGTGTTATTTAACTATTTTCTTACTCGTTATCTATGATATATTTAAGAGGCAAGATTCAAGACGCGGACTATTAAAGAAAGGCTGAGGTTTATAGGGAGTGGTGTATTAGTATCTGGTGCTAATTAGCGCTGGTGATCCTTAATTTTTCTTTTGTAGAGTGACAGATGATCCTTCTCGTCTGGTATGAGTGCTACTCAAAGATTAACTTTATTAAAATTCAAATTTATTGAAAACTAGCGGCCGTTGCCCGATTAATTATTTTAAGTCTTATGTTCGTTCATTTCTACTTCTTTTTCTGTTCATCTCCTCTATTCCTAGTGATATAAACCACAGTATATCTGATTCACAATAGCATTTCCTACATTATGCATTTATTCCTGCCTACCATTTGTCTCTATGCCGCTTACTGTTCACCCACCCGTTCCCCTGCCATTCCGCCCTCCCTCCCCCTTGTCTGTTTCGTCCTTTACCTCCCTCTGTCGCTTTTGCACTCCCTCTGTTGTCATCTCTTCCTCTCATCCCCCATCATTCCCTGCCCTTTTTATGGTTGTCTCCTCCTACCCCATCATCACCTCACCACCTCAGTCTCTGTCAAGTTACTCTTCCTCCCTTCTCCAACCATGGACTCCTTCCAACTTCATAAATTATATGAGCCAGCTTCCACTGTGATCAATCAAACGGTATCGAAGTCGCTTCGAAAGTACCTTCTGCCATCCACCTTACGGAGGTTTGAAGTAGTATGCAAACTTTCTCGATGAAATCAAACATACCCAACTTTCATGGTGACGGATCAGACAGTATCGAAATCAATTGTAAGGTAACCTCCACCATGCTACTCTCATGTTGTTTATAAAAAGCTCGCCGCGGTGGAGTGGCCGAGCATTCTACGGCGTCTCACGGCGGAGCGCGAGGTTGATCGTCGTCGCAGGTTCGAGTCCTCTTTAGGGCATGTGTGTGAGTATATGTGTGTTGTCCTTAACGCATAGTGTAGCTGATCAGCTACATACCTTATTTTTTCTCTCAAAATGATTAACATTTTACCAAAATTCATTTGTAGCTGTTTTTATATATGCAAATAGTTCGTCCTAGAAATTATAAATTGCAGAGTGCTACTGAATCAGTTAGACAGTTAGCTGCATTGAGCTGTATATGCGCACTACACATTACTCGTCGTTGTTTCTACAGCTTCAAATAAAAAGTCATGCATTAAAGGCTTAAGTAGTTTTTAAGCCTAGGAACTAATAACAAAAGAAGTTCCATTAATTTACAAACATTTGAATTTTATAAAAATCTCCATGACTCACGTGATTATGTGCCAAATATTAAGGGAGTTTCGATAGAGACTACATTTTTTTAATAATGATTATCACTATTTTTCTTTTTGCAGTTTGTCGACATTCCTGAATTTTCATTACTAATCGTCCCGAATTTAGTTGTCTCCTGATAACTCTTTCACGTCTATAATGAACGAAATAAAACGACAAATGTTTATGCATATCCATCATTTAATCGAGAAATATTGAGTTCATACAAAAATGACACAGAAAAAAGTACTTAAAGCTGTTCCTGAATTTTTCCATTTTTCGTGCAAAATTACCAATTTTTCTTTCATACAAATATTGACTTCATAATTAAGAACACAAAAAATCAACTAAATCAGTCCAGCCGCGGTGGAGTTGCCGAGGGTTCTAAGGCGCCTTGATGCGGAGCGTGCGGTTGCTCGCCGTCGGAGGTTCGAATCCTCCCTTGGGTATGGTAGCTTTAACTTAGTTTAAGTAGTATGTAAGCTTAGGGACCGATGACCAACACAGTTAAGTCCCTTAGATTTACAAACGTTTGAAATCAGTCGATCCGTTCATACATGCGGCAGCTGATTTTTATTCATAGTAAGATTTAGACACTTCAGATGGGACGGCATTTATTATTAAATATCTTATGTTCGTTTAATTCATATTAGGAAAGAAACAACTTGATGGTTTATGATTTGAATCGGTACCAAGAATACCTCTGAGGTACTTCAGTAAGATCGAGAGTAAATAAGGAAAAAAAGAAAGGAGAACATCGTTCCTCGTGTTGTTCGTCTGATACGGTAGGAGAGGCACATCTCTGAAGTGAACGAAGTTGGCACTGTCGATGGGGAGATATAGAGAAGGAGTTAGCAACAGGCGTGCAGATGGAAACAGAGTGCGCGGCAAAGAACTGGGCGATAACTCAGGGCGAGACAGCAGGCCGTCAGGAGAAAAAGGACGCGGCAACAGGTGGCCAGCGCGGCGCGGAGCACGTATTACAGCAGTGTAGGAGCGGGCGAGGGACGGACAGGCACTAGGCCAGCCAGGGCTCTGTCTTGTTATCCCCTGAGCTGGGGGACGGCGTGCGGAAATGTGAGCAGTGCGGACGAGACCAGCAACGCCGTCTGGACGCTATCTCTAGCTATCTGTAATGCTCGTGTTGGAATATTATACAACGCTGGCGGACTCGTAGTATAGGAGACCGGAACACGCTACGGTCTGGGGTTCGAATCCCCCCCTCGGGCATGGATATTTGTGTCGTCTTTAGTATAAGGTAGTTCATCAGTAGTTTGTAAGTTTAGAGACTGATGACCCCGCAGTTAAGTCCCTTAAGCTTAACAACTTGCGAAACTCCAATCACCAACATTCTCCTCCGAATGCGAAAATATATTGTTGACTCCCACTTACATAGGTAGAAAAGGTCATCAGAATAAAATAAGAGAAATCAGAGCTCGAACAGAGAGATTCAGGTGTTCTTTCTTCCCGCGCGCTATTCGAGAATGGAATGGGAGATAAATAGTATAATTGTGGTTCGATGAACCCTCTGCCAGGCACTTAAATGTGATTTGCAGAGTATCCCATGTAGATGTAGATGTAGAAACATTTAGACCGGAACAAGATGAAGACCGGAGCAAGATGATTTAGTTTAATTCCCATTTCTAGGTAGCATACTACTAGCGCCCCACACGACTAGGAAGTAAAATATAGTGTAATGACGCCTTCTGCTATACCTTGACATGCTATAATTTACTACATCTCTGACTAACAAGTAAAATATTGTTTTATACTTTGTGTGAGACATGCGAAGTAACCTCAGACTTTAATAAAAATGTTATAATCCCCATTCCAAAGAAATCAGGCGCAGACAGGTGTCAAAACTACAGAACCATCAGTTTAATACGTCTTGGTTGCAAAATATTAACACGAATTATTTACAGAAGGATGGAAAAGCTGGTAGAAGCCGACCTCGGGAAAGATCAGTTTGGGATCAGGAGAAATGTAGGAACACGGGAGGCAATACTCACTTTACGGCTTATCCTAGAAGTTAGACTAAGAAAAGGCAAACCTACATTTTTAGCGTTTGTAGATTTGGAGAAGGCTTTTGACATTGTTGATTGGAATAAACTTTTTCAAGTTCTGAAGCAAGCAGGAGTAAAATATAGGGAGCGTAAGGTTATTTACAACTTGTACAAAAACCAGACAGCAGTTGTCAGAATTGAAGGGCGTGAAAGGGGTGCAGTGGTTGGAAGGGAGTAAGACAGGGTTGTAGCCTTTCTCCAATGTTATTCAACTTGTACATTGAGCAAGCTATAAAGGAAAGCAAGAAGAAATTTGGTGAAGGAATTAAAGTTCAGGGTGAAGAATTAAAAACGTTGCGTTTTGCCGACGACATAGTAATTCTGTCAGAGACAGCAAAGGACCTGGAATGGACAGTGTGCTGAAAGGTGCATATAAGATGAACATTAACAACAGCAAAACTAGGGTAATGGAGTGCAGTCTAAAAAAAATCAGGTGAAGCCGAAGGAATTGGATTAGGTAACGAAAAAATAAAGGTGGTAGATGAGTTTTGTTACTTGGGCAGTACAATAACAAATAATGGTCTCAGTACAGAGGATATAAAATGCCAGGCTCTGCCAGGCACTTAAATGTGATTTGCAGAGTATCCCATGAAGATATAGATGTAGATTGGCAATTGGTAGAAAAGCGTTCTTGAAAAAGAGAAATTTCTTAACATCCAATATTGATTTAAGCCTAAGGAAGTCCTTTCTCAAGCCATTTGTGTGGAGTGTTGCCTTGTATGGGAGTGAATCATGGACGATAAACAGTGCGGACAGGAAGAGGGTAGAGGCTTTTGAAACGTGGTGTTACAGAAGAATACTGAAGATTAAGTGGCTGGATCGCGTAACTAATGAGGAGGTACTGAACAGAATTGGGGAGAAACGGAGTTTCTGGCATACCTTGACTAAACGAAGGGATCGATTAGTAGGATACATTCTTAGACATCAAGGAATTGTGAATTTAGCATTGGAGGGAAGTGTGTGGGGTAAAAACCGCAGAGGAAGACCAAGAGATGGATTCAGACAGATGTAGGTTGCCGTTCTTATGTGGAGTTGAAGAGGCTTGCTCAGGAAAGGGTATTGTGGAGAGCTGCATCAAACCAGTCTCCGGACTGAAGACCACAACAACAACAACTTTCTCCACATGAGCAACTTAAATAATCAGTTTTTCATTAAGTTTATTTGTATCTCATTCTTTTTTAAAGTGTCGCAATAATGAAAAGCTACTCTGTAAACGTTTGCTGCACCCAAACAAGTCTTCTTTTCCTTCTTTGACATCTATTATTGCAGCAGTCAAAGCATTTCGGTCCCGCTCGCTACTGGAGGACTTTCTTTGTACGTTATCGCCATATCTGGATCATAGTGTCTCGTAAATTAGTGAAGAAGCACGCTTTCAACGTGTTAGCATACACTACGTGAGTCATGAAGGTGAAGGTCGTCCAAGTTGAGGCGCTTCCCTCTGACAAGGAAAGTACTTGGGCTCGAACAAACACATATACATCAAAAACGTACGAGAAATAATGTAAAGATCCCTTATTGCACTAGTGACACTCCCGCATCTGCAAAACTCTGCAGTCGTCCGTTAGAGGCCTTTGCGTGTGCCTTGCCACATTGCACTTTGACCTGTCGGTTCGCCAGTAGGGACGGTGCAGTGTGCCTCCGAAGTTGCGTTTTGTGACATTTGTGTGGTGAAGCGTCAGATGGAGCGGCGATTGATAATCAATCCTGCTAAAGTATTGCGATTGGTTGAGATGAAGTTACGAAGAACCCTTCTTCGTGAAGATGGTATTAGTGTAGAAGATGAATCAGTCGCATGCTCTCTCGTATCTGTTATGGTACAAAAATGTGAGCATAAGTGTGTAACACTAACACATAATGATAATAGGGATGATAATGACGAAGAACGTATTGCTAGCGGTAGTGCTACGGTAAGTGCGGGAAGAGGCGATGGAAGCAGTGGCAGTGAATACCATCAGTCTTCCGAGAAGAAAGTTAAAGTTGCAACTATTATCACGGCTTTTGATGACAATACGCTAGAGAACATGTACGACGATTATTACATAAGTTATAGTTAAGATATCTTCATTACATATGGCGTCTACAATTACACCTACAGTGCTATCTAGAGCATGATTGCAAAGTTTTGCATAAAAACGACACCCACCAGCACATTGAGGTGTACGTAGAGATACTGCACCAAACGTTCATACAGATATGTTTATTCGAGCCCAAGTACTTTCCTTGTGAGATGGATGTTTAGCGGGCCAAACTGATGGATCACAGGGCGACATGCCCGGGCTGTAGGGCGGTTGTTCAAGCACTTTTTATGATCCTGGAGACGTGACGACGAACTGAAAGATACTTGTCAGCCGCAGGAATTCTGGGAACAGGGAATCCTTCGGCTCGTTAAACAATGGGATTATTGTGTCCAGGCTCCTTGTGATTATTTTTCAATAAAGACATCAGGTATGGCCCCACAGTGACGTTTCGCAACTTTTCATTTGTAACCCCCACCCCCTCGTAATATTTAATCACTAGTTTATATGCCCGTGCTTCGCAACAGTTGTGAAATAAGGGCCTGTGCGTATCATGGCTATTTAGGATTCCAGACCTCAGTCAGTTTTAAATATAAACTATCTGTAAACCCGGCGTTGCCTGAGTATTTATTTATTTCACACTCCCGTAGTCCACCTCCCTTTCCCTCCTCTCTCTGCATCCACCTCTTTCTCTCCCATCTCTCTGTTCGTTTCCACCTTTCCCTCTCGGCAAAGTTTTTTACAAGGATACCCTCTGTCGTGTACCATACCAACATTTATATATCCAGTGACCTTCCTCTTAGTTTAAAGGCCATGTGTGCAAAAATTAATCAAGATCAAAGGAAAACTATGTAATTTTTTAAAGTCCGTAAGTTAAGTACCCTCAATGATGCAACGACCGAAATTTTATACGGACAGTGACATTCCCCTTGTCTTTAAGCTCAGATTGCAAAATTTCATCAATATGCAATAAAAATAGGGTCACGCACTTCGTTGTAGTCAAATTTTCCAGTTTTAATTCATACAACCCTTCTTCTGAGAATAATGTAAACAACACAAAAAGATCTGTGAAATCAGTCGAGCTGTTCTCAATTTATGGCGCGACCAAGGTATTTAGGGATACATTTTTATGTTGCAAGATCCCCCCCCCCCCTTGCACCGTATGAAAGTTTAGGTAGACGCTGACCTTCCTCTTGTATTGAAGGTCAAGCGTGCAAAATTTTGTGAAGATCAGAATGAAATTGTAGATTTCGTCAGTGTGTATTAAAAGTATCCTCCCTCATGCACCTTAATTCTGTCCTATCGCAAAATACTTTCTTAGCTGACGTCTTCTACCTATAAACTACATACCAGCAAAATTTCAGCTTCATAGGTGCATTAGTTTAAGACATTTTGTGAAAGTGTAAATACTTAGTAAATTACAACCTCATGCTTATTAGGGCGAATTTTCATGCATTTCATTGTCTTTGACGTCATAGCACCTGAGCTATATGTCGTAATACGATATTATTTCAAAGGTGCATCCAGTGGGTATATGTAAAAGTCTGTAAAATACGTCACGAACACAGACAGTATGAAAGACGCAATAAATCAAAACGTCATGCCTAATTGTTTATTACTCCATACCTCAAGAACTGAGTGTCCTACTATGACAAAATTTTGAACGTACGTTCACTGGTATATGTGTATACTATTTGTAGGATTTCTCACGTATACAAGTAATAGGGTATGATTAACAAGTTGTAGCGTCATTCCAGATGCCGTAATTTTACTGCATGAACGCCTAAAAAGTAGTAAGCGGCAAACTTTTATTCTTTCATCATTTTGCTGGGGTTGACAGCGAGAAAAAGTTTCTTAAACGCTTTAAATTACGTTTAAAGTTTGTTGCAAGTAGCTAAGTGTTCTTCTTCTCAAATAGTGGATGGATAAAGACGTCATATCTTCTAAACTATCGGCACTATCGAAAAATCCTTTCTTAGCTGACGTCTTCTGCCTGTAAACTACATTCCTGCCAAATTTCAGCTTCATAGGTGAAGTAGTTTTCGAGATTTCGTGTTTAGTCAGTGAGTGAGTGAATGAATAAGTGAATGAATGCCCTTTCGCTTTTATATAGCTAGAGATTCCCTAAAAAATACAGTTCTAGAACCGGCCTTATTCACGTCATGAAGCCGACATTTTCATACTTTCTCGATATATCGAGAGCCGAATATTATTTTAAAACAATGACATATCGGATTCCCCGTACGATTAAAGATATCGACAGCCTAATGCCGACCACAGGCGCCACCGCCACAGACGCTGCCTTTGCTGCACTGCACTGTGCGATTACGCGACCAGGTCGGGCTGCGGATATTGGCTGGTATTCTGGCCGTCCGACCGGTCGCCGAGTCCCGTCCACCTGCTGTTACGTGGAATGTCTGCCGTTCGGCCGCCAGCCGCGCACGGAGTGCACAGGATACAGAAGACTACTTGCCGCCGCATCCACGCCATTGTCCTCTGAAACACTGCACCTTCTGACGTGTCTGATTTTACATATCCGTTATTTTAATAGTAGTATTCAGAGTTTTCATATCTTAGTTTGGACTTAATCGATGGAAGGGGGCCGCGATGGAGTAGCCGAGTGGTCTAAAGCACCTCGCTGCGGAGTGCACGGTTGCCTGCCGTCGGAGGTTCGAGTCCTCCTTGGGGCATGGGTGTGTGTGTGCGTTTGTCCGTAGGTTAGTTTACCTAGGTTTAAGTAGTTTGTAAGCTACGGACTGATGACCACGCAGTTTGGTCCGATAGATTTACAGACATTTGATGGACGGGGTTGGAAAAGCATAACAGATGGCACAGATCATGTATGAACCGTGAGAAAGCACGGCAGTGTAATACAGTCGTGTTCTGATTGGCTGCTGCCTCCCCTCCCGGTGCTACCATTCCTACATTTCATTTACTAATATTTAAGAAAGTAAACATAAGATAATAGCAAAATTTCAATGTAACCCCTTTCTGTTAATAAGATTTCATTTGAACCCATTTGATACTTTGTTCATTGTAATTTTTATAAACAAAATACGAGCGACAGAGGCAGTAACTAGTAGCCACGGCTGGCCGAGCACAGTCCAGTGCCGACCTTCGAACTGTTAACATGTAGCACCTTGTCTCCTTACGGACCTTTAAAACACTTGTAGGTTTATCATCATGGAATGTATTGTAAAGTGAATGTACCGCTTAGATTTGTGGATTTCGCTGAGCGTGTGTAAAGGTTGGAAGATTAAATGTAAAATCGGCATCCCGTGTTTTATGAAGAAAATCATAGTAAGAGCAAATCATTTTCACAACATTTTAACTTCAGACATCAAGAATCTGCGACCTTTGGGCTGAAACTGCGTGGGACATTATCTATTTCGAGATCTAAGGTCAGTAATACACGAATTCCATGTAAGACAGAAAAATATCGTATAGTATCAGACACAATTTACAATTGTAACCAATATCTGAATAAAATATGTTACCAAATGTGTATTGTGTATGATATCTTACCTGATCTCCTCAATATTTTTAGCACTAGATATATTGCTCACCTTGCGTATACCTCGCGAAAAAACAACAAGATTCAAATTTGAGAAGTTAGAGCCCACACGGGGGCACACCGGCTAATGTTTATTTCCGCAAACCATACGCGACTGGAATAGGAAGAAGATGCAGATGTACACTCATGGCCATTAAAATTGCTACACCACAAACATGACGTGCTACAGACGCGAAATTTAACCGACATGAAGAAGATGCTGTGATATGCAAATGATTAGCTTTTCAGAGCATTCACACAAGGCGCAGGTGGCGACACTTAAAACGTGCTGACATGAGGAAAGTTTCCAACCGATTTCTTATACACAAACAGCAATTTCGGCGTTTACTGGTGAAACGTTGTTGTGATGCCTCTAGTAACGAGGAGAAATGCGTTCCATCACGTTTCTGACTTTGATAAAGGTCGGATTGTAGCCTATCGCGATTGCGGTTTATCGTATCGCGACATTGCTTCTCGCGTTGGTCGCGATCCAATGACAGCAGAATATGGAATCGGTGGGTTCAGGAGGGCAATACGGGACGCCGTGCCTCGATCCCAACGGCCTCGTATCAATAGCAGTCGAGAAGGCAGGCATCTTATCTGCATGGCTGTAACGGATCTTGCAGCCACGTCTCGATCCGTGAGTCAACAGATGGGGACGTGTGCAAGACAACAACCATCTGCACGAACAGTTCGACGACGTTTGCAGCAACATGGACTATCAGCTCGGAGACCATGGCTGCGGTTACCCTTGACGCTGCATCACAGGCAGGACCGTCTGCAATGGTGTACGCAACGACGAACCAGGGTTCACGAATGGTAAAACGAATTTTTTCGGATGAATCCAGGGTCTGTTTACATCATCATGATGGTCGCATCCGTGTTTGGCGACATCGCGGTGAACGCACATTGGAAGCATGTATTCGTCAGCGCCATACTGGCATATCACCCGGCATTGGTTACACGTCTCGGTCAGCTCTTGTTGGCATCGACGGCACTTTGAACAGTGGCCTTTACATTTCAGATGTGTTTAGACCCGTGGCACTGCCCTTCGTTCGATCCCTGCGAATCCCTAAATGTCACGACCGCATGTTGCAGGTCCTGTACGGGCCTTTCTGGATACGGAAAATGTTCGACTGCTGCCCTGGCCAGCACATTCTCCAGATCTCTCACCAACTGATAACGTCAATGTTGGCCGAGCAACTGGCTTGTCACAATACGCCAGTCACTACTCTTGATGAACTGTGGTATCGTGTTGAAGCTGCACCTGTACCTGTACACGCCATCCAAGCTCTGTTTGACTCAATGCCCAGGTGTATCAAGGCCGTTATTACGGCCAGAGGGGGTTGTTCTGGGTACTGATTTCTCAGGATCTATGCACCCAAACTGCGTGAAAATGCAATCACATGTCAGTTCTAGTACAATATATTTGTCGAATGAATACCCGTTTATCATCTGCATTTCTTCTTGGTGTAGCAATTTTAATGGCCAGTAGTGTATAAGGCGTCGGCTCTGCGCACAGTATCTACGTGAAAACGGCATCGCGCATCGGACTCAGCCGCTGGTGGGGTTTGCGCTGTGACGGGCGGTACGCGGACACGGCCTGGATAATGCATCGGGTGGGCCGGCCGCGGCATGTCCCGGCAACCCCCTGTCGGCCACGCGCATGCGCAGTCGACACGCCTGCCACTCTCGATTGCAGCCACTTTACGAATTGAAGGCGAGCCTCGTCCAGCGTCCGTCAGCACTGCTCTACCTGTCGACAGGCCAAATTTTCACAAGCGTTCCCCAATGACGTGTACCCCCTCTCCTTTCCGTGAGCGTGAGCACAATTTTTTTACCCAAGATTTGGTAAATTTTATACAATGAATTTATTTATTAACGACATCAGCGATTAGACCAGTGGTGCCAACTTTGAAAAGACACTATCAGTAATGAATAAAGACTTGGGGAGGAGGGGTGGGAGTGTATCAGGGCCGGCCACGGTGGCCGAGGTGACTGAGGCGCTCCAGTCACGGTCAGCACGGCCACTACGGTCGGGGGTTCGAATCCCCCCTCGGGCATGGATATTTTGTGCCGTCCTAGTTCGTAAGTAGTTCATAAGTAGTTTGTAAGTTTAGGGACTGATGACCCCGTAGTTAAGTCCCATAAGCGTAACAAACATTATATATTATAGTGTATCATGGCCCTATTCCGTAAGTTATTTCAAGAATTGACAGTAACAATCTCCATTTTATGCTTAACTGAAAAGTTTAAAAATAATTGTTTAGACTCGAGAAGGCGGCTACTAGAAAAATAAAGATACTTGTGGCAGAGAATACGTGACTTTTGAAGAAACAATTAAACTATCAATAAAATTCTTCGGGGTATGAAACCGCGTCGTCATTTTGTATACTGTACCGACGTTTCGGCCAATGTTACAGGCGGCCTTCATTAGGGTCTGTGTCAGACACAGACCCTGATGAAGGCCGCCTGCAACAGTGACCGAAACGTCGGAGCAGTATACAGAATGACGACGCGGTTTCATACCCCGAAGAATTTTATTGATAGTGACAAGTGCCGCAAAAGCCTACGTTTGTAATTAAACTGACCTTAACATTCGTTTGCATGTCCGAAACAGACTAAAAAAAGTGCGACTCAATTTTCGATTTACAGTCAGTAATGACGCAACAGCATGAATTCTACTGGGTCATCAATCCTCAGCGCAACCGACTTTGCGGCGTGCGAATTGCCGGCGACGGCAGCTGCGTTGTCCGCTTAGCAGGCTGCCCGCACTAAATATAATACTGTTCTGCGCGCAAGTTATTTCTGACATATATCGCACAAACACTTAGAAAGAAAAGTTTATTTACTCGCCTGTATTACGCAAGGAGGTGCTGGGACTTCCTCCATTCGTTGTTCAAGCATTTCTGACACCTGCTGAGGAAGTTGCTCATTACAGTCTGAAGTTCGCCCGCAGAAATTGCAGTGATTTCATGACGAATGTTTGTTTAGTTTAAAGTGTGGGGATTTCATTTGTACAGTTTCTCTTTTAATGATCGCATGGGGTTAAATCGGGAGAACGAGGGGCCCAAATGTTCTTAGTGATAATTCTTTCACCACATTACCAGTTCCCCGTAATAATAAGTTGGCTGTATGTGTCATCGCAGAGTCTTGACAAAATGTCACGAAGGCATGTTCTTTAAGTTAATTGGGTAAATAAAGGCCGCAATATGTTTTCAACCTACCTGTTACTATTAATTGATCCCTGACAAAATATAGGACCTATTATTCTCTCGTCGCTAACAGCGCACCATACTCCTATTTTTTGATCTAGGGAATTAACATACCCACTTAAGTGGCACCATGATTCGTACGAAAAGAAAGTTACGTTCGATCTAATTTTCCGTCATGCACCTTTTCCAGAATCAATGAGTGTAAAGAGCAACTTCCTCAGCAGGTGTCAGAAATGATCGAACAACGAAGGGAGGCACTTCCAGCACTACCTTGCGTAATTGTCTTTCTAAGTGTTTGTGTTGTGTATGTCAGAAATAACTCGCGCGTCAACCTGTATTAAATTTAGTGCGGAGATCGCGCGGCCCACTAAGCGGGCACCGCAGCTGCCAATGCCGGCAAGTCTCACGCCACAAAGGCGGTTGCGCTGAGGATTGATCACCCTGTACTACGCCAGACTGCAACCAAACTACAAGAAAGAAGGACGGAAGCTTAGGGTTTAACGTTCCGTCGACAGCTTGATCATTAGAGTCGGCCTAACTACAGGTTTATGCACCCGCAGTAATGAAGTAAGTTATTGATGTTCCACTTTAGTGTTAGCACATATCACACTGTATGTACCAAACTGATAATGAAAAGGTACGGTATTGCGTTATTTCTGGAACTATACTCGTTCATAAAATGAAATAAATCAAATATCAAATTCCGTAATTTTAGCACGGCCTCCCGTATTACCGTAATTTTTGTCCAGAAATCGTGATAATTACGGGCAAATCGTAATACTATAGACAATTGTTTTCTGTCATGCTCGCCATCTTCAGATCTGTTATTTCCACAACGGTCTCAATGCAGTGTTGCCATAATGGCACCGTCACAAACAAACCTTAACATCAGCATTGTAAATGTTGCGTTTACTTTGTAAGGAACCAATTATGGCGACACTGTATTGAGGAATCATCATCATCGTCATCCCACCCCAGTTTCCCGGGTGTTGTGTACAAGCGCTCGCCATCTCCTCCTGTCTTCATACATCTTCTGTTCCACGACGTCTTCCCAGTTGTATATGCTCTCTTCCACACCTGATGTTACAGTCTGCATCCGTCGTTTTAGTGGTCTTCCCCAAGGTCTTCTTTCTACAAGGTTCAGGTTGAAACACTTCAAACACTTTTCAGCAGGTACAGCACACCCGTTAACAGTTGAAGAACTAGATCTTAGAGTTGTACACGACTGTCAAGAATTTCGAAACGATCCAGGGGTTCTCGAAAGATTTAGAAATTTATTGCAGTGACGAGCACAGTATTGCTTCCAGATGCACTTTCTTTAAGAGGTAACCCATACGTGAATTGTAAACTAAATGCAATCTGAAATTAATAGTAAGGTTTAAATTTCAAATTAATTTGTACTAACTAGAGCGATGTTTAAAATAAAGTCAGTGAAATGTGAACTAAATGCCGTGTAAATCTTAAAGTGAAGTCTAAATTTAAATTGCTGTGTACTAACTAGGACGATGACGTCAGTGGTGGCTTGGAACCTTACCTTAAATTCGTAATTATCTCGCAAACTGCTGTTTTGCTGACCCATGTTTACTAAGATATTTTTGCTTTTATTATCGTGTACTTTCAACCGTGTAAGTCTGCGCCATCTACACACACACACACACACACACACAGACACACACACACACATACACACACACACACACACACACACACACACACACACATAAACGAAATAAAAAAAATGCTCAAATGTTTGCAAATCTATCGGACCAAACTGTATGGTCATTAGTCCGTAGCTTACAAACTATTTAAACTAAGGTAAACTAACCTAAGGACAACACACCCACCCACGCCCTAGGGAGAACTTGAACCTCCGACGGCGAGCAACCGCGCGCTGCGCAACTGGGAGCCTTAGAAATGTTCAAATGTTTGTAATTCTATCGGACCAAACTGCGTGGTCATCAGTCCGTAGCTTACAAACTACTTAAACTAAACTAACCTAAGGACAACACACACACCCATGCCCCAGGGAGGACTCGAACCTCCACGGCGTGCAACCGCGCGCTCCGCAGCGAGACGCTTTAGACCACTCGGCTACTCCACCGCGGCTATAAACGAAATACATTACAACTACAAAAGACCACTATTTTGCCCAGTAGAAATTTGCCTACGCAAATTAATTGTTAAGATTTGTGAAACACACTTAGTGTTAAGTTTATGTAATTTTAAGGAATCATAGTCCAGTCAATGAGTGCTCAAAAGAGGGGTGTAGAGTGCATGGAATATGCGATAATTTTTGACTTCAGGACTTTGTTAAGGATAGTTAGGAGGTGAACATACTAAAAGTCCCCGCCCCTGGGGGGTGAGCTAAGGCGGGGGTGGGGGTGGAAAGGTACAATTTTTTTGGTTTTTCGCTTATATCTCGAAAGCGGTCCGCTTTAGGAAGAAAATGTTCCAAATAAAAATGAAACATAATTGAATTTGCTATAAAATTGTTTCGATACATATTAGTCGAATTCCCAACGGTTTTCGAGATATACGTTACTGAAAATTGACAATTTCGGAAAAAAATCATTTTTACCTCACTAATTTTGTCAAACATTTACTTCCAGTGACTTACTCGATCGTTTCTCAGAAAATTTGTCAGAAAGAAAGTTGTAGAGCATTAAATTTCCTTCAATTTTGATGTGCACATTTATTACTTTATCGTCAGCCAATCAGAAGTTACATCATTTGTAAGATGTGCGCTCAGTTTCGAGGTTCTTCTAGAAATGAGTGTTTTGAGAGGCTGTGACACTTATGTCTTATGAAACGTGCTAGCATGGTAAATAACAATACTTTAACAATAACAAGAGGGTAACTGGAATTGTAAGTGAACACCTTTTTAGAATTATAGCTTTTATTATAATATTATGAATCATACAATGAAAGTTTTTACAAGCACTGATAGTGATTCAATATGAAAAATAAGTGCATTCAAATCAACATTTTCATTTTTATGAGGAGGAATGGTCGATGCTCATTTGTCACCTGCAGTGGACACGCCTTCAAGGTCGCCGGTACCTAACGCCGGGCAGAGGGTTAACGATGGGGAAGCCCCACGAGGAACATCGAAGGCCTGCCACTGGCTCCTTCCAAGAGACTGGACAGGGGGGTGGAATGGAGTGTTCTCACTCACTTCTTACTTCAGTTCACTTCAAAAGTTCTCCAAGCATAGAAAACTTTGTATGTCGGCTTTTCGTGATATTTTTCATTTATTTATGAAAATGTTGACTATGTAGTCAGCGTAATGGCTACTCGGTGTTTTGATGTGATGAAACAATAGATGGACCAGATGTTGGTGTTTTCACAGTGACAAAAAAGGAATACTATCACTCAGCAAAGCAATTAGAGAAAGGGAACATAGCAATGGCTCATCTTTAGAAGGTTTGGGCATCCTTCTGATTCATAATGAATGTCGAAAAAATTACATCCGGCCGCAATCCATCAACGCTCATTTAAAGAGACAGGAATTCTCATCGTCCTCTGAAGTATTTCAGCCTTCAACTTTGAGATCCAAACAAGCGAAATTCGATTTCAAAAAAAAATGTTTCGTTTGTACCGAATTGTTGATGGTGAGCAAAAGAAGCCCAAGGTAGATATTTATAGTTATTTTTCTCACAAAAGGATGCAACGGAACTGACATACAAGTGACGAGTATGGATGCTTCTCGAGATAGACATGATCAGTGAGGAGAGGAAGCGATGAAGCATCTTTCCACCTCAAAAAATGTTCAAATGTTTGTAAAGTCTATGGGACTTAACTACGGGGTCATCAGTCCCTAAACTTACAAACTACTTATGAACTAACTAAGACTAAAGACGGCACAAATATCCATGCCCGAGGGGGGAGTCGACCCCCGACCGTAGTGACCGTGCAGACCGTGACTGGAGCGCCTCAGTCTCCTCGGCCACCGCGGCCGGCTTTCCACCTCAAATGATTTAGTTGCGGAGGAGGCTGTGTATCATGATGAATGTCAGTTGGAATTTGTGAGATCGTTGTACATCAGCTGTAACTGGAAAACTCGAAACTATTCCACTAGAAGCATACAATACGATGAAAGGAGGTCTACTAAATGTGACTGTGGCACACATTGATATATCAGAGGAGCCACCACATCCTGCACCAAATGATATTCTGTGGTTTGGTGCCAAAAAAACAAGATATTGTAGTTCCAGAGTGTAAAGGACACAAGCAATGTATAACAAGAGGAGCAGGAATTGCAAATGAAGGATAACGTCCATTTGTTATTCCTACATGTATTTACAAGCTGTGACACAACATCCGCAGCGTATTGCAAGAGTAAAGTGGGGTTTGTCAAAATGCATCAGAAGTCCAAATTCATACAACAAGCTGCTGAGATATTTTTCCAATAATTCTTGTTTTCCCGATTCCATTCAGACAGCGGGAATCATGAGTACTCTCTCATGGTATGGAGCTACAGCCACCAAGACATCCCTCAACGAGTTCCGCTACAAATCATTTATAAAAGCAGCTGGGCACATGAAGCCTAATCTCTGAACTCTCCCTCCAACTGAAGGACCTGTTAAGCAGCATCCATTTCGAATGTACCACCAAGTACGACTCTGGTTAAGAGAGGAACCGAAATGTGGAGCGCCGAATTGGGGTTGGGAAAGAAGGAATGACCAACTAGTTTCGAAACTCTCAGAGTTAGATGCTGCTTCTGACGAATTCTTGAAGATAATTATTGTCAATACACGTAAGATTGTGACAGTGGAGGTGTGGTTCCAGAAAATCGTTGTTACAGTGCTCTGTTACATGCCTGAACTGCAAGGGCAACTGCAACAACGGAGTCTGAATATTAATTAAGGATGAAGATGGAGACAGTGACATCGAGACTACCAATCTTGTTGGACGACGTCTCCACTACTAAGGTGAATGACACTCGACCATTCCTCAGAAAAATTAAAATGTTGCATTCAATGCACTTATTTTTCATTTTGAATCACTATCATTGCTTCTGAATACTTGCATACTTGTATGATTCATAATATTGTAATAAACGTTATAATTGTAAAAAGGTCTTCTTTTTCAATTGAAATTACCTTCTTGTCATTGTTAAGGTGTTGTTATTTACCATGCTAGCACGTTTCATAAGATAAAAACGTCACAGCCTTTCAAAACACTCATTTCTAGAAGCACCTCGAAACTGAGTGCACATCCTATAAATGATATAACTTCTGATTGGCTGAAGATAAGGTAATAAATGTGCATATCAAATTGAAGTAAATTTAATGCTCTACAACTTTCTTTCTGACAAATTTTCTGAGAAACGATCGAGTAAGTCACTGGAAGTAAATGTTTGACAAAATTAGTGAGGTAAAATGATTTTTTCCGAAATTGTCAATTTTCAATAACGTATATCTCGAAAACCGTTGGGAATTCGACTAATATGTATGGAAACAATTTTATAGAAAATTCAATTGTCTTTCATTTTTATTTGGAACATTTTCTTCCTAAAGCGGACCGCTTTCGAGATATAAGCGAAAAACCAAAAAATTGTACCTTTCCACCCCCACCCCCGCTTTAGCTCACCCCCCAGGGGCGGGGACTTTTAGTATGTTCACCTCCTAACTATCCCTAACAAAGTCCTGAAGTCAAAAATTATCGCATATTCCATGCACTCTACAATGCATTCATTGACTGGACTATCAATGGTATTCACAACAACTTGTTAATGGGAACGTGCCGTATGCAAGAAATTGTATTTTCTCAAGTAAAACAAGTTCAATAGCAAACGCATTGAGATTTGTGGCAGTAAATATTGATGGTTTTACTGATACTTCGTATATCTCGACGTAAATCGTTTATGACGAAAAGCTATTTTTCACATAAAAGAGGCAAAAGAAAATGCACGCTCAGAAAGCTATGTAGTTGTGGATGCAATTACATTCTTCAAATCTATCTTTCCCAACACTCAATACCCTCCCTCCCCACTCGACCTGGAGCGAAGTAAACGTACAAAGAGAAAGAAACCGCAATTACAAACACGGATACACACACTGAACAATAAGCGAGTTAGGTAAGATCTCGCAGTCAGAGAAAGAATAAATCAATGGACGGTCACTTTCATGACGCCACAAGCGGAAGAAGACGCGCCGTTGCCAGCTTCCAATTACGAACAAATGCTACGCCTGCATTGTTCTCGTGTCACTGTGAGTACGTTATTCTCCACTTAGGGTATTTATTTAGATTACACAACTGTTCTCTTGAGAAAAAACATTGTTATTTTCTTCGGTAGGGAAGATATTTAACTTGGATATTTTACAGTTGTGCGGCGAATAGTTACACAGGCACAACACCCTTTGGTTGACACTCGCATTATTTGGTAATTACATATTTGATTGAGGATATGTCATGAGCTTAAGTTGTATAATATGTTAATGTTAATGAAAATATTAATGTTAATTACTTGTGGTACATAGTACAAATAATTAACATTAAGATATTAGAAATTATATAACATAAGCTCATGACAAATCCTCAATCAAATATGTAATAACCAAATAATGCGAGTGTCAACCAAAGGGTGACGTACCTGTGCAACATCTTTGGCGCAGATCTTTGGTTTGTTTAAATTTGTATAGCGCGTGGAAACTGTATAGTACAACATGTATAAAGTGTTTATCAGCACAATAAATATGTGCATGCTACCAGTTATGCTGTGTAATACGTGTGAAGTGCGTAGCAGCACAATTAATGTGTGCATGCTACCATTTGTGACAATGGATTTATGGATAACACAAATTGTAAGTAGCAACATTTAGGCCTAAGTCAATATTATTCAAAATACCTTATTTCACCATAGTTGCAGTGTTCCTCATCCATAATGGATACAAGTTTTAACGTTTATTTCTTATTGCAAATCGATTTTGACTATGTAATAGTCATTCTCAGTACAACATACACATTAGAATTGAAATCACTTCTGTGATACTGCATTCTGGAAAACCCCATTCTGAAACATCTTGTAGCTATGCCTCGCGGCCTGATATGTAAAACCTGAAATGTTTCGACTGTGCATGTTGCACTGAGGATGACTACTCCGTAGTCGAAATCGATCTGCAATAAAAAATAAATTTTAATTTACGACCAATGCTGAAATTTCTTTTGATATTTGTCATTCTATGGTCGTGGTGCACACCGCTCCTAATGGAGTCTTCATTTCACAACAATCATATTGTTAGTCGGAAGTATGACGTTATTTGTCGAAATACTTTATGAAACACCGATAGGATTTACTGGCAGGAACGAATCCTATTAATCATCAGCACTATATAACAACATATTTACTTCGTTTAAATATAATTACTGCAATAAAGTAATGAAAAATGTTGATGTTAACGAAGAGATACCAACACCCAACTAAATCTGGGATCCCGCACTTTATGTTGAGGAGGATACTTACTCGCAACAACTTAGCATATTTTTAACTATTCTTCTTTGCACTTTCTTTAGAAATGCAAAGCGCCACATCAACAACATATCGTCATTAATAAGGAGACCATCAGAAGAGTAAATAACTGATTTTGATGGGTATCGGTTATGTTGCAGAGGGACATACCGTGAGTATGAGGCTATAAGCTCCTTTAGGGTCGGACCTGGTGGTCTTGGGGTGAAGTGCTCGACTGGAAACCGAAAGGTCGCTGGTTCAAAACCCGGTCGGACCTTGGATCTTTTCAGTGTGCACTTTAACCCATCCTTCACCTCTCAACGATGTGAGGAGTCGCCAGAAACGACATGTGGTTCGGATTCCACGTTAAGCTGTAGGTCCCCTTTCCCCGGTTGGATGACTGGGGTAGGCTAGGGACATGCAAGTCGCCGAAGTGGCGTCCAATTGAAAGACTTGCACCAGGCCAATGAGCCATACGAAATTATTATTATAGCTCCTTTAGGGACGGGCCTTGGTTTTCGAGAAAATTGGTGTTGAAGTTCACTGCGCGATGTAACAGGCGTAGCGTTGGCCACGTTGTAACGAAATGAGCGTGGCACAGCGAGTTAAGGTCTCAAGCTAACACGCTGGAAGTACCGTGCTCGGGTCCTCACCGTGTTTTTTTTTTTTTTCCTTTCTAACCAATAAATATTCAATTTTTTCCGTAGTAATTCAATCTTCATGTCCTTTTTACAAAATCTTAGTATCGCCTGCATCGCTTGTTATGCTACAATAGAAATCCGGATGATATTCGTCTTAAAAGCAACCGAAACGCAATGCTTTACTACAGCACCAAGCACATTTCATAAAAGCTACTGTCTTGTAGGCGCACGGAGTTCTTAAGAGCGATATCAGAAAACGTTCATTTACATTAAAAACAGTTCTCTTTCATCCATTAACTTTGATGCGAACCATGCGTATTCGAACACCTCACAAGGGAACCTCCCCTTCGCACCCCCCTCAGATTTAGTTATTAGTTGGCGCAGTGGATATGACGTAAAGAACTGATCACAGATCAATCGAGAAAACTGGAAGAAGTTGTGTGGAACTATGTAAAAATAAGCAAAATATAAAAACTGAACGATCCATGCGAAAGATAAGCGACGTCGAGCACATTATGGGCAAAACAGTGCAGCGGTCTGGTGGTTAGGGCGAGGAGCTGCAGAACGAGAAGCCCTTGCATTAAATCCTACCTCGAACGAAAATTTTAATTTTTTATTTTCGCAAAATTATGATCTGTCCGTCCGTTCATTGACGTCTTTGTTCGCTATAATCAGTTTACGGTTTGTGTTTTGCGACCGCGCCACAAAACCGTGCGATTAGCAGCCTCTCCAATGGGAATCTAAAACATTTGATCACAAGGTGATAGGTGAACCGAGTCCTCCACAGGAAAACAAGTCTGATGTATTCTGAAAGTAACGAACAGTCGACTGGCAGCCAGGGAGCCTCGTCATCAGGAATACTCTCCCCAACGTGCGCTGTAGTCGAATGACGTCGAGTGTTCAGATGTTTGTTTAGGCGTAGTGTCCCTATACTACGGCGCAGTTACCTCGCATCGGACGGACGGACAGATAATAATTTTCTGAAAATGAAAAACATTACAATTTTCATATTTGGGAAGGGTCGAGCCAAGGACAACTAGTTCCGCAGCTCCTCACGGCAGCCACAAGACCACAGTGTTCTTATGCTTACAATTTGCTCGACGTCGCTTATCTTTTGCATGGACCGTTCAGTTTTTATATTTTGCTTATTTTTTTCGTAGTTCCACACAAGTTCTTCCTGGTTTCTCGATTGATCTGCGTTCAGTTTTTCAAGGCCTATCCACTGCGCCAACTTGTAACTAAATCTAAGAGGGGTAAGATGGGGAGGTTCCCTTGTTACATAAAGCAAGTGCCCTGAATTCATGCAAGACTAATTAGTTTAGTTTTACGACAAATATCATTCGGATGTCTGTTGTAACATAGCAAACGATGCAGGCGATAGCGAGAAACATTTCGTATTAATGACGGGAAAATTAAATTATTCCGGCAGAATTCTATGTTTCATACTGATTTCACACAATGTATACTCTTTGTTGGTAGTAACATAAAATGGGAATATATCGGACTATTATCATAAAAAAAAGCAGCAACACGGTACGTCCAAAGTGATAGCTAGAGACCTTAACCGCTGCGCCAGGCTTATTTGTTGGGAACATGGCTAACGTTAAGCATCTTACATTGCACAGTGAACTTCAATTTTCTCGAAAACCAAGGCCCGTCGCTAAAAAAAGCTTATAGCCTCAGGGTACGTCCCTCTACAACAAATCCGAGACCCATCAAAACCAGTTATTTACAATTCTAATGGTCCCCTTACGTTACGAGTTATTCTATGCGCTGGTTTAATATTGCCTAATGGAAAGTTTATGCTTGTAAATCTCTAGACCTCCTATGCTACGCCCTACGCCCTCCTGGTTAGGCACACTCACACTCAAGAATGGTTACACAGGGAGGGAGGAGATCTCGCAAAAATGTGGGAAAACTAATCATTTGCTGTAAGACGTAAACTTACCGAAATTTTAAATTAATTACGTAAGTTTCGGTTTCGACCGCAAATAACGTTTCGGTCGGACTCTATCACACGTGCACACAAGTGAAGATAACTTCAACCGTTATTTACACTTCTAATGGTCCCCTTAAATTACGAGGTATTCAGATGCGCTGGCTGACAAGTCCAACATAAGGGGTGATTGGCTTAATATTGCCTAATGGAAAGTTTAGGCCAGTAAATCTCTACGCCTCCTATGCTATCTCCAACGCATTCCTGCTTAGGCTTGCACACACTCAAGAAGATTTACACAGGGAGGAAGGAGATCTCGCAAAAATGTGGGAAAACTAATCATTTGCTGAATGAAACTTTCACTCTGCAGCGGAGTGTGTGCTGATATGAAACTTCCTGGCAAATTAAAATTGTGTGCCGGAACCGGGACTCGAACCTGGGACCTTTGCCTTTCGCGGGCAAGCGCACTACCGACTGTGCTATCCCGACACGACTCACGATGCCGCCTCACAACTTTACTGGCGGAAGTGAGGCGGCATCGTGAGTTGTGTCGGGATAGCACAGTCGGTAGTGCGCTTGCCCGCTAAACGCATAGGTCCCAGGTTCGAGTCCCGGTTCCGGCACAAAATTTTAATCTACCAGGAAGTTTCTAACCATTTGCTGTACGACGTAAATTTACCGAAATTTTAGCACGGGCCCCGTGTTCGATTCCCGGCAGGGGACTGGGTGTTGTGTGTTGTCCTAAGCATCATCTCATCATCATTGGCACGTAAGTCGCCCACGCGGATTCAAATAGAAAGACTTACTCTCAGGCTGCCGAACAATCCCGTAAGGGATCTCCCGGCCAAGTAAGCCATACACTCATTTCCATTTTTACCGAAATTTTAAATTAATTACGTAAGTTTCGGTTTCGACAACTTTTCGATTGGTTTCTATCATACACGTGCACACAAGTGATGATAACTCCAAAGCCCGTCAATAGGTGTCCACAAATTGCATCGCTAGCTGTCACGCGTCGCAGAAGTCAGCGGCGTTAGCATAGCCGCCCATGGAGCAGCAAACTAGTGCACGCAGTTGACTCTCTCCCGCTACCGGCAACCGCCGGCGACCGCACATATCTGCGGCGCGGCGCCCTGCCGCAGTTTACGGATGCCAAGAATTTACGTCGTCCGGCGCGTCCGCCGAAAGGAAGGAATAAAGGGCGATTTATCGGTCGCCCTTCCGCGAGCGGGCTGGCCTGGCCCCGTCCTAAGTGGAGCCCGTAAAGCAAACCCACCCAAAGTCGCCACCGCCGTATCCAAAGTTCGCCAGCCGCCGGCCGCAATATGACTCCGGGCCGTATCGCCCAAGTTAAGGGACGGAACGAAACTCTTTATGTGCTCCGCTTACTGCTTATGGACTACAACTTCTTTTGTGTCGCAGCCGTAAATAAAACAAACCGAGGTCGAGGCCTCGCTAGAACTGAATCATAACACGCCGATTGACTTAATTTACCTTCTCGCTATCTCTCCCTTACCTTCCACTTCTCTTTCTCAACTGTTCAGCCGAGTGTGGCGTTCGTCACACACGGAGTACATAACTTTGCCTTAGATGACACTGTAAAACAGACACAAAAACAAAAGAATCTTTTTTCTCGGGGGGTTCATCTATGATTATTGTAATTAATTTTTCCCTGTCAGATATAGTTTTCCCGTTATAGATACTTTATAACATTTATTGTTTTCATTTCTTCTCAATGTGTTTATATTGACGAAACAAAGAAGTGCAATACTAAAGTCGCTTATATAATTATGTACAAACCACACCTCGCTCCCAACTAATATTATAAATATGATTGCGAAATTGTTTGTTACACTTTCACACCTTAATTGCAACCGATGTCTCACAAAATTTTGTCTACATGCTGTCAAGAGGTGCAGAAAAGTGCATACAGTACCTTTCATCCAGAAAAATTGCTGTGTCTGAGTGTATACAGGGTGTTACAAAAAGGTACGGCCAAACTTTCAGGAAACATTCCTCACACACAAAGAAAGAAAATATGTTATGTGGACATGTGTCCGGAAACGCTTAATTCCCATGTTAGACCTCATTTTAGTATTTCTCTTTAAATGTAAATTGAAATAATTCGTGCAGACCATTGTCAAAATACCCAATTGTTTCGTTAGTATGTACTGTACGTCCTCGATTCACCGCCAGTTCGTCCAATTGAAGGAAGGCAATGTTGATTTCAGTGCTTGTGTTGACATGCGACTCATTGCTCTACAGTACTAGCATCAATCACATCAGTACGTAGCATCAACTGGTTAGTGTTCATCACGGACGTGGTTTTGCAATCAGTGGAATGTTTACAAATGTGGAGTTGGCAGATGCTCATTTGATGTACGGATTAGCACGGGGCAATAGCCGTGGCGCGGCTTCCACCTACGCTCACTGGAGCATGTTATCATGATTTTACACGGGATACTCTACGTGTGCTGCTATTACATGTGCCTTTACAAGTACGAATCAACATGTGGTTCATGCAGGATGGAGCTCCTGCACATTTCAATCGACGTGTTGGTACGCTTCTCAACAACAGATTCGGTGACCGATGGATTGGTACAGGTTGACCAACTCCATGGCCTCCACGCTCTCCTGACCTCAACCCTCTTGACTTTCAGTTATGGGGGCATTTGAAAGCTCCTGTCTACGCAACCCCGGTACCAAATGTAGAGTTTCTTCGTGCTCGTATTGTGGACGGCTGTGATACAATACGTTTCTCCAGGGCTGCATCAGCGCTTCAGGAATTCCATGCGACGGAGGGTGGATTCATGTATCCTCGCTAACGGAGGACATTTTGAACATTTCCTATAATCAAGCGTTTGAAGTCACGCTGGGACGTTCTGTTGCTGTGTGTTTCCATTCAATGATTATTGTGATTTGAAGAGAAGTAATAAAATGAGGTCTAACATGGAAATTAACCGTTTCCGGACACATGTCCACATAACATAATTTCTTTCTTTGTGTGTGAGGAATGTTTCCTGAAAGTTTAGAGAGAGAGAGAGAGAGAGAGAGAGAGAGAGAGAGAGAGAGAGAGAGAGGATTTTGTCCAATATATTAATACGTTTGTGTGTGTTTTCAAAACAGCAGAAACGAATTCCACATTTTTGTTCTAATTTTTACGTTTCGGGAACATAGTGCTCTTCTTCAGACATATCTGGCTATCCTAATGTATTCAGTGTGAACAATTGTCTCTCATCCTTGTACAGAGTGAACAAATTAAGATAGCAACATTTCTCTGAAAAAGGGCACTATCAGTTACACGCGTAATCTCATGTAACTAAAACCCATATGCCTGATAGCAGATCTCTCATTTCAGAATTGAATATCTGACATGAGAAACCTCTGGAAACACGTATATCCATATGATACATGAATAGTGTAACATAATCAGAATTAATGATGTCACTTTCTATACAAACACTGGTGTAACTGCATTCATTGGTGCTTGTTTCAGCATTGAGTGAAACTTCCTGCTGCAATCGCAGTGATTTTTTTTAAGCAAGTAATTTCCAAACGTGTCAGTTCTACAAAGTAAATTGTTCAAAATGTAATCTTCGTATGTGACAGATATTACAATCTGATTGCAATTTTTTTTTAAATTATTAATGCAACAGACCATTAGGATTTAATAAATCGAACGATGGAAAAGATTTTATCAGGGGCCTCAAACGAATTGGTAACATACATACATTCCTGCAATAAGATAGCAAAGGGAGTTTTTCCTTCACACTACGGAACTGGTGAAATGTTTACAGGATATAACAAGATGCTGACGTAACTCAAACAAAATGTTTTTGAAAGAAGTTCAGGACAAAGTAATCGTCAGCGTTTTTCTGCTCTTGTTGTTTATCTCTGAATGAGGCATACGAGGTCAACGATAACTGAATTAGGGCTTGCTCATTTAACGAGTGGATGATAAATCCCTTCAGATAAGAAGACGATTTATGTGACCAGTTCGGTATTAATTGTTGAGAGAAGGGTCGGTTCCTCTCTTTTAAAAGCAGATAGGAAGGAGATGTTCATTACGCCGCTCGCTGACAGAACATATTAATTAATACAAACAAGCGTTCCCACGCAATCAATGGCCATTGCACGGTATCTGGCTCTCTGGAAACACACGTTCTCCAGTGGCAGTACATTCTGGAATCGGTGAACTGCCTCATTTTGCTTTGGAAACCAGATCACGCAATCCTCTTTATTACAGGTTTACTCTGTTGCATGTCCAGGAAATACGGAATCTGGCTTTCCCAGTGGCAATATCGGACACAATCTCTCCTTACGGTCTGACTGACGGGGTTCTATTTATCAAGTTCTAAATCAAAAATATTGCTCCCACATATTCTCAATTGCGAGAGCCATGAATCATTCCCTGCCAGTTGGTGAGAGGGGAGCTAGAATGAAAACTGTAAAAGGGTTTCTTATGACGAACTGCGTATGAGCTATTGATCTGCTTCACAAGTTTACCAAAGATTATGATCAAAGCAGTTGATAATAAGATTGATACAATTAATGTAATTAATGAAATAATGTCATAGCTTGTAGGAAATAAATTAACCCTAAATCACAGTCAGATTCAGTTTTTACAGTTTCTGTCACTAAATTCAACAAAATTTGACATTTTGATTACGCAGAATTGGCAAGTTCCTTAAGCTTAACAAACATTTGAACATTTTGAAGAGTTACTGTAGTCTGTTTCCGGCGTCTACTATAGTAGTGTGTAAGTAAGAAGGCAAATGCGCAGTGTGGCAGTGCACTGTATCGTTATGGCGAATTTTATGAGGGGTAACAAAACTACCAGTGAAATGCCAAAGAAAAGGTTGTTACTCGACAGCGGGACTTTCAATGAATATGAACTTCCCGAGACTGGCACGAACTAAACAGCACAGTAAGAATAAAAACTCTTATTTAATCCTAATATATCCACACAAACTCCCGATGCCTCTGTCTCTCTTTGCTAATATTTATGCGCGCGCACGCGCGTGTATGTGTATGTGCTTGTGTGTGTGTGTGTGTGTGTGTGTGTGTGTGTGAGAGAGAGAGAGAGAGAGAGAGAGAGAGAGAGAGAGAGAGAGAGAGAGAGAGAGAGAGAGAGAGAGAGAAAGACATAGCATAGTGGAGGAAGAGAGAGTAAAGTGTAGGTAGTTTCAGGTGAAGGCAGTACTGCACCCTATGTCCGCAAAGATAAATTAATCATAGAAGATAAAATATTCCCAATACTGCTACAGCTAAGGTGTCTTGTCACTGCTTATGGCCAATACATAATTCAACCCCGTGATCTTTCGAGAAACCTGTTCAGTCTTCCTTAAAGTGATATAACACAGCATTGAATAAATCTATAGAGGTCATTTTAGAATTATCTGCGAATATCTGCATAAAATGTCTTAAACTTTGATATTAATGCCCTGTTACTACACTGGTCAAAACAGCGTGAATTAGAATAAACTAAAATGGTTCGACGTCTTACTGCCCGGTCTATGAAGAGGGGACAACGACGTTACGCAACCGAGATAGTGGTAATAACAGGAAGTTGCTGCAGAGGGGGGGGGGTGTTTGTGATGACTACACCAAATTGATTACACAGCTGTTGGGTACAGATAGCAGGTAGTGCTATGTAACAACCATTTGATTTGCCGAAAGCTATGGCATGGAGAGCCATAGGAAGGTTGGAAGAAGCAGACAGAGGTGGTTTCAGCTACTGGAGTGTCCCAAAGTGTAATTTCCAGGACATGGACGCGATTTCGGACAACAGGAACCGTTAAAATAAGGCAAGTACAAGGTCGTCCAAGGATAACATCAGCAAGATGTCTACCTCCGGTTGAGAGGCCGTCGACACACGAAGATGAGAGTAACTTAGCGCAATATCAACACAAAGAGTTCAAAGTCATCTTCGGGAATCTGGCCTCTACGCTCGGAGGCCTATGGTGTGTGTACCACTAAAACCAAGACGTCGTTTAACCCGCAGAAACTGGACGGAGGAACATGATGATTGAAGTCATAACTAATGGTGCCGGGTTCTGTACACAGAAGAGTCCTTGGTTCAGCCAGACAATCGTTATTCTCTCATCTGTAGAGTACGTGTAACTCGGAAGAATCCCACGTAAGTGCAGGAAACATCACCATATCATGGTGGTGGAAGAATGGTGTGGGCAGGAGTTACTATTGTCGGAGGTAGGGACCCCTATGTCGTTCATAATGGCATTTTGCCTGCTCCGAGATAGAGACGAGATCCTTCGACCGTCTGTTACGCCCTACGCTGGTGTCTTAGGAGATGGGTTCCTTCTGGTGGAAGATAACGCTCGTCCCCACAGAGCTGTACTGGTGGAGAACATGCTTGAAGCTAACGAAATTTAACGAATGGAGTGGCCAACTTGTTCACCGGACTTAATCCCAATTCAGTAAGCCTTGGATGCACTTGGTAGATGTATTGCAGCCGGAGCAACACGTCCAACAACGGTTGCTTAGCTGAATATTGCACTCATGGAATAATGGCCAAATATCCAAGAGCGGTCTAGCCGAGCGGTCTAAAGCGCCTCGCTGCGGAGCGCGCGGTTGCTCGCCGTGGAGGTTCGAGTCCTCCCTGGGGCATGGGTGTGTGTGTTGTCCTTAGGTTAGTTTACCTAGGTTTAAGTAGTTTGTAAGCTACGAACAGATGACCACGCAGTGAAGTCCGATAGATTTATAAACATTTGAACATTTGAGCTGATGTATAACCTCATACTGTCCATGACACGCGGGTATGCAACTGTACTGGCCGTCCGAGGTGAACACACTCCATATAAGAGGGCCACGAGGATGACTTTTCTCTATCATGGTAGCCTCATGGTGCCTCGCTCTATGTTAACAGTTAAGACAGCAACATAGCGCTTAGTATCACACATAAATTACAATTTTACCAAATATCAGAATCTAATACTTTACCAGATGTATATTGTGTAGATACCTCACCTGATCCCCTAATTATTTTCATCGGTGTAGTTACGTGATATGTAATATTATCTGAGAAAGACGTCATCCGCGCTCATTAACAGTTTCACACGGTATTACGCGCCATTCGCGTTACACAACTAACATCTGTAGTAATTAAGGCGTTCTATTGTACTGCAAGAGAATAGGCTTTCTCAGCAGTAACATAACGCTAATTAAGTGAAACTCATTGTTTATTTCGAGTATAATCGAGTAGCTTAAAGAAAATAACAACAACTTATGACCTTCGTAGAGCTAGTGCCATCATTTGTAAAACCTAATCCAAATTCTATTCAGACAGTTCAGATGATATTCCCACTCTTTATCTGAATATTGGCCACTATGGAAATTTATGACAAATTAAATGCTTGAGGGTTGGAAGAATAAGCTGGAAAACTGATGTGTTCAGATATGAAGAGGTCTGCTCATACACCGCGTTGATATTAAAAATAGATCATGTTATATTATAAATAAATCCAAGTAGCTGCTCAGTAATGTTTTATAAGTGTGCAATAGATCTATTTCAGCATCATATTGCCATTGCCATCTCCTGCGAAATATAATGAACAGAGTTGATATTGATCTAGTTACAATCATGTGATGGCTTTATAATGTTCACAAGAATTTTACTTCCATTACCCTGTGATCCGATGCACATAACGCATCTGGTGCGGACGCTGTCGTTAGACGGCGCCAAAATATCTGAGTCATTTCGTCGTGTCCACTGTGATATTGTGAACGTTTACAGATAATGATTTCGTTCACTGGTTTAATAGTGGAATGAGGTTTCGTTATTGGTTATATGCTATTTAATTTGACAGCGCACCTGAGATGATACATGTTTACAGATGACATATATGTTCTATAGAAGATTTTCAGACGTTATTATTTGTTGCTATAATTTTTCTATCGCTGGATAAATATAAACATTATAATTTTGTAAACACAAAGATAACAAAGATACACGAAAAACTTTATTGGCATCAAGTACAACGACGTTTTAGCTAGTTTTCGACACAGCCACCGAAAGAAGTGAGACACTTGTAGTATCGTGGAATCAACTTTTGAATTCCTGTGTGGTAGTAGTCTGTCGCCTGTGAACGGGAGCAGAGTGTTACAGTCGTCTTCAGTTCTTCGTCGTTGTCAAAACTCTAAAACTCTAAAAATTTTAATTAAGCTTCTGTATTCCTGTGAAACATTGCCACATCTGCTAATTAATCTCTCTGACATTATCGAGACAAAAAACAGTCTCAGGGTGTATAAATTTATATTTGTAATAATCAATTATTTATTCGAAATTTGCGAATACGGCCGACTTAAGCTGCACTTCTTAACGTGGTCCGGCGCAAATTTTTATTTGTTATTCAATAACAGACTACCTTAAAAAGTGAAGCTAATGTGGACAGAATTAGCAAATTTCGAATAAATAATTGATTATTTCATTTTTCGCCCTGGCATTTTAAATGACAGCACACTGTACTACAGAGGTCTACGACACCGAAATCTAATCGTTGCTCGAAATTAATCTGTTGCACTGGTGGTCAGTGATATGATCTCAGAAAGACATTATTCCCCGCTCATTATATGTTTCACACAGTATTATGCGCCATTCGCGTTACACAACTAATTACACCTTCTGTGACTTGCTATACCCAATTACGCAAATTGCATGAGAATCCACATTAACTTTTTCGGTCATCTACTGTAATTTGGCGTTTTATTATACCTCACGTAATTTCTGGGTTCCATTTAATATTGCTCATACTGTTACATAATTTTAATATTATTATTAGCAATTGTGTTGTCTGGAATTCTCAGCAGTTGTCCAAATAATGGAATGCGCGTCTTCCTGATCACTGATCGTGTGCATTACTGGTTAATTTTTGGCACACTTTAGGTTAGTGATACAAAAAGTGGCCCGTTTGCGATGGCATTTATACAGCTTAAAATGTAATTTCAAATTTTTACTTAACCGTTCATGTGAGACGGCACGTAAGAAAAAAACGGATTTGTAGGGGAGAAAAGTCTCTACAACTATGCTCTCTTATGTTTATCCCATATTGCAAGGGTTCGCACGTAACAGTAATTGTAATAATTATTCTCCAAAGCAAAATGACTTCTTGCTGCACTAGGCCCTTTGGTCTCGAACGCCGCGGCAGAGCACATTGAGGCGTTATGCTGCGATGCGCACGGTCGTTCCACCTCGGGGGGTCGACTCCCCCCTCGGGCATGGATGTTAGTGCTGTCTTTAAGTATAAGGTAGTTCATAAGCAGTTTGTAAGTTCAGGGACTGATGACCCCGCAGTTAAGTTCCATAAGCTTCACAAACATTTGAAAATTTGCTCTCGTACGGACACTCACTTTTTGTGTATATAAATGTTTTTTTACTGAGTTATTAAATAATGTTAACTCAATAAACCAGTTAATCTTCACTCAATTAACGTATTTATTATAATGCTTAAGACAATAGTTACACATCTGTCTTATAGCAAGACAATCTCCAGACTGCTCAATCGTATCTTATTTACAAAGTGTGTCTATATCCATAAATTGTTGTCGGTGCTCCTCGGAACCCAGGACGACAAAATCTCTTTGATGCACCTCGTGCCGCCGCACCGACCCCAGAAGAACATCCTGAAGAGAGAAAAATAACATACACACAGAACAGAATATATTTAAAATTAAAATGATCCATGAAACATCCCTATTTTTAACCGATACAGTTCATCATTTATTATTTTATTGTTATTTCACGGGTTTTTAATAATCCGTTCTCTTACAATATCTAGCACATTTTCAGAGTTATTTGCAAAGATAAAGGAGATTTGATACTTTCTGCGTCTTTCACTTTTTACGTCACGACTTACAATCCATGGATATTATAATAGCACATTTTGTAGTGCCGCCGCGAAAGTCAGCGATAGTAGCGGCGGCGGGAGTCAGCAGCTGGCATAGAGACTCTTTGTAAATAGGGTTACTCTGGAATGAATAAACACGGTATCTTTACGTATGGGAAAAGGATATATTGAAATGGGATATAGATGTATTTTCATTACATATGAGACGTACAAAGCAAGATATCGTCAAAATACACCATTTAAGTGCTTATTTGACTATTATGCGTTACGAACTTTATTTAATATATTCGTTGTGCTTAGTATCTGTATGTTGTTGATTTGAACCTGACAATCCTCGGTGACCAACAGTTTGAGTTATAGTGGAAATATATATCTGCAACGGATCATGCATCCAGAACTTGAAACTGTGTGTGTGTGTGTGTGTGTGTGTGTGTGTGTTTTATTATTTTTATCAAAGTTTCAGCGTGGGGTTCGTCAAGACTAGTCGTCGATCGTGCAGACATTGCAGATGACTGATATTTTTCTTCTTTTCATCGAAATGGTATTTAATAAAAATTAAGCTCACATACATATATTCACAAACAGATATAAAATATTGCCAGTTCTGTAGACATTGAGGGAGATAGTAAAATATCAACTTCTTCAGACGTTGTGGAAATATTGACACATCTCGACCAGCATGGCAATGAAATAAATTAAGTGGCAAATTTGAAATTTGTTCTGGACTGGGATTCGAACACAGATTTCCCATATTTTGCTGTAAGTAATTTAATGGAGGTTTGGATAATGGTTTGAGGTTCATATTTAATGTAATGATGAATATGTAGCAAGAAATTCATCACGACTAATTATATATATATATATATATATATATATATATATATATATATATATATATATATATATATATATATATATATAAAATATTTTGTTTATATTTTTTTTATTATTTTCTCCAGAACATTAGCAGAAATCAGAAAACTGCAATAAAACCTCACGTGGACCGTACACGTCTGTGAGATATTTTTGCATAGCGTCTCGTTCAAAACTATTCGTCAGTAGCGATTTACTTTATATTGTCTGTTTATACAAGTCCTAATTCAAAGATGATAGTAAAGATATGGGTCCAAACTGCAGTGGTTAGCAGTCCCTAGAGTTAAAAAATACATAAACTAACTTATGCTAAGGATAACACAAACCAAGTAAGGACACTCCGCAGCAAGGCGCCTCAGAAAATGTTCAAATGTTTGTAAAGTCTATGGGACTTAACTACGGGGTCATTAGTCCCTAAACTTACAAACTACTTATGAACTACTTACGAACTAGGACGGCACAAATATCCATGCCCGAGAGGGGATTTGAACCCCCGACCGTAGTGGCAGTGCAGACCGTGACTGGAACGCCTCAGTCTCTTCGGCCACCGCGGCCGGCGATCAGGTTGGATTTAGGAGAAATGTAGGAACACGGGAGGCAATACTCACATTACGACTTACGACCATAGTGGCCGTGCAGACCGTGACTGAAGCGCCTTAGTCCCCTCGGCCACCGCGGACGGCAAGGCGCCTCAGAATGCACGGCTTTCTCATGCAGCAAGTCCTTTTTTTAAAGTTCTTTTTAAACCTAAGTGACCAAACTTGCTTACTAAGAACGAAGCACCCTTCCATTCCCGGGGAAGGAGTCGAGCTTCCAACAGGAAAAGGCCACGTAATCCATAGCATGGCACCTTTGATCGCACGGCCATTCCCGCGCGGCAATTCTTCTTCTTTCCATCTTTACTATTCTGCCAGTTTCTGTTTTGAAGAGAAATCATTGCAGTCAGTCCGGAAGGGAACCATCTTGATCGACTGAAAATGACAGAAAATCTCCGCTTTCGCGTCATAGAATGTAGCAGTGCCGCGGTGGAGCGGTCTAAAGCGCCTCGCTGCGGAGCGCGCGGTTGCTCGCCGTGGAGGTTCGAGTCCTCCCTGGGGCATGGGTTGTGTTTGTCCTTAGGTTAGTTTACCTAGGTTTAAGTCGTTTGTAAGCTACGCACTGATGACCACGCAGTTTGGTCCGATAGATTTACAAACATTTGAACATTTGAATGTACCATCGGCCGCGCAGCTGCAGACTGCGTCAACTACATCGCGCACGCACAGTGGACGCTGCGGGTTGCAGCTCGGCAGGCGACTGCGGCGCGGCTGGCGTATAACTTGTGTCCGCGGCGGCGGTCGCCGGCAGGGCGGCGTGCTAATGAAAACGAGATAATATACGCGCAGCTACACATTTAATCCGCACTTTAATAATGCAGATTTTTGGCCGGATGTCGAGCGGCCGCCGGCGCGGCGTTAATGCGACCGCCGTGTTTTACGAGGGGCGGCGCACCGAGCCGCGAGCCGCCCCAGCTGCCGCGGGAGGGTGGCCGGGAAATCTGCGGCTGTAGCCACCGGGGACTGCCGGAGCACGTGAGCGCAGTGGAGGCAAGCTTATAGGCGAATTTTGAGTGGCTGCTTAGCATCCTTATGACAACAACAATACAGTGTTACGGACTACCGGAAAAAATAGGTACACTTGGATAGACGCCGCCCACTTTCATCCGATGACGCCACTAGGAGACAAGAAAAGCAGCGGTATCAATATCAAGATCTCAGATGGAAAACCAGTACTAAAGAACGAGGGGAAAGCTGAAAGGTGGAAGGAAAATATAGAAGGCCTGTACAAAGCAAATATACTTGAAGGCAGTTTTCTAGAAATGGAAGACGAAGTAGAGAAAGATGGTTCAGGAGATACTGTACTGCGAGAAGAATTTGACATAGCACTAAAAGGTTTGAGTAGAAACAAGGCCCCTGGAGTAGATGATGTTCCGTCAGAACTGCTATCGTCGTTTGCAGAGCCAGTCATGAAGATATTGGTCCACCTGGTATGCAAGATGTATGAAACAGGGGAAATACCCACAGACTTCAAGAACAATATATCTAAGAAAGCAAGTGCAGACACACGTGACAATTACGGACCTATCAGTTTAATAAGTCATGATTGCAAATTCTAACACGAATTACTTATAGACGAATGGAAAAATTGGTGATAACATGGGTAAGATCAGTTTGGATTTAGGAGAAAAGTAGGAACACGCAAGGCAATATTCACATAACGACTTATCTTAGATTAAGGAAAGGGAAACCTACGTTTTTAGCATTTGTGGATCTGAAGAAAGCATTTGACAATGCTAACTGGAATACGCTTTTTCAGATTCTGAAGGTAGCAGAACTGAAATATAGGGAGCGACAAGTTATATTCAACTTGTACAAAAACCAGACAGCAATTATTAGATTCGACGATCATGAAAGGGAGTGAGACAGGGTTGTAGACTCTCCCTAACGTTGTTCAATCTGTACATGGAGCAAGCTGTGTAGGAATGCAAGGAGAAGTTTGGAGAAGGATAAAAATCTTGCTGTTTGCTAAAGACATAGTCAGAGACAGTAAAGGACATCGAAGAGCAATTAAACGGAATGGACAGTGTCTTGAAAGGAAGATATAAGATGAGTAAAGCGAGGGTAATGGAATGTAGTGTGAGATAAGCGATGCTTAAGGAATTAAATTAGGTAATGACACAACAAAACTAAAAGATATTGTTATTTGGGTAGCAAGATAACTTCTGATGGCTGAAGTTAAGAAGATATAAAATGCAGAATGGCTATGGGAAGAAAGGCGTTTCTGAATAAGTGAAATTTGTTAACATCCAATATTAATTTAAATGTTACGAAGTTCTTTCTGAAAGCATTTGTCTGGAGTGTAGGATTGTATGGCAGTGAAACGTGGACGATAACGAGTTCAGACAAAAAGATGACTGAAGCTTTCGAAATGTGGTGCTACAGACGAATGCTGAATACTAGATGAGTAGAATCACGTAACTAATGAGAAGGTGTTCAACAGAATTGTTCAATGTGCAAAAGTTTGTAAATCTATGGGACTTAACTACAGTGGTCATTAGTCCATAAGCTTACAAACTACTTACATTAACTCAAAGTAACTAATTCTAAGGACAAGACAAACACCAATGCCCGAGGCAGAACTCGAAGCCCCGACGGCGAACGGTGGCGCGCACCGCATCCACCACTCTTCTCACCCTCCTTCTTCAGTTTCTATTTTTTACTCTTCTTCTTCCACCATCAGCACTCACTTTCTTATCCCTTCTGCTTTTCCATTTTCTTCTTTTACTATTTTCACTCCTCCCCCTTCTCCTCGCAATCCCACTCCTTCTTACACTGAACTGTAACTGCTGATTAATCCAAACTACATTAATCTTCTCTTTACCTCCTTTACTTTTTTCGTCATTCTACCATTTTATACCTAAAACCAGGAAGGCATTGAGATATATAGCAGAATGAAGTGGAAAGTAGTTAGCACACTGGAATGACATTCATGACAACGGTTGAAATCCACCTCTGCCCACATTGAGATTTTCCTTGAGTTTCCTGAATCGCTCCAGGCAAACGCCGGGATGTTTCCTTTGAAGGGATATGGCCTTTCCCATCCTTGTCGAATCAATCCCCACTAGTGCTACGTCCGTAATGTAGACGCTGTCGAGGGGAAGTTAAACCCTGATCTTTCTTTCTTCTTGCGATTTATTCCAAATGAAAAAGCCGCTTCATCCTCTATTGTACTGTAAGGCATCATGGACGGATGTGTAGAGGGTAGGAATGCCTGAAACATATCTACTGATCAAAAGCCACAACACCTTCATGTAGTTGGTCGATTGGTCCCTCCATATTTCTTGCAGGCACACTCACCCTGCGATAATCAGAATATCATGGAGGAGCTAGTATCCTTTCTCTACAGTCATCATTAGTGCAGGAGAGATAATCCGTTCCCGTCTTTCATTCAATGCTTCTGTTCGAGCCTACTCAGTTGCCTCCGCCCTTGTCAAACCGTTCACGACTGTCTACGGATTTAAAATGGCCGAAAACGACGCATGTGAAAAAGCGATTCTTTAGGGGCTCCTGTCTCCAGTTTATTGATCGCAGGGGAAAGAGGTGATTTCTGGTAGCACTTGGCCTAATTATCATTATCTGCCACTACAATGGCATACTCTGGGCTTCATATGTTTTAAAAGAGCACCATTTTTCGTACGTGATTCCTGAGAAACCACGAAAAATTATGACTTTGAATACACAAAATTACTACTTCTGGGGCTGGCCACTTGTATACTTCCTAACCATTGCAAACCGTAGAAAAAGTTTTACTGCGCGCTCTTAAATTGATATTTTCAAACTGCTTTATCAATTTTTTGATATCTATATGCGTTACTGAGCTACAGTGCTTCAAAGTTACCGTACTCTAACACAGAGTCACAACAACCAATTTTTAGTTGGTTTTTGCATCTTGGAACACAAATATCTAGATAAGTAAGAATGGCAAATGGCTCCAGTTTTAACTGTAGATTCTGTACATTCTTTAGACATTTTTCTAGAAATTAGATTTTCCCGTTTTCAAGAAAACCTTATCTGTTATCAAAATATACCCAAGGCACGACAAATTATGGGACTTAACTGCGGAGTCATCAGTCCCTAAACTTACAAACTATTTATGAACTAACTTCTACTAAAGACAGCACAAACATTCATGTCCGAGGGAGGATTCGAACTCCCGACGGGGAACGGCCTCGCGCATGGGAGCATAGCGCCTCAATGCGCTCGGCCACTCCGCCGCGGCGAAACAGCAACGTTCCAGCAGCCATTACACCATCCCATTTTAAGACATCATCTGAGTGAAAAAGAAATGACTTTAGTACATCTTGAAGTTTGATACCTCTGATCTATGAAAGCTTGATTTTTATTGGCTACGAAGGTGGAGTGAGCACTGTGGTAGGTGGTTCTCCACTATTGTCACAGTATTTTTAACGGGAAAGTATTTGCCCTTTATGTTGGTCGACAGTAGCATTTATTTTACTTCATTTTTTATGTATTTAATTTTTTTTCTTTGGTGTAACTACTTAGTTCTGTGGATTTACTGGATTCAGATTTGACTCACATATAACGACAATCTCTCCTTCGTGTGTGCTTTTCATTTCTACAACATATATAGCTACATTCGGAGCAACACACCTTAAGTCCTCAATTATGAATTTCGTGAATCCACTATAGCTTTTACATTCTACATCTTATTTCGTGACCTCTTCTGTACAGGGAGTTCTTGAAATGTTGCGAGAAACTTTGAGCGATCGTAAACAGTACCCTCAAGAACAATATGAGGATAAATTCTGTAATTTAAGAGGCCTTCCATTCACATATATCTAAGAATCTAAATGGTATGCTCACACCTACGCTGCCCATTTGGAAGAAAATGTTCATTAAAAAACATACAGCAGTAAGATCAAAGGACATATCGACAACTTCCTATAATGACTGACGAAAGTGGGGGGGGGGGTTCTACTGCTCATTTCCTCTTCCATCCGGCGTATTTCCCGCATGCCTTTACGTGCGCTCTTCAACCCCTCCGATAATCGCAGATTAATTCACTCCACCGGCACAGAGTGACATGAAAGGCAGCTTTTCAGCCTTCTATCCACCGATGTCCTCTGCACCTCTTCCCTCCCTCGCTCGCTCCAGCCTTATTCAATCTCTGGCCCGACAAAGACAGCTGCTTTATGCGCCATATCCCAGAATCGATGACCGCCGCGACACTTTTATTTCTGATCCTCCCCCGGTCCGCTTTAGCGATGACCTCGCCGGCGTGGCGGAGCGAAATATTTTGGCAGTCCAAAACGCCGGGTCACGGCGGTTGAGTTAGGTGTCGGCTCGGCACTTTTCGATACTTTGCCGAGCGCCATAAAACGCAGGATGGCGGACCGTGGGTCTCCCGCCGTAAAGCAAGCTCGCCTGCCGCTCGCGGGGACCGTAAACCTCCGGTTGCGGCATGTTTACCGCTGTTTACCCAGGTTACTTATGCGAGGGGTGGGGAGCCAGTGGTCTGGCCAGTGTCGCGTCACTTCCGCCGCCGCTAGCGACTCCCCCGACGCAAAAGGCGGGGCCCAGGATTTTTTTTCTTTTCCTGGCAGCTAGTCAACTAGAGCACAGAGTAACATATACAGAGGAGCAGCCCCCTCTAAACCACTGTCCTACGCTCCCCTAGTAGAGGGGAAGTAGAGAGTGAAGAGGGAGGAACGAGGTAGATATGTTCAAAGAGCTGGAAAGGACATAGATGTAAATATTTTATAAATAGTCTGTGCATATGGTTTTGGCTCTATTTGCAGTGTTCTACACTACTATGTCTGCGGGACGTACGCACCAGAGACAGGAAAAAATTAATTCATCAAGTAAATTTTTCTCGAGATGATAATTAAAACTTTGAGACGACCCCTGTCGAGTGGCAGAAGGGGAGGGACTGAGCGCGGTTGTCCGGCAGCACAGAGTAACATATACAGAGAAGCAGCCCCCCCTAAACCACTGTACTATGCTCCCCTCGTAGTTCCGTAAGATGCTAACAGGTGTCAGGCCGTTCCCTGGCTTAGGGTGCCTCTCGCACGTAAGAGGGTAGCGTGGAGGGGAGGCTGAGGGGAGAGCTCGTGCCGCCTGCCACGAGGCCACGACTGTGTCCGGCTAGCTGGCGTTTGAGGGCAGGTGGTGGTGGGGGCAGCCGCTACCTGCCGCCTGCTCTGGCCAGTTTAAAGGGCTGCTTCTGAACTCAGCGCCATCATGGGACATCTTACGGAACTGCTGAAAACCCTCCCTCCCCGCACCCCGGAGCGTAGGACCGGGCCCTTACGGAAGTTTCCCGTCTGTATATATTTGTCTGTGCCGCTGTTTACCCAGGTAACTTATGCGTGGGATGGGGAGCGAATGGACTGGCCAGTGTCGCGTCACTTCCGCCGCCGCTAGCGACTCCCCCGACGCAAAAGCGGGGCCGAGGATTTTTTTTTTTCTTTTTTTCCTGGCAGCCTGTCAAGAGTTAAACCATCGCTATATAGTTACAGACTGAGCACGTAAATGGTGAATAGAGAGCTGATTCTAGGCTAGCAACATTTCAAGAACTCTCCCTGTGCAGAAGAGAGGATGTCACGAAATAAGGTGTAGAATGTAAAAGCTGTAGGGGAAGACAGAAACTGCAGTAGACACACGAGATACATAATTGAGGACTTAAAGTACAAGTGCTGCTCCAAATGTAGCTATAGATCTAAATGGAAAGCACACACGCAGGAGAGATTGTCGTTATATTTGAGTCAAATCTGAAACCAGTAAGTCCACAGAACTAAGTAGTTATACGGGAGACAAAATAATAATAAAACCAAACGCATAAATAAGTAAAAATATAAAAAAAATAAAACATAGTAAAATAAAGGCTTCTGTCGACCAACATAAAGGACAAATACGTTTCTGTTTAAAAGACTGTGACAGTAGTGAAGAAGCATCTACCACAGTGCTCATTCCACCTTCGTACACTGAAAGATGTACAAAAGTCATTTTTTCGCCTAAATGATATCTTAAAATGGGATGGCTGCTGGAACGTTCCTGTTTCGCCGCGGCGGAGCGCATTGAGGCGCTATGCTCCAATGCGCGAGGCCGTTCCTCGTCGAGAGTTCGAATCCTCCATCGGGCATGGATTTTTGTGCTGTCTTTAATTAACGAAATTGACTGACTTCCCCATTATTTTCTTTCTTCCTCCTGTACGAGGGTAGCGTCTGCCTCTGGGGTGAATAAAATTCAGAAATACAGTTTTATTTTTTGATACGTAATTCTCTAACACTGGCTTGCCTGACCGATCACGGGTCGTGCCTCGTGCCTGCTGCTGGAGAATTCCACCCGCATGTTCCTAACACGTGTCTGTCGATTCGGCACTCCTTGGTGTCTCGGTTCTGCTGACGAGGGTAGGCCATCCTCGGAGAATCGGCAAAACCCAGCCTCCAACCACGAGACAGACTGCCGTTCACGTAGTGTACACTGTACCCACACCTCAACGCCAACCCGAAGAACGGCTGCTCTCCTGTGCCTCGGCCTCCGACCTGATTAGACCATAAGTTTTCCTCTAAAATTTACTTCTAGGGACAGGCGTAAACCTCCCACCGAGTCCCCTTTAGTAACATGTACTAGTATCGGTAATAAATCCCATTTTGATGTTACCATAACTTCAAGGCTTTCTCATTTAACTCCACGCTCACTCCGCTCAACCATCCTGGCACACTCCTACACCCCATCCCCACCCCTCCCCTCTTTTTGATGAACTGAAAACATTTGATCACGGAATTATTGGAGATACGAACACGCAACCTCCCGATTCCGAAGCCCTTCCAATTTTTTGTTTTTTAATTTGGTCCAAATGGTGGTGAACTTAGTTCGATTGTACGTCCAGCGCGGTAAAAAGGGTGACTGACACGGACGACTATATACGAGGAACATTTAGATTTGACCGATGAATAGATTTAATCAGCCAGCGTTTACCATGAATCTTGGCATATGTATGTATAATTTCATGGAGAAGTTTTTTACGAAGCTGCTGTATACTGTATGGCGGAAGGTAACATGCAATAGGCTTTGACACCGTTTTATCTCTCACTATGACAGTGGGCCGATATATCTGTTTATAGATACTGATGAGGGGGAGGGGGGAGTAGGAGGAGATGAACAGAGACAGGAAAGGATGGACAGGAAAGGAGAATGGATTTAAAGAAAGCGTGGGAGAATATGGATGGAGAGAAAAGGAGATGGATTATGAGGTAAGAGATACATAGACAGTGGAATAAAGTGATGGATAGAGATTGAGGGGAGGAGGAAGGGATAGAGAGATGAGAAGCAGGTTAGGATGTACATCCAATTTCCCATACATAGACATACTTCGACGGATTGCCGGGTACGCAATTTTATATAAACGTCGTTCATTCTATCATTGATTTTCTAGATAAAGGTTTGGTAATAATCATGGTTTTAATTACATATATATATATCACAAATTAATTTTTAAAGCAATATTGGAAAATTCTTCCCAAATGTCAATTTTTAGTAAGGTTCCATACTGTAAAAAAAAAAAAAAAATAGGAATTCTTTTTTTACTTGGAACCTTTCATAATATACTGAAAATTAAGAATAAAGAGAAATGTGTACATTCCGTCGAAAACTTTCCATTATTGATGTATTAATTGCGCCATATTACGCGTATTTATAATTTAACCCATGTCGTTGTTGTGGTCCTCAGTCCAGAGACTGGTCTGATGCAGCTCTCCACCCTACTCTATCCTGAGCACGCCCCTTCTTCATAAGAACGGCAACCTACATCCATTTGGCCGGCCGCAGTGGCCGAGCGGTCTGTGGCGCGCGAGTCACAGTCAGCACGGCCGCTACGGTTGGGGGTTCGAAATCCTCCCTCAGGCATGGATGTTTGTCTCATCTTTAGTATAATCTAGTTCATAAGTAGTTTGTAAGTTTAGGGACTGATGACCCCACAGTTAAGTCCCTCAAGCTTATCAAACATTTGAACATTTTACATTCATTTGAATTTACTTACTATATTCATCTCTTGGTCTCTCTCTTAGATTTTTACCCCACACACTTCGCTCTAACCCTTAATTCACAATTTCTTGATGTCTAAGAATGTGTTCTATAAGCTGATCCCTTCTTTTAGATAAGGCAGGCCAGAAATTCCTTTTCTACCCAATTCTGTTTAGTGCCTCTTCAGTAGTTACACGATCCACCCACCTAATCTTCAGTATTTATTGTAGCTCCACATTTCAAAAGCCTCTATCCTTTCCTGTCCGCACTGTTTATCGTTCATGTTTCATTCCCATACAAGGCAACACTCCACACAAATGCCTTCTAAAAGGACTTCCTTACGCTTAAATTAAAATTCGATGTTAACAAATTTCTCTTCTTCAAAAACGCTATTCTTCCAATTGCCATTCTGCTTTTTATATCCTCTGTACTGCAACCATCATATGTTACGATATATTTTCAGAAAGTACACACAATACTCTATTTTTGGACGTAGATGGCAAGTTTGTTCAAACACTTATCATACGTCTCAACCAATTTTAAAATACCCGCTTCATAAAATCCTGCCGCCTGCTCCGTTAACGAAGAGTTCACTGCCGTTTTCACGTCGTCGTCGTCATCATTGAAACCACCAAGTCGTCTGTATTCAAATAAAGGCGGCCCGTGCGGTCCTGATCATGGACGTCGTCACGGCCATCTTTGAATTCTCGTACCCCCTTACACTCTTTGCTTTCACTCATAACAGTATCACCGTACACTTCGCAAATCTGTCGTTGAATGTCTGCAGCAAACAGGTTCCTTGCTGAAAAAAACCGTATCACTGAGGTAACCACACACGCGGCGGGCGAGTTAACAGTCTGAAACATTTTGAAAGCACAGAACAGACTCGTACAGGTTAGCCAAAGAGCTGACACTCAACACAGTTTTTCCCGAGGGAAGGCGGTACGAGACGCACGTGCTCGTTTCGAACTACTAGTGTCTACAACAAAGCGGAACTTACTTAAAAAACACGCCTCGTATTTTACTGCCCAAGTAACAAAATTCACCTACCGTGTGATATTCCTGGCCGATGGCCACTTCATACATCTGGCCGCTGGCCGCTTCTTTGCTAACATCGTACGTGTCTTAAACGCGGAAGAAAGACAGAAGTGCAACATATGTTGAAATGTGGGGTGGGGAGCAGTAGCATATGGCACAGTAGGTGCTGGTTCCCGTGGGAAAGCCCGCCTATGTTACTGGTACTCTCCTCGCATTGGCTGCTGCATTTCATGTCATGTGATTTCTTTTGAAATTAGTTTTGTATATTATATACTAAATATTAATTATTCAGAGCTGAGAATTTCTGATAAATATCTCTCAAGGACAGGCTAGGTTTTGAAAGTTTAAAAAGTTTAAGGTGCCTTCTCTTATTGTAACAAGAGAAGAGCGATTTTGCAGAAGGCGCGCGACGGCCCTGTTTTGGCGCGAAATAGAGCGTCAGGTGCCCTCTCGCAACGCGCCGCAGTTTCAGTCTCGAACTCACCACTATACGCGCCGAACCGCGCCGGTCACGAGTAAAGATTTGCGTAAATGTGATAACAGTCGAGGTCTCAACATGAACTATGGGCAGCATAGGCCGTATCATATTAACAACAGTTGCTCTTTTTTTTATTATTTAGTTAATAAATGGTATCCCTGACAATTAAAAATCTCGCGAGTCGTTTCTTATGCTTCGACCTCACTTGTATGCTGTAGAAGAACCAACGACCTGTGTGCTGTCTTCTGCGCTGGGGACACAACTATAGAAGACAACAGGTGAGTCAGAACTCTATGCTTTCCATAAAGTCTTGGACAGCAACTACGGCACCTCGTGCGTACTGTAGGGCGGTACAAACGCACACTGCTACGCAACAGCATCCGCAAGGATGTGGAGGTTTTAGGGGACTTGTGGGAGGAAGCAGTACTAACTTCTCCGTCCGCAAATAAAACCCTAGGAAGCTTGTAACCGCCCTTATTGTTTCGTTACCAGTCTAATTCCTTCAGTATTGTACTGCGACTACCAAATGTTATTTTACTGTCCAAATAACAAAAATCATCTACCACCTTTATTGTTTCGTTACCTAATCTAACTCTTCCAGCATCGCTTTATTTTCTTAGACAGCACTACATTACCCTTGTTTTGCTATTGTTAATGTTCATCTTATATGCACCTTTCGACACACCGTCCATTCCGTTCAACATCTCTTCCAGATTCTTTGCTGTCTCTGACAGAATTACTATGTAATCGGCAAACCCTAATATTTTTACTTCTTCTCTTCTGTCTCTGACAGAATTACTATGTCATCGGCAAATCCCAAAGTTTTTATTTCTTATCTTCATGTAGGTAATTGAAAAAATCGAAGAAAAGAATGCTAGCATTCGAACCATCGACCCTACAACTGTTTTCCTTGTGAATCCACAGCGCTACGTACGAACCACGGAAACTGTCGGAAATTCTACTTTACATGTAATTAAAGTCCTCAAAAAATTTCGACGATTTTCTCGATAATTTTTTTAGAAATGCATCCGATGGCTTTGGTTGGTTACTACTTGACTAACTTCACGTACCACAAATATAAAAAAAAAATACAAAAATACGATACCTTGCAGGTCGCTGAGGATGACTGATGCACTATATTGGTCACATGGAACTCACATTTTACTAGAGCTGTTTATGTAGGGAAGGAACTCACTTAGAAACTCTTAGAATAACGATGTTCAGCGGCTGCACTTTTTTTGGGATCCTGCACGTCCAACGGTAAAGTGGAACTCCTATAGCATCCTTTTGACAATACATTAGATTTTCCTTGCCAAGTAAAACAGCAATAAAACTTCGAAAGAAGCAAAGCAACTTCTTTAAGATTATAATGCGCGAAGGAAAATCAATAAATCCGTTCTGCTGGGGTGGCTTATGGTACGCAGGTATGGAAGTTTTAAGGGAAGATTTCGTGTTGGTCTGGGAGGGAAAATTGATTAATATATTAGGCAAACAGAAAAGGCCTGGAGGAAAGTTGGAGAATGCTGTTATGGGGGGGGGGGGGGGAGAGACACGAGGGTGTTGTCCTAAGAATCGAGGAAGTGTGGGAAGTTAAGAGCTGGTACAGAATATGGGTACGAGAAAATAGCTGGTTACGGTTATTGAGGGAAAGTACAACTTGGGAGGAAAGAAAGTCACTGCTACATTGACTTCGGTGAGGACTGGATGCGACGGGTAATCATTTTATATATATGGTCAATGGCCGTGGTATTTAATCGTCAGTTGTGAATAGTTAGTATCAGTTTAAAGTATAATTTCGTCTAACTTTATTAGGTGTATGTTGCAGAATCCTCCTCAGGGGACACCGTCTTTGTTCATGTCGCAGAGAAGGTTTTCGTGCTTTGGATCCGGCAGTACTTAAGCTACCAGATGGGTCACACAAGCCGGAGACGCCAAATGGCATGAGCCAGAGGAAGGGTGACCCACAACTGCCAATTGGTGCTTTTTTTCAATCCTAATCGTGTCCGTTCCATGTCCTATCATCCCCTGCCATACATAATAGGGTAGGGAGAAGACGTAGAGAAGCCAGTTCTTTTTAAGAGTGTAGACCCTGAAACTATAGTCGAGCAAATTGGAAGGCCTCGGCCCAACTATTGTAATTCAACTACACTGCCTTCATAAGGCGCACAGGTGAATTTTTTCACAATTACCGGCAGTACCCAACAACAGCCTCCTTTTTTAAATGCCTTTTATATGCAGAATTGCAGAGAGCGATTATGACTTTCAAGGGGAAATACACGTATTAAGTAACATTTTCAAGAGTAGAGGAAAATATCCTGTATGTACTAGAAATCTGGTAAACAACAGAATAATAGAACAGGTCAATCACTTCAACTATTTAGGTGGCGATTTCATATATTTGACGAAGATATAGCAAAGAAATAAGGAAAGTTTGGAGTAGATGCGACACAATGAACAGAAGTCTAAAAAATAAAACAAGAAAAGCAACAAGAGGCCTACCGAAAATTTTTAAGGCTTGTTTAAGAAAGTGAATCGCAAACCGGCAACACAGGTGAGATTCAGAGAGCTGTATAATAATGCACAAGAGCTGATAGGTTGCGAAATTCAGAAGTTAGGGATGAATATCGTATATAAAATACAAGAAAACAGGAGACATAATGAAGTAAACATCTGGGAAGAATGGGTGGAGGAAGACTAAGTAAGGGAAGATAAGGGGAAGTGATAAATAGACGAAACAGAAGTCTAATGCTAGAAATGATAATGATGATGTTCGTGTTGCACAGTATAAGGCATTTTAGAGACTTATTTAGGTAAATTCGACGGTGCAAATTGTCAAACTCGGTATGTGGTATTTTTTCCTACAGTTACACACTCGGTTCAAATCATAACTTGATCCTCAGACAGTTTCAGCATAGTCAACAATAATGCATATAGGCTAAATCACAGAATTAAAATTTGTTCCGAGCTGGGTCTATTGCTTACTTGACAGGTTCGCGAACCATTAGAAGAACGTGGCACTCCGGTTACCACAATGTAGTACAAACTTCAATTCTATGACTCAGCTTGTATTCAACGCCCCATAAACAGTTTCGGTTGTTAACTGCACTAATTAAAAGACGCCATACGGAGCTGAAGTTGAGACAATTGGAGGGATCATTGGGACGAAAGGAAAGTAGCTTGTGGCACAGGAAAGAGTTAAATGTTTCAAACTTAACTACGGGATCATCAGTCCCCAAACTTACAAACTAATTATGAACTAACTAAGACTAAGGACGGCACAAATATCCATGCCCGAGGGGGGATTCGAACCCCCGACCGTATTGGCCGTGCAGACCGTGACTGGAGCGCCTCAGTCCCCTCGGCCACCGCGGCCGGCAGGAAAGAGTTAATTGGAGTAGTTACTAAAGAATGAATGATTTTTTTTACGTGACCTTTGTATAGAAGATAAAGGAGCGGTGATATAACGACATTAGACTATAGGGTGTGCAAATAGAGGGCTCTTAGTCGGAAGAGGTAGACGGAGTAGCGAAATTATTCAGAGATTTGCCTCATCCGGTTCGTAAAATACAGCTGAGAGCAGAAGAGGCCAACAGCGACGTTAATTCATTTACGATGGCACTCTTAAGTACCGCATGTGCAGCCGTCACTTGATAATGGGCATTGCGTCACGACCGTAATGTCATAAATGTCTTTTATGTTCTGCTTCTCCAACGCGTGCTGCAGTCGCTGTTTGCTGAACACTGGCATAATGCAGCAGTAAAGATAACCGAGCAAAGACGCGGCTTCTGACTTCCCGCTAGGGTAGGGATAATTTATACGGCCGGAGGCTTACGCTACATGGACGAACAGTTAAGCGGATGCGGAGTGAGAATTACTGCCCATCCGCTGCCATCACGCGGTATTCACTACGGAGAATGGCCAGATTAGTGCCTGCCGTCAGCACGTAATATGAATCTCACCTGCGTTGAACAACTGAAGACCGTTAGACTTGTGCAGTGGCTGATCTAGGTAAATTGTTCTACCTGAAATGCAAGATGTATGAGACAGGGGAAATACCCTCAGACTTCAATTGATTCCAATACCTAAGAAAGCAAGTGCAGGCAAATGGCCGGCCACGGTGGCCGAGGGGACTGAGGCGCTCCAGTCACGGTCTGCACGGACACTGCGGTCGGGGGTTCGAATCCCCCTTCGGGCATGGATATTTGTGTCGTCCTTAGTCTTAGCTAGTTCATAGGTAGTTTGTAAGCTTAGGGACTGATGGCCCTGTAGTTAAGTCCCATACGTTATACAAACATTTGAACATTTTGAACAAACAAATGTGAAAATTTTAGAACTATCATGTTAACACGAATTATTTACAGACCAATTAAAAAACTGGTGGAATCCGACCTTGGGGAAGATCAATATACGAACACGTGAGGCAATACACACATTAAGACTTATCTTAGAAGACAGATTAAGGAAAAGGAAACCTACGTTTTTAGCATTTGTGGATGTTTGGAAACTTTTGGACTGGAATACACTTTTTTCATATTCTGAAGGTAGCAGGGGTAAAATATAGGGAGCAAAGAGCTGTATTAAACTTGTACAAAAATCTGAATAGCTCCCTTAGATTGTTCGCGGATGATGCTGTCGTTTATCGGTTAGTGAAGTCAACAGAGGATCAAAAGCAAATGCAAAGCGATGTAGACAAAATTTCTGCATGGTGCGAAAATTGGCAATGGACACTAAATAAAGAAAAGTGTGAAGTAATACACATGACCACTAAAAGAAATCCTCTGAACTTCAATTATGCGATAAATCAGTCAAACCTTAAGGTCGTAGATTCTACCAAATACCTAGGAGTTACAATTACGAACAACTTTGACTGGAGAGAACACATAGAAAATATTGTGGGGAAGGCAAACCAAAGGTTACGTTTCACCGGCAGAACGCTTCGAAGGTGCACCAGCTCCACCAAAGAGACCGGCTACATCACACTTGTGCGTCCTCTCCTGGAGTACTGTTGCCCCTTGTGGGACCCTCACCACGTGGGACTGACGGAAGACATTGAGAAGGTTCAGAGAAGGGCAGCTCGTTCTATCACGTTACGGGGGGGAAAGCGTCACGGAAATGTTGCACGATTTGGGGTGGAAATCATTAAAAGAAAGACGTTATTCATTGCGGCGTGATCTGTTTGCGAAGTTTCAATCACCGACTTTTAGTTCTGAATGTGAAAATATTTTGCTAGCACCCACCTACTTAGGGAGACATAACCATCCCAATAAAATAGGAGAAATCAGATCGAAAACGGACCGATTTAGGTGTTCTTTCTTCCCGCGCGCTATTACAAAATGTAACGGTAGAGAAAAGTTATGAAAGTGGTTAATAAACCCTCTGCCAGGCACTTGAATGTGATTTGCAGAGTATCTATGTAGATACAGATGAAAAAGCAGACAGCTGTTATTAGAATTGAAGGGCACGAAAGGGACGCAGTGCTTGGGAAGGGAGTAAGACAAGGTTGTAGCCTTTCCCCAATGTTGTTCAATCTATACATTGAGCAAGCTTTGAAGCAATGGAAGGAGAAATTTGGAGACGGAATTGAAGTCCAGGGAGAGGGAATGAAAACTTTGCAGTTTGCTGACGCCATTGTAATTCTGTCAGTGACAGCAAAGGACCTGGAAGAGAAATTAAACGGAATGGACAGTGTCTTGAAAGGAAGGTAACAAGTGTAAAACGGGGGTAATGGAATGTAGAGTCAGACAATCGGGCGATGCTGAAGGAATTTGATTAGATTAAATGCGACAATAAAAGTAGTAGATGAGGTTTTATTATTATTATTATTATTATTTGGGTAACAAGATAGCTTCTGATGGCCGAAGTAAAAAATATATAAAATGCCGAATGGCTATTGGAAGAAAAGTGTTTCTGAAGAAGAATATAAATAAAAAAAGCCTGTCATGTGCTTTTTACTGTAGAAACTTTTTTATGCTGTGTATATTAGTCCTCAGGGCTCGAAACTGCACTTATGATCATCAATCATTGAACGAAATTTATATGAGATATTTTTAAATGTTGTTGTTGCTGTGGTCTTCAGTCCGCAGACAGGTTCGAAGCTGCTCTCCACGCTACCCTATCCTGTGTAAGTCTCTTCATCTGAAAATACGAAAGGTAACCTACAACCTTTTGAATCTGCATACTGTATTCGTCCGTCTGTCTCCCTCTACGATTTTTACCATACACACTTCATTCTAAATTGACGATTCCTGATGTCTCAGAACGGGTCAGGATATGCCAGAAACTCCTTTTCTCCCCAGTTCTGTTGAGCATTAGTTACGCGATCTACCCATATAATCTTGATCATTCGTCTGTAGCACCACATTTCGAAAGCTTCTATCATCGTTTTGTCTGAACTACTTATCGTCCATGTTTCACTCCCACGCAATACTACTCTCCAGACAAATGCTTTCAGAAAGAACTTCCTAGCATTTAAACTAATGTTTGATGTCAACAAATTTCGCTTCTTCAGAAACGCTTTTCTTCCCATAGCCATTCTGCATTTTTATCTTCTTTACTTCGGCCATCAGAAGTTATCTTGCTATACAAATAACAAAAATCATTTACTACTTTTATTGTCTTATTAGCTAATGTAGTTCCTAAATAAATATTTTATATCGTACCATCACAACACCAAACTCAAGATTTGTTATTATTACCAAAAAAAAAAAAAAAAGTTCAAATGTTTGTTAAGCTTATGGGGCTTAACTACGGGGTCATCAGTCCCTAAACTTACAAACTACTTATCAACTACCTCATACTAAGGACGGCATAAATATCCATGCCCGAGGGGGGATTCGAACCCCCGACCGTAGTGGCCGTGCAGACCGTGACTGGAGCGCCTCAGTCCCCTCGGCCACAGCGGCCGGTAATTATTACCTTAGAAGGTATGTGCACACATTCTCTCTTCCATTCTTGAAGGCTGCATCCGCAAAACGGCTGTCGATAAATCATTGCACAAGCTCCTATTTCTATCTTTTTGTTATTATTATTGTTTATTGTACCGTGGTCAATTCGCGAGGCATATTTCGGACAAAGTGCTATGATACGCAGCATTTGTTGGAATTTACACTCTCTCTATTCGATCTTATTCTTCTGCTAATCCAATTTCATATGGGTCGCAGATTAATGAACAATATACTAAAATCAGTAGAACAAGTATTTTGTAAGCCATTCATAGGAGAATTACATTTTCTTAGAGATGTCTTGTAATAAATTTCATACATCTGCATTTCCTATAACTATTCCATTGCACGTCAGTCAAAAATGTTCAAATGTTCAAACAACTTACGGGTATGCTGCCGGGTGACGTCGTCGACAACCGCTGATATTTCGGCAGGAGGACACTCTGCCATTCTCAAGGCACAACTGCACTTAAGGAAGCAATGTGCAAGCGTATTTAATACCTCGGTTTGCAAAGGGTAAACAAGGAAGATAACACAAACAGAAAAAGTCACACCAGAGTCAACACAACCAAAGATGACCAAACATCAAAATATCGATAGTGACTGTTAATCAACAGGTGAGGCAGCATTAATTTTATCCCTCTGTTTTTTTGACGAGAGGCAGTGCCGGATTCCAAGCAGAATTTAAACAAAAACCACCATCTCTGTTTATAAGGTCGCTTGCTAGTTTAATTTCAACAGCTTCCTTAATAACACTATCCCAATAGGTGGAAGTGCATGCCAGGATCTCCGTGTTGTTGTATTCCATAAGATGACCGGTGCCAAGACAGTGTTCTGCAACAGCGGATTTGTTTGGCTGTTGTGAGCGCGTGTAACTTTTATGTTCAATACACCGGTTTTCCACAGTCCTGATTGTCTGACCAATATATGACATGCCATGTTCAAATGTTTGTAAATCTGTCGGACTCGGACCGCGAACTGCCGCGCGCACCACAGCACGACACCCCAATACGAATGGATAATTAGCCGCGGCTGTACGTCACTCGGAAGTTCACTCGCAGTGTTGCCGATTGTTCTTTACAAACACTGTTCATTCATGAAACATTTGGTTGAGACTATGGCCAAACTGCAACGAATAACACTCACCCATCAGACCTGTAGCTCGGTTTTTTCCACCTTAAGGCTCCATTGTCAACAAACTTGTACCGGTTATTATCGATTACCTCTAACAATGATCTAGTAATATGCTGGTCCAGCGAACTACGCAGGGGAACTTCCCTGTAGTTGCAGGCAAGTAGAGTCAGGTTGAAACTTTGTCTTAGCCGGACATCCTGCTGTTACTGACCGTGAAACTCAAGTTCCAGCACACGGTACCCGAAAGTTTCAGTGCACTGTAATCCCCGCTACTCCTCTAGAGATAAATCTTTAGTATACATCACTCTGAGTAGCAGTAGCCCGGTGCTTCAATTTTTTACATGAAACACTAAACCGCTGCTATTGAAGTTCTTTCACATATTTTTAGCGATGCAGCTAACTCGACATTATTCGAGTTAATGCGGACCTTATCCTGAACGAATAACGGAAAAATACGAAAAGTCTAATATAGAAACATTTAAAGTCGATGATGCTATTCGCAGTACTTATAGTGCAGGCTATAAGTCGCTTTTCAAAGCACACTGCACTTTTTCCGCTGTATGATCCCCAAACTCAGCTATAAGACTATTCAAACACTAAGTTATTGCAAATGGGGAACTTTTTTCATTATTTTTTTATTATGGAAAACAGCCAAGATCGCTTACAATCTTTATTCAGATGACCGGTTTCAACAGATTAAACTCACACCATCTGATCCTTTATTTCATTCAACACATCACAAAGTAAAACTTTTAAAAACATACACAACATTGCAGTTGGCTTGTCATAGTACAAATGAAATATCAAAAGCATCATTCTTTTATGTGAGGTGGCCATACTAAGTTTTAACCTTTTTAAATGATCAAATGTGTGTGAGGTCTTATGCGACCAAACGTCGTGGTTATCAGTCGCCAGTCTTACATACTAATTACATGACTAACTTAGATTAACTTACGTTAAGGACAACACGAACACCCATGCCCTAGGGAGGATTCGAATCTCCGACCGTAGCGTCTGTGCAGACCGTGACTGACGCGCCGCAGACCGCTCAGCCACTGCGGCCGGCTAATCTTTTTATGTAAAGGGTTATGAACCCCTAGAATAGTAGTGATTCAACACATTTTTATTTGTATAATATCAAATCGAATTTGCAGAGGGAATTGAAGTTCAGGGAGAAGAAATAAAAACCTTGAGGTTCGTCGATGACGTAGTAATTCTGTGAGAGACAGAAAAGGACCTGGAAGAGTAATTGAATGGAATGGAGAGTGTCTTGAAAGGAGGGTATCAGTTGTTCGTTAACAAGGCTAAAATAAAGTTAATTGAATGTAGTGTCAGAAAATCAGGCGCTGCTGAAGGATTTCATTAGGTAATGTGACAATAAAAGTAGAAGGTGAGTTTTGTTATTTTGGTAGCAAAATAACTTGTAAATGTTCAAATGTTTGTTAAGCTTAAGGGACTTAACTGCGAAGTCATAACTACTTATCAACTAGCTTATCCTAAGGACGGCACAAATATCCATGCCCGAGGGGGAATTCGAACCCCCGACCGTAGTGGCCGTGCAGACCGTGACTGGAGCGCCTCAGTCTCCTCGGCCACCGCGGCCGGCATGCCCGAGGGGGGATTAGAACCCTCGACCGTAGCGGCCGTGCAGACTGTGACTGGAGCGCCGCAGACCGCTCGGCCACTGCTGACGGCTAAAATAACATCTGATGGCCGAAGTAAAGAAGACATAAAATGCAGAATGGTTATGGGAAGAAAATCATTCTGAAGAAGCGAAATTTGTTGACATCGAATATTAATTTAAATGATAGGAAGTCCTTTCTGAAAGCATTTGTCTAAAGTGTAGCATTGTATGGGAGTGAAACTTGGACAAAAAAAATGACTGAAGCTTTCGAAATGTGGTGCTACAGGCGAATGATGAAGATAGATGGATAGATCACATAACTAATGAGGAGGTGCTCAACAGAATTGGGGAGAAAAGGAGTTTCTGGCACATCCTGACTAAGAGAAGGGAATAGGTTGGGGTACCTTCTGAGACGTCAAGGAATCGTCAACGTAGCGTTAGAAGTTTGTGTGGGGTAAAAATCGTAGAGAGCGACCCAGGGACGAATACAGCATGCAGATTCAACCATTATCCTTCTTATTCTCAGATGAAGAGGCTTGCACAGGACAGGGTGGCGTTGTGGAGAGCTGCATCTAACAAGTCTGAGGACTGAAGGCCACAACAACAACAACAACCTCAAGTTGTTGTTAGACTTCCCCAGCTCTTTCCTGACTGGAGATTCGGACAACGCTTTCGGGCGTTATCTGCCGCGCGCCCAAGTGCCGGCAGGTGGGATATTGCGTAACCGAGCGACAGCAGCAGCAATGAAGGCTTTGCCAGCCAACCGTGAAGAACGGCGTCCGGCACGTCCTTGCACGCCCAGCCCGCGGCCCACTGTGTGGGAGGTGCAAAAAGCAGCTCCACCACCAGTGCTCCACCGCCTCGCCGTAGGCGGCTGCGGTTGCCACTTGCTGTGGCGATTGCGGTCTATTGCTGAATTACTGGACACTTCTGACGACGCAACCACTAAATACTTGTGGTCAGCTAAGTCTGATTTATTATTATTTTTTAAGCACAAAAAAAAGTTGTAGCTATGCGTTTAAGAGGTGATATGTAATACAGCGTTAGGAAAAAGTTTTGGTGGTTAGCTCGTCAGCGTCGCTCCTGCACAACCAACAGCGTCGAAATTATACAGGGTGTTACAAAAAGGTGCGGCCAAACTTTCAGGAAACATTCCTCACAGACAAAGAAAGAAAATATGTTATGTGGACAATTCTCCGGAAACGCTTAATTTCCATGTTAGAACTCATTTTAGTATTTCTCTTTAAATGTAAATTGAAATAATTCGTGAGACAATCGTCAAAATACCCAATTGTTTCATTAGTATTTACTGTACTTCCCCGATTCACCGCCAGTTGGTCCAATTGAAGGAAGGTAATATTGACTTCAGTGCTTGTGTTGACATGCGACTCCTTGCTCTACAGTACTAGCATCAATCACATCAGTACGTAGCATCAACTCCCTTACCTTCCACTTCTCTTTCTCAACTGTTCAGCCGAGTGTGGCGTTCGTCACACACGGAGTACATAACTTTGCCTTAGATGACACTGTAGTACAAAAACAAAAACAAGAAAATAATTTTTCTCTGGGGCTTCATCTATGATTATTGTAATTAATTTTTCCCTGTCAGATATAATTTTCCCGTTATAGATACTTTATAATATTTATTGTTTTCATTTCTACTCAATGTGTTTATATTGACGAAACACAGAAGTGCAATACTAAACTGGCTTATATAATTATGTACAAACCATACCTCCCTCCAAACTAATATTATAAATATGATTGCGAATTTGTTTGTTACACCTTATTTGCAACCGATCTCTCACAAAATTTTGTCTACATGTTGTCAGAGGTGCAGAAAAGTGCATACAGTACCTTTCATCCAGAAAAAAAATGCTGTTTCTGAGTGTATACAGGGTGTTACAAAAAGGTACGGCCAAACTTTTAGGAAACATTCCTCACACACAAAGAAAGAAAATATGTTATGTGGACATGTGCCCGGAGACGCTTAATTTCCATGTTAGAGCTCATTTTAGTATTTCTCTTTAAATGTAAATTGAAATAATACGTGCAGACAATTGTCAAAATACCCAATTGTTTCGTTAGTATGTACTGTACATCCTCGATCCACCGCCAGTTGGTCCAATTGAAGGAAGGTAATGTTGACTTCAGTGCTTGTGTTGACATGCGACTCCTTGCTCTACAGTACTACCATCAAGCACATCAGTACGTAGCATCAGCTGGTTAGTGTTCATCACGAACGTGGTTTTGCAGTCAGTGCAATGTTTACAAATGCGAAGTTGGCAGATACCTATTTGACGTATGGATTAGCACGGGGCAATAGCCGTGGCGCGGTACGTTTGTATCGAGACAGATTTCCATAACGAAGGTGTCCCGACAGGAAGACGTTCGAAGCAATTGATCGGCTTCTTAGGGAGCAGGGAACATTCCAGCGGAATACTCGCGACTGGTAAGACCTACAACGACGAGGACACCTACAATGGACGAGGCAATTCTTCGTGCAGTTGTCGATAACCCTGATGTCAGCGTCAGAGAAGTTGCTACTGTACAAGGTAACGTTGACCACGTCATTGTATGGAGAATGCTACGGGAGAACCAGTTGTTTCCGTACCATGTACATCGTGTGCAGGCACTATCATCAACTGATTGGCCTCCATGGGTACACTTCTGCGAATGGTTCATCCGACAATGTGTCACTCCTCATTTCAGTGCCAATGTTCTATTTACGGATGAGGCTTCATTCCAACGTGATCAAACTGTGAATTTTCACAATCAACGTGAGTGGGCTGACGAGAATCCGCACGCAATTGTGCAATCACGTCATCAAGACAGATTCCCTGTGAACGTTTGGGCAGGAATTGTTGGTGATGTATTGTTTAAAATGAGCTCTAACATGGAAATTAAGCGTTTCCGGACACATGTCCACATAACATATTTTCTTTCTTTGTGTGTGAGGAATGTTTCCTGAAAGTTTGGCCGTACCTTTTTGTAACACCCTGTATTTTAAACTAGCTAGAAACCCAGCTTCGCTGGGTATTTATTTATTCAAGCCGTGAGTCAGTATTTCTCCTATCCCTTCTCTCTCTGTTCATCTCCTTTCTCTTAAAACATAAAAAATTATATGTAACATTCATTTAATTCACAACTTGACTCAACAACATCAAGCGAGGTGACGCAGTGATAACACACTGGACTCGCATTCGGTAGGACGGCGGTTCAGACCAGCCTCCAGCTACCCAGATTTGTTTTCCGTGTTTTCCCTAAACCTCACCAGGGAAATGCCGGGGTGGTTTCTTTCGAAGGGCACAGCCGATTTCCTTCCTCATCCTTACCCAAACAATCCGAGAGTAAGCTCCGCTTCTAATGACCACGTTGTCGACGGGGCGTTGAATACTAATCTTCCTTCCTCCCTTCCTTCCTGACAATATACAATATTTATTGTGACTTGTCTCTGAGAGTCAACCTCCCTCCCCCCTTTTTCACAAAAACGCAAATGACGATGCAGTCGCCCCCCCCCCCCCCCCAACACCAAAACCCAAGTAAACCTGCATTTACTCATCTGAAAAACCATCTGAACGACCTGTTCATCTGAAGAGATCCTCTCTGGTTTTGAGCGGCTATCTGAAGTGGTAAAGACTGCTTGCAAGATGAAAGCAGAGCTCACCATCTGTAGCATAGTTGACCGGACCGTCTGTGGACCTCTGGTACAGAGCCGAGTGGAGGGTAGGAATCAGGGGCTCAGACGGTTCTGCGACCGTGTAGGCTGCAGATTCCTTGACTTGCGCCATCGGATGGTGGGTTTCCGGGTTCCGCTGAATATGTCAGAGTCCACTATACGCAGGAAGCGGCTATACGGGTAGCGGGGGCTGGGCGATTTTTTAGAAACGAGGACCTCGGGGAAATGCAAAATGGGAAATCTCAAAGGGTGCAGGTGGATTACAGGAGAAATGTAGATCTAGGAACTATCGGTATAACAGTTGTAAATTGTCGTAGCTGTGTCGGGAAAGTACCAGAACTCCAAGCGTTAATAGAAAGCATTGAAACACACATCACTGTAGGCAGTGAAAGTTGGTTCAAGCCAGAAATAAGTGCAGCAGAAATTTTTGCAAAAGATCTAACAAAATAGGTGGATGCGTGTTTATTTACATTCGCCTGGAAGTTATGTGCAAAACTAGATCTACATGGCTTTTTAGTGGCTTACTTACATTGCTGCTTGATTGTTTGTAGCGCGTTCTTAATGTTATGTGATATTTATTGCGCTTTTTGTGGCGGCTGTATTCATTTGTTTGAGTAGTATGTCTGATGTGGCGCGCGAATTTTGAATAGTTTTGAGACTGGCGAAGTTTTGTGTGTGTGGAGAGAGATATTTAAATCGTGTGTGTGTGTGTGTGTGTGTGAAACAGAGTAGACAGAGAGAAATATTTTGTATAGGGGGGGGGAGGGGAAGGGGGGAGAGGACTGTCAGGCGTAATGTGGTGGTGGGATTTATTTATATACTTCTTTTATGGTCTCCAACAGGGTTTGTTTGCAATGTATATTATCTTACCTGGGGCTATTACTTTTTGGAATAATCTGTTGCTGAAATTTTTATTGAGATGAGGTTTAACAGCCGTAAAATATTTGAGGAAATGCATACTGTAAACCATCAGCTGTTTATTATTTTTTCAAAGTTCTACCGGTTTCGGTTATAAGCCATCTTCACGGAAGAGAACTGTTTAATCAGTCTGTCTAGTTCTCTTCCGTGAAGATGGTTTATAACCGAAACCGGTAGAAGTTTGGAAAAGTAATAAACAGCTGATGGTTTACAGTATGAATTTCCTCAAAAATCTGTTGCTGGTTTTGAGAATTTGTAGGTAAGTTTCTATGTATGATTGTGTTTTATCTCGTGCTAAAATTGGGTGGGGGGTGGGGGTGGAACAGAATAGCAAGTAAATAGTAGTAGTAGTACATGGTACCCTACGCCACGCACTTTTGGGTGGACTGCGGAGTGTACAAGTAGATGTAACGAGATTATCCGCCTCGTCATCAGTTTAATTAGTGAAATAACAGTGGAACTATATCTGCTCGTTGAGAGTGCCACTTTAAACATGCCCGGTACGATTTTCGCGTCACACAGCGAGCTGGCCCTGTGGCGTGGGCTACGGTGCCCCATTCGGTTTTAATCCGCCGCCTACAATTGAATTCGATGCACTCTACGCCAGCGGCCGGCCCACTTTCATTCATCGCCGCTGTGCTAACTGCCCCCATTACGCGGTGTTAGCGCGGATTCAAATGTAAACACCTGCGACGCAAGTGCTTAGCCGGCGAGGTCTGTCGGTTGCTACGCGACCCGTAACAGCTGTTAACAAGCTGCGCGACGGCACGATGCGAAGTGTAGGAGAGGACAGCTCGGCGACCGGAAGGACCGTGAGGTGGCGGCGTTTAACAAGTAGTCCGCCCGTCTCCTTGGCAGACGCTGTTGTATAAATTAGCCGATGCCTCACTTTGCTTCCTGCTAACAGCTTCGTACTTGAGAATCACGTGGGTGGCATCCGTTGGGAGGAAGCAGACGCTCGCAAAAGCATTCCACCTTTTCTACTGCCTGTATCAAAACATCGCACATACATTTCTGTAGCACATAGAGGGGGGACAAACTGGCAAACTTCGATTAGATTAGATTAATACTTATTCCATATATCATATATACGAGATTTCGTAATGATGTGGAACGTGTCAGTTTAGTAAATTTTGTCTATACTTGACAATCAATATTTTAAGGATTTTTTTTTAAGTTTTATCTAAAAATTCATCTACATTGTAGAAGGAGTTGCCATTCAGAAATTCCTTTTTAAATACTAGTTGGCTATCTGTCAGACTTTTGATGCTACTTGGTAAGTGACCAAAGACTTTTGTGGCAGCATAATTCACCCCTTTTTGAGCCAAAGTTAGATTTAACCTTGAATAGTGAATATCATCCTTTCTCCTAGTGTTGTAGCTATGCACACTGCTATTACTTTTGAATTGGGTCGGATTGTTAATAACAATTTCATGAGTGAATATATATATTGTGAAGCTACCCTAGATCCCTAAATAAATGTCTGTAGGATGCTCTTGGATGGGCTCCAGCAATTATTCTGATTACACGCTTTTGTGCAATGAATACTTTTTAATCAATGTTGAATTGCCCCAGAATATGATCCCATATGAAAGCAGTGAATGAAAATAGGCTTAGTAAGCTAATTTACTGAGATTTATATCACCAAATTTTGCAATGACTCTGATAGCATAAGTAGCTGAACTCAGACGTTTCAGGAGATCTTCAATATGTTTCTTCCAATTCAGTTCCTCGTCAATGCAAACACCTAAAAATTTTGAATATTCTACCTTAGCTACAGATTTATCTTCAAAGTCTAATTTATTAATGGTGTTATGCCATTTACTGTATGAAACTGTATATACTGGGTTTTATCAAAGTTTAATGAGAGTCCATTTGTAGAGAACCACTTAATGACTTTCTGGAAGATATCATTTACTATTTCATCAGTTAATTCCTGTTTGCCGGCCGCGGTGGCCGAGGTGACTGAGGCGCTTCAGTCACGGTCAGCACGGCCACTACGGTCGGGGGATCGAATCCCCCCTCGGGCATGGATATTTGTGCCGTCCTTAGGATAAGCTAGTTGATAAGTAGTTTGTAAGTTTAGGGGCTGATGACCCCGTAGTTAAGTCCCATAAGCTTAACAAACATTTGAACATTTTTGAATTCCTGTTTGTCAGGTGTGATAGCTATACTTGTATCATCAGCAAAAAGTACTAGCTTAGCATATCGATGGGATATGCAAACAAAAGACTTTGTAAATCAAGTTTTACATGGGAACCCTCATGTTTTACATGTCCGGAAATATTATCCAATGACACCATAGGAGACCCCCCCCCCTCCCCGCCTTGAAAGGTTTTTTCCTAAGGCGGGGAAAAATCCTCACACAAAACACCTTTAATATGGGACCATTTTAATCTCTGGAAGGAAAAAAAATTTTTTTTAATACACATAATTTCAATTTCTCCGTTTCACACACAGACTTACACAACAAACAATAGACTGTCATCTTTTTCGTCATACTGAATCCATGTATTTATGTTTATCCAGTGTTTTTGAAATGTCCTTCCCCTTCGGTTACCATATTCAGTGCTGGAATCATTTTTCTTGGAATTATCAGAAACAGTAACAGTGAATTCACTGTCGCAAGATCCCGCAAATGGATCACTTTCACTGTACACGCTGTCGATTCGATATCACCGTCATCACTACGATTATCAGTCGAAGTCCTTTTGTATTTCACTATATGCTTACCCATTTTAACGATTTTCACACGTAAGACATTGAGACGTAATTCCAAGCACTGGTGGTACAAGACAAACTGAACAGGAAGTAAGGTTCGACTACCTCGTTCAATTGTTAACAACAAAATTGAAAATTTAAATTCAGAAATAAAATCTGTTGCTAGCTGTTGCGTTTTGTAGAACTGCCAATTAAAAGACTAAAACTTTCAAAAGTAACGTATGTGTTTGTCAAAAGGTTATCTTAAAAGGTATCGCGAATTAAATTCGTAGTATAAACATTTTCATCGCACCGTACCAAACCCACTTCATTTCTAGTTATTTACTACAACAATTGTTCTACATTGAGAGCTAGCTGCCAGTCTTCGCACCAACTAGAAATCTGTCTAAGTCATCCTGCATGCTACTACAGTCAATTAAAAACAACACCCTCAACATACACCACAGCGTCATCAGCAAACAGCAAACAAGTTACTCTGATAAGATCATTTAAGATCATTTGCCATAACAAATAAATGTCAATTTACGACCAATGGTGAAATTTGCATCGGTAGTTATCATTTTATGGGCGAGGCGCAAACCGCTCTTCATTTCATAAGTGTTATTACGGTCTGTCCTGAGTTAGTAAGGTCTCTGTATCGACTTCATAATTACTTTTAATCGTCAGATATTGAGAGACTTGAGAGACATAGTATCTACAGACATGAGAAAAAGAAAAAATAATGTCGCTGCCTGCAGACAATGATACGCAAAGAATGTTATGTTATTGTTAATATTGCCAACAACGATAAGGCCTTTTAAAAGAGAGATTTGCTGTTCGACTGAACTTTGGCGTGTGAATGTTCATACTCGTCATCGATAAAGATAGAGGGGAAACATTTTATCAAGTACTGATTGCAGTGTTTTTGTCAGATAGCGGGAAGCTACGAGTGCCGCTCGCTTGCGTTGACAAAACATGCATGGAGTTTGCACCACCGGTATTTATGCAGGCGAATTCAACATTTAATTAATACTGCAGCCACCAATACCACAGTCGAATATTTATGGCAGTTATAACGTTTCATTGCGGAGAAACAATTTACAGTGCTTAATGAGTGTTTCATTTGTAATTCACGACGTACAGAGGAGAAATTTAAAAATCCGCTTAAGGCCCACTATGTCATAGGTGCTCAAACTAAGTTTGTAAGGCCGATATCCCTGGAGTACAGTCGGCTGTATAAAGGTGTACCTGTAACATCAGACATTGTGAGTCTTCTTTTAACTTCTGTACAAGATAGTACGTTTCCACTGTTGCACAGAGAGCTGTTGTGCTTAATGTTTCCTCTAGTTTGACAAAGATGGTCCCACATGCTAGATAGGCACATGGGGAACCCTAAACAGGAAAACTTTGGTAATATTGACTTACAATATTCTGTATTAATTACAAAATTGGTGAAACCGTTTTGCAATGCTGCATTTGACAGTCCTGTCATGAGTACAAACAGATTTCCAGTCAAGAGAACAAACAAGTGTTCAATGGAACAAAGCTTATAATAATTCCGATCTCTTACTGCAGGAATATTGTAACAACTTGATGCAGGAATCCATTATTTTAGTCAGGATATTTTATTTTTATTTTTCATAATCGCTTGTATTAGTACAGAGTCAGTACTTTAGTTAAATTTTGTGAGGAGGTTTTTTTTTTTTTTTTTTTTTTTTTTTTTTTTTGGGTAAAGGATCAATAATATCTCTGGTGACACAGAAAATGTTGCTATAGCTTCACTCAAACTAGTTGTACAAAATAAAGAAATGTGATAAGTAATATAGAGACTGTGACACATAAGTACATTGTCGGAATGTCTTCATTAAAAAAATGTGGTACCTGGCTGATAAAGCTACAGTCCTTTGTAGTGTAAATACTAAACTGTACTACACGAAACATCAGACAAAAATACTGTCTGAATAACTTTTTCATTCATACATACTCGTTTACTCGAGTTAGTCAGATGCATTTTTATATTAAGTGACACATATTCCATTTACTCTTTACATTGCTGTTATCAGCCAGATACAACTTTAAATGTATTTTCCTGAACTGTTTTACACCTTTTATCCAATGATGGTGGTCAATGACCGAAACTAGTTGATACATATGGTTTTAATAAATTATCTGAAGTTTTTAAAACGTTTTTATTCAATATTTCACAGCTGATAGCAGTCACATAACCACATTAGAATGTGAGAGATGCGGTTGGCAAGTTTGGGCAGTTTCAGCTAGCCGGCACCCTACAGCACTAGTTAAGATAAATACTAAAACCCTTATACAGAATATAGCGACAACCTTTTATGTATAGATTGCCGATAATCACAGCTTACCAGTGGCCAGATGAACGTCACATGGCACTCGCCTGCATTTTCTGGACCAACCTAAGCCACTACGTTGACAATAGAAATGTTTTAATCTGCTTATTTTTACGAAAGTTTGATGTCATACAGTATCGTTCTAGATTTAGTAAAAAAACTTACTTTTTTGTATGTGTGTGATGGAATTACAAATTAACCATTTTAAATTTTTTTTACTGTTACTGTGATATGAAACCTTGCTTCTTCCCAAATAAAATGATTCACGTCAACGGGAAGAACTCCAAAGGTTTTCGATGACTGAGTTACAGAATAACAAATATGCGACATAAATTCTTGTATGCACTAACTTAGAAACTTGAAACTTTTACACCGTCGAGGAATCGTAGAAGGTAGTTTGTGATATAAATGTCAAATAATACGACCAACACCAAGTTGTGACTTGACTGACAGAGAGACAGCAACGATGTTATAATGACCCCGTTTCTATCGAGTAAGGTAAAAATTGGTAGGTATTAATTTTCAGCACGTCCTGATACCATCATTTTGGTGTACTGGCCATCATGATCACCATCTTATTATGCCATTCAACATAGTACCCCTTATAATACTTCTCCACGAACCCCGTTCAATGCTAACATTGATGCCTCGTCTGATGTTAAGCCTGTTACCTCAAAATCATTCTTGACGAATCCAAGTACCTTCTCCTCCTACCCTCTACTACAGAACCCGTGACACTCTTTGGTGACCTTGCTTCTCCGATCCGTGTAACATGACACCACCACCTAAGCCTGTTAGCTCTAAGTGCTTCATTTATGATGTTCATTTCCTGTTTTTCTTTGATTTCCTCAGTAGTGTCACTCTACTGCTGTGGTTCCCAGTCATTAGTACCTGCATCATCCTCCTACTTTCGTATCCACAGCCTAAACATTTTGAACGGTGCACTAGTAACTTATTGTCAGTTCTGATTTCCTTTTTTGTAGAAGAGAGTAAATCGTAGCTGAGTGCTTAGTGCGTCGGCTTTGCTACACCTAGATTGCAGTTCTTTCACTATTTTGCATTCCTGTGAGAAAATTTATCCTAAGTAACCATCCACCTGTTCTTTGTTTAGCACTCCACCTGTTTAAAACAGTTACCCAAAAATTTTCAAATGATTGTAAAGAAGTAGTCAGTAGAAATACAAACTACTTAAACTAAATTACGCTAAGGACAACACACACACACACACACACACACACACACACATACATCCGAGGGAGGACTCGAACCCCGACGCACTCCGCTGCAAGGCGCCTTAGAGCCCCCACCTGGCATCTCTTTCCGCAGACATTACTTTCGTTTTGGAGTTGTTGATCTTCATGCCATAACCGTTACAACTCTGATCAGGATCTAAAATACTAGTTTGCAACTTTTCAGTCGAATCTACCATTACGACTACGCCCACATAATCGATACTGCTTATTTTGTTGTCACCTATTTTAATATCACCCTGCCAGTCTATCAATTTTAGTATATGAATAATAAATAGTGAGAACGACAATGGTGATAGGTTATAGCCTTCTCTTACTCCTATACTACCCAGAACTTCTACATGACTATCTACGTAAAGACCTTTAACTGCCTGCAGTAGTTGTTGTTGTGATCAGTCAGCAGACTGGTTTGATTCAGCTCTCCCTGACCTGCGCAAGCCTCTTAAATTGATACGCCAACCTACATCCTTTTGAATATGCTTACTGTATTCGTCCCTCGGTCTGGCTGTACGATTTTTACACCACACACTTCCTTCTAATTCTGATTCTCTGAATGTGTCCCACCAACCTTTCCCTTTTCCAGAATATGCCAGAAACTCCTTTTCTCTCCAATTTTGTTAAGCACCTCATCTAATCTTCGTATGTAGCACTACATTTCGAAAATTTCTATCATTTTTATACCTGAACTCTTTATCGTCCGCGTTTCACTCCCATAGAATGCTACACTCCAGACGCATGCTTTCAGAAAGTATTAATAATGGATTCTAACAAATTTTGCTTCTTCAGAAACGCTTTCCTTTCCATAGCCATTCTGCATTTTATATATTCTTGACTTCGGCCAAATAACAAAACTCATCTACTACTTTCATCGTCTCATTACCTAATCTAATTCGTTCGAGTAGTTGTATAATGTTTTCAACAGGCAGTTAACTGTTTGTTTGGATGCAGGAGCTGCGAGCAAGATGAATTGGCATGGGGCAAAATCATCGTAGTGTGCGATATGTTGAGAATTTGGGCAGAAACGGAAGCAGGCGTAGACAGCCTAATTTACTGACCCCAAGCGGGAAATTCAGATTGAAATATTCGAAAACCTAAGTGATCGAATCGCTGAGGACATCGGTCTCTGGACTTACAAACTACCTTATGCTAAGGACAACACACACACACACACACACACACACACACACACACACACACACACACACACATGCCCGAGCAAAGACTCGAACCTCTGACGGGAGCGGCCGCACAATCTGTGGCATGGTGTCTCACACGGCACAGTCAGTCCCGCGGGGCAAAATCCGGATTCGAATCATGATCCAGCTATTTAATTTCTATCAATGCTAGGCGACGGTGAAGCCATTTGAATATTTCGAATTCGTAACTTATAGTGTAAGACGACGTGCGCCTTGGTTGCACAGTGGTAGAGTGCCAGACTACAAATCGAAAGGTCGCGGGTTCGATCCGCGCCAGGTCCTACGATTTTTATCTGTCACTTTCCACTTCTTTCACCTCTGGCGGTATTGCTCATGTGAAAAATACCGAGTAGCACCGTGGTTCGGAACCCACGTTAAACTGTAGGTCCCTCTATAACAGGCTGGGTAAGTCAGTTCGAAGGTCGGAGGAAGGCAACGGCATACCACCTCCAAACAGGACCATGCCTAGTAAACCATTGTGGTGTTCAAACCAATCTTCGGAGTGTTGACTGCTTTACCTTTAGTATAAGACGAGGAATTCAAAAAGTTTTGCGGTATTAGTTTTAGCACGCCCTGGTGCCATCACTGGAAGTAAAAAACTACGCCTACACGTCACACCCAAGGCTTTGTAACTTTAGTTTATGGTCACATGCCGTAAAAAAAGAATAGAAAGATAGAAAGAAAATTCCAAGTGTTAACACGATAACAAATCTCCTTCCGAGATAATCCTATTTTGGTCATCACTCGGAAACCAGTAACTGTCGCCGTAAAACTCCAAACGATGTCCTCAGCCTCAACGCGTACCGACCGCAGGCTGAAAGGCATTCCTTGTCGCTGCGGTAATCAGTGCTTCGCGCCTCAAGGAGCTCCGTGTAGCGCCGTATCGGGAGGAGAGGAGACGCACTCCTGCCGCGGCGGAAGGCGACTTTATCGGCGGATGTAGAGACGATTGTAAAAATTCCGTCCGTAAATCGGGAAAAGCGGCGAGGCGGTCGCCGTCACGAATTTATACCTAAGGGACAGACGCGGAAAAGAGACGGCAGGAGGGAGACTTTTACGACTCGGCGCTACATAGCACAGCTAGGGGAGAGAGAAAGAGAGAGCATCGACCGGTTTCGGCGCGAGTCCTTGAAAAGTTTATCACCACAAGTCTTGCTGAGGGCGGAAGACAAAAAAAAAAGGAAAAAAAAGGTGTTGCGGAGGAGGATGAGTGGGGGGAAGGGGAGGGGGAGACGATTCTCGTCGTAAATCAGCGCGAAACGCGAAGCGGCCAGTTTCAATTTGCGAGAGAGCTCACCTCTTTCTGCCTCGCCGCATCTCCCACTCTCTCTCTCACTGTTGTTCTTTTTTTTTTCTGGCTCCCGTAAAACACACGCAAAGCCGCCGGCCGCCGCACGCACAGTGACCGCCGCCAACACCATCTGGTGTCGGGCGCCGGAAGCGCGCAGCTTCCTGACGAATTAACCGCGTCAATCAGGCCTGCGGCCGACACGCAGCTGCACTCGCAATCGATATGGTGGCTGTACAGCACCTGACCGCGCGCGTGTGTTGTGCCAGTCGTCGGCTCCGCCGCCCCCACTGTGCTGTAAGTCCCGCCCCCACTGTGCTATAAGTCCGCTTCGCCGCCCCCGGCTGACACCTCCCTGCCAGCTCCGGCCGACCGCAATAGCTCGCGCCGCCGGCAGAGCCCGTCGGCAAACAGCCGGCCAGATACGCACCCCCGGGTCCAAACACACGCGCGCACACAGAGAGCGGCCGGTATGGATCTGCAATACTGCCGCCCCCGCTGGGACGGTTCTCCCACCGCCGCCGCCGCCGCTACCAGCAAGTTCCTCCGGGGGTTTGGGTTCGCCAGAGCCTCCTATATCCGACGTCTGCGCCGTCCTGCCCTCGGTTCCGATACCCGGCCACGCAAACTCGGCGGTACCGCAGTCTAACATTAACAAGGGGAGGCCGCCAATTGTGAACTTCAGATTCGATTCATACTGCGCATAATGAAAGCTCATGGCCAGAGGTGTAATTTGGCAAACTACCAAGATGCACTTCTCAGACGTTGTCGAGAAAATCGACCGTTAAAAAAGGCCGTTGCGGTGAAATACTCTCTATGATTTGTACGATTAGTAATATTGTACAGAGGCGTGGCGTAGCGGTAAGCGCTCCGGTTCGTAATCCGAAGGTCGCCGCATCCAATCTCGCGACATGCATTTTTTTTTATTTGCTTTTGTAATTCAAATGAACACACACACACACACACACACACACGTGTGTGTGTGTGTGTGTGTGTGTGTGCGAGTGTGTGTGCGTGTGTGTGTGTGTGTGTGTGTGTGTGTGTGTGAAGACAATTAATAAAATTTGATTAATAACATTTGACGTTTGAAGTCGCCAGTTTTTCCACGACAAACGAGTTTCAAACAACTTATTATATGCAACTGGCGACTTCGAACTTCATTATGTTTTTCGCAAACAAAGTTGTATTTCACAAATGTTATTAATTGTCTTCATAATGTTTACTTTTGTGTCCCAGCCTCGTCGCCACTTTTGCGTCCCGTTTCCGTTGTAGGTGTCGGTGGCCGAATAGAAAGACCGACACAGGAATAAAGGATGCACGCTTGACCAGCCAGTGGGACAGCAGAAACTAGAAACACTAGAGTAAGTTATAACGAGATTTTCTTAGAGACTTAGTAATACTTAACTTTTACATAGCTCAGTACTGCAGAATGCTGATACATAGTTTAGCTAGAGGCCTGACTAGTGCGTATCCGATAGCCAAGTCTTCACTGGTGCCTATCTGATTCCGAAGTGTTAACTGGTTCCTATCTCAGTCCCAGTGAACGATGTCGTTCAGTGGTGGCCACGAGCGGGATCGCAGCAGAGGGCGCTCGTGGCTGACGTCGTAAGAACGCCGCGCCGTGCGTGCATGGCGGCGCGCAGCGAAAGTAAGTGGCGCGCACTTTATACTTGTGCGACACCACATTTACCACGTATAGTTAATGGAAGAAGTATAAACGATATTCCGAAACGAATACGTATAGTGTAAGTCAAATTTGACGAACGAATAATAATAATAATAAATAGTTGCATGCCGCCAGATTTAGGAAAGATTGGCTCGTCGTATGCGGAACTCGTGAAACTTGTAAAACCCCGTACCCGACTGCAAGCAGAAACGTGTCGTGACAATCGTAATCACAGTACCTGCGCAATGTTAACTGCTTATACAGTCGACCCCTATTACTAGTAATGACCTACCAATCCAGATGCTCCCGACTGCTAAAGTTGGAGGTAAACGCCTGTCACGAAAACCTAATTTGTACGAGTGACGAAAACAACTGGTGCACCGCCATCTTTGTGTGGCGGGTGTGGGACCGAGAGCATAACGGACGCCGGAGATACGGCTCAGGTGAAGGCAGGCGGCAGAGGAAGTCGGTCCGACTCTGCCACTTCTCAAATACGCTACGGAAATACCGCCTCCGCTCAAGGCGGTGCGTGGCTGCTACAGCCCACGGCAGCCGACGGTCGACGCCACGGTTTCTCCGGCTCCAAACCGCTCGACGAAGTTCTTCAACAACAACTGCTTACAGCCGATCAGAAAAAGCGGCAAGCATTTTCGTTTAGCGTTGCTAGGGTGCAGACCCAAGGCTATTCCGGTCAAAAAAACGAGGTTCTCGGACCTTTACGATTCCGCTTTGTCATGGAATTCAAGGTTTCCGCGGTCGTGGAAGGAGCCCAGTCCTTCGTCCACAGCAAGTAGCATCGTACATAGTTCTAGCAAACGATCTAAGCCTTTTTTTTACGTATAAATGTGGGGGAAAAACACTGATTATCCTCCGTTTAGAGGTCAAAAGAAAACGAAATGCGATTATTGTACCAATTCGTTTAGCTCCACCCAGGGAGAAATGGAAATGAGCGTATGGCTTTCTTGGCCGGGAGAACCCTTGCGGGTTTGTTCGGCCGCCTTAGTGTAAGTCTCTTTTATTTGACGCCGCGTGAGCGACTTACGTGCCAATGATGATGAGATGATGATGTTTAGGACAACACACAACACCCAGTCCCCTGCCGGGAATCGAACCCGGGCCACCTGCGTGGTAACCCAAGGAGAAACTACGCATTTCAGGAATAGAAGTACTGTATGTGCATTTACCCATATTTTTAGCTTTCGTCACCAGCTCTATGTTCATTGAAACTTTCATTCTTATATCAGTCCCACATCACATGCAGCTTTCATAATGCTTTTTTCAAAGTCTGAAAGGACGGTTGACAGAGAGAATTTTAGACCTATTTTATAACGTGTACCAACAACTGTTGGAAAAATATCTACAAGATGGCGTTTTCTTAGCATCCAACTAAAAAACAAGTCATTGAAATGCAAAGCCCATTATCAAGTCCATTGATCGTAAATATCTGACAAAAAGTTGTGTGCAATATTTAAAAGTTCCATCAACATGGCTAAATAACGTCTTCAGCTTCACAGAATATTAAAATATCGTTGCCAGCACCCTTATGTAGCAACAGATCCGTCCTATCTAACACGCAACAACAGATCCATCGTACCTAATATGTAGCAACAGATCCGTTCTATGTAAAATGGACCTTCTGAATTCTTGCAAGATATTTTGGTACAATTTTCCTCCTAGCCTTGTAAATGTATTCTCGAAAGCTTCCGACATCTTTAATGGTTCTCTACCATGAGTTGTATCTTCAATTGATAATATTTGCATGGTTCGCAGGAGAGCTTCTGTGAAGTTTGGAAAGTAGGAGGCGAGGTACTGGCGGAAGTAAAGTTGTGAGGCGGCATCGTGAGTCGTCTCGGGATAGCACAGTCGGTAGTGTGCTTGTCCGCGAAAGGCAAAGGTCCCAGGTTCGGGTCCTGGTTCCGGCACGCAATTTTAATCTGCCAGGAAGTTTCATATCAGCGCACACTCCGCTGCAGAGTGAAAGTTTCATTCTGATAATATACAGGTTGTGTCTGAAATGAATGTAGAGAATGAGAGTGATGCTAGAGTGGGTCATTACAAGGAAAGAAGGAAGCTTAGGGTTTAACGTCACGTCGCAGCTAGGTCATAACAAGCATATTTCACACAGCAACCCACGTTCGCAAGCCTTATGCCGTCCTCTCACGGGACGTGGAAACGCACATGGAGGAGGACGTGGTGCCGTTGCAGCGCGGAATTCCACTTTCCACTGCCGAGCAAAGCATGTTATATTTTTGCTTCGTGGAGTGGAACGTGGCCAATGAAAAGCGACCTGGTTTTCACGTGACAAGCCGAACGTTTGATCCGCCAGATTGCAAACAGAACTCTGTATTTCGTGCCTTCTTTCGTTTTAGCGTACGATGTATCAATATAATCTTTTTAAAGCGCCAGAAAATTGAAGAACTTTTGAAAACGCATCATTTTAGGTATGATTTGTTACAATAAATTACCGGAAACTATATATTCATAGCTTTAAAGGATATCGTATTTAGCGTTAGTGTTATAATTTTTATACCGTGAAAGAATATCGTTCCTATGCTACTGTTTAACACCATTCTATCAAAGGAGCGTCTTTATGATACTTTGTCATAGATAAATATTACAACATGTTTTAGGTGCATAGTATATCGTAAATACAGACCCCCCCCCCCTCTCGCGTAGGTAGTATGGCGGTAAGCTGCGGAGCAAAAGTTGAGAGTAACTGGGGCTCGCGACCACATACTTAAAAAAAAAAAAAAAAAATTCCTCTTTTGTTTCCTTGACGTTTCTGGTTCTCTCTTATTAATGTAAGTGTAATATCCGATATTCGTTGTTATTTCTTTTTAAGACTTAAGACGACGAATTAGCGTGGTGGTTAACATTACGAGATATGGAGGAAAAGAGATGTAAATAACAGGTTTGCATCTTTACTCTCGGAGATATTTTTTAACTATTTGGTTTAACTACTGTTTATGTAGTTTATTTGTTAATTTAATACAATTATAATAATCACTATTCGACGTTATTTACTAAAAACTTGAACGAACTCTGCCCACGAGAGAACTTGTTGAGTACTTCGTGCAAGGGCACAGCTACCAATAAATTTCGAGACAGCACCCCACGTCATTCGGTTTTCGCCACGGTGTTTGAATTCTGTTGCAGTTCAGTACAGTGCAGAGAGAGTGTGGTTATGGAAACAGATGAAGTAAAGGAGCAAAAGTGTTTACGTACAATACTAAAAGCAAGCCGGCCGCAGTGGCCGAGGGGACTGAGGCGCTCCAATCACGGTCTGCACGGCCAGTACGGTCGGGGGTTCGATCCCCCCTCGGGCATGGATATTTGTGGCGTCCTTAGTATTAGTTAGTTCATAAGTAGTTTGTAAGTTTAGGGACTGATGACCCCGTAGTTAAGTCCCATAAGCTATGCAAACATTTGAAAATAAATAAATAAATAAACTAAAAGCGAAAATTATCACAACGAACATTGTCCAACTGAGGTGTTGTCCCGCGGGTATGAACAAGTAGACTGTATCAGGCAGAACTTATTATCTTCGGAGGAATGCCAAAGAAAACATTTGGAAATGCATAATGTGCACATCGTGAAAATAGCAGTATAAGAGAGCAAGACAAGTGGAGTTGACGCAGATGAAGGCTTTCACTGTTTACAGTTTTTTTTATGATTTTTTGCCAAAAGTGATTTGGTCATCCATTTTGTTATCATTATCAAACGCTTTCAGTTAATGTACCGTCATTGTGTTTCTTGAAGATAAAAAATTAAAATTGCTGGAAGAGTATTGCATGCAACGTACAAGCATAAGAAAGCTACAGTATTCAGTTTTTTTTTTTCGGCGTCCGCTAACAGATACCGTGTAATTTTACGCACATCCATCTTTGTAAAGACAATGATCTACGCGCCAGCCCGCAACGGTCCGTGGGATGTAGCGGGTCGTTTCAGATCGTGCTGTAGCTACACTAGGTAGACAGCACGTCTGGCCTGCGCCGCGTTGGGACAACACGTCCCGTGTGAGGACGGCTTTAGCATACAGCGCGCCGCCACGAGGGTAGGCAAACAACATCACATCCGAGTCGTCACAGTAGCGTGAAAATACGCAGATTCTTAAGACGTTTACTAATTTGCTTTCTATACCATGGTGCCTCTCTAGTATACAGTCCTTGCAGTGAAATATAATATACGAGGGTTGGAACTTAAATAGAGGTAACTATTTATTCACAACCTACACAAAATTGTTACATGTTTGCACCTGTTATTGTCCTTCAAAGTAGTCAACAGCGTTGTGAAGAACCCGTTTGCAGCGATGTGGAAGGCGTAGTATACCGTTAGCAGAGCCTTTTCTGTTTATGGGGCGAATGGAGCGGTCTACTGCCTGTCGAATCTCTGGAACAGTTGTGAAGCAAATGCCAAGAAGTGGTCCCTTCATCTTCGGAATCAAATCAAAGTCACAAGGACTTAAGTCCGAGGAGTATGATGAGTGGTACAGTACTTCCCAGACCCGTCGAGCGAACAGAGCAGCCACAGATATCATTGTATGTGCCCGCGCATTGTCATGCAAAATGATGGATGGGTTGCCGCTTCCTTCGCAAAGCTGGTCGCAGGTGATGTTCTAAAAACGAATATTTATACCGTGCATTTACAGTCTCTGTAGTTTTTGTTTCGAAAACGTAGTGACACCTTTCCATTAGACCGCTAACTCACAAGTATCTCACAAGTGCTCGGAGGTAAGGTAGGCATGTCAACAACGCGTGCTATCAGTGACAATAACAGATTCCATTGCATAATGTCCCCACAGCTGTGTTGCCTCTACGTTCTAACGTTAGTATATCCAGTATTCACTAAGAAGGGTACTCCTGGTTACTCTTCTCCGTCCAACCAAATCTCGTTGGACTAACCTACAAAATGAACCCGAGCTTAATTTCAAAGGCTTGTCTCGAGTACACGTTTGTGAAGGCTGACTATCTCGGGACTTTCGCCCCTCTGTTGACATCGGTAGTAGAGATAACAAATGCACACAAGGTGCTTTGTAAGACTGCTCCGGTGTACAGCAATCTGTCTCTTGGGAATACACAGAGGAAAGGTACGAGGAGTCTCTTGTGAATACACAATGGAGTCCGCAAATGGGAGGTGTAATGCAGTGGAACTCATGACAAACAGTTATGCCTATGAGAACAGCCAAGAAACCTTCTGCAAATTAATTAAATCACGTAGTAATTGCTTTATTATGAGCGACAATACGGAACATATGATTCTTGAAGTTCTACCACCGTGTGAGAAGCTGGCACAATTTTTCGGCAACCGAACCTGTTGCCATCATGAGGTGCTCTGATGAACTGACTGCCTCGGAGCGAAGACGCCACCAGCGGACAACGCTTGACGTGGACGGCGGAAGAAAGGAGATACTACGAAGACGGCGCGGGGTACGGCTTGTGGAAGGGCGGAAGGACGGAGGAGATAAAAGTGTCGACTCCGCTCCGAGGCAGTCAGTTCATCAGCGCACCTGATAATGGCAACAGGTTCGGCTGCCGAAACTTTGTGCCAGTTTGACGACAGCCGCGGCGGAGCGGCCGAGCGCAATGAGGCGCTATGCTCCGATGCGCGAGTCCGTTCCCCGTCGCGGGTTCAACTCCCCCCTGAGGCATAGATGTTTGTGCTTTCTTCAGTATAAGCTACTTCATAGGTAGTTTGCAAGTTTAGGGACTGATGACCACGCAGATAAGTCCCATAAGCTTTGCAAACATTTGGACATTTGAATTTGAACCAGTTTGACACGGAGATAAGGAACGTACGGCAACGAACCTCCTATTCAAATTTGCCAATATTAAAGGAAGATCGGGGTTTACCGTCCGATCGACATCGTGGTCATTAGCGACGGAGAACACAGCTGTGAGACTTGAAAACAAACAAGGCGGCAGGTCCTGATGAGGTACAAATCCTGTTTTCGAAGAGTACTCTGTGGCATTGGCCCCTTACATTTATCGCGAATCTTTGATCAAGCGCAAAGTTCCAAGCGACGGGAAAAGGCATAGGTGACTCTAGTGTATAAGAAAGGCAAAAGAACGAAGCCACATAATTACAGACCAAAATCATTCACATCAATTTACTATAGAATTCTTCATGAAGGCGATTACCGAAATGTTACTGCATGATTTTGCTGTTTTACGATAAAACTGCCAAAGAGAATAGATTCAGATGCTTTCTTACAGTTTCTAACATTTTGGAATTTAATAAGCGTTCACACAATTGAATATATTTCAAATGGCACCCATGTTAAAAATTTCAGTCATCACCAGAGAAGTTGTCAAGTTACTGTGATACAAAGTTCGATTGACTGACCACTCAATAACTTAAAATGAGTATTAGTTTAAAATTTTATATCTGTCGAGAACCGTAGGTTCGGTACAACTGAGTTATTCAGATGATGATTAACTCACGAAATGTGTTGCTGAGGATTATGTCACTAATATTAGTAGTTATATGCTGCAGTTATTATAGCAGTGATCAATCTTCTAGTTTCCTTGGAAGACTATATAGAAAAGAAAGAAGGAAGGTTCAATGTCCAGTCGACAACCTGATCATTAGAGACTGATGGAATACTAGAGGTCGCTGACCGCAACTGAGATTAACAATGGGGAAAAACAGCAGTGTTATTCCATATTGCTGTGACTGGAAATTAAATGCTAATGTCCATTTCAGCCTTTCACCAGTTAAAAGCATCCTATGAATTTAGATTCACGGCTAATTTCTGCTGCTAGTGCAGCCGTGAAACGTAGCGAGGAGGGGGCATCCGCCATTCTCTTATGCGAAAATTAGGTCTCTACTTCCTCCGAAGCCAGAATTCATTATCATGGGTTGTAGAGGGTCTCGCAGAGTCTGAAGCGAACCGCTGGTCAGATCTGGTGAATTAAATCTATATCTATAAATGAGAATGTCTGTTCGGTATACGTTTATCACGTCTGAACCACAAGACATAAAGAGCTAAAAATTTGTACAGTTACTGATGTATATCCGGGGAAGGCTTTAGGCACGGTTTTACGGCGATCGGGTACCTATTTATCTATATATATTAATGTGAATGTCTGTTCGGCGTACGCTTATCCCGTCCGAACGACAAGACGCAGAGACTTAAATATTTGTACTGTTACTAATTTATACCTGAGGAATGTTTTAGGCACGGTTTTATAGCGATCTGATATATATTTAGTAATTTGAAGAATATAACGCGAAATGCGGAACAATAATTACTCTTTGAAAATGGTTTTATTGGTTGCACTGTTGCTTAAGGGCTGATAATGATAAAAGGGTGGAGTATATTGGGATGGGAAGTTATCGGTGTATATAAAATTCTACGTATGTGTGTTAATGTTTCGCTCTGCAGCGAAACCTACAGAACGCACATGAATGGTCTGTGTGTAATTGTTGTCCGAAGTCTCCCGTTATACACCATAGCAGTTCCATGCCGATAGCTATAAGGGGGTGGAAGATATGGTGGTTGAAAATCGTCAAATTATAAAAAAATTCGGACTGAAGACTAGCGATGACGTTTGCGACTCTATAGCAAGGAGGATACATAGAGCGAAACGTGATGTCACAGACCATATCTTTGGTCTATGCGTGTTACAATATCTTCAGCTCTTTCTCTGTAAGGATAAGCATACGAATAAGGAAATATTAGAATAAATAAATAAAGCAGTAAAAAAGAAATTTCTTTTAATAAATCTCTTTAAAAAAATCTATTTGACGTTTCGCGCATTACCTATCATAATCAACCAACAAGCGAGCGGAGCCGCGGGTTTAAGCTAGTAGACAATATAATTAGCGCAAAGGTTTGTTGAATTTATTAGTGTAGACAAAAGTGAAACACAGATAGCTCTTTAGCCAGATGAAACGATGAGTGCAATCGACAAGAAGATCTCAGATCCATTCCATTTCTAGATTTCCGGAAGCTTATAATCAAATTTCATGCTTACGGTATACCGTTACAGTTCTGCGATTGGATTCGTAATTTCCTTTCAGAAAAGATACAGTTCGTGGTAAATGACGGAGAATCATCAAGTGAAATAGCAGTGATATCTGGCGTTCACAAGAGAGGTTTGGTAGGACCCTTACTGTGCCTTATCTTCATTAAGGATTGAAGAGGCAATCTGAGGGTCTCTTAGACTGTTCGCGGGTGATGCTGTCGTTTATCGGTTAATAAAGACATCAAAAGTTCAAAAGAAACTGCAAAAGGATATAGATAAAGATATCTGTATGGTGTCAAAACTAGGCAATTGACCCTCAATAATGAAAAGTATGAGGTCACACTTCATTAACACGATAGATCAATCAAATCTAAAGCCCGTAAATTCAAATAAATATCTAGGATTTACAATCAAAAACAACATAAATTGGAGAGTAAACATAGAAAATATCGTTTAGATGGCATTGCAAAGATGACGTTTCAAAGGCAGAACAACAAAGGAGACTGCCTATACTACAGTTATTCTATTCTGGAGAATCGCTGCCCATTGTGGGATCCCAACCAAGTGGGAAAGATGGAGGATACAGAGATGGTTCAGAGAAGGGCAGCTCGTTTTGTATTATTGCGATACAGGGGAGAGAGTGTCACGGAAATGATGCATGAGTTGGGGTGGAAATCATTAAGAGAAAAGCCCCATTTGTTGCGGTGAGATCTATTTGGGCATTTTCTTTCACCAGATTTCTCATCAGAATGCGGATAGATTTTGTTTTCCCTCAACTACATTGTCAGACATGATCAACATTATTAAATAACAGAAAATAAAACGGATACTGAAGATTTGGGTGCTTTTTTATTCCCAGGCTATTAATGAAACAGTAGAGAAATATTATGAATGCGGTTAGATTCTTAAATATGATTTGCAGAGTAAATATGTAAATGTTTATGAAATGTATGCGTCCTATTGCACGATGTTTAGATTAGTGTATTCACGGCGTAACGACGAATTGTGGTAATTACTAACTAGTCAAAGTAAATAGAGAGTAGCACCCGAAAGTTAATTTACTGAGAAATATCCAGGAACACTGCCCCAATTTAACTCTCGTAAAGAAATAGCTGCAATCGCTGTAACGGAGTAGAATTCCAGTAATACCGACCATATTCCATAAAGGATCTGATGCTGAGTTAGCCCCTGCTTTAAGCGTAAAAGAGGACTTTACAGAAAACACGTCCGAACTTCGTAACTCCGACAACAAAACTCTTCCACAATACTACTAGTCAACACCGTTGAATTCTATATGCTGCAGAACCTTATAAAATGAAGTTCGGATCTTACAGAAAACTATTTAATATAATTCTTTAGTGGTTTGTCCAAAGTGAACTCAATCGTATCTCTCAAACACACATTCCTAACCTTTCGTACTTCTCATAGTAAAATTTTTAAGAATCACTTCCGTAATTCGATAACAATTTTATTATATTTAATTAGCCTCAAAGTTAATTGTTTTAATTCAAAATTGTAATTTTCGTTCTCTGCCCCTGCATAGTCAGGGTGGATTTAATGGACTACCAAATATTCCATACTGCCTGACATACGACTTCACAACAAGAGAACCAATTGCGTTCATAAGCAAAAGTCGTGTAACCCATGGCGGTCTACTACTCGAACATTTAATAAATTGAATAGTATTTTCAATAATTATTTACCATATCAAATTAATGAAACACTGAAACCACAATCTTTTTCATGAAAAAGATCCTTCTTCCATTCTGGAAAGTTTCATACTGTTTGGAAATATAATCGCAATATAGTTGTTTTGTGTGTGTGTGTGTAAGTGAGTATGTACGTTTGTGAATTATGTTATTCGCTAGTTGTCTTCCATTTAAACTTTAAATAACATGATGTTTACCTTTACTGGGTGTGTTTATAATACAGTTTACCCAGTTATCGAGATATACCATATATTTTAATTCTGTACTTCACCTACCATACACGTGCGTATAACAAAGTACAAATCCGATTCCCGTGCGGGCTACCTTGTTAGCGAACACGAGATAGGTTCACGTATAAATGTATTCGTACAGGGCCTCTCCACATCACATCACTTACTCTCTTTTCAAAGTGGAATCGCCGATCTGGGAACTTTGGCCAATAAACATGTGACGCTACAAAAACCGGCCGCTTTGTCCCGGCAAAACTCCATTCGCACACAGACTGCTGGTGCATACCTCTCATCGATAACGCACAAAAACAGCTGTGGTGTACTGAGATGAACAAAAAAAAAAAAAAAAAAAAAAAAAAAAAAAAAAGCAGGTAACAAATGCCGTGAATCTGATATCGATTGCTCGTGTCGGCTGCCCGCTGAAAGCTACAGTTTAGGCACACCCAACGAAATGGGACCGTGTGTGTACCGGCCGGGCGTGGCCAACCTACGCACTGCGTGCCGTCCACGCTAGACGTGCGTGTGTGCCGTGACGTCATGCAGCGTGCCGCTTGATGTAGTACTATAGTATGCCGTTTACGTGGCCTGCTATCATGTGGCGTCACATTTGGGAGTCGCTTTCCAAATTACTCATACTGGGTATATCGAGTCACGCGTTGCTGTGGACAGAAATAACACACCCATTTGTAATATGTAACGCTTTGTGAATAGTAACTGGATATACAGCCTACACTTCCTGCTTTTCTCTGTCCCCCTTCCCCCTCTCCATCCCTCCCTCCCTCCCTCCCTCTCTCTCTCTCTCTCTCTCTCTCTCTCTCTCTCTCTCTCGTGTTCTTTCGATTCTCTTGTACCATTGCCATTTAATACGAGGACTAGGTGACCCGTGCAAATACTTTGCACTATTAGTGGCCAGTCATGTAAAATGGATAAGAGTAAAATTTAATATTTAAATTATTTTTTCAAAAGAGATGGATTGGCTGGCCAGTACTTACCTTTGTGCTGTACCGCCGATAGTTACACAAATGAAGAAAGAGAAAAAAAAGGGGGACGAAAAGGGCAAGCTTTCGGAACACAGTTCCTTCCTCAGGTGGGAGAGAAGGGAAGAAGAAAGGATGGGAACGGAAGGAAAAGGTAATTCACGACCTAGGTCATGAAGGTGGTGTTTCAGGAGTGTGGACGTCAGAGATACTGAAACACCACTTTCATGACGTAGGTCGTGAATTACCTTTCCCTTCCGTTCCCATCCTTTCTTCTTCCCTTCTCTCCCCACCTGAGGAAGGAACTTGTCCTTTTCCGTCCCCCTTTTTCTGTTTCTTCATTTGTGTAACTATCGGCGGTACAGAACAAAGGTAAGTACACGCTACGTAATTCACAACAAAACGTGCCTAGTTTCTATCAAGCTGCAATGCAAAATCAGATTCATAACGTCAGTACAAGAGATTAACCATGTACGGAAGTATACAGAAATTGTTTTCGGTCATGCCATAGATTGGCGACGGCTCTCCGATGTTGTAGTATACAGAGATGAAAAAATCATCATGAGGCAAATCCGTCTGCTAAAACGAATCGCCGCGGTGGAGTAGCCGAGCGGTCTAAAGCGTCTCGCTGCGGAGCGCGCGGTTGCTCGCCGTGGAGGTTCGAGTCCTCCCTGGGGCATGGGTGTGTGTGTTGTCCTTAGGTTAGTTTACCCAGGTTTAAGTAGTTTTAAGCTACGGACTGATGACCACGCAGTTTGGTCCGATAGATTTACAAACATTTGAACATTTTTTTAAAACGAATCTTGCCGGTAGTCACAGAACACACATTTATTTTTACTCGCAATTTTTTTTATCGTATGGCATATGCCAGCAGCATATATACAAATATAATTAGAGAATAGGAATATGTATACAAATACAAAAAAAATGTACAAGAACACATTTTCAATACATGTAAGTGAAAAATTTCTGACAATAGACATGGAATTAAAACATGTATCGTATGAGCAAGCCGTTGGCTACACATCATTGTCCACACCTTGAATCCACTTCATAGCCTTAGGTGTGGCTTCTATAAGGTCCTCATCAGATTCACTGTATTTTCTTCTTGGGCACACTCTTAATGATGGGGTCCAGAGTCAGCTCAGGTGGTTCACAATAACAACTTGGGCTGTCCACGAGTCCCCACTTACAAAGCATACGTTCAAATGTTTGTAGAGCTTATGGGACTTAACTACGGGGTCATCAGTCCCTAAACTTACAAACTACTTATGAACTACCTAGCACTAAGGACGGCACAAATATCCATGCCCGAGGGGGGATTCGAACCCCCGGCCATAGTGGCCGTGACTGGAGCGCCTCAGTCCCCTCGGCCACCGCGGCCGGCTACAAAGCATAGCTTTGCATCTTGTGCAGCGACTTCGAATGTAATGGAATTTAGTCTTTTCTTGCGAAGTTGAACCTTTTTAGTGCTCTTAAGAGATCACTTGTATTTGGCAAATTTTTATGACATCCCACATACGTAAACATTTTCCTCCATTTGTTTGTACTATTTTTTTCTCACTCTGTAAGAGATGTTTATTTCCTTCTTATTTTTGGTGCAGCTATGTTAGAGCTGACGGAAAACCACGCTTTTTGAACACATTTTAATAGCCAGTAATTATACGCAACGTTTCGCGGAGCTGCGCGTCTTCCTTGCTGGTACGGTGACTTCTCTCCCAGACCGGAGCACAGTATTCTGTAGCACCCCAAGAACTTCCTGTCAATTTTCTAATAAAATTATTTCGTGTTTTTAGTTTCTGGCCAACATTTTTACGTGTTCCTTATAATTTAGAGACCTACCAAGTGAAACGCCAAGATTCTTCGGATGGACGTTGTGATTCACTCTCTCTTGGTTACTTATTGCGCCATTATTTTTTAGGCGAAACGCGCAAACTTCAGTCTTGGAGGAATTTAAGCACAAACGCTGACGATGGTGGTAACAGCATGCACGCAGTTATCGTTGTAAAGAAAGTAGTTGTAAATTAAATGCCGGACAACGCCCTCTACGCTTATCTTTTCGTTCACATTTAATTAAAACGAGAGACCCTTATAATTGCGACAAAAAAAGTCCGAAGCGTGCCCGCACGCCATTCCATCCGAAAAACAAACGCGCATTGTGCGGCGGTTTATTCATCCGGTTTGTTGAATTATTTATGTAAACATTCCCACCAACAGCGGTAACTACACGCTCAAACAAGCCGATGCACGAAAATAATTAACAGCCCCATTAATTGTTGCGTGTTGCGCTAAATACTTTCATTTATTCGTGGTTTCTGCAATCAGAATATTTTACCGTGTTTTACCGGCGTGAGTTATATGAACGCGCTTAGTACTGCAGTCGTGGATTGTGTAATCGCTTAATACGGTGTGAAGTGCTGACATGGCTGCAGAACAAGAGATGTCGTCCTGGCATCTGTGACGCCGGGAGAGGAAATGTGTTGACATTGTCACGGAGCCCAGGATACTGCAGGTAGTGGACGAGGTGTTCCAGAGATAGGATACACCGGCGTGTTCGCTGCAGGTACCTTTAGGGGAATCTGCAGTCTCCTGTTCGCCCAGCAGAATCCACGAGAACGCTGAGCTCTCAACGGCGCTACACCCATTAAAATTTACCGGCACCATAACATTTTCCCTTCCTGCTTTTATGAGGCTTCTCGTAATTTCAACAGCAGGGGAGCCTTTTTCTTGAATTTTCTGAATAAACATTTTCTCACGGACTTCTTGAGGAGGATCAGTAGTACGGATGTCTTATTTTAAGCCACTGTTTCCTTAGCGCTTTTTGATTATAATGAACATTAGTTCCCTAATTTATTTTTCAAAATGTTCAAATGTTTGTAAACCTGTAGTTACTGGGCATGTTACGCCAGTGGAGAGCGATCGGTGTAAATGTTAATAGGTTGTTAAGCCAAGACCGCTGATAAAACATATTTATTAGTCTTTACCAAATGTTCAAATGTTTGTTAAGCTTAAGGGACTTAATTGCGGGGTCATCGGTCCCTAAACTTACAAACTACTTATGAACTACCTTATACTAAAGACGCCACAATCATCTATGATCGAGGGGGATTCGGCCGGCCGCGGTGGCCGAGGGGACTGAGGCGCTCCAGTCACTGTCTGCACGGCCAGTATGGTCGAGGGTTCGAATCCCCCCTCGGGCATGGATATTTGTGCCGTCCTTAGTCTTAGTTAGTTCATAAGTAGTTTATAAGTTTAGGAACTGATGACCCCGTAAGCCTCGCGCATCGGAACATAGAGCTTGGCCACTCCGCGGCAGTCTTTACCAAATTCGATGATTTAGATCGTCTGTTCTCCTAAGTGAAGACCTAATAAACCTTTCTGAAGATGATGGTTTAAATCATCGAAACGGGTAATTATTAATAAGTATATTTTATCGGCGATCTTGGCTTTAAAACCTAAGGAAGGTATATTTTTAGTGATGTTTGTAAACCTATCCAGCCAACTGTTACTGTGATCAGTCCCTAGGCATATAAAATACTTGAAGTAACTTAAACTAAGAAAGAACAACAAACACACCCCTGCTCCAAAGACGACTCGAACCACAGACGGCGAACAACCGCGCGCTCCGCAGCAAGGCGCGTTAGACCACTACACCACGGCAATTTATTTTTACACAATCAACATGCAAACAATCTGATACCCAATGAAATGATCTTATGATATTTTTGGCCGACAGATCGCATACGGGATTGTTCGGCCGCTGTAGTGCAAGTCGTTTAAGTTGACGCTGCTTGGAAGACTTACGTGCCGATGATGTTGAAGATGATGATTGGGACAACACGTAACATCCAGTCCCCTGCCGGAAATCGAAGCCGGGACCCTTGCATCGGCGGTCAGAGGCGTTGCCACTGAGCTACGGAGGCGGACGATACACAATGATTGGCTGTCACATTGTAAATGCGACGTAAAGTCGCGTAGCAGGCAGACGACCATAATCAAATTAATAGCTAGTGCTGCAGAGCATCTGAACAGGTCAGACTTCAGGCATAGCAAGGATTCATTATGACACGTTTCTGAATTAATTTTTTTCGTATTGTTAGCCAAGAAACAGATTGTACAAATACATAGAAAATGTATTTCTTATGCAAACATACAATTCCGAAGCACAGTGGTAGAGTGCCAGACTATGATTCCAAAGGTCGCAGTTTCGATACCCGCCATGTCCTACGATTTTTTATTTGTGACTTTCCACTTCTTTCACCTCTGGCAGTGTTGCTCATGTGAAAAATACCGAGTAGCACCGTGGTTCGGAACCCACGTTAAACTGTAGGTCCCCCTATAACTGGCTGGTTAAGTCAGTTCGAAGGTCGGAGGAAGGCAACAGCATACCACCTGAAAACAGGACCATGCTAGTAAAGCACTGTGCCGTCCGATCCAATCTTCCGATTGTAGACTGCTTTACCATTTTTACAATTCTTCAAATGGAACAATGGTTGTTTCTATCATGCACTGGAATTTTTGGCTCCGGCCGCGGTGGCCGAGGAGACTGAGGCGCTCCAGTCACAGTCTGCACGCCCACTACGGTCGGGGGTTCGAATCCCCCCTCGGGCATGGATATTTGTGCCGTCCTAGTTCGTAGGTAGTTCATAGGTAGTTCGTAAGTTTAGGGACTGATGACCCCGTAGTTGAGTCCCTTAAGCTTAACAAACATTTGAACATTCTGAATTTGAATTTTTGGCACCAGCTGTATACTTTCGCACTTCCCGTTTCCGCAATATTTGCGGTGCAAGTGTTAGGTAATTCTCCTTGTATATTCCATTCCGAATAATAATAATAATAATAGAAAAGAAAAAAAGACAGATGTAGCAAAAGAGAGGAGACTGGATTTGTTTTCTTTTGAGATAACATTCTTTTTTAATTCAGGAAGAGTGGGGGGTCACCAGAATATTTTTGTTTGGAAGGGCGTCCCATATTCGAAAAGGTTGAAAAACACTGCCTGTGGACTATATTAAGTATCAGCAGAATGTGAAGTTTAGGTGAAAGACTCATCTGTGAAAAGGGCAATCAAGGATACGCAGCCTAACCACACGGCGGTGTATCTGTGAGCTGGTATTGGCCGGTCCGCGGGCAGTTAATTAACGCAATACCCGCGGTCGCCGGCGTGCCCTGATTAACAGGCAGGTGCGCGCGGCCGGCCAGCAGACACGCAGGCGAGGCGAGGCGCGGCGTCGCGCAGCCCACGTGTCGCCATCAAAGTTTCACGTGGTCAGCGCCGTTAAGACCTGACGTACGCGCGCGCCGTCATCGCAGCGCCTGAATATTCATGCGCCAAGGCGGAGGAGCCGGCCCGCTTTGTTTCGACGTCGTGCCGCTACGGGGCGCTTCTCAGGCGAAAGGCGAAAAGCCCTCTGCGGAGAAAGTGGCGACAATTCACTGGCTTGTAACGTACCGGGTAGTAGTTCGTTGTTTCTTGACCATCTCGATGATCGGCAGCTACTGGCTGAAATTTCATAGAGCAAAACCAATCCACTACAGATGTTGTACGCAACAAGTAGGATTGCAGTTCATTGACATTTTAATTCATTATTACTGCCCAGTTGTCTCCATTTATGGCCAGCGTACAAATCTCATTAACACGTTTGTGGTGTCGCACAAGTCTGAAGTGCGCGCCACGTAATTTCGCCGCGCGCCGCCATGCACGCACGGCGCGGCGTTCTTACGTCAGCCACGAGCGCCCTCTGCTGCAACTCCGCTCGTGGCCACCACTGAACTGCATCGGTCACTTGGGCAGGGGGGTGTAAATTTGAATCGCGCGCTTAGCTTGTGTGACGTCACCTGGCAGCAAGCAGTACCTTCATGAAACGTGCAAGCAGCTAGTTGTGTTTTGCGCTCGCTCGTTTCGTGACGTGTTAACTGTTCGGATAGAAATTAGCTTTCTTGTATTAGGGAACCATTTTTCCATATATTCTTTCTGTAATTATGTCTAAGAATACTTCGTGTTGTGCTGTTGCGGAGTGCAATAGCCGGCTGCGGTGGCCGAGGGGACTGAGGCGCTCCAGTCACGGTCTGCACGGCCACTACGGTCGGGGATTCGAATCCCCCCTTGGGCATGGATATTTGTGCCGTCCTTAGTCTTAGCTAGTTCATAAGTAGTTTGTAAGCTTGGGGACTGATGACCCCGTAGTTAAGTCCCATCAGTTCCACAAACATTTGAACATTTTGGAGTGCAATAACAGTGCACGCAAGACGGAAGGCATTTTGTACCATCGCTTTCCAACAGATGAGGAACTTCAGCGCATACGGATCTCTCGCTGTAAACGACAAGACGTGATAAATGTCAAAAATGCCATAATTTGTTCCGAACATTTTTGTGAAGCCGATTGATAAAAAAGTATGTATGAAAGTAGTACGTAGTTCAATGTTCGTAGTAATTAAATGAGTAAAACAAAAACTTTAATGCTAAAATCGACTGCTAAGTTTGCGTTGTAACTAAAGTTTTATTTATCTAATATATAAAAATGAAGGCCTTTGTTTGTCCGTATTCTATGGTTGTCAATGTCATTCAGTCGATTGCGATAAAACTTCAACTTATTGCATGAACTAGCGTCACGGTTATAGGCATAGTAAAATTTCGAAATTCGTACTCTAAGGGGGTGATATTATATAAAACAGAAGCACATTTTCTGTCTGTCCCTTTAACCTTCTACAACTCGAGAACTACTGAACGTATCGTGATGAGGTTTATTTTAAATTGTAGATCTCCCAAAGATCTAAAAAAATGTCCGTGAGAGCATATGTCTACCTTTTATGAGTGATGCATATGTACCATTTTTCTCTCGTAAGGCGGTGGCGCCTGATGGCTTCAGACTACATAAATAGTGATTGTGGGAAATCTATAAAAGTTAGACATGTGCTCCTACTACTTTATTTTAGATCTTTATGAGCTCTACAATTAAAAAAAATCATCAAGATACGTTCAGTAGTTCTCGAGTTAAAAACGTGCGGGGCGGGACGGGTTAGCTAGTTGTTAATAATGTTTGAACCTTTTTCATTCATTTGTATGTTAGTATACATATATATTAATCACAAGCGTGTTCTACCGCTTAAAAGCAATGTTTTTTTGTAGAATGAGAAAAGAAAAGACGTTTCACGGCGGCCTTATAATACAGCGGCTTGCTGCCGAGTGACGTAATACAGCGCTAACCAATGACAGTGAAGAAGCCCAAACTGGCATACCTTTCTAGTCTACGTCCCTTTCACTTGAGAATCAGACAGGCACCAGTTAAGACTTCGGATTAGGACAGGCGCTAGATTTCTTCAGTAGGCAGGCCTCTACCTATTTAAACCATGTATCTGCATTCCACTAGCTTTCAGTTAGCAAAGATAAGTATTGTACAATCTCTACGAAATATATCTTGTACTAATCTAGCTTAGTGTTTCTAGTTTCTGCTGTCCCATTGACTGGTCACCTCAGACTCTGTACCCGCACACGCGTGCATCCTATTCCCTGTATCGGTCTCTACTCGGCCACCGACACCTAAGACAACCGGCGGAAACGAGACACAAAAACGTTCGTGACGTATTACACCACAATTGTTAACAAATAGATTCTTCACATCCATTATTACTCGTCCCCAATTTTCTGAAACTCATGTGTCTAAAATTGAACTGGAAGTACCCCACAAAAAGAAACGTTACAAAAGAGATCAGAATATGAAATATACCGTTAAAAATATGAATTCAAACTGGAAAACAACAATTTGCGATATAGACAGAGGTTCGTTGCTGGTTGTTTGTTATGCGGGTTTGCCTACCATAACGCCAATATCTATCCTATTGGCCGGCGCACGCTACTGTGGCGTGACGTTAAAATTATACTGGTATCGTGGTATAAATTTTTTTTTCTTGGTATATATCGTATTGTTGGCCACGTAAGATTCAATTTAAGTCACAAAAGAAGTCAGGCTCAAGAGGAAATAAATCGTGTCAATCATCCCGAAAGTGTTAATTACAATCACTAGGACCAGGTACGTACATTCCACACATTAATAATACGAATTTACACAGTTCGTGTGTGGAATACCAAAGTCCGAGATGTACAGCGTAGCACAAAATGGAGGATTAATCACTGTAGATAAACTTTTTACACGCTCAACATTGAAGAGCTTTTACATGACTGTTCAAAGTTAAAGTTACGTGGGTTGTGCCTCAGATACATCACGAAATAAGACTCCCTACTGGAGTAGATTATGCGTCCGATCAAGGATGACACACTACTCTAAATAACACTCGAAACTGGCAAGGATTGTGCCTCTTAACAAAGACGTAACAAGACGCCCCTACATGGCGTGAAAGCATTCTATTTATATCTCCAAAACAATTACACTGACAATTACTATTGTGAATGACGTACATTAAATTAATTATAATGGAAAAGTAAACAATGACATACTACTGGCTATAGTAAAGATTGCGTAAATAATATTGAGTAAATTAATATACAAGTCTTCGTTGGACTAATAGTAATACTTTCGTAATTAACGGTAATTGTACAGGAACTAATGAGGGCAAAACTTTCATAACATTACTTGTGAAACACCATAATACCTATTTTAATATTATGAGAAAAGAATTTAATTAGCTTTAACAGAAATTTTATTAGCGTACTATCGGAACTGGAACATTATAGCCGCGGTGGAGTAGCCGAGCGGCCTAAAGCGTCTCGCTGCGGAGCGCGCGGTTGCTCGCCGTGAAGGTTCTAGTCCTCCCTAGGGCATGGGTGTGTGAGTTGTCCTTAGGTTAGTTTACCTAGGTTTAAGTAGTTTGTAAGCTACGGACTGATGACCACGCAGTTTGGTCCGTTAGAATTACAAACATTTTTTTGGAACATTATATTTCCTAATTAAACAAGCTTCAGCGCCATCAAACAATTGAAAAGAACTTCAGCTAGTCACGTTAGAAAAAATAATAACTAAAGTTTTGGAAAAGAAAAAGATCACAGACGAATTACACTCTTGTCTATTATTATGCAACAAAGGTATCGGAAGCTTCCGTAATGCAAGCAGATGTGAATAAATCACAACACGCTTCGTTACACGCTGCTCCCATATTTGGGTTGTGCGGCTGGCGTATTCCCATAGCTTATCACAGACTCGTTACATTGCAATGATTTTTCAACAATTTTGCGACGGAAGTGAAGAGTGGCCGTGTGTTTGGGGGTTTGTACTGAAAACAAAACTACGGTTTTGCTCCAATATTCATGAAATTTTGCAGATTTGATCGTCAAAACAGGAGGAAGGTCACTGCGTTGCCAGGACCGGAAGATGAAGATTAAAACTTTTGGAAGGGGCAGAAAAAATCGTAAGGTGCACCGATTAAAAAATAAAAAAATGTGGGAGAGACCAGTTGTTTACTTCGTTATTTCAGAACTAAGGGAGTGAAAATAAGATATTCAAATGTTCGTTAAGTTTATGCGACTTAACTGCGGTCACTAAACTTACAAACATAAACTAACATATCCTAAAGATAGCACAAGCATCCATGCTGGAGGGGGAATTCGAACCCCGACGGGGAACGGACTCGCGCATCGGAGCATAGAGCCTCAATGCGCTCGGCCACTCCGCCGCACCATGAAAATAAGACAATATCTTACGATCAGCGTATAAATATTTAGACTAAATGGTGATAGATTACAAGTAAGGTTTATAATGACTACGACTAGTTTCAGGCGCAGCCCATCATCAGATACACCACGAAGGGAAAAACACAATCTTGAGCACAAAAAAGGATATCTGCATAAATAAATGAATGACAGAAAAGGTTATCTTACACATCATACAGGGGAGGTAACATAGGCAGTTCAAACCTTCGGCATCCAAGAAAGAGAAGTGGGCACAGTGAAAACAGTAACGTGAATGTGCACATCAGTGCACTCATGACAAAGTACACATCGGCGCCACCACATGGCGTGCTGTACATGGTACTTAATACAACATTAATAAAAACAATAAATTAATAAGGCTTAAAAGGCAAAGGGTTTTTTTACAGATTAACATATACAGCATAAAAGACGGCTTCGCCGGCCGCGGTGGCCGAGGGGACTGAGGCGCTCCAGTCACGGTCTGTACGACCACTACGGTCGGGGGTTCGAATCCCCCCTCGGGCATGGATATTTGTGCCGTCCTTAGTCTTAGCTAGTTCATAAGTAGTTTGTAAGCTTAGGGACTGATGACCCCGTAGTTAAGTCCCATAAGTTCTACAAACATTTGAACATTTTTTTGAAAAGAGGGCTTCACCCATGACATACCATACAATAAAAACTATAAAAAACAACTAACAATCAAATCTACAAGCAGCGTATATATTACGCAATTAGCTTCATTGCAAAGGTTCATAACATAGGGAAAAATGCAATGTGCTCATTCACGTAACTGTTTTCACTTTCTCCACTTCTCTTTCTTGGATGCCGAAGGTTTGAACTTTCTATGATTTTGTGTAAGATAACCTTCTATTTCATCCAACTTTTTATGCAGATATCCTTTTTGTGCTCATGGTTGTGTGTTCCCTTCACAGTATATATGATAATGGGCTGCGCCCGAAACCGGTCACTTGGTTATAATAAACTTTATTTACAACCTATATTTTATATATTGAAGAAAAATGGTTACTCACCTGATGAACGACTTTAAATCGTCTTTGGAGTCTCATAATCAATTTAAGCTTTATCCATACTCAGTTTATGTTAGCAAGGTTGTCTCAGAGTCGGCCTTGCATGTTGCGCCTCATTACAGTGTAGGTCCTTGCGCCCAAAACAAAACCATAGCGGTACAGCGGTAGTCATTGAAAATGCAAGGTTTCGTTGTGATCGCAGCCAGGGGTGAGGGAGCTCTGAGGCCGAAGCCCTCTCCAGTACTTAACATGCTTCTTGTTAACATTTTCTAAAATAAAAAAGTGAAAGTGAGAAAGAGAATTCCTAAGCCCCTGTTATACGAAATCAATATTCAACACCTCCCCCCACGCACTCTTTTCAAATAATTTGTTGCTGCTTTGAATCCTGGCTTCGCTACTTGATCGAACTGATATGGTATGTGTTATGTAGCAGCATATACTATCGGCGAAGGAAGTTCGGAAAATTTCGTAAGAGTCACTCGTAATTTCAGGAAGATTCAGAATAATTCGGGAAATTCACACAAAATTTCAGGAAGATTCACTCATTTTCGGGAATAATTTTAAAAAATCGGAAGTTCCGATTTTTTCTGAAGACCTGGCAACACTGTATCTCTCTCGTTCTCAATCCGAAAATTGGTTGGGAGCAATTCTTCTCCTCCACACTTCTCTGTTCTCGGATAGCCTCTTCATTTTCTGATATAATTCCACTCCTGTATCTTTTTGAATCCGTTTCAAGTACTGCAATCTGGATCTTCCCCTGCCTCTTTGTCCTTCTACCATTCCTTCCATAACACTGACTATAAACTCATTGTGCTTATACATATGACCTCTTCTTTTCATTATCGTTTTCAGAAGTGCTCTTTTTTCGCCGATTCTTCTAAGAACTTCCTTATTTCTCATCTTTCCGTCCAAGAGATTTTCTGCATTTTTCTCCAACACCACAATTCAAACGATTCTAGTCATCACTTGTCGCAAATGCCAAGTATCAAAATTTGCGATCCATACAATGCCACAATCCATACATGGCATTTCGTAAATGCTTTTTTCGTCTCTTATATTTCTTTATGTAAGAAGCATCCGTTTTTTAAGCCTATTTTAGCTTGCGCAATTCTGCTTTTTTATGTCTGCAGAAACTTTGCCATCTGGTGTGATTTTACTTCTTAAGTAGGTGAACACATCAACTTGTTTCAATGGTACATCATTAATCTTAATGTCAGTTGTCATTTGCTCGCGGCTGCATACCATGATCTCTGAGTTAGTTTGCATGTTATATTTATTTGGCAGGATCTCATGCATTCTTGATAATGGCTTTAGCAGATTTGTTTTTCACTCTCTTCAATGATGGCTACGTTATCAGCGAACCTTATCAATTTCTACTCCATTGATCTTAATTCCTTCCATAGACTCTTTACATTTCCTATTTCCTTCCACAATATACAAGTTGAAGAGCATTGGTGATAAACTTCATCCTTGTCGTACTTCTTTCTGTACTTAAGTCTCTTGTATTTCGCCATGTATGTTTATAACCCCTCTTTGCTTTTTTATCCGTCTGTCCTGAAATCTAGACCTACATTAGTCATAATTTCCATCAGAATATTCCAATATCGAAGGCTTTTTCCAAGTCCAAGAAAGCAATAAACAGTGGTATTTTTAGCTCCAGAATTTTATCCATGATTTGTCTTAACATGAACGCTTCTCTTTACTGTCTAAATCCAAATTGATCTTCATCAAACTTCTGCTCAATTTTACTTTTTATTCAGTTGTTGATTATTTTTGTTAATATTTTTGACATATGTCATAACAGACTCAAGGTACGATGTTCTTCACATTTCATAGTTCCCAGTTTCTTTGGTATAGGAATTATGATAGTCTTCTTTAAAATCATCCGATATTTCTCCAGTTTCAAATTTTGGTTTAGTTTGAAGATATAGTTCTGTGTTTCGTCATCCAATCCTTGTATCATTTCACTTTACAATTGCTGACGGTAGAACGCAGCCAGATGGCGCCGAAGGCTACCTACAATATTCCACTGTACACGACTGATACACTTGCCTCGGCATTGTACAGTTTTGCACAATCACGTTATTGTCATAGAGCGACTGCGTATTCTTAGCGTCAGCTGAAATGGATAGGCTTTGTGCAAATACACGTAATAAAAGAAAAGGTTATAATTAATATTGTTTAGATTTCGTCCATTACGATAAATAAAGGTTCATCAGGGTGAACGATCAATTTACACCAGCGTATAACATATGGTATCAAACCGTTGACCCTTTTCAGTTGTTTCAGCAGTTTTCCGTTTTCAAACGCGTCTAATATGTTCTGACATGAATAATTAACATCTAGCGTTACTGTTGTAAAATATTTCCTTGATTATTTAATAATCTTCTAATGATATAAGTGTTTGCTACTAGATTTTCTGCAGCTTGATATGATTATGTTAGACTTTATAGATTATTTTTTTTATATTTTACGTAATCTTTAACAAATCTGCCAAAGATGTTTTATATTTATAGGGTAACCTTTCGCGGATCTGTTAAAATATGTAAAACGTTTAACATCGTCACATCAAGCTGCAGAAAATCTAGCAATACATATCTATATAACTGGAAAGTTCTGGAATAATTCATGAAATTTATTATAATGACAGATGTTAATTATGAACGGTAGAACATCGTAGACGCGTTGAATATGGAAAACTGCTGAAACAGGTGTAACATTAAATGTTAAATTATGCTCAATGATACTGGACCTTTTAATACAGTGTCCTTTGACTACAAAAATAACTTCTTAATAAAAATACTTGTAGTTCAAACACATTACGTAATAATATTCTTATTAACAGTTTTGTTATAATTTTTCAGTTGGTTGGGTTATTTAAAACAACAGTTTACTTTGTTGTAAGTTGTAATATCAATGCAGTAGTTCTCTTTAGTTTACACTGTCCAACATGGCTTGTACAGTGGAGAGAGATCAAGAGAAACAGTCCGTTGGAAATTTCGGCCACTAGTGACAAGGACAATTTTGAGTTTCTTTCAGAATACGGATGTTATATTGCTGGAAAATTAAAAAAAAAAGAAGTAATCTGAAGTTAATCGGTAGAAATTTGCTAAGAATCATTTATACGTCAGCCTATAAACTACGGAGATTTCATTTTTATGTACAGTTCACTTTCTGACACATGTGCACGTCACATAGTTAATGGAGTTCGGGAGAAGTTGTGCGTAGCTGATTTGTTGAAGAGAGAGGTTAACAAAGAGCAGTGAGGACCAATATGTGTGCTCCTCTCTCTCTATCTCGTCGTTTTTTATTTTTATGTTATTATTTAGCAGAGTAACGATTTGTGCCGATGGCAGCATTAGCTGCTGTTTAATTAAATTCATAATTTAATTACAGATGTTTATCAGATTCTGTTGTTTCACAGTAAACTTTTATCGGTAATTGACTGTTCCCGTAGAAATTAACATTCGAAATCAGAGCTGCAGAAATTCGTTCGTGCCTCGCATACGGGCGTGCAAATTCAGTTCGCAGTGTGATTTCCGTTCAACCCAATAGCATGGTGTAAACCTTCTGTGTACAAATTATCGAGGGGGCTCGGTTGACAAATCATAACGAGAACATCGACTCGCTTCCGGTATTCTAGAAAAAAATTAAGGTCGCTTATTTTAGCTCACTGGACGTCAAGGTTAAAACTCGCTAATAAAGTACGAAAAATGTATCCGATTTTCTTAGTCGGCTCAGTTACCAGTTTTTCCAAACACCTTTGAAGGGATATACGTCGCTGTGAGTCAGAGTACACTGTCAACTTAACTAGAACATTATCTACGGGACTGAAATCAATATAAATTAAACGATTTCTGTATTTATTATAGAGAAATTGCGGAGGAAGTTTATATAAAATAGATTACTGAAACGTCATATCCTGTTTCGTAGCCTTAAACCATACCACCAGGTGCTCCATGTTACATAAAACTATTCTGCTGGTTGGATCCAAACATTCAACCTGTGAAACCTTTTTACGTAATATGGAACACCTGGTGATGTGTACTTAAGGCCACGAAACCGGTTGAGTGGTTAAAATAAACCATTTTATTTCAGCACCATTTTTCTCAACGGCTGCGGTTGTCACAAGATTTTATTTCTTTATTTAATTCAGAGATTATCAACAATAAATACTACCTGTAGGCTAATACAAGATTTTGAGACATTCTGATACGATAAGTTTTCCGACATGGCACTCTTTAACATTTCAGTCGTCACGATCCCGTTGACTCAGAACGATATACTCTTATTCAAAATGTTCAGATATTTGTTAAGTTTAAGATACTTAACTGTGGGGTCATCAGTCCCTAAACTTACAAACTACTTATGTGAACTACTAAACATAACACAAACGTCCATGCCCGAGGGGGGATTGAACCCCCGACGGGAAGCGGCCTCGCGCATCGTAGCATAGCGCCTCAATGCACTCGGCCACTCCGCCGCGGCTATTCTGATTCACACACACACACACTCACAAACACATACACACACAGAAGGCTCATAACAAAAAAATAAAAAAATAAATAAATAAAAAGTATCTTTGTAAATCTATCCGTCGCGACTGCGCGGTTATTAGTACTTAGTCCGTAGCTTACTACTTAAACTAAGGTAAACTAACTTAAGGACAACACACACACACACACACACACACCCATACCTGAGCGCGTACTCGAACCCCGGCGATGAAAAGCCGTCCGCACTGCAGCTCGGCGCCCCAGTCCGCACGGCTAATCCGCTGCGGCTGCTCATAACCGGCATGAAACAGGACATTCTGTTATATTCCGTGAATTTGGTTTCGATATTTTCAATAAATTAATCATCATCATCATCCTCATTAGAAAAATTATGCCTTTCACGGTTCAGTCTTGAGCATAGTAGTACTAATAAAATTCACCCATGATCCCTTATTCAATGCTAACATTGATGCCTCCTTTCATGTTGAGGCTTTAGTTCAAAATTCTTCTTAACCGAATTTTGCTTGTTCTCCTACTTCTCTGTATAGAAAAGCATCATCCGCGCAATCCTCACTGAACTAACGTGACCTGCTAGGCCATGTACGTAAAAAGAAGACTACACGGAAAGAAGGTGTTAAGTCCATTTTACAGACTTTTCAGGAGAGTAATTTCAAAGTTTAAAACGTTACAGTTTCATTGGTTATTGACATACGCTTCTGTAATTTATACAGTACATTCTACGACCTTTCCTTAGTATTCCCAGATAGTATAAAACAATTAAAAAAACTGGACCCTTTACGTCTTTTTATCTGTAAATCTATTTCTTTTTAATTTCTTAGTGTAATGCACAAATAAGATTGTTATGTGATATTGGGATGATATTTCACTATATAACTTCCCTGCAATTCCCCTGACAAAATTCTATTTATATTTGAGTGTGGTCATTATCGTACAGGGTGTTTATGACTAATGACAACACTTTTTATCAATATCCTGTTTTTATTTTGTTTCAAGTGGTGTATCTTTAGATATTAATGTAGATTTCTCTGTATCAGTTAGCAAGCCAGTACAATTCTTCTTGCAGTTACAACGCTCCCCTATTTCATGTGACATTGCTATTAGCTTTTTAGATACTTCAGACTGTCTACCAAAGCTCTGTTTTTTTTCTAGACTTACCACTGCAGCTTGAATCTGGATCTTCCATCGCCAGTTGAAACACCGTCCTCAGTTGGATATCACACTATGTATATTATATATAGTGTGAAAAATAAACCCACGAAACTACTACTAGGTTCCAGGTTCCCTCTCCGCCGAGTATGGCCTGCTGGGTTCTGTTTGTCAGGAACTCTTCAATCCAGTCGCGGAGCTGGTCTGACATTCCGTGCGCTCGTATTTTGTTCAGTAGCCGGGAGTGCGGAACTGCGTCCAACACCTCTCTGAACTCAAGGAACACGGCGTGTACATGGACGCCGGTTTCAACTGCTTTTTCATCGATAGGCAAGGATGATTTATTTTGCAAACACAGTCGTCCTTCAAAAAAGTATAAATAAAACCTCTGCTGGTTGTAAATAAACGTTTATATGTTTCAAAATGTCACGTACACAGGCATGACCTGGCGCTAAAACGTCGTCCATTGTAAATAATACTTCATAAAAGAGCCGTAAGTCACACACGATTAGATTTTACAACCGGTTTCACGCATTATACGCTAGTATCGTCAGACCTGTAAAAATCGCAATACTTTCCAGTAACATCCAATCATGTTAATCCCTATTATTCGACGTAGGAAATGACAATCGCTGCGAGTTAGGCGGCTGGATATGCAGTTCGGTATCACAGCCAGACAAAGAATGGAGTGTTTCATTTCTAATGTGTACTATAGGCGCACACGTCGGGTCTATGATCAAACCATAACTGTTTAAAATTGAACACATTTGCCTGGGAACATTAATAATCATTACGATGTCCACAATTCATGTTGATTTTCTTATAGCCGGCCGCGGTGGCCGAGGGGACTGAGGCGCTTCAGTCACGGTCTGCACGGCCACTGCGGTCGGGGGTTCGAATCCCCCCTCGGGCATGGATATTTGTGCCGTCTGTAGTCTTAGCTAGTTCATAAGTAGTTTGTAAGTTTAGGGACTGATGGCCCCGTAGTCGAGTCTCATAAGCTCTACAAACATTTGAACATTTGAATTTGATTTTCTTATACAAAGTGAATCACCTAACACTTGCACCGTAAATATTTTGGGAACGGAAACAGCGATTGATGTGCGGTTTTCACAAAATGGATTGGTAGTCAGGGGCTCGTATTTTTAGCCAACAAACAGATTGTAATGTTACTTAGAAAGTGTATTTTTTATGCAAACATACAGTGTTTTAATCGAACAATGGTTGTTTCTATCATGCACTGTAATTTTTGACACCAGCTGTGAACAAAGAATTTTTCATGACATCACGTTTAGTTCTGCAGCTACAACCGTACAAAAGTTTCGGGGGTGGAGGCTGCGAAAGCGTAGCTCACTGCCTAGCCCCTGTGGTAGGGCCCAGTGTCTCATGACCACAAGTCAGTCAGGTATGCTGTAGTAGCCTCCGCCCCCAAAACTTTGAATGGTTGTAGCTGCCAAAGTAACCGTGATAAAAATTTCATTCCAAATTCTTTGTACACAGATGGTGTCAAAAATTCCGTTACGTGATAGAAACAACCATTGTTCCATTTGAAAAATTGTATCTTTGCATTGAAAAAAATACCAGTCTTTCACTACTAATCTAATCTGTGAAAACTGCACATCAATCGTACTTTCCGTTTCCGCAGTATTTGCGGTGCAAGTATTAGGTGATTCACCCTGTATACTAACTCATCGGAGGCCGTGGCGGAGCGGCCGAACGCACTGAGACGCTATGCCACGATGCGCTAGACCGTTTCCCATCGTGGGCTCGAATCCCCCCTCGGACATGGATGTCTGTGTATTCTTTATTATAAGTTAGTTTATGAGTGGTTTATAAGTTTAGGAACTGATGACTCCTCGCAGTTAAGTACCTTAAGCTTTACAAAAATTTGAATATTTTGAAGTAACTCATCAATAAGAAGGAAAACACTTTCAATGTAAACTCTGTCATTTCACCATATTGAGGTTTCTTCCGTATTTTCAATTTATCTAGTATGTAGAACAAGGAGCCTTTCTCTACACTGTATGCATTGCGCTCTTGCTGGCCTGAGTTTCGTCTACCATACGTTAGGTCGTGGTTAAATTTGCACACCCAGGCACGTTGCCACCACGACTGAATGTCACTACGTCGTGAGTTGTCATTTAGTGATGTAGTTGACAAAATTTCTAATATCACAGGTACGATTATGTGCGCATATGACGGACGAAACCTGTTACTGAATGGTATTGAATCTATTTAATCTATACGGCCTACAGTTTACTAAAATACTGCGTCTCTTTTACATTTTTATGCTTCCTTTCCAGTTGGTAATATCCCATTACGAAGTGGACATCTGGTGAAGGGAAGGAATAGGTTATAGGTCCGTTGACAAGCCGAAATCTCATTTGTTCAAAACGGTCAGCATTAGGACCGAACGTAACCCACAGTTAGTTCTTATGTACTAAAACGTTTCCAATAAAATTGTCTGTTCAAAGTTAATTATGCGTGACGAGTTTCGAATGCGATCCTGAATTTGCTTCAGCGGAGATCCTTTAGAAAAAAAAAGTTCAAATGTTTGTTAAGCTTATGGGACTTAACTGCGGGATCATCAGTCCCTAAACTTACAAAGTATTTATAGACTACCTTACACTAAAGACAAGATAAACATCCATGCCCGAATACACAAAATTACTACTTCTGGGGCTGGCCACTTGTATACTTTCTAATCATTGCAAACCATAGAAAAAAAAATTAACTCCATGCTCTTAAATTGATATTTTCAAACTGCTTTATAGATTTTTCGATATATATGCGTTACTAAAATACAGTGCTTCACAGTTACCGTAATCTAACACATAATCACAACAACAGATTTTTAGTTGATTTTTCCACTTTGGAACTCCAATGTCTAAATAAGTATGAATCGCAAATGGCTCCAATTTTAGCTGTAGATTCTCTACATTCTATAGATATATTTCTAGAAATGAGATTTTTCCCGTTTTCAAAATTATCTGTTATTAAAATATACCCAAGACCCCCCGAATTTAGTGTACGAAACAGCAACGTCAAAAAAAAAAAAAAAAAAAAAAAAAAAAAAAAAAAAAAAAAAAAAAAAAAAGTGTGTTAAGCTTATGGGACTTAACTGCCGGGTCATCAGTTCCTAAAACTTAAAAACTAGTTGTGAACTAACTTATACTAAAGACAGCTCAAACATCTATGCTCGAGGGGGTTTCGAACCTCCGACGAAGAACGGCCTTGCACATCGGAGCATAGCGCCTCAAGGCGCTCGGCCACTCCGCCGCGGCGGCGGTCCTTCGACCAACGATGTATTGGGGTGCGCTTCACATTCAGCAGAGCCAGAACTGAAAACATAATTGCTTTACTTATTTAAGCTTACGTCCTGTATCAAATGTCGTTTATTGGGGTCAGAAATTAGAACAACGTAGCGCAGTAGAAATTCAGATGGTGTACTTGCACGAATGCAGTCGTTGACCAGAGTTATAAGAAAGATTAACAGTGCGCACTGTACCACTAGATGAAAGCAGCGAGCCAATGTTCTGATAACAGTTGTTGGCCAGAAACATTCTAACGCACATCAAAGCTGCCCGCCACTTGACTGTTGAAAATAGCGACGGTATTACATAAATACTTTTCCGGCTGTCAAGAACGATGGCCTTTCAGTAGCAGTTATTATATATCCACGGGTGATTTCGAGCAAAAAGGTTAAAGGCAAGTGGACTTTACCATAGAGTGGTAATCACACGTGAAGGGGCGGAAATTAGCCATGTCCATTCTACAAAGAAACATATACGCATTGCACGTAATATAGAGAAACCGAGGATAACGTAGATATAGTTGTAAATCGAGTAAATTTGTTAAAATAATATTTTTGTTATTGTGGAATCGGTATCAAACGAAAGCCCCCCTCCCCTTAGCGATTTATATACAGTCAGCTCTTCCTGATTTGAATCTCGATAATTTTTAAACCTCAATAGCTCGAACTAATTGTTCGGGATACCGGAAAAATATCGAAAATACGCTAAGTTTTCTGGTAAAGCGAAGCGAATGCTCTGACATACTGTTATTCACTCAGCATCGCTTCTTTCTTGACTGAAGACTCGATAGCATATACTGGTTGTAAAAAAAAAATAGTACTAAAATTACCAGTGTCAAAAATTTCGCAGAAAAGAAGCATTTGTTTCAAAGCATAGAAAGGGAAAAAATGCGAAAGGTTTTGGTATTTCGTCATCCCATTGTCGCGAACCAGAAGCAGCTAATTAACATTTTTTCGTGGAGTACTCATTTAAACAATTTCTACTTGTTAAAAAGTGTATTTAGATTAATTAATTTTTCTGTATTTATTCCTTGTTAAAGCCATGATCATTATAGGAAATGATTCAGCATTCAAATACATAATACGATTTCCGTCTTTTGTAACTGAAATTTATTCTGCATTTTAATCTTATATTCACGATGATGATCATGGTCGTGTGGCATTTTCGGCCGTTAGACATAGCTGGAGTCGTCTTCGGCCTGGTGCCATATGGGCGACTTGTTTGTCAGTGATGAAGGAATGACGATGAGGACGACACAACACCCAGTCCTCGAGTGGAGAAAGTCTCCAACTCGATCGGGAATCGAACTCTGCCCCCCTGCAAAGCAATCTGTCCACTGAAATACGTAACTGAAATTGGAAAGTTGGGAAAATGGCTGCAAATCTTAACAAGAATCATTCACTAGTTACGATTTAATGTGACCTAAAAGAAAACAATGCCTGATCTGAACGTAACTTTTCAGAGTGCAAAATTTTAGAACAAAACTATCTTCCATTTTAGCCTTCTATTGTATGATAATTTATGGTCAGATCTGTAAACAATCTTGCGTAAGTAAGGGAAAAACTTCCTATAGGAAGCAGCTTACCGTTGACTTAATCGCAACACTAACAGTTTCAATTTTCTTCATTCCAAGTCACCAGCTAACCATCTTTTTCCTTGACAACTTCTCCACATTTGATGCCTTCTGCACTGCTGCCATACATTTCTGTCAGATGTTATTCTCAGATTCCATAGACTCATTGCTACTACTATTATGTACTCTCCAGTAGTAATATCTTCTTTAGTAATATCGATATTATATATATTCTTTCGGACATGTCCGAAAGAACAGACACCGCTTTTGATCCTGCAGTTACATCTATTCACATTCACGGAATGTATGAAATTAACTGCGAATGAGGAAAGTTGAAAGTGTGTACCCAGCCAGGATTTGAACCCGGATCTCCTGCTTTCTAGTCAGTTGTGCTGACCCCTACACCACTGGGGACACAGCGACCATCACAATTGCACGGAACTACTCAAGCACGCCTCCCGTCAGACACAAATTTGGAACTTTACCCTGACCACTAGAACTCAAACTCGCAGTCACTGTGTACTAATTCCCATAAGGGCCTAGGAGTGCCTCCGCACTGAAGAAAGGATTATTGCCCGTCATCGGCAAATTGTGTAAGTTACATATATGACTTGTACGAAAGAACAGATACCACATATATATAACTTTACCCATCCGCAGTTAATGTCATACATTCCGTGAATATCGATATTAGTAATCATGGATAACAATTCGACCTTAACTAGGATCTAATTTGACGGTGAAATAAACGCAGAAAAGCAATAAAAAATACGTAAAATAAACCTCAGCGATTACTAGTGGTATGAAATACAGTCACTAACACTTAGTTTAGTAACTGACGTTACACGTTATCATTACAGATAGCATCGTAAAGGGGAGCCAGATTATTTGTAGACTAATTTCCTACTCCGATAAGGAGCTGCTCATTAATTTTTCTGGAAGACTGATAAATGATACTGACCCACAAAAAAGAAAAATGGATTACTGTTTCCTTGTTGATTCAAGAAACATAAATTATTTCTTAAATTATTGATAGGTGTGTGTGTGTGTGTGTGTGTTTGTGTGTGTCAGTGACGAGAGCGTTCTTTGTAAGAGAAGACCTATCCCTTCAAGGGCGAGCAACGAGTTACGTTGTTTATCGTTTGGAAATATCTTTCCGTGTACATCCGTGAGTACAGTCACGCTGAAGGAACGTAGTCGATTGTTCTTATCAGCCATTGTCTCCTGCAGCGCGGGTCTACGTGACAGAAGTCTGTGACCGCCCTTGTTGCTGACCATGGAATGTTTTCTGACCGCAGAGGGTCACGCTAACGTCTTGGCATGCTACCACAAAACATCTTCCTTACAAAATTGAAAGACGCAGACCGAGCGAGATGGCGCAGTGGTAACACACTGGACTCGCATTCGGAAGGATCGTGGTTCAAAATCCACCTCCGGCCATCCAGATTTAGGTTTTCCGTGATTTCCCTAAATCACTCCAGGAAAATGCCGGGATGGTTCCTTTGAAAGGGCACGGCCGATTTCCTTCCACATCCTTACCCAAACCTTCCGAGCGTAAGATCCGTCTCTAATGACCACGCTGTCGACGGGACGTTAAACTCCAAGCTTCCTTTTGAAAGTCGCAGATACTGACAGTTTGTTTAGACATTAATTTCTAAAGTGAACATTGGCCTCTACCAGTTATATTCTAATATATACGGCATCGTTATTTCGCTATCTAAATCGAATTTTCGGAGGTGTTCGGTCCAGACAATGGGCCACAAGGAAATCGCAGTTCTCGGCTGCGACTTTCTCAAGATATGCATTTCAAACTGTACCTGTACATACCTGAACAAATGACAAGAAACATTGAGTGTTGCAGTTCGATTCCATTTTACTTACAGACATTCTTTCTTCGAGAAGTATTAAAACCAGCCAAAACCTTAGCAAATGCGGCGGCAGTAGTTAATCAAGTTAAAGAAGTGGTGTACGTAATTTTGAAGTGCCACTTAGCAAGTCATTACGGTTTACATATCCACTATTGTAGGATATGACGGGTAGTCGCCATTACAAGTCTCGAATTCAATTCTCCGGAAACAGTTTTTCTCTCTCTCTCTCTCTCTCTCTCTCTCTCTCTCTCTCTCTCTCTCTCTCTCTCTCTCTCTCTCTCTCTCTCTCTCCCTATCTCTATCTTCAGCTTAGTTGTTTAACGACAAATATTTCCAGACACGGTTTACATATCCAATATTGTAGGATATGACGGGTACTCGCCTTTACAAGTCTCGAATTCAATTCTCCGGAAACAATTTCTCTCTCTCTCTCTCTCTCTCTCTCTCTCTCTCTGTCTCTCTCTCTCTATCTATCTCTATCTTCAGCTTAGTTGTTTAACGACAAATATTTCCTGACACATACTTTTTGTTTCGGTGGTATAACCACCATACAAATATATTTGGTACCTTTTATTTTCTCGATAGTTTTACCTCTATTTTAATTTCTCACTTAAGGTAGTTTAATGTAACGTAGAAGAACTAATCGAGAATTATTTAGTCAATCTTCATCTTTCGTTTTCTCTTGAACGTAAGGTATTGTCGAATGTTCAGCACAACATTAAAAACAAACTGCTGTTTCTTATTCGTTGAACAACACGTTTTCTAAATAACGAGGAAGTTGTAATTTTGACAGATTATTTTACATAAATGTGGTCTTGAAAAACAAGTGCTGTATAAAGAAGTATATTCGTTTGCTATGTAAGAATTTCAGTTATGATTACTCGTCAACAGATGATTTCGGTAAAACAATCGTCTACAGAAGAATCAGTTTTTGATGGTCAGAAATAATTGATCCTCGTCCTAGAATCTTTCACACGTGACGCTTACGTACAGTGGCCAGTGTTTAAAACAGTTCCATACCGTTCTTTGAATTCTAGACCACATCTGGCAGATTGTCGTATTTGTCTCCCCACAGTAGATCATATACAGTGCCAGAAATACCGCTGTTTTGTAATCATTATTTGCTTATGTCACCAGCGTAAAATACTGCAGATAACAGGTATCCTATATCCCCTGTATTGCGTAACTTTTGACAACATTATCGTTGTTACACGGATTTGCATTGCAGCACCTCGTTCTCCTGTTACGCCTGTCCATACCCAGTTGACATATCTCCTAATCTGTGTACTAACCTGTCACGATCGATCACATAATCTGATGAAAGAAAAACAAAACATTGCAGATTCCACAGGTAAAGGTCACATACGATGCAGGCGTGCGTAACGATTCAGTTCTGGATTAATGAACTCTTTGCTGAGGAAGCTTATTTCGAACAGGTTTCTATAGTGGATCAACATCTGTGATGGAACACCAACACCAACAACAAGAGACCTTCCATGAGGGATGGAACGGGTGTCTGGATTTATCTTCCACAATTTAGCTATTGTTTCGCTTGAAATACAGAAGCATCGGCTTTTAGTGACAGTTTCATAAGTTTGAGACCTGTGTATTGCAGGAATTTTGTTTCAAAGGACTATTTCCATCGTGTATTAGTTTATATTTGCACGCTCTAATACTATGACGACTAACATATATTTTACAAGACGAATGACTTAACACACTGAAAAGTTATTTCATAAGTTTGCATACATTTTATCGTCCTACTTAGGTTACAATTGCCTCATTTTTTCAATTGGTTTAACGTGGGATCAGACTTCTGTCAGCATTAACCAATTATTTCTTAAATATTTGTAGATATCATTTTTTTACACCTCCTGGATATACTTAGAATGGAGAATGTACACATCTTAGAGACAAAATTTTCTTGTAAATATTTCCCCTTTTTTTTCAAAAAATAATTGTGTTTTTATAACACAACTAAAGTTACATCATTCTCAAAACTCAAGTAGTAGGTCCGTATAACGATCTCCTCTGCATGATAATGTCGACAATTTTTATTTTTATATGTACATTTGTTCTTGAGAAAATGGAAAACTGTCAGAAAATTTATAGTTTTCAGATAATTCCCATTAGGGTAGTAAGTCCCAAAATATCTCTGGTAAAGTGATTAAATGCGGTTTGTTTCAAAGTTGTATCCTTTGGCTTCACCTTGCCCATTTTCTAAACAGAAAATTCAGCCTTCCACATACTTAATCGGTCCATAGTTTCTAATTTACTTTCTGCATTTTATCCTATATTTATTCCAAGCTGATCCAGGACTTCGTCTTTCCAAGATTCCCATCATTGAAGGAAATCGTGAACTACTTACATCTCTAAAGCTTTTTTTCCTACAAAGACATATGTTCAAATTGTAGTGCACACATCTTCAGAAAGCAAATTACCAACACGTAACTTAGATACTACAGTGTTTTTCAACGCTGATTCTGAACATTGCAAAATGTCTGATAACCGTAGGGCGAAAGTGACTCTTTAAAAATGAAAACATGAAATATTTTGTTTTCTGCGTGCCTCATCCAGAGAACAGACCTCTAGCACTCAGATAGTGCGTTAAACGTGTTACACTGGTAACCCTGCTCCAGAAACAAACAGGGTCGCAACACCGTCATAAATAACGGAGTGCAAGTGTAAACATGTAAATAACCAACCGCCAGCTTCTCTAGATACGTAGACCGGCGCTTGGGTATGGTTTTCAGAGAACGGTAGTTGAGAAGGAAGTGCGAGGCGGTAATTATCGAGTAGTTCTGGTGTGGATGGCGCGGTCTGTTTCAACAGTGTTTGGTGTACGTCATCCTCGGGTGCACCTGTTGACACAGACGTCTGCCCTAATAGCTGGCGCCACCTGCATGCGTGTGTTTAGCGACCGCGTGCTAGAGATGGCCGCTACGTGACAACTGTCGTCTAATTAGCGCCATAAAGCAGACAGCGCACCAAACATAGGCCGCGTAACCTATTTTTAAGCCCTACACGAGTGAAATAAACGAATTGCCGCTCATACTACCATTTCCATCGGAAATTTTGCTGGCGAATATTGGTTTCCAAATGAAGAACTGAATAGAAAAACATCCATAGTCTGTTGAACAACAAAATGAGGAGAGCCAAAAAAAAAAAAAAAAAAAAACCGTGGTTTTACTGTATAAACGTAATGGTTAGTCATCGCATCTGAAGTGCTCACTTTTATATGCCCTGTGAGTTTCAGATACTTGTCGTGCATATTTCAAGAAAAATGATTAATATGAATTGCGATGTTTTCCAATGGTTAGTAGAAAATAGACATTTTTGAAAGACAAAATGCTTTAATTTTATTTTTCTACAGCTTACCATGGTTTACGGCATAGAACATATGAGTAATATAATCGGAAGGAATTTGCAGCGGAATGGACGGATGAGGGAGCGAAGTTATTACAACTTTCAAAGCCTTTACTCCAAATGGAGATAATAGACTTATAGGAAGACATTTAGTTTCAAACGTATAGAACTATATCCAGTGAAGAATTTTGGAGTCAACTTGTTCCGAAAAAAATATGAAAATTGCAAAACATTAGTGATCTACCTGACTGCTATGTTTGGTTCCACAGATATTTGTTAAATTTCATATTCAAAAATGAATTTCTCGGAGAATAATTATCGCTCACGATTAACGGCCACCCACTTTGAAGACACAACTCGCATCAGCTGTTCTGCACATGAACCTAACTTTAATAATCTGCTCAAGACCGCAAATGTAGTATTTCACGTGGATTTTTAAGAGATAAACGCACATTTCATTGTACTTCACACTTTCTTAGTGAAAATTAGAATAAAAAAAGGTATGTATAATAGATTGACGATCCATTTTATTTCATACATTTTTGTGAGTGAAAATAGAAATATATAAACAGCAAATAACATAAGTTTTCCAGGATTTTTTTTCATTATTATTTTACATCTCTTAGATTTCACATTAGTTTGAGAGTGAAAATTACAGTAAAAATCATTGAAGAAAAAGACTTCTGTGGATTTATTATTACAATTTCCTAGTGTTTTGTATTTCATATTATATTGTGAGTGAAAAAATGTTCAAATGTTTGTAAAACTATCGGACCAAACTGCGTGGTCATCAGTCCGTAGCTTACGAACTACTTAAACCTAGGTAAACTAACCTAAGGACAACACACACACACCGATGCCCCAGGAAAGACTCGAACCTCCACGGCGAGAAACCGCGCGCTCCGCAGCGAGACGCTTTAGACCGCTCGGCTACTCCACCGCGGCTATTGTGAGTGAATATTAACGTAAAAAATAGTAAGGAACATGAGGTTTTACATCTGGACCTTGATAAAAATTTTCAAAGGTTACTTGCCGACCTCTGGCCTAAATGTTTAAGGCGACCACTGGTCCGAAGCAGGACATCCGGGTTCGAATTCCGGTCCAGCACAAATTTTCAGCTTCGGCGTTGATTTGATTTGAACGCCCCTAAACGGTCGATGTGTACATTCTCCATTCTAAGTATATGGAGGTGTAAAAAAATGATATCTACAAATATTTAAGAAATAATTGGTTAATGCTGACAGAAGTCTGATCCCACGTTAAACCAATTGAAAAAATGAGGCAATTGTAACCTAAGTAGGACGATAAAATGTATGCAAACTTATGAAATAACTTTTCAGTGTGTTAAGTCATTCGTCTTGTAAAATATATGTTAGTCGTCATAGTATTAGAGCGTGCAAATAGAAACTAAACCACGATGGAAATAGTCCTTTGAATAGTCCTTTCAATATTTCTAATTCGGTATTAAAGGACGAATGCTAGTTCGTGCCAGTAACAGTCTAACATACACAGTCGCGACACTCACTGGTGTAAAAGTTGTTACCAACTGACAGTTGCTGCGACACTAGCGCTCCTAGCGGTGGGCAAGCCGCCGAAATTGGGACGTTTGTTTATAATTATTTTTGTTCGTAATTGACGACATACTTACTATAATTTTTGCGTTACAAGCATTATTAAAATATCGAGAGACAAACATAATACAGAAATTAATATAAAAACAGCATAAATTAAATGATTCGATGGTATAAAGAACAACTCGGTCTTGAACACATACTTACGAATATGTGTATATTTGCAGCTTATTCCGCTGAAAGTAAGTTGCATATAAACATAATGATATAATAAATTTCTATTATGGTCTGTTCTTACTATGGCAGCCAGTTTTTGACGTGTATCAACTCAGCATGGAGTCTAATGGTTCTCACATTTTTACACGTCACTCGTCTTTTTTATAATTGCATATTCTTTTAAGTGTAATTAGCTTTACAAAAACCATGTTTTGATGATTCTTTCCGTTTGTGGTTCAGATGTAGCAACAATTGTGCCGTCGGGTGGTTCTTTGTTGGAGAACAGTTTGTTTGCTTTTATCGTTATATTGCAACGTCTGTGACGTTTTTCCTTCAGCTACAGCTGTGATGGTTGATTTGGTACGTTAAATTCCGTATATATTGCATTCTGTATACGTTTCTTGTGTTCCACCCTCACCGATTTTACTGGAATTGTAATAAAGAATACTTAACTTTCCTGCGTAGAAATTGACGTCACTGATAACGGGCATGTCTCCTGGTGTTTTCTCGGTATCCTTATTTTTAATAGAAAATGAAATTATTCGTTTAAAGTCTGTATGTTACCGGATAATTGTAAATTAACTGTCCTGTAATGTAGCGTCTCATAGCTTGTCAGTGATCTAACAAAACCTAAGAAAGAGAAACGGGGAGCTATGTTTAAATTATTACCTATTTATAAGTCAGTACATACGTTCCCTAATGTAAAGCGTATGCTGAAGTCAGTCTAAACGATACTATTCGCACTCATCAACTATCGTATTCAGAAACGTAGCTTGCCGTCCGCTTGGAGCGCTGCTATCGCAGCGTACAACAAAAATCTGTGTGAGTGTCGTGACTGTATATGTTAGACTGTGGTGCCAGTCGCGTGAGACATTCTGATTCGGAAATCCTTAGTGAATTCACTATGCCGAGTTGGACAGCGTGACTAGTGTGCCTAGGATGCCAAATTTCAGACGTTACCGCGCAACGGCCGGCGGCTAACACAGAAAGGCCGAGAGCGGCGGCGTTTGCTGGAGATGTCAACGCAACGCGCCGTAAAATAACCGCAGCAATCAATGTGCGACGCACGACCGACCGTGCCCGTTATGAGAGCGCAGAGTGATGCGGCGCTTTCAGCCCAGTCTCATTTTACAACAGCAGTATTCATTACGTCTACCAACACACTGACGGAAATAAAAATTATCACACCCTCTCAAAGTTTTCCAATTCACTCAAGATTTACTGTTGAATCAATGCATATTGTGACGAGACTGCTGGCCGTCTGAAAACAATGTTATCGTGCGAACCCGTCTGCCCGGTCCCCCCATCCCAATGTTACCGTACGATAACGTCTGCATCGGACCCAGAATCGTGTGGTTCAATAGTGATATATGTTGCGTGTGATGGTAAAAACCAAATAGCCAGCTTAGGACTCAGTGTAGGACAGTGTCTCGGTGATACTGTGATTAAAACAAGTGATAGATTTCATTAATTAAGAGATTCATATATTTTCTTTCCAGACAGTTCTATAAACAATAGTTTCGTCATTGTATGTTTTTTAAAGACTTAAACAGACGAATTGAAAAAAACTTTTGTGAAAAACAAAAAGAAATGAAAATAAATAGCATTGTATATATGTTAGGCTCATAAACAAGTTGTGTTGACCAGTTAACCGTGGTAATTAATGAGATTTGTAAATTGTATTTCTTTGCATATATTGACTGACGTGAGATTTTAAACCTAGTTTCAGAATTGACGATATATTTGATAGTTCAATATATGTTAGGAACATTTATGATGTACTCGTTAACTAATTGACATTTAACATTTTGGTTTGTTGTCAAACAAAAAGTAGCGTGATTAAAACTTATTTAGATAGGTGCGATCTAAAATTATTGTATGTATAGTTTTCATTTTATATTGTGATTATTTTTGTGTACATGAAATGTTTTCTTTGTGTGTTTGTTCATTGTAAATTAGTATATTCAATTGTTATGAACAATGCATAATGTAAGGTAATTATTGCCGATGTTAGGATATATATTTGCCTCACCGCCTTGCGTGGGGGAGTTCGAGTTTCAGTCGTTTGTCAAGTGCTCTGGAAGCTATGTCAGTCTTTGTTTTTTAAATGGAAGTACTACCGTTCTGATGCTTTGTAAATGTTTTGTTGTTAAAATGTTTTGATGGAGAAGTTTGATTATAAATTAAAGAAGAAGTAAAAAATTGTATATATCGAGTGTTTATTTCTACCACGACGCCCCAGGAGAATAATGTTGCAGCGAGCAGAACCCCCATACATCGTAACGTTAAAAAGCTGAGTATCGGTAGAATAAACTCTAATTACTAAAAAATATATTAAAACGCTTTAATATGTAGTACACCCACGTTAGTGTTTTGTGTGGCTTCAGACGTAGGCGCCGCTTCTGGCGTCCATTCGATCACTGAAATGTTCAATTGTTTGTAAATCTATCGGACCAAACTAGGTCGTCATCAGTCCGTAGCTACTTAAACTAAGGTAAACTAACGCATGCCCTAGGGAGGACTCGAACTCCGACGGCGAGCAACCGCGCGCTCCACAGCGAGGCGCCTTAGACCGCTCGGCTACTCCACCGCGGTCATTCGATCATATTACGTTTCCATGTGAATATATGACTGAACGATACAGTTACCGTGCAAATCAAATAGTGCAGAAAACACAATTTGCCGTAAACTGTATCGCAATACTACGAACCCAGTTCTCTGTGATCAAAATCAACTGCAAAATGTTTTACATAAGATATCAACATGGTGCAAAAATTGGCAGTTGACCATTAATAAAACAATAAAATAAATCGCAATTTGCGATGTTATGGCTTCACTGTATTAGGTTTAGATGAAATACTAAATTGTGGCGAATGAAAATTTGTGCTCGGCCGGGATTCGAACCCGGGATCTCCTGCTTACTAGGCAGACGTGTTGACCACTCCGCCACCGAGGACACAGTGACCAGCCCGACTGCAGAGGACTCTTCCCTGCACGTCTCCCGCCACACACAATTTTCCATTCGCCACGCTGTCTCTTTCCTATACCACAGCCTGCGGCGCGCCAGTCACGGTTTGCACGACCACTATGGTCGGGGGTTCGAATCCCCTCTCGGGCATGGGTATTTTTGCCGTCCTTAATATTAGCTCGTTCATAGTTTGTAAGCTTAGGGACTGATGACCCCTTAGTTAAGTCCCATAAGTACTACAAACATATGAACATGACCATTAATAATGATGAGTGAGGTCATCCATATGACCACTAAAAGACATCCGTTAAACTGATAAATAAGACAAACCCAGAGGCCGTAAATTCAACTAAACACCTAGGAGTAACAATTACGAACAACTTAAATTAGAAAGAACGCATAGAAAATATTGTAGGGAATGGGAATCAAAGACTACGTTTCATTGGCAGAACACTTCAAGGTGCAACAGTTATACTTTAAAAAAACTGCCTACACTACACCTGTGCATCTTGATTTTCCAGTATTGCTGCGCATTGTGGGGTACACACCAGGTGGGACTGACGGACGATTTATAGAAAATTCAGAGCGGGGGAGCTCGTTTTTTAATATCGCAATATAGGGGAGAGAGTGTCACGAAAATTATGCACGAGTTCGGGTGGAAATCACTAAAAGAAAGACGTTATTTGTTGCGGCGAGATCTATTTGCGAAATTTCTTTCACCAACTTTCTCCTGAGAATGCGAACATTTATTGTCAGCATCCACCTACATAGGGAGACATGACCATCATAATAAAATAACAAATCAGATCGAAAACAGAAAGATTTAGATGTTCCTTTTCCTCGCGAGCTATTACAGAGTGGAACTATAGAGAAATATCATACAAGTGGTTCGGTGAACCCTCTGCTATGCACTTCATTTTGCAATCCATGTAGATGTAGATGATGCCATGCTAACCGGTTAGACCCATTTCAGACTCGCTCATTTGGATGTAAAATTCACGAGTGCGTCTCGGAGACATGGGCGCTTGTTTGCTTCACACGTATATATCACAATTACCCTTGTGGCTGTAAACATCCCCTATTAAAGGGTTCACACAGATGGCGCTCTGGCATCACTACGCTATCTATTGTCGGACGCCGTTTGAAGCATTGTCAGAAAATCTACTATCCCCCACGTTGCATCTGGCTTCATCGAATAAGCGTTTGAGTCAAGTCGGCAGAGATTCCGTTGTTATTGGAAAATTCCCTCGACCGCAGTAACAAATGAAGTACGCAACTGCAGTCACGTGAGGAGAGGTCAGTTGCTTCTGTTTACGATACGACACTCGGCAGCACTCTAACGTATCGGACACCCGCCTTGTACACACCGGATCGACAGAGTTACTCGGCAGCTTTTCCGCTTCGCTACCGGACTGCCCCTCGGCAGACTGCGCGAATGCACGATAGCTTACGGCCTCGCAACGCGCGGGTTTACTCCCCGCATCCTCGTACGTTTACACACACGACCTGTGCGTTTACCCTACATGACGTAATCGGATAATCGATAGAGGATTAATTGCCTCGTTTGAAACGTAATTTTCGCGGTTAACGGAGCGCGCAGACATAAAACTTAATGGATATTTCGTGGCGCTGTATCGCCTAGGAAGCGGCGGCATTAATCGGGGCAGACGGACGCTCCAGTTAGGCTGAACCTTGCGCCCGCTGGGTGCATTGTCCGCCGGTCGCACGGCCCCACCGGCTGACCTCTTTTGTCGATCCTCGCTGCGTCACACAACTCACGGTCTCAAGCGGCGAACGCCGTTACAAGGACGGTCCTCGCGGAGCTGCAGCGTCCCTACCGAGCGAGCGACTTTCTTTTTTTGGGGTTTGTGACAAATCACACTGACTGACAGGTCGCAGTTTTCACAGTAACAACTTACAGAATATAACAGTGATTTTAAGCACAGCCGTCAGTCATAACAACACCAACATTTAACGCCCGTGTTAAAGCTAGTCTACACGACGACACTAGGTTACGACACTCGTTTCATGAAATGAATAACGCGCAACTGGTTTCGTGTGTGTCTGTAGACACAGCGCCAATACTACACACTTCAGTTTCGTTTTTTTGTGAGTGCCGTAGTCGCCGTAGAATGAAAGTTTTGGTAGCTGTAAGAATTGTGGCTGAGCTCTTGTTTCTCTGTGTGAAGTCGCTACATAAGACTAAACATAAAAAGAATGAAAAACTTGTTTGGATTTGTGACTGGATTAAAAAAAGACGTCATCTCGGTTGCTTAGCGACCTTGCTGAAAGAAATTGTAATTGAAGACCCTAGAAGCTATTTTAACCAACTTAGAATGTCACCAGAGCAGTTTACGTTCCTTTTAAACAGAGTCGGTAACGCAATAAAGAAACAAGATACTGTTATGCGTGATGCATTGTTACCAGAACTGAAATTACAATTTGCATTACGTTTCTTGTCAAGTAGATATTCGTCTCTACAGTACCTTTACCGTGTTCCCAGATCCATAATTGCCATAGTCCGTTTTGTTTAGGTATTTGGAATTGAATGTATTTTAGTCTGCAACTGACTAATCGTCAACCCACCAACACTTAATTCACGAATAATCGCTTCAAGAGCACTCACACGCCGCTGCTTATTCCTGAAATTTTCATCGTTAAAATCGCACAAACACCTATGCATCTCATATATGTTCAAACACCGAATTATTTCTTCCGTTCTCCCCTTTATGTTGTGTTTTGCTCTGTATTGGTTATAATCTAACCTAAAAACACGCACAGTCAGTTTCGCCAAAGTTGGAAGGTGCCGAAACTGTTTAGTTTCGGCAACGAGTTGCGCGAACGCCTGCCGCGCATGCGCACTGGCCAGTAGCGCAGTTTCATGAAACCTAGTGTCGTCATTTAAACTAGCCCTTACGCTGCAGAAACAGAGAACGGCAGCACCGCTTCAAGTGGCGTAGCAGTGAACTTTAAACACAGTATCCCACAAAGAGAAACCAGAGATACACTATCACAGGGAGGCAAGGAGGTTAGAATCAAGGGAGATGGCATGCCGAGCACATATGGCAGTTGAAGCCTGTCCGACATCTTGGTCAGTTATGGAATGCTATTTCTCCGTTAAAACTATGCGTCAAGTCGGCCCTCTTACTGTTAATGCGTTGAACTGACAGACACGGCACAGTATGTACTTTCAAACAATATACTTTCTTGAATAAACAGTAATAAATACTCATCATAATATATATTTTAAAACTTAATTTTTAACGGCTAATTTGCACTCTTATAACACATTGTTCATCACGGCAATACCTTCGTACGTTTCATTTCCGTTTTAAGTGACATAAAGCATTACCTCTACGATACGAAAACTTCTAAAAAACGTAGCAATATGGCGGAGCCAGGCCTCACTTTTTCAGCGTAAGGGCGTCTCCCTGTATTCTAACCTCCTTGGACATAGATAACGCCATCTCCCTTTACTTTAATCTCCATGGAGGCAACAGCGAGAGCAGAATGAAGCAAATTGAACAACCGGCGTCCACGTTATCGGAAGTACATGACAATTGGTTAGAAGATTACAAAAATATAACAATTGGGCGGCTCTCAGTTTTAGGCAGAAACAATATTAAATACATAGAATATATGACATCAACTGCGATTGGGCAAAGCTGAAAATGTGTACCCAGCCGGGATTCGAACCCGGATCTCCTGCTATCTAGGCAGTTGCGCTGACCCCTACACCACTGGGGACACAGTGATCACCGCACCTGCAAGGACTACCTAGGCACGCCTCCCGTCAGATACAAATTCCCAGCTTCGCCCTGCCCACAGTACTCAAACTCGTAGTTATGAAACTAATTCTCGTAAGAGTAAGGGCTTCAAACTTGCCCACCCCTCCCCACTAAAGATAGGATCATTCCCCGTCACCGGCATATTATATATATATACATTTGGCGTCTGTTCCGAAAGACTAGACGTCACTTCTGGGAGGGTGGGCAAGTTTGAGGTCCTTACTCTTACGGGAATTAGTTTCATAACTACGAGTTTTAGTACTGTGGGCAGGGCGAAGCTGGGAATTTGAATCTGACGGGAGGCGTGCCTAGGTAGTCCTCGCAGGTGCGGTGATCACTGTGTCCCCAGTGGTGTAGGGGTCAGCGCAACTGCCTAGAAAGCAGGAGACCCGGGTTCGAATCCTGGCTGGATACACATTTTCAGCTTTGCCCAATCGCAGTTGATGTCATATATTCTATGAATAATAACAACTGCAGGATCAGAAGTGACGTCTGGTCTTTCGGAACAGACGCCACCTGTATATATAAAATATTAAATATTACCTCCGAAATACGTATAGCGCTTCGGGTCAGCGGTTGCCTTCACCAATAAGGCTGTCCAGGGACGCTTCCCCTCCAACCCAAACTTTCAGCTTCTAGGGCCCTGCTCGTTGATTCCTTTTGCTCGCAGCATATAATGGATTTTCGCAGGGGATCGAGCATTTGAATACGTTCGCATTGAAATTGTCAATTGTCTTTTGTTGGCATAGTTTACATTTCAAATGTTTGTCACGCTTAAGGGACTTAACTACGGGGTCATCAGTTCCTAAACTTACAATCTACTAATGAACTAACTTTAACTAAAGATGGCGCAAACATCCATGCCAGAGGGGGGGATTTGAATCCCCGACGGCCTAGCGCATCGTAGCACAGCGCCTTAGTGCGCTCGACCGTTCCGCCGCGGCATTTTACAATTCTTGAAATTATTTCGGTTCTTACGGATATGCAAATGTCGCCATGACGTTGCAATTTATCACTTTTGATTATCATCACTATTCATAATTCGTTTCACTGGTACTCAAATCGCAACACACTTTGCAGACTGTATATGCATATACAGTGACTGAACCTGAAAAAAATATGTTGTTTATTGACACTTATATCAGGAAGTATGGAGAAATAGGCACTAAGAGGCGAGGAAAACTAGCTGTTGGTATAATGAAGCGCAAATTGCACTATATTCATCCAGTGTTTCACAATGAGAGATATTAGTGACTTCCAACAAGTTTTAAACATTCCAAACGCTTTTCTCGATTGCGCGCTTAAGGTTAAACATTGCACACATTAACCCATTTTTAAGGTATTCCGATGTTTGAAACATTTCTACTCACGAAAATTCTATATTATTTACAGAATCGAGAGTTTCACTTGTAGCAGTTGATCTAAATGGCTCGCACTCGTATTGAGTTGCGTCCACTGGAATAATAATGTCTCGTCACATCCTATAACCTCGCAGAGGTCGCGCAGTAACCGATCTGCCCCTGAGGTAGACTGTCTTTTATTCTTAGTTGACGTCAGAATTTAAATTAAAATTATGCACATTTTAAAATATTACTATCTCTGTAAGTATTTTTACTAATAAGCAGAAAATCTACACTTTTAAGAAGTCGTAAGGTTTCTATCTTAAATACTGTATTAGCAGCAGTGTACAATGTTTAATACATTAAACCACATAGCTAATGAATAGAAGCCGTATGATCTTTGACTGTGAGCAGTATTATCGTTGCCCGCGGAAGCATTCTGGGTGGAGAGTAGTAAGCGAGAATCCCCTGCTCTTGGACGTCCGGAGCTGAGTAATCTAGGAAAAATTAGCAGAACTTTGAAGAAAAGCAAGAGAGATTGACTTTTGATTATAGTTTTCGACAAGTTTCTTGGAAAGATTGAAGATATTAAGGCGCGTTTTTGTTGCTACGTTCGCTCACGCGCGATATGCGTTGTTACAAAGAAATACTTGACGGTATGATTTTCTGTTAGCTCATTTAAATGCGATTTGGACTCAGAATGATAGTGTCACCACTCTTTCACCACTCGATTAAATTAGATTTCTTAGCGCAGTTGATAGGAAATAAGAATGGTTCGAAGGAATTTGAAAGCAAATAAGCCGCACGGAAGTGGCCGTGCGCTCTAAGGCGCTTTGTTGCGGAGGGCGCGTCTGCTTTCCGTTGGAGGTTCGAGTCCTCCCTCGGGCCTGGATGCGTATCTTGTCAGTAGCTTTAGTGTAGTGTAGGTATAGATATATAAAACAACAGACATGATCGCTGATCGTTTTTCATTTTGTTTACCTGTTTCGGCAGGTTATATTGTCATGATCGGAACTTTATTTAACATACAACTCTCATCATACATGGAAATTAAAAACACAATTGAAATGTTTCCCACATCTTGTAATTATATTATGGTACTTTCCTCAGGTCAATCTCGTTTATATGAAATTTCCTATATGACAAGAGTTGTCTGTTAGATCCTATGAAGGTGGTATTACCTACCGAAAATAAAAAAAGAATTAGCGATATTAGCAATTGTTTTATCTAACAGTACAAAAAAAAATTATTAACTAAGGAACCAAAATTGTAAGGTCGTCTGTTGGTATATATTCGGTTGAATAAGGGCTGTATGTCTGTAAAATCTCTTGGGAATACAATTAGTAGTAAAGAAGTAATAGATTAAAACTTAGTGCGTCATGTTGCGGTTTTCCGTGGACGTTACTGTTTATGTACTCATATCTCATGAACTATGTCTCGTACTATGATACAATTTAGAAGGTACACTCAACTATTTGCATATATACCGTCTGTAAAATTTCCTGCGATTACAATTTGTAGTGTAGAAATTATAAATTCTAACGTCATACTGAATGCCGTAGTTTTAGTCCATGACCAGCGAGAAAAGGTTTAATAAAGGTTTGAAATTATGTTTAAAGTTTGTTGATAGTCGCTGTCATTCTCAAACAGTGTATTTCGAAAGTCTCGCCGCATTATATGGCATTTTTTTTTTTTTTTTTTGGGATTTCTATTGGTTACGACGTAACATCTTTTGAACCATCTGCCGTATATGATTCTTAAGCATACAGCAATTGTTAACCCACGGTAAGGAATGTGTGTACCAAATTTTATTGAAATCGGTCCAATGGTTGAGGAGAAAATGAGCAGCATTGTCGCAAAATGCAGCAGTTTTTCGCGCATCTAACTGTTTATGACGTCAGATCTTGTGAACTATATGTCGTATGTGATTCTTACACCTACGGCGAGCGTCCTCATGGATTGAAGCTTACGTGTACAAAATTTCATAAAGATTGGAACAAAACTGTAGATTTGTATGCAACACGTACACACATACGGACACTCTGCTTGATATATTAGACTAGCTGAAAACCCGGCGTTTCCCGGGTATTTATTTATTTATACCTGCCATTTTCACGTATATATTCATTTTTATATGGGCTGTATGTCTGTAAAATCTCTTTGGAAATGCAGTTAGTAGTAAAGAAGTAATAGATTAAAACTTGGTGTGGGAAGGGGCGGTTTTCCATGAACGTTACTGTTTTTGTGTTCATATCTTATGAACTACGTGTCGTACTCTGATACAATTTTGTAGGTACACTCAACTATATGCGTGTCTACTGTCTGTAAAATTTACTACAGCTAAAATTTGTAATGTAGAAACTATAAATGGTAACGTCATACCGAGAGCCGCAGTTTTACTCCAACAAACAGCGGAAAAGTAGTAAGCGAGAATTGTTTTTCCTTTCATCATTTTACTATCGTTGCCAGCGAGAAAAGGTTTAATAAAGGTTTGAAATTATGTTTCAAGTTTGTTGCAAGTCGCTAAGTACTGTCTTTCTCATACAGTGTATTTCGAAAGTCTCGCCGCATTATATGGCATTTTTTTGCGATTTCTATTGGTTATGACGTAATATCTTTTGAACCATGTGCCGTGTGTGATTCTTAAGCATGCAGCAATTGTTACCTCACTGAAAGGAATGTCTGTACCACATTTGGTTGAAATCGGTCCAATGGTTTAGGAGAAAATGAGCAGCATTGTCGCAAAATGCAGCAGTTTTTCGCGCATCTCATTGTTTATGACGTCATATCTCGTGAACTATATATCGTATGTGATTCTACCCTTACGGCGACCGTCCTCGTGGATTGAAGCTTACGTGTACAAAATTTGAAAATGATTGGATCAAAACTATAGATTTGAATGCAACACGTACAAACATTCGGACACTCTGCTTTATATATTAGATAGATAAGAAATGTTATTGAAACTTCCTGGCAGATTAAAATTGTGTGCCGGAACCGGGACTCGAACCTGGGACCTTTACCTTTCGCGGGCAAGCGCTCTGCCGACTGAGCTATCCCGACACGACTCACGATGCCGCCTCACAACTTTACTTCCGCCATTACCTCGCCTCCTACTTTCCAAACTTCATAGAAGCTCTCCTGCGAAACTTGCAAGACTAGCACTCCTGGAAGAAAGGATATGGTGAAGACATATGTTATTTCTCGGTTTGAGACACTTTTGTAGTTTTCGAAAGTTACTACATAAAAATGACGTAAACAGTATATAGCAGATACTTAAACGAATACAACCACGATGATAACCGCAAAGTCAGCTGATACTGGAAGGAGCCACGGAGTGAAGGCATCGGGAAAAAAGGGGAGAAGAGAATGGAGGAAGCAAGGGGAGACAATAGGGAGAAACACGAGTGGTGGATTAGGCTACCGAGGGCAGGTCGTGGTGAATGACGGCCCGCGAGCTGGATAAGGCACACGTGATGAAAGCGAAAGGCGTAATCCGGAGGGGGAGGGTAGGGCAGGGCGCCCTCTCGTAGCGGAGTGGCTGGTAAGTACTAGAGGGGCGACGAAGCCAGCAGGGGGAGCTTAGCGGGAGAGAGAGGGGGGGGGGGGAGAAATACCTGTCTGTGCGCCGCGTGCTTTTAGCACTCTCGATTTCCGACCGACAGTTTGCATACATTCCTCTGACGCCTGCCAGAATGTTGAGGTTCAGCCACGCATATGTGATCCGGTCGACAGGAAACATTTCCTACACGAAAAAGCCATTTCACGCAATATGTCACTTCCTGTTCTCGACTCCTGAAGCATCTACATCTACATAGGATACTCTGCAAATCACATTTAAGTGCCTGGTTCGTCGAACCACTGTTATACTATTCATCTCCCATTTCACTCTCGAACAGCGCGCGAGAAGAAAGAACACCTGAATCTCTCTGTTCGAGCTCTGATTTCTAGTATTTTATTCTGATGATCATTTCTACCTGTGTAGGTGGGAGTCAACAATATATTTTCGCATTCGGAGGACAATGCTGGTGATTGGAGTTTCGTGAGTAGGCCACGCCGCAGCAATAATCGCCGTTGCTTTAATGATTCCCATCCCAGGTCCTGTATCATTTCCGTGACGCTGCCTCCTCTGTATCGTTACAATACAAAACGAGCTGCCCTTCTTTGAACTCCTTCGATGTCCTCCGTCAAACCCACCTAATAAGGATCCCACACAGGGCAGCAATACTCCAAAAAAGGAAGGACAAGCGTAGTGTATGGAGTCTCTTTAGTAGTTCTGTTGCATCTTTCAAGGGTTCTGTCAATAAAACGCAGTCTCTGGTTCGCCTTTCCCACGACATTATCTACGCGTTCTTTCCAGTTTAAAGTAATAGTAATTCCTAGATATTTTGTGGAGTTTACGGCCTTCACGTTTGATTAATTTATCTTGTAAACAAAGTTTAACGGATTTCTTTTCGTCCTCATGTGGACGACTTCACACTTCAAATTATTGAGAGTCAATTGCCAATTTTTACACCATAGTGATATCTTATTTAGATCGTTCTGGAGTTGGTTTTGATCTTCAGATGATGTTACTAGACGGTGAATGACGGCGTCACCTACAAACAACCTAAGAGAGCTACTTAGATTTTCTACCAAATCGTTTATGTAAATAAGGAACAGCAGAGGACCAATAACACTACCCTGTGGAACGCCCAATATCACCCCTGTTTTAGTCGATGCCTTACCATCGATTACTACAAACTGTGTCATCTGATAGGAAATCCCCTATCCAGTCGCAAACTTGGGGCGATATACCATAACCATGTAATTTGATTAAAAGCAGTTTGTGAGGTACGGTATCAAAAGCCTTCTGGAAATCAAGCATGAGGAGTATACGGGTTACTTTTAAATCATCATCAATCTTACGCCTGATAGAGAGGCCTCTACAAAAGTTTGCAAACAAATTTCTTAATTTTTGCAAAATTAGACTCTCCTGCATTACATATAATACATCTTACAAAAACAAAAAAAGTAAATAAATAAATAAAAAATAAAATAACACTAGCCGCCGTCGTTTTTCTACATTTACATCTACATTCTCATCCTGCATTACACCTCACGTATCTCTAGCCTACTTTTACCAAAACTATGGTAAAATCGAAAACCTGAAGTGTTGTTTTTAAACCTGTTCTCACAAGGCTGCAGCTTCACTGAATATATCTGTGCTTGGTCTTGAGAGACGATTAATCGAAGTTTTATCTTCAGATTGTAGCTGATGTGATGATAAGTGTGGAATGTTTCCACTGCACTGGATACATTAACACTCTGCCCCAAAAGAAATACTGTTAAAGGTATATAATGAGATTCACAACGGTGGTATGCAAATTAATGCAAAATCCATAATGGGTTTAATAACTGTAGTGAAAATGAGCCTTTCTGCTTTTCTGTTCCATCTCAATACATGTAAAAAAAAGTCTATATTACGGTAGAGAAAATTTCTTTAACAGCGTGATAACTGCGCTGAAACAATCCGGGGTGTAAGAGCTATTTCTTCATTTTGACAAGTAGCCTAATTAGTTGGCGAATTCAAACGTAAATATCACTTGCAAATTTATTGGTATGTTAAGGTTCGGTTTAATGAACAATTTCTGTTTTTAGAAGTTCTGGTGTCATTTAGCACAATACGTTCACTACCTGAAGTTGGTATAATTGCACCTCGATAACAAATCAAATGTTCAAATGTTTGTAAAGCTTTTGGGACGTAACTGCGGAGTCATCAGTCCCTAAACTTACTAACTACTAAACACGGCACATACAGCCATGCTAGAGGGGGGCATTCGAACCCCCGACGGAGAACGGCCTCGCACATCGTAGCATAGCTCCTCAATACGCTCGGCCGCTTCGCCGCGGCCTTCGATAAGACATAATTGTACTTATGTTGCAGAATGAATGCTTTAAGTGTTGGGTACATGAAATCTTTGAATTAATAGCAAACACGATTTTAAACTGTTCATAAGTATCCCAGATGTGATCGTCCAAAAGAATAAAGCCATGAATTGTGAAAGAACTAGCCTATCTGTCACCCACTGTTCCAAGATTTGTCATCTGTTTTTCAAATATTAGTGGATGGAAACTTTGCAGGATAGTAACAAAAAATAACATGTACTTTATCGGTATACGTCTTTTTCTGGAACAAAAATCAGTACCTTGGTATAAGAACAATTCTCTCATTCTGGATCTACATTAGTTCCTCCTTCCGCTTTGTGTGTGTGTGTGTGTGTGTGTGTGTGTGTGTGTGTGTGTGTGTGTGAGTGTGTGTGTGAGCGTCTATGCCATTGTACTTCATCCGTTAAACAAACTAAAATTTTGCGGCTCTACCGGCTGAAATAAGAGGCATCATTTTCGGAACGTAAATGTGATAATAAGTGCTCTACAGCATTTACATGCATTATAACTTTCCAGCTGTTGTTCACCTCTAGTTATAAGACATAATTTTATGTTTGCTGAAGTATCACTTTCAAATTAAATAGTTCACATCGATTTTAACATATTTTTTCCTTCAGTGTCAGCTACTGGTAGGTATTGTAATCATTCAAGAACAAATGAAAATTTTTACTGGGGCCGGAATTCTTACCCGGGACCTCCTCCTTAGTAAACAGTTGCGCTAAATCCCTGCGCCATACGGTTATAAATAATACAACACTGTACTACATGGCTGGCAACTGGTCCAGTGTTGCTATTCTTGCCAGGAGTCCGGTCGTTATGTGCATCTGTATTGAAATATACATCAGTCCTCAATATGCAACTTCATATGGCAATTCTTGAGTTCAGATTGAGTTGAAACTCTTAAAATTGAAAGTTAAGGACCCGAAAGCCTGTCTTCCTTATATTAAAAATATGATAAAATATCTCAAAGCTAGATTTAAATCGACTTCCAAAGTATATACAAATGGCCCCGTTATCCGTGGACGAACAGTCAATAACAGGTGTATCGCCACTAGACCAAATGTTTTATTTCAAGATAGCGACCGAAAAGCCAAGGATAGTTTTATTACTTACGCTTGTACCTCTGAAGGACCGTATATCGTCTGCTTACCTGTAACAAGAGGAAAAGAAATATTAAATTCATATTACACGGCATATTATCTTTCAGTTCTACTACAATGGCAAAATTTTACGTCGTTCTTCTGAGGACTAAAGACATCAGTACATTGCACTAATATATAAAACAGTATAGTACTGATTTTAAATCTAATAGACACTACAGAACTAAAATAAAGAAATTATGAAAGTGGATGGAAAACGTGACTTCAAAATAAAACCTGTAGTAAACAAATAGAAAGAAATGAAAATTATACTCTTAACTACAAAACTTTTCATACTTTGTCTCATCACCAGAGACAAGAGGTAAATTCAAAGCCAAATTTAATTATTTATTTTTTATTTATTTATTTTTTTTTATTTTTTTTAAATTTTTTTTAAGGTTTGATTCCAGTGTTTGGAGCGGTGTGCTCAACAACCACGAAATAAAGAATATAGTAAATGTAGTATGCAGCATTGGTCGTATTTTTATTGTTTTAGCAGATCGATTTCGATCATATAATGATCATCTTCAATGCACCAGTCATCGTAATATCAACTAAGCATATCATATGCCATATTAAGTGAATGGAACATCGATTTTTTAACATCTCAGTATAGTGTCTCAGACTATATTGAAATGTCCAAAAAAGATCTATGTTCCATTCAGATAAGGCATATGATGCAACGTGGTACATTTCGAGAACATCTCATTATCAGGTGCAAATATTTACATTCTTATTTTATGCAATAATACATGCCTTGCAATGCTCTTATTATAATGCAACGTTGTGTTATCGTTTCAGAGCTCAAAATGTTCAAATGTTTGTAAACCTATTGGACGAAACTGTATGTTCATTAGTCTCTAGACTTACCAACTACTTAAACCAAGGGCAATACACACACACACACACACACACACACACACAGGGAGGACTCGAACCTCCGGCAGCAATAGTCGCCCAGACCTTAGTATGACTCTTTAGGCCACGCGATCATTCCGCGTGGGTCGTTTCAAGTATTAACAAACAACAAACTATCAGAAAATTTAAATGTTCCTAATCGAAAATCTCTGAAGGTTCTTGACCGAAATGTTGATACAACATTGCATTAGCATACGTCCGTTATGTCGTATACGTGTATTTGTAATACGTTTGCCTGATGAGATTGGAGTAGCTTTACTAGTGAAGAAGTATTAAAAGATACAGTCATACCTGACGCGGCAGAATTTCGCGCATCTAAGTTATGGCATATCTCCTGAACTCTCTGCTGTACAGTTATATAAATATGCCGCCATATTTAGTTAGCCGGCCGCGGTGGCCGAGGAGACTGAGACGCTCAGTCACGGTCTGCACGGCCACTACGGTCGGGGGTTCGGATCCCCCCTCGGGCATGGATATTCGTGCCGTCCTAGTTCGTAAGTAGTTCATAAGTAGTTTGTAAGTTTAGGGACTGATGACCCCGTAGTTAAGTCCCATAAGCTTTACAAACATTTGAACATTTGATATTTAGTTATACATGTCAATACTGCATGCAAAATATGTAACAAATACCGTCTATAATAACAACAACAAAACCATGAGCAGATTGAAGTCGGTGTTTATGGAGAAAAGGATGGAAAAACCCACAAACACTTCCCTTTCACATATACGCGATACAAATATGTGTCAACTATCATGCCGATGGGTCGAACAGTGTAAAAGTCCATTGCAATATACCCTCCTCCGAGCATCATACAGTCGTTTGTGGCGTATAAAAACCTTCTCTATGAAAACATATGCATATATGCCAATTCTCATCATGATCAGTCAACCGGTGTCGAAGTCATGCAACGTACGACAGAGTACAAAATTTCCTTAGAGATTTCGATGCATGGTCCAGACACCAACACTATTTTTCATTGCTTATGATGTCATAACGCCACACCAAACTCCCTTACTTACATATGCAGACGAAGGCCTGTCTATCACTGTAGCCATGAGTGGGTGGCAGAATAGATTGGAGAAACTCCAACACACTTTCCTTTTATATATGTCTACTGTTGTGCGGTAGTACTCAGGCTCTCTTGCCATGTAGTCGTTTACTTAGTGGATTTCAGATACGGTTCATTTTGTAGATTTTCACAAATACCCACCACGCACACTGTTTGTGTATTTGAAATCAGTAAATGATACCATGCGCCGCAGGTCGCAGGTCAGTTGCTTGATCGAATTAATCGCGTTTCTTGTTACACCTGGTCAACAGTCGTGTTCGTACACGCTGTCATCCAACGGAAACATGCATTTCGATTCGGGAGCAAGGACCAGGCAACCGATGGCTTCAATATGTTGTTCCATCTGGTTCACTTAGTTCCCTGTCGGGAAAGAAATTAAGCAATAAAGGGTGGAGATGGTGCACAATAAAGTTCACGTAGGATGTCGTAGTGTCTTCAGTTACTACCATAGGTGCCACGGAAGCTGTGAAGAAAATCCCAACCAGCCTGATTGCTTGAGAGCTTCTGATAAAATAAATTTCATGATTAAACTTACGTGTCTGAAATAATACGTTTCGTTTGGAAAACGATTCATAACCGTGGGTTACTCGGATATCAGTCGGAAGACTACTGGAACAGACAGGAAAATAAACAAATGGCTCGAGGAAAACATTACAGTACCTGACGTACGAAATGGAAATTAAAAATGGAAAAGGGCAGGATATATGGTGAGGCTTGGCGTTTACAATAGTTAACGAACAGAACAAGGCCGTCGCAACGGCCTAATGGAATGTAGGAAGATAACATTATGAAATATGCAGGAGCTACATCGTTACATGTAGCGGAAGAACTAATTAATGGGAATGTCCAGAGGAAGCAGTAAACGTCTAATGGCTGTTTTTGTTGGCGATATTTCACTGTTATGGAAGAAGGTAATTATGCAAAGTGAGGTATCGTATTCCAAAATAAATTGTAATTACATAATTACATTACATTGCGAAAGGAAATCACGGTAAGTTATTAGTTAAATTAGGTTCTTCAAAACTTTCCACCTTATACACAGCACAATTTTATTATTTTTTTTTTTTTTTTACCTTTACTTGTTTCGATACTTCAATATAATATTCAGTAGGTTTCTTTTTATGTAATAAAGGATTATGTTTGAGAACCAAAATTCAATGTCATAATTACCTAACATCTTATTCAGGATTTATACGGGATGCGATCTTAATATGATATTTATCAATCTCTTATGAGATCTTTATTTGCCATAGATAGCTTATATACATTAATGTTCGGACATGGTAAGATATATGTTCCAGATGAGTTGAAACGCTATATAAATGGTATGTACATCAACAGCCAAATTTGCCTCGACGTCATGTGTCATCCCAGCAAGTACTGGGAATGTGCATACCATTTATAGCTTGCCACTATTAGTGTTGCTCATCTGAAACATATGTCTTACTATGCCTGGACAATTACGACTTGATAATTAGTCCATAACGAGTCTAAACTAGACCTCAATGTAGAACAATCTGTGTATGTCATCTATGGGAAATAAAGATCTAATAAGAGAATCATAAGTAAAATTTAATGTATATTATTATGATTTCCTATCACATAATGCATTAACGGTAATTGTGTAGTGCATACAAATGGCGATTCGCGAATTGCTAACAAATGGTGCAAAAACACAAAAAATAACATCAGAAAACGCTTTAACACGACACAAACAACAGAGAGCACCACCACCACACAAAGATGACAAGCTACAAAATATGTTATTGCTTCCAGAATGAAACTTTCACTCTGCAGAGGAGTGTGCGCTTATATGAAACTTCCAGGCAAATTATGTGCCGGAACCGGAATTCGAACCTGGGACCTATGCCTTTCGCGGGCAAGGCAAAGGCTCCAGGCTCGATTTTCGATTCCGGCACACAATTTTAATCTGCTAGGAAGTTTCACATCAGCTCACAGCTGCAGAGTGAAAGTTTCATTCTGGAAACATCCCATAGGCAGGGGCTAAGCCACGTATCCGCCATATCCTTTCTTCCAGGAGTGCTAGTCCTGCAAAATCGCAGGAGAACTTCTGTGAAGTTTAGAAAGTAGGATGCGAGGTACTGACACAGATGAAGTTGTAAGGACGGGCAGTGAAGCGCGCTGGGATAGCTCAGTCGGTAGAGCGTTTGCCAGCGAAAGGAAAAGGTCCCAGGGTCGAATCATGGTTCCGGCGCACAATTTTAATCTGCCAGGAAGTTTCATGTTATTGCTTACTGAAAGCAACATTTAAACTCTGCAACGTTATGACGATAAATAACATTCATATTTCAATGTGAATGTAATGTGGCGTAGATAACAACATGAAATAAATAGCTACACAAATATAGACGTTAGCGAAAAAAAAAAAAAAAAAAAAGAAAAAAGAAAAGAAAAAATAAGTAAACTAATTTAACGGGACTACAGCGAGAATTAAGAGGTTTTGGACGGGGAGATTCTGAATAGAAAAACAACAGAAATAGCAATACTGAAATAAACTGTAACATGAAGATTGACGTCGCACATTTTTGGAAGCTTTATATATTTATAAAAACAGACTCCGTTCCCTCGGCTTCATTGGTTAGCAAAAGAACATCGCAAAACGTAACTTCACTCTTACACTTCGCTAGTCTCTCGCGCCGTATTTCACCGAGTTTCGTAATAGTACTTCATTATTACAACAACAATTAAAGAAATAAAGAAAGAAAGCTCTGCTGACGCTACATCGAATTCAATAACTTCAATAAACGAGCCGTTTTCAGAGTGATATTGTGTGCTACATTGTCCGGGCTATTTACATGAAACGTTAACATTGCATTTTTTTCGATGTTCCATCTTTATTTCAGTAGTTCTATTTCTATTGTATTCCAATTTATTATATAAGCACTGTTCTTCCTTCGTGGCTTCAACTGAAACATACCTTTGTTACTCCACGCAGTAGCCATGTTGCTAGAAGTAAATAAATAAACCGAACTGCAGCGGGAAAGCCGGCCGCGGTGGCCGAGGAGACTGAGGCGCTTCAGTCACGGTCTGCACGGCAGCTACGGTCGGGGGTTCGAATCCCTCCTCGGGCATGGATATTTGTGCCGTCTTTAGTATAAGGTAGTTCATAAATGGTTTGTAAGTTTAAGGACTGATGACTCCATAGTTAAGTCCCATAAGCTTAACAAACATTTGAACATTTTGAAGTGGGAAAGGTCGGAACATGAGGAACACAGTGTTCTTGCTTCCTATTCGTCCGACTTAACGTTGCACGTTATCGAAATATCGCAGAACTTATTTTGTGTTTCCCGGGAGAAAATGGCTCCTCAATGGGAAAAAGCAGTATGTGACATCAGCTATCCCGTTCCGTGTGCCGACGGCTTTACTCGAGAAAGAAGCGTGAGCCCCCTATGGGAACTGAGGGAAACGTTATAGATAGTAAAACATGAGAAAAAATATATTTGATTGGAAAGTCTGTCAGAAGGAAATTAGTTAACGGACGGAAACACCGTGATCTGATGAAAGAAAGAAATTTCGTTCTGAAAGGATGAAGCAAATTTGAGCTCAAAAATGGTCAACCATCAAAAGCGGCATTGACTAACTGCACTTCGCGTCCGTTTGGCCACATTCGTGAATAATAATAATAAATAGAAAGTAATTTTGGAAAACTCAATAAGGGCAAAGAAAGACATAGGCAAGTATCTGGCAAAAAGTAAGAACGGCAAAGGCCAATAATCACAATTAACTTCCCACCCCCACCCAAAAAAAAGCAGCAAAGTTAAACATTTGTACATATTTCTTCGTTTTTTGGCCTCGTTTTCCGCAGTTGCAGTTATTGCAATATATTTGTACAGGTTATGGGACCGTCATTGGCAACTGTAAATTACTCTACTTTAGACCAGACGCGTTTCGCTTTATTCTGAAGCATCGTCAGTGGTCAGTTGTGCAAGAAATGGTTTGTATTATATTATTTGTTTGAGTTTTTACCAAATTCGATCGGTAACAGTTCTCATGCAATTGGATTGTTTTGATTCTGAATAAATTAGATTATTAATAATACTCACGAATATTTTTTATGTTTTCGTTTTCATGTGTGGTTTGTAGCACATTGTCACTTGCTGTCACTGCTTATATTTACACTTGTTTACTGTAACATTTCTTACGAAAGTTTTTGAAAAATAGCCATTTCTGTGGTCTGGCAGGCTCCTTATGTCGTTTGTTTTGTTTGTTCATTGTCTGTGTGTGTGTTCTTTGCTTTCGAGTTCTTTGGTTCGTGCTGTGAGGTGTGTTTTTGTTTTGTTAATGTCAAAACAGGCGTCTGCTAGCTAGCAACTTTGTGTGTAATGTTCTGACTGTATTGGGCGTTTATAAATATGATTTTAGTTCAACTAGCGACTCTCTGTGTATGTGTCACACACACACACACACACACACACTGTATTGGGCGTTTATAAATATGATATTTATAAACGCCCAATACAGTTAGAACATTACACACAAAGTTGCTAGCAGACGCCTGTTTTGACAGAAACGAAACAAAAACACATCTCACAGCAAGAAGCAAAGAACACACACACAGACAATAAACAAACAAAACAAACGACATACGGAGCCTGCCAGGCCACAGCAATGGCTACTTTTCAAAAACTTTCGTAAGAAATGTTACTGTAAACAAGTGTAAATATAAGCTGTGACAGCAAGTGCCAAGTGCTACAAACCACACATGAAAACGAAAACATAAAAAATATTCGTGAGTATTATTAATAATCTAATTTATTCAGAATCAAAACAATCCAGTTGCATGAGAACTGTTACCGATCGAATTTAGTAAAAACTCAAACAAAAAGCCTCAGTGAACTTCCGATGTTATCCGCAAGGTCATTTATATATATATCGTGAACAGCAACGGACCCTGGGGCACACCTGACATAACTCCTACTTCGGAAGACTTCTGTCCATTAAGAATGACCTGCTGCTTTCTGTTATCTAGGAATTCCTCAATCCAATCACACAATTGATCTGATAGACCATATGCTCTTACTTTGTTCATTAAACGTTTGTTGGGAACTCTATCAAACGCCTTGCGGAAGTCGAGAAAAACAGCATCTACCTGAGAACCCGTCTCTATGGCCCTCTGAATCTCGTGGACGAATAGTGCGAGCTAGGTTTCACACGAACGCCTTTTTCGAAACCCATGCAAATTCCTACAGAGCAGATTCCTAATGTCGTTATATTCTAACATAATACATGTTCCAAAATTCTACAACTAACTGACGTTAGAGATATACGCCTATAGTTCTGTTCGAGGACCCTTCTTTAAAACGGGGATGACCTGAGCCATTTTCCAATCTTTTGGAACGCTATGCTGTTCTAGAGACCTACGATACACCACTGCGAGAAGGGGTTCCAGTTCCTTCGCGTACTCTGTACAAAAACGAACTGGTATCCCATCAGGTCCTGCGGCCTTTCCTCTTTTGAGCGATTTTAATTGTTTTTCTATCCCTCTGTCAATTATTTCGATATCTGCCATTTTGTAACCTGTGCGGCAATCTACGGAGGTACTACAGTGCAATCTTCCTCTGTGAAACAGCTTTGGAAAAATACATTTAGTAACTCCGCCTTTAGAGTGTCATCCTCTCTCTGTTTCAATGCCATTTACGTCACAGTCTGGACACTTTGTTTTGATCCACCTACCGCTTTGACATGAGACCAACATTTCACAAAAATTAAATTATGACAGCGCTCTTAGCGATGCAGCAGCGACAGCAGCAGGCAAATAATGTAATACAAACCATTTCTTGTACAGCTGACCACTGAAGATGCTTAGAACAAAGCGAAACGCGTCTGGTCTAAAGTAGACTAATTTACAGTTGCAAAAGACGGTCCCATAACCTATAAAATGTAAAACATTTGTTTTTCCTGTCGCTAGCTACCCTAAATTTGTTACAACACGGGCATCGGCTACTGGCAACGAAGACCGAGGATGTTAACAAAAGCGGAGGCCCAGCAGGAGGTGCGAATTCGTGGGAAAGGCGCGCGCTTTGGCGAGCCAGGCGGGTGTGTGTGTGTGTCTGTGCGCGTGTGGGTGGGTGGGAGTCTCCGTCCTTCCGGGAAGGCCCCGCCCCACTCCCACGCGGCCTCACACCTGCCACACCAAACGAGGGGAGGGGGCGGAAAGAGCAGATATCGGGCACCGGCCACGCAAATGAGCGCACCCGACTCCCTCACCAAATTGGCAGCTCCGCCGTCGAAGAGAAAGGGCTTTCCCCGACCGCACTGGGATTGGCAGGTGATCTCTGGGATCAGGTAGAGCAAATGATCTCTGCCGGAGAGGCGGAGTAACTTTCTCGTTACGAGGATACACCTCTGCTTGCTCCGTCTTCCATACGCCATTCCATCAAGAAGCTACAGATCTCCGGTGTGCAAGTTTCGCTTCGTGAGCCATTTTGGAGAACGAGCGACAAACATTTTGCTAGCTGATGGTTACAAGTTAGCCGATGCCGGAGCAATCAGTTTATTTGCATACGTAAAGGGTGACGAATTCGCTGACTTGTTTGTAGCCGGAGTCGGGTGTGAATCTCCGAGGGAGAAAGGAGGCGAAAGAAGGGATACAGTTTATGAGTATAACACCCACATCTTACTGAAAGCTATAACATACATTCATTTCCAAAGTTTTAATGAGTCTTTTGAATAGAGTACCCACTATAAGTACTACGAGAGTCGAAAACAGCAAGACATTCTAGAAAATTACAAGCCTCGTTTAACACGAGATACCTTTTAGTTGTTCACATAAAGGATGGATTTGTGTACGTCTCGTAGTATGAAGTAAAAGGATACCGAGAGCAAACATTTCTGTTGTTTCATTGTAAAAACGAATATCTCTGTTGTTAGCTGTCAGGAGATTATACTTCATTTTGCAAGGCCTTTTCGAATGAAAAAGAGAATTGCGATATCTTAAAAGATTCTTGAAATATGGATACTTTAGTCTCTCTCTCTCTCTCTCTCTCTCTCTCTCTCTCTCTACTTTTCATTCTTTTTAATGCTTGTTTTTCAAGAACCTAAAATCATCATCACTCACTCACTCATCATGGTCAGAACTGTCTTTGAACATACATTCCACTCGTGGACTCAAGAGCTTATGGAAGAAATTAGAACTTTCACTGGAGCTACTATAAGTAGACCTTGGTGGTTCCCACTTGATTATATGTAACATCAAGATCTTTGAGTATCCTCTCAGACTCAGATACACCGACTCAGATCGATGAATGATATGAGATTTCTTCCTTTATCCGTAATTCCACAACATATTTCAGGGCAAAATACACAATGATAGATAAAAATAAATATATAAATAATTTACTTAACCCCGTTTTGGGGAAGCCAAATTTCTCTAGTATGACAAGAAACGATTTCGTTATATCTATTCCTAAATCCTGACAGTAGTTGTAGTGTCATTTAGGATTTGGAGTATATTCCTTGCTTTATATAAATGTATTGGCTATGTGATCCGCCCGATATGCAAAACAATATTTCTCTTGTTGCCCACCGCGGCAAAGTGGCCGAGCGGACTGATGCGCTATGCTCCGGTTCGCGGGGCCAAATCCCGTCGGGAGTTCGAATCCCCCCTCGGGCATGGATGTTTGTGCTGTCTTTAGTATAAGCTAGTTTATAAGTAGTTTTGTATGTTTAGAGACTGATAACCCGCAGTTAAGTCCCATAAGCTTCACAAAGATTTAAACAGTTTTGATTTTGTTACCTAAATATGTATCAAACAACTCAGTGCATGTCGTATACGCAGACACACACACACACTTCACACTCAGAATCATTACACAAACCGTCAAAAATCACCAGTTACAGAAACAAGATCGAGATATGCGATACATGTCGCGAGTCTTGACACACGCAAAAAACCAAATGATGTAAGTTTCAAAGATGTACTTCTGTGAGGTGAGAACATCTACCAAAGTCCTCCAGAGAACAGCAGAATTAATGTGAGTACGTTTCCAAAATACCTGGTGATCAAAAAGTCAGTATAAATTTGAAAAACTAAATAAATCGCGGAATAATGTAGATAGAGAGGTAAAAATTGACACACATGCTTGAAATAACATGGGGTTTTATTAGAACAAAAAAAAAGTTCAAAAAAAAAAATCTCTTGCGCGCGTCGTTTGGTGATGATCGTGTGCTCAGCCGCCACTTTCGTCATGCTCGGCGTCCCAGGTTCCCAGACCTCAGTCCGTGCGATTATTGGCTTTGGGGTCACCTGAAGTCCCAAGTGTATCGTGATCGACCGACATCTCTAGGGATGCTGAAAGACAACATCCGACGCCAGTGCCCCACTATACCTCTGGACATGCTTTACAGTGCTGTTCACAACATTATTCCTCGACTACAGCTACCGTTGAGGAATGATGGTGAACATATTTAGCATTACCTGTAAAGAATATCATCTTTGCTTTTCTGGTCAGATGAAGCGCCATCTGTAGCGTTTTTATTTTTATTTTTACTTTTTTTGTGCTAAAAAAACCCATGTCATTCCAAGCATGTGTATCTATTTTTACCTCTCTATCTACATTACTCCGTGATTTATTAAGTTTTTCAAATTTATACTGACTCTTTGAGAACCCGGTATGTACAGCCAAGTACTAGTACCCTCATAAACGGTAATAACAGCAATGCTCAAACCCAAGGTTGTAAAAACACCGAAATAGGATAGTTCATAAGAGTCACACTTGCTAATACTAATAACAGCAGCTCATACTGTGGCAACAAACACTGTGGAATGTTAACACAATGATACGGCTGCACAAAGTATTTACATTTATTTCTCACTTTTGTAACTATGTTCTTTCTGCATTGTTCTAGAACATGTTTTGAGATATGTGGAGATATGTTTGTTAAGCTTATGGGACTTAACTACGTGGTCATCAGTCCCTAAACTTACAAACTACTTATGAACTACTTACAAACTAGGACGGCACAAATATCCATGCCCGAGGGGGGATTCGAACCCCCGACCGTAGTGGCCGTGCTGACCGTGACTGGAGCGCTTTAGTCACCGCGGCCGGCGAACATGTTTTCAGCTTTTTCGAATATGCGATCCCCTTCCAAATAAAAATATTCTGGCGACCCCTCTCCTCATGAACAGTAAGAAAACTGTTTTATCTCAAAGGAAGCCGATATAACCTTCCTTCATTTCTTCAGCTTTCTATGAAATTTTTGGACATAGTTTTTTGTATTTTTCTGAATGGGTCCTGTGACGGTGACCCCCGAGCAAGACTTTACGACCCCCCTGTGGGTCGCGACCCACAGGTTGAAAAACACTGCTCTATAATAATAATAATAATAAAAACTACTGATGATGGCGAAATTTCCGCTGAAACTAGTATGGGTATTTAAATAAACAAGTGTTTTGCATCAAAGGGGACCCACAACCCCACATTTTTCCGTGGCGGTATAGGATCACTTTTAACAACTGTTATTCATAGCTTTGTTATCTGCAACTAAATATTACTGTGTTAACTTTTCTTTAAAGATTTCTCACGCCAAACGCACAAACGTGTTTTTTTTTTTTTTTTTTTTTTTTTTTTTTTTTTTTTTTTTTCCTTTTTTTGTTAGAAGCATCTTGTGTACAGAAGTTTATAAAGGTATAACATACAGAGATTACTTACATACGTGTAAACTACGAACTGTAAACAAACAGACAGAACAAACGCCCAAAAGCGGGCTACGTCGATAGCATTTGGGGTTGCCAACATCAGGTCATCTAAGGTGCAGTGTGAAGGACATTCAGGCCAGTTATACATGTGCTGGGTCATCTGCACGTCTCCACAGTCACAGAGGATAGATGCAGTATAATATCCCCACTTCATAAGATTATCTCTTGACCGTGCAGTGTTGGTGCGTAGCCTGTTTAGTGACTTCCAAACCGTCCAGTCCTCATCGTCGCCTGGTGCCAATTCCTCCTTTAGATCCATCCAGTGCCTTTCTCTCGATATCTTCCATCTGTCCACTCTAGATCCGGGTTGGTCACTGAGGTTGTCGGTTGCTCTGAGAAAGCTCCGTCTGAATGTCTGGCTGAATGTTGTGGAGGAGGTGGCTCTCAGACAATTCAGCCCTCGCTCTTTCACAGTAGGCTGCAGCTTCTCTACGCAGGGCAGGAGGTGCAATGCCAGCAAGGTGGTATAGCTTGTCGATTGGCGTAGGTTTCAGACATCCAGTGACGAGCCTGCAGGTCTCGTTCAGAGCGATGTCGACCTGTATAGCGAGGGATGAATTATACCAGACGCTGCTCGCGTATTCGCCTGCTGAGAAGCAAACCGTTGGTGCTGTTAGTGTAATGTGTTAATTCGGGCAATGTGTATGGCTTAAGCACTCATGACCGTAGGTTTACTTTATCATTTGGGGGTGTCTTGATAAAGGTTTTCTCGAGTTTCACGTAAAATTAAGGCAAACGTGTCGCTCCTGTAGTTCTGCCATATTCACAGTTTACTCGATACCGAGTACAGAACGGTAACCAACAGACGTACAATAATGAAACTCCCGGCAGTTCACATTTGACACAGCCGCAATTTCGGTGGTCATTTTATTCCTAATTCAACTGTTGGTGCTAATCTTCTATTAAAACATGCTCAGAAGACTGATATAAAAATAATACTTTTTTTATTATTTATTATTGAGATTCTCCTCATTACAGAGGTTTACCTCCAACATAATAATCAGCCCAGAAATTAATACACCGAGTACATAAGGTTTTACACTAATTATTCACCATATTTCTCCAGGTGTCTCTATCTTGTGTGTCTTCTTCTGCGCCCAGTCTATTCATTGTGAGCTGTACATTTTGGATTTTTCCTCATTACAGAGGTTTACCTCCAACATAATAATTCGCCCAGAAATTAATACACCGAGTACATAAGGTATTTACACTAATTATTCACTATATTTCTCCACGTGTGTCTATCTTGTGTGTCTATCTTGTGTGTCCTCTTCTTCTGCGCCCAGTCTCCTCATTGTGAGCTGTACATTTTGGATCCAGGTGGTCACAGGTCGTCCTCTTCTTCTTCTCCCCTCAGGTTGCCACTCCAGTACCAGCTTCGGTATTCTGCTGTCCTCCATTCTTCTTACATGCCCGTACCACCGTAATTTATTTCAATCCATCACCTCATATATTCTTTCTATTATTTCCATTCTCTTTATTACTTCGGCGTTTCTTCTTTTTTCTTACCTGGAAATTCTGGCCGATCTTCTCTAAAGCTTGTAGTTTCTTATATATCCTCAGTTTCTAAAATGGACCCCAAATAACATAAAGTGTTAACTTTTTTTATTTTCTTTCCCCTATGTATAGTTCATGTGGATCATTAGTCGCCGGCCGCGGTGGCCGCGGGGACTGAGGCGCTCCAGTCACAGTCTGCACGGCCTCTTCGGTCGGGGGTTCGAATCCCCCCCTCGGGCATGGATATTTGTGAGGTCCTTAGTATAAGGTAGTTCGTAAGTAGTTTGTAAGTTTAGGGACTGATGACCCCGTAGTTAAGTCCCATAAGCTTAACAAACATTTGAACATTTGATCATTAGTCAAGTATTCTGTTTCTTGATAATTAATCTTCAGACCCCAATTTTTGTTTGCTATTGCTAGTTGATTACACGTGTAGTTTGCATCTTCCCCGTCTTGTGCTATGACAACTTGATCGTCAGCAAATAATAAACGATGTAGATTTACTCCATCTCTTATTTCTAGTCCCATACTATTGCATTTCTGTGACCATGTTCCAAGACAAATATCTATGTAGATTTTGAATAATGTTGGTGACATGGGACAGCCTTGCAACAGACCTTTGCTTGTTCTAAATTTCTGTGAAAGTGTGTTACCAATTTAAAAAATAAATAAATAAATAAAATAATAATACTTATGATGCAATAAATAGAAATATTCCAAGATTCCACTGGCGTAAAATTGCGAATGTCACGATTTTTTTGATCACACTTCGTAGATCGAGGTAGCTGTAAGTTGGCGTTGCGTCCAGTGGTCTTTTCGCCGGCTTTGTCAGCAGTGAGTTGTAGCGTGTACGTGGGGGTGTTGTCGGCCACGGATAGCGGCCGACACGCTGGGTGCCGCGCGTGTAACGCGCCACAGGTTATCTGCGCAGCCTTAAAGGCTTTTGTTTGTCCGCAGATAGGGCCCGCTATCGCTGTGCTGCGCCAACACCCGACTTGCCAGCGCGGCTCCGACGCGTCGCGCGGGCTGCAGAGCCCACCTCGTTAATCCTCGTTGCGAACGCGCGGCCTCGACGCAACCGGCTGCGGAAATTCCTAGTTGAGCCGCGGAAAATACTACTCGCCGAGATGATTAACGGCGCAAACAATTTCGCCGCGGTTACTACTTTCAGTTTTTCTCGGCGTTATTTGACGTCCTTTTTTTTTTTTTTTTTTTTTTTTTTTTTTTTTTTTTTTTTTTTTTTTTTTTCCAGAAAAAGACTGTGTTATATGGTCGCATGCCACAGAGAGGCCTAGTAAACAAGAAGAAGTATGTAACATTTTGCTTACGACGATGTGACACACTTATCAAGCCAAACGGCAAACTCCAATGGGGAAATTGTAGTATAGCAGACACTGATGCCACATTCTGACACAAAGAGTCGCGAAAGAATGCAGCTGAAGCGATACTACAGCTCCGAGCGGTCAGTAGGTATAACAGAGGAATGGTATGATGCAAACTGACAACATCTATATTTAATGCTGTTACTTTCATATTTATAGTTAAAAGGCATTTTACGCCACTGGAGAGCGATCAACAGTTCATATAAAACACTCCTTTCAGCCAAGATCGCTAAAAACCGGTTACGATGAGCTCAGTCACCATCTTGAAAAAATCCAGTACAATCACTTAGCGTCATATAAAAAAATATAACCTTCTAACTCACGTAAACATCTTATTAAAGTCTTTCATTCAGAGTGGTTCGTCATAATGAATAAAATGTGGTCTTGCCCCAAGCAAACAGTAGAGTTTCCTGTTTGTTTGGGCCAAGACCACATTTTATTCATTTATGACGAACCACCCTGGGATGGAGTCGTAACGAATGGAGCCGGATTCTGTTCACAGATGAGTCAAGATTTTGTGTTCAGCCTGACAATCGTCGTTTCATCATCTGGAGAGGACGTGGAAGTCGAAACAAACCTACGTATGGGTAGGAACATCATCACATTATGGTGGTGGACAAATGCTGTAGGTAGGAGTCAGTATTTGAGGATCTACGTACGTCTATGTCGTTCAGAATGGCGTTTTGACTGCTCAGAGGTACAGAGACGACATCATCCGGCGTTTTGCTGTGCCATAGGAGACGGATTGCTTTTGGTGGACGATAACACTCGTCCGGACACAGCTGCACTGATTGACAACGAGTCTGGAACTGAGGGTATAAATGGAGTGGCCAGCTTGTTCACCGGTCTTAAAAGCGATTGAGCATGTCTGAAATGCACTTGGTAGTCGCACTGCAGCCAAACCAACAGCTGCAGAGCTTGAGAATCTGCTGATGGGAGAATGGTCGAATATCCCTCAAGAACTGATTGATAACCTCCTACTGTTCATCCCACGCAGGTGTGCAACTGTACTGGCCGTCGAGGTGATATTATTGGCAACGAGAATGACTTTTTCTCTATTATGATAGCAACATGGTGCCTCGCCATAGGTAAACGCCTTGTAAACCTCAAGTAAAGCAAAATGTTATACTGTATCACACAAAAATTACAATTGTAACCAACAGCTGACTGAAAAAATACGCCATATGTATGATCCTCTAATTGTTTCAAACACTGTATTTCACATTATAATCCATAATATGACCACAGATTAGTTCAAATGTTTCTTAAGTGTATGCGGGGTCATCAGTCGCTAAACTTACAAACTACTTATGAACTAACATGCATGCTTGACGGGAGATTCGAACCCCCGATGGGTAACAGCCTCGCGCATCGGAACATAGCGCCTCAATGCTCTCAGCCACTCCGCCGCGGCGTACCTTAATTTGCAGTGGAGGAACCCTGTCAAATACTTTTCGGAAATCTAGAAACTTGGAAGAAGGAATTCAGATTAGGTTTAACATCCAAGGAACTTTTAGTCTGCCTTCGACCACTGTTAGCATTAATCATGTGAGGAAATGGCAAGCCGTGTTCCATATCAGGACCTTTGGTATAACTGCAGTTCTTAGGTGTTTCCGATGTCTGTTTTTCTCCACTTAAGGTAGAGAGAACCGTTAGTGATCTTATTTTCTCCCTCACTATTCAACACGGAACTAACGGGTGTTAAGTCCTCTCGAATTTCAGTCCGACTGGAAATCACTGCGCCACCTCGGTGCATGACGAAAAAAAAAATCAACTCGGGGCCTCCTCGAAGCCATGTCGCTTCTGTAGAGCCCATGCATCACCGTCCACTATGTCACCACACGCCGTAACACACGTCCCCTCGCCATGTGGCCCATTACACGCTTGTAGCGGGTCTCGGCCATTAGACTCGACATTGTACGGCCACGGGAGACGACAGCTGCGCTCGGCCAGCGTTTAGCGCGCGAGGTCGGCTCGCCTCTCTCCGGTTTTTACAGCGGCAGACAGCACACGGGAACGGCGCCGGCTCCGTTTGGGTCGCTCGAGCGTGAAGGGTATCGCGTTACGCCGGAATAAAGAGGGAGCGCGCAACGCGAGCTCTCGGGACGGGCGCGCATGCGCAAAGGCCGGCACCGAGGGGAGGGGGTAAAATAAAAGAGCGGCGCGCAAAAGGAATTCGAGACGGCGCGGCGAGAGGTCTGGGCGGTTGGCGCCCGCCAGGGAAAACAGCCAAAGACCGTCATTATTTCCGCGGAAGTGGAGCCAGCGATGACTGAGGAGCGTAGCGGGAGGTGGGAGGGGGGTGAGAGGGTTCCCCCTCCCCTCTCCGCACCCGACACGATGTTCTCTTATTAATTAATCAATTAACTGGCCTCGCGCGGCGCAATAGAGAGTAGCAATTACGGGACGGGCTTAACCGGAGAGATGGCCTTTGAGAGATTTTAATAACGGCCGCATTAATTAATGTAATTATATCCGCGAAGCGCCTGTTAACAGTGGCGCGCGACGGGGAACACAAGGAGCGATGGTGTCCGGTTGTTCAGTCGCCGAGCGCGACGTAATGGTACGTAATAAATGGTTCATCTCGACGGAGGGATCTTTCTCTCTCTCTGTTCGAAAAGGCATAGTAAGAAGGCGTTTCCCTTGACAGATGAAGGATCTATGCCCGAGGAACGCATTGTTAAGATTTATTTTGTCCATCTTGTATATGGACGACGGTACTTCAGCCGTATATATAGTAATGAATAATAACACCGTCAGCTGTATTCTCGTTTTATTAGTTATCGGCAACAGTTTCAATGGACCAAGCCATCATCTTCAGGCCTTTATAATAGTGTAATCAGCATTTAACTGTGTTAAAAACAACAAAATAATTGGTTTCGTACATTCATGTACTTGAATGTGCGACACCCATGAATGTGCGACACCGGTTATTTTGTTGTTCATAAAACGCAGCAAAATGTAGATTACCCTATTATAAAGGCCTGAAGATGATGGCTTGATCCATTTAAACGTGTCCCAATAAGTAGCAAATTAATGAGAATACAGCTGTCGTTGTTATTATTCATTACTGTTGTTTTGATGTTTCTAACGTTGGAGTAGCGTTTCCCTTGACAGGTGAAGGATCTATGCCCGAGGAACGTATTGTAAAGATTAATTTTGTCCATCTAGTGTACGGACGACGTGACTTCAGCCGTATATATAGTAATGAATAATAACATCGTCAGCTGTATTCTCGTTTTATTAGTTATTGGCAACCAGTTTCAATGGAGCAAGCCATCATCTTCAGGCCTTTATAATAGGGTAATCAGCATTTTGCTGTGTTAAAAACAACAAAAGAACTGTGAGGAAATCTTCTTGGGTTGACAGCCGAATCAGTGCCTCGTTCTCTGGCAACGTTTCGGCAAGTTGCTTACTTGCCATCTTCGTGAAGATCCGCCGAGAAAGTCTGCATTCAACAAAATAATTGGTTTCGTATATCCATGTACTTGAATGTGCGACATCCGTGAATGTGCGACATCGGTTCTTTCGTTGTTTTTAACACAGCAAAATGCAGATTACCGTATTATAAAGCCCTGAAGATGATTGCTTGGTCCATTGAAACTGTCCAGTTTTGTCACTGTCACTTCGTAAAGCAAGCTGTGCTGGGGAATAGTCGCTTACAAAGAATACTTAACATGAGCTTATGCAGGAGGGCGTTTAATTTGTGTGCCGGCCGCGGTGGCCGAGGGGACTGCGGCGCGTCAGTCACGGTCTGCACGGCCACTACGTTCGGGGGTTCGAATACCCCCTCGGGCATGGATATTTGTGCCGTCCTTAGAGTTAGCTAGTTCATAAGTAGTTTGTAAGTTTAGGGACTGATGACCCCGTAGTTAAGTCCCCATAAGCTATACAAACATTTGAACATTTTTGTGATTCAAATATACCAAGTGCCTGGCAGAAATTCGACTTGTTGTTTGGAGACAGGGCCTGAAGATAGTAAATTGCTAGCCGAAATCAGTTGAAAAAAAAAAATCTAGAGACTTCCAGTCTCAGTTCTGGAATCTTTTAGGGACAGCATAGGCAAAACTTAATCGTTTTTCGTGTCACATGTCAGTACAGTACATAGCATTGTCAAGAGTGTCTCGCTCGTGCTATTACACTCAAATCGCAGATACAGTGGCCTGCAGTTCGGCAGCGAAGTTCTGTGTTCTGCATCGTTATTGTCTGAGTACGAAAAGAGTAAAACACCGACTAAATAATCGAAAATCGGGTATGTGACCTTCGGTCAAGCGGTTTTTTTTTCCGTTCTGTATTCACCATTTCATTTTTCAGCATTGATGTTAGGTCCCAAAACTCTTTCTTACGCGTTAAGTAACAAGGTGGCGTAATATTTTCGTTATCAGTTGCCATGAGTCGCACCTGATGCCCCAGCGTTCTTTGCACGTTATCTTATCGCCGTAGGAACGAGCGTCGTTAAGTCTAGAAAACTGTGCCAGCGCAACTGCCATTACTTCCCAACAACTCAAAAGGAGATAAAACGCCGTGGGATAAAAATAGTGGAAAATAAATATTTCTAGAAAAGTTCCTTCCTATCGCTTTTCAGTACGAGGTAGAGGCGTATTCTACAGAAAAAAAAAAAAGCATGAGAATCTTAACACTAGAAAACTCATATGTTGAGTTTTCCAAACTGCACCAATAAACTTTGCTATATTTGATGTTGTGCATAGACGAACAAATCGAGCACTGGGGCAGTCAAATGAAAACGACAAATGGAAAAAAAAACATTATTTCAAAAGTAACTCTTAATGTATCTATCCTGTTGTGGGACAATATAGTCAATGCCTTCGCGGTGTGGGATCTTTACGAGGTAGGACTGACGGAGGACATCAAAAGATTACAAAGAAAGACAGCTAGTTTTATATTATGGCGATACACCAACACATTAAAAGTTATTTTCTGTGATACAGTTTAACTTCGGGTCTGTAGAGGATAGAAAATCTTTACCAATCTCCTACAGTATTATTATTTTATCAAAATCGGATCACAAAAAATATCGTATTTTTAAGTTCTATCTGTTTGTCTGTCGGGACACGTAAGTCACCAAAACAATTTCTGTGAGGTTTTAAAGCTAACGCCGCGGAGGAGTAGACGAGCGGTCTAAAGTGTCTCACTGCGGAGCGCGCGGTTGCTCGCCGTGGAGGTTCGAGTCCTCCCTGGGACATGGGTGTGTGTTTGGTTAGTTTACCTAGGTTTAAGTAGTTTGTAAGCTGCGGGCTGATGACCACGCAGTTTGTTCCGATAGATTTACAAACATTTGAAACAGCATTAAAGCTAACTTCTGACTAGCTTGGGGCAACACATCGCCTTTATAATGTTTATAATTAGACCATCGACCAGCCACAGGTATGGTATAAAATTTTTATTTATTTATGACCCGTTTCAGATTTTCTTACAAATCCCTTTTTAGATGGTTTACATGCTTTCCAGATGGAGTCTCGTTCTATGTCTGTTTGCAGCCGTGTTGCGTCCTTGTCTAAGCGAAAACGTCATGATACCTGTTACATATTTTCAATGTTTTCTGGTTTTAAACGTGCACTTTATGAAAAATGTTAAGACCTTACACCTTATAAAGGTGGAACAATGAATCTTCTTGAAGATATTGGAATCATTATACATAAAAATACTTATACCGATATTATCCTGAATGAACAAACAGAATCATCCAACTCTCCCTTCCCAAGAACGTCCAAGGGGCTCTTTCAATATGTAAGCCACTGTAACACCCCCAGAGGCAAAGCACTAAGAGGTTGTTTCACAAATGGAGGTAAGTTTGTACCCATCTGACATGGATTCAGAAGAAGTGGTTATACAATTCACGTGAAAAGCTCATAATCCTGTATAATCAAAATTACTGCCTACTTATTAGAAACGAAACCACTGTTAAATAAAACACATTGGGACAACAATTATAATAGGCCTACACAATGTGACCATAGATTTATAAGTCAATCACAGCTTTTCACATAAAAAGCTTTTCACATAAAGACATTTACTGAAGTATAGGTGAAGAACTTTGATGATGGCCTAGGAAGCCTTAAATCGATTAACTAAATAAACAAACCTGTAGAACAAACACAAAATTGTGTATTTTAATTTTCATAATGAATTTGTTCCACCAAGAAGCGACGGAAGAATCAGTTAATTTTGTGTGTGTTGCCTCTAGCATAATGAAACCACTGTTAAGCAAATGTATTAGAGCAATATTTATAATCCACAGTATGACCATAGATTTATAATTCAGTCGCAGCTATTAACAAAAATGTATGTTTTGTCTCAACTAGTTAATAGATTGCCGTATTATAAATATTGTAAATAATCTTACTCCTGAAGTTCGTTGCTTAAGTTAATCTCACTGAGAGAGCAAAGACAAGTTTTACCGTATCTACACACTTGCATAGCGTCTACAACCTAATAATTTCGCCACTATAACATCGTTTGCAAACAATGTTTATGTCTATGTGAAGTGGGCCACAAATAGTGTTTGTGCTTGCAGCGTGCTTTAACTTAAATTTTAACATGGTGTTGTGTGAAGTGCTTATCAGCAACGTTAACAGCACTCATACGGTGCACGTTCAAAAACAGAAAACAGTGAAAATACATAACAGGAATACAGGACGATTTCGTCACAGACAAGGACACAACACGGCTGCAAAACAGATATAAAACGAGGCTTCAGCTGAAAAGTATCTGAAGAATCTGAAGATAGATTTATAAGAAAATTCGAAACTGGTCATGGTTTAAATAAATAAACATTTTTATACCATACTTTTGGTTGGAAGCTGTTTTCATTATAAATATTATAATACTACAGCCGTGGTTCTCACAGTCAGTTCTTGACAGAGTAGCGGTATATTCTCCATTTTATCGAAATGGGATCATGGGAAAAACGAGAATCATCAGGTAAAAAGCCAACAGATTGCCCCGTTAATATTTCTTAACTTACTGTTGCATTTTCATAAATTTACTTAAGCTGACAGAGTTAAGTACGATAAATTTATTTTGTAAAAAGCCAACAGATTTCCCTGTTAATATTTCTTAACTTACTGTTGCATTTTCATAAATTTACTTAAGGTGACAGAGTTAACTACGTTAATCTTATTTTTAAGAACACGAACTTTTCAAATGTTTGTAAATCTATCGGACCAAACTGCGCGGTCATCAGTCCGTAGCTTACAAACTACTTAATCTAGGGTAACTAACACACACACACACACACACACACACACACACGCCCCAGGGAGGACTCGAACCTCCGACGGCGAGCAACCGCGCGCTCCGCAGCGGGGCGCTTTAGACCGCTCGGTTATTCCACCGCGGCGAACACGAACTACCAATAAATTTTCTTGGCTGCTATATACCGATGTACTGATTTCGCTTTGTGTATTATAAACACAGCGATATAATTTTATTTATACTTCACTTTTCGGCTAGTACATTGGAACTTACTAAGTTATCCTGTGATACAATGAAAATGCCATTCTTTAGCTGCCGTTGTACACGTAGCCTAAAAAAAAAAAAAAATAATAATAATAATAATAATAATAATAATAATAATAGTTGCAACGAATTATTAACGTAAATTAAATACGCAGAACACAGAAATGATTAGGTACAGGTACTAAAACTTGAAAACTCGTGCGGGAATTAACGGGATTGCAAAAGGTATTCGCCCAAGAGTCCTTTGTACTTTTCTAGCCCTTTATTTTTCAAGCGGGTGCGCTGGACCTTTCCAATGAAATCAGCCAGATTCAAAACAAAACAAAAAACTGCAATTATACTGCATAAATTCGGTTACGCACAATACCGGTATTAATTATTACATCATTTCAATTTATCACTCTCCTTTAAACGGCAACGCACAGTGGAACCAGCGGATAACAACATACGCGCGAAACAAAAGCACTGTAATTGGACGCAAAAAGAAGGGGAAAAAACATTCCAATGCAGGCACAACGGAGTCTGCAATGTGAAAAGTGTTTGTGCCCCCGCTCTATAAGCTGACGCTAGTGGCGTCGAATCCAGGCGCACGTTATCTAAATTTAAGCTGTCTCTCTGCAGCAGTAAGCGTTCAATCAATACCAGCCCACGGTCGGTATGCATTAATTATCGGTTGCAAATCGCCGCTGTTACATAAAACAGAAGTTTTGTGTGGGATACGCATTTTGGATTGGGAGTCGGCATTCTTTTCTACTTTATTTCTCTTCAGTGATCACTCACGTCACAGTGTAGTCCTCCGACGTGAGATTTGCGACTCGGAAAATAATCGAAATCACACACAGGACACCAATATAGGGTTGCTGGAATGTGGGATCTCTGGCTGTAGCGCATAGCTGCCAACCTTGAGAAAAGGTTGTCAGTAATCATGCGTCAAACCTAGTAGAAGTGGGGTGGTGTCCGGAATGGGGATAGCCCTCCCTCCCAAAGAAAATTAAAAAATTGTAAATCCTATTTACATAACCTAATACTATATGTCTGATACTTTTTTTTTTTTTTTCATTTTCACTTCGATCATCATTTGCACTATTTCATTTCGCATCGCCATTTGCGTCGGGCTTTTCTTCACGGAAAATTAACATTTGCCGAAGGCACAGAGAAGCGTGTAGTTCCTTAAATTTTCAAAATACCAATGTAAAATCCTTAGAATCTAACACTATATACAAAATGCTGATGACGGGCAATAATCCTCTCTCCAGTTCGGAGGCACTCCAAGGCCCCTTCCTCTGACGGAAATCAGTCTGAAAACACCACGAATTTGATTAACAGTGGTCAAGAAAAAATTGAGAATTTGTGTCTGACGGGAGGCGTACTTGCGTAGTCCGTGCAGTTACGGTGTTCGCTGTGTCTTCAGTGGTAGGGCTCAGCGCAGCTGCCTAGCAAGCAGGAATCCTTGGTGGTAACTCATCAGCGCCCCACCATACGGAGAACCATTCAAAGAGTCTTTAGTATCAGAACAGGGCTATGATAATTTAAAACTACATCTCTGTTTTAACCACAAATCCATAGTTGTGAAAGGTGATCGAAAACTTTTGAGCGGTAGTGGCAGGTTTTCCTTTTCTTCCGTGTGCCATTAGAGACTGGAATTGTAGAGAAACATCTGCCATGCACTTCAATGTGACTTATGTAAATGTACGTAAATGTAGTAGATGTAGATGAAGATCAAAAGGATGTGAGCTGTTCCAGTGAGGAGACTAAGAGGCTCTGTTCTGCAGACGCCCGACTTAAGATTCATTGGAAGAATACTAAAGAAATGCAGTCCGAAAAGAAAGGAAGTAGGTTACAGAACACTTGTTCGCCCACAGCTTGAATACTGCTCGCCGGCCGCGGTGGCCGAGGGGACTGAGGCGCTCCAGTCACGGTCTGCACGGCCACTACGGTCGGGGGTTCGAATCCCCCCTCGGGCATGGATATTTGTGCCGTCCTTAGAATTAGTTAGTCCATAAGTAGTTTGTAAGTTTAAGGACTGATGACCCCGTAGTTAAGTCGCATAAGTTGTAAAAACATTTGCACATTTGAATACTGCTCACCGGTGTGGGATCCGTACTAGGTGGGATTGATAGAGGAAGTGGAGAAGATCCAAAGGAGAGCAGCGCGCTTCGTTACAGGATCATTTGGTAATCGTGAAAGCGTTACGGAGATGATCGCTAAACTCCAGTGGAAGACTCTGCAGGAGAGACGCTCTGTCGCTCGGTACGGGCTTTTGTCGTAGTTTCGAGAACTTACCATTGCTGAGGAGTCTAGCAGTATATTGCTCCCTCCTACGTATATCTCGCGAAGAGATCGTGAGGATAAAATCAGAGAGATTAGAGCTCACACAGAGGCATACCCACAATCCTTCTTTCCGCGAACAATACGTGACTGGAATAGGAGGGAAAATCGATAGTGGTACTCAAAGTACCCTCCGCCACACACCGTCGGGTGGCTTGCGGAGTATGGTTGTAGATGTAGATGTAGGCTTGCACAGTACAGGGTAGCTTGGAGAGCTGCTACAGACCAGACTACGGACCGAAGAGCACGACAACAATACGATGAACTTTTTAAGTTTCTATTGGTTGATTAGAAGACGGCGGAGTGCATTAGGCAGGCGGTGACCAGTATTGTCTGGCTGTGGGTCGGAGGGGACAATGCCTCGGTCAGCGTGTGTGTGTATGTGCGTGTGTGTGTGTGTGTGTGTGTGTGTGTGTGTGTATGGGAGGGGACAGTGGAGGGGGGGGCTTGGGGGGCGGGGCCGTGCCCCGACATGGCGTGCTTTATTAGCGAGTGGGTGGGCGGCATATTGATTCGGCTGATATTGGCGGTACCCGGTGACGTTTATTGCCGGCAAGATTGCCCGCAGCACAATCGGCAGTCACTCAGCGCCCCAAGACAAGACGGACTGCGCGGCCGCTGGTGGGCAGCCGCGCTGCTAATGAAATCACCCTCCCGACGCGGCGGTACTTTGCGGGTCCTGCCAACGAGGACGCGACTGTCGCGGCGAGGAAGGCCACCCAGTTCAAGGGGCTTCTTTATTTGTGTGTCGTGTGGTTTTACTAGTAGTAGAAGGAGGGTGGACATCGTGACAGCAGTCCTCCTCAAGCTACACACTGTCATAGAGTAACATATATAGAGGAGCAGCCCCCACCTAAACCACTGTCCTACGCTCCCCTCGTAGTTCCGTAAGATGCTAGCAGGTGTCAGGCGAAGCGCTGGCTTAGGGTGCCTCTCGCCCGTCAGAGGGTAGCGTGGAGGCTGAGGGGAGAGCTTGTGCCGCCTGCCACGAGGCCACGGCTGTGTCCAGCTTGCTCGCGTTTGAGGGGAGGTGGTGGGGACAGCCGCTACCCGCCGCTTGCTCTGGCCAGTTTAAAGAGATGCTTCTGACCGCAGCGCCATCATGGGACATCTTACGGAACTGCTGGAAACCCTCCCTCCTCGCACCCCCGAGCGTAGGACCGGGCCCTTACGGAGGTTTCCCGTCTGTATATATTTGTCTGTGACACTGTGCCTGGATAACAGGCGGTGACTCGCTGTGTCCGTTTGTGACCAATAGTCGGCGGTCGTAGGCGGTCACCGTTGTTACGCTGCGGCTAGAATACCGCACTCTGCTGACTGCCGCAACCGCGATGGCGTCTGATGTTATGACGTCGCGCATCTGAAGGTCGCTTGAGTCGACCACGCTGATCCGTCTGCTGGGCTGTTGACGCTTACATCTCGCTTGACGTGTTGCTGCCGGGAAGTACAGCGGCAGGCCCCCTCGAGTGTTGCTGGGGAACCCGGCGAAGTGGTTCACACCTCGGTGCTGAACTCCGCGCAGGAGCTTCTTCTTGGAAGGGCGGCCGCCTCAGTTACGTGTTGCCACTGGCACAGACTACGAGGGGAACGTAGGACAGTGGTTTAGGGGAGGCTTCTTCTCTGTATGTGTGCCACTGGTCACGGGGCGCAGTTGACCGTCGGCTTAACAGACGAAACGTACGGCTCAGCAGGCAACGTGCAAGTGAGATGAGTGCCCCTCCGAAACAAATGAACTGACTCATCCTGCCCACAACTCAAGAATGCGTTTCTACGCTCGGGCCACGAGTTCTTGCACGAACTCTAACATTGTCACTTCCCCCTCTTCTTTCAGTCGCGTACTGTTCGCGGAAAAAAAAGATTAGGCCTTAATCTCTATCTTTAGGATGGTTTCCCGAGATACACGTAGCGGGAAAAAATATATTGGTTGACTCTTCGAGAATTCATGCTCCCTGCACTTTGACAGAAGCCCGTTTCAAGACACAGAACGTCTCTCTTGCTGCGTCTGCCATTGGAGTTTCCTAACCAGAGAGCACAGAATAACAAGGGATTTATAATAACAGTGAAACGAAGCTGGACAGAAAGCGCGACAGTCACCCAACATGACAGCCGCAGAGCATGAAGCCTCCTATAGCTGGTGTCATGTAAGAAGGCGCTTCCGCGCATAGAGCCGGTGCGATAGGGGAAGCGAGGAGGGGAGGAGCTACGGCCGAACGCCAATAGTTGTGTCTGTGGGAGAAACACTGCGTAACTCACGGCCAGCCACATGCCTACAGAATGACTATTATTGGCTGTCATTGCGGTAATGGAGGGGGATGTGCAGAACGGCTGAAAACTGGGCCCCCTTCGTAGCTGACGCCGACTATAGTGCCGAGTGCCACCCGGCCACAGCTGCGAGCACAGGGTGCTTGAGTGTTGAGAGCAGTGCCTGTAAAGGGCCACATAACATATCTTGGTGAAGCTGTGTGTTGAAGTAATTTGTCTCTGCTTAGCCTGTAGTGTAGTTTATTACTCATAAGGTATTTATTTCCGTTTGTGTATTAATTTATCATCAATTTCGCTTGATTTTGACTCTTTTTATTATGCACTATTATTAGTGTATTATTCTGTATATAATGAAATTCGTTATCTTACTTTTCAACAAAATTATTACTTCTATACATGATTGTATCGTTAACTTCTTGTTCCTTGTTAAAAAAAAAAAAAAAAACAAAAAAAAAAAACGGTGACATGTACAGTAGAAAGGAAGAAGTAAAAATGGCAATAAATCTCTGGAGCCTAAACTATAAGAGTTAGGCCAGTGTGCAGAACTCACGAAGATTTAAAATAAATAAATAAAATACGTGAGATCATGTGTCTAACTTTTACTAGTGAACTACATTTGTTATTTTTATCTTCCAAAGCGCTGGTGCCAGTTGGCTTCAGGCTACGGATATAGTGATAGTGGGAGATCTGTAAATGTTTTAATCGTCCTGAGTTCTATAATTCTATACTATGAGTTCTCGAGTTAAAGAAGTTAAAGATTACCCAAGCCGGGGCGGGTGAGCTGGTTAGTAATAAAATAAAGTCATAATTATTTAATACAAAAAATTGTACCCCAAATTAAAAATAATTTTATCGAAAGTGGTCACAAAGTACAAGAATCAGTGCTCGCTGGTCGGCAAGCTCGCTGCAAGTAACGAGTAGAATTTGAAAGGTACCACCGCTCTATTCTATCTAAATACAATACCTATTGGTATTACCTACCTAAACAATGAATGTTCGAAAGACCTGAAAAATATTTTAATGTACTAGGCGATAGCTAAATTTACCAAATGCAATAAGAAATTTTGAGAAAGTAGATTTTTTACAAACTGACTATTGAATGGAACCTTGATCAACGATCATATCTCGCATCTGTGCTTTACCAGCATTGCGAAACCTCGTTATGAAATATATATTTTTTTCTTTCGGAATTCACTTAATAGTTGTGTTCCATTCAGAAAGATGGACTAAATAGTATCCTATAATGTACAATACTGCACTTTTTTTTCCATGAAACTTGTATCAACAGAAGAAAATTAAAATTTTTGACTCGAAAATGCAACATATGGTTGTATTGTGGTTCGGGAGGGGAGGGGTTGCGGGTCGCTAAAACATTTTTAGTTGAATGGGGGAACGGGTATTCAAAAACGTTGGCAAACACTGCTCTGGAGACCTTTGGTACACCCGACTACTCTCCCATTTGCTTGCTGGATGCTGTGTCTGGGCGGCGACATGGGCTGCTTTGGTGAGTGGGTCGACAGTTATGTTGACTTCGTTTTATATTAGGATTTTAACTTTGCGACTTAGATGACGTCTTGATTGTCGCAGTTATATTGGATGTATAGGTTCAAAATTCTATTTGTCACCTCAGTACGAAAATTAAGTTGGTAGACCTGGTACTTCTACGCAGTTAATAAAATTTATATCTTTGTTTAATTTTTCATTGTAAATATTGGTTCAGGATTTTATTTAAAATTTAAAGACCTCTTTTTTATGATTGAGCATGAAAATCCGTTTCTCAGGGGCTGATATTTAATAAACCAAAGAATAAAAGTTCGAATCATTGAGTCCTGGTACTTCAGATAATTTGACTCCCATCACAAAGATAATGTTTTTGCTTGATCCTTTTCCTTTATAGAACTATTCTTTGGAAAATTTCACCATAGGTTTCTCCTAACCACTACTGTTAGATATATTCCTTCACTTTTAGAATATGCTGGGACAATATTAGGAAACTAAATTCTCGAATAACTATTTAAGATATTTTTTTTTATTTTTTTTTATTTTTTTTTATTTTTTTTTTTTTTTTTTTTTTTTTTTTTTTTTTTTTTTTTTTTAGCTTCATAGATTCTCCTTGAAGCTAAAACAAAATTAGCTTCATAGATTCTCCATGTGCGCCTCGGTTGCACAGTGGTAGAGTGCGAGACTACAAATCCAAAGGTCGCAGGTTCGATCCCCGCCAGGTCGTATGATTTTTATCTGTCTCTTACCAGTTCTTTCACCTCTGGCAGTACTGCCCATGTGAAAAATACCGAGTAGCACCGTGGTTGACCCACGTTAAACTGGCTGGGTAAGTCAGTTCGAAGGTCGGAGGAAGGCAACGGCATACCACCTCCAAACAGGACCATGCCTAGTAAAGCACTGTGGTGTTCAAACCAATCTTCGGATTGTTGACTGCTTTACCTTTACATTCTCCATAGTGCGCCTCGGTTGCACAGTGGTAGAGTGCCAGACTACAAATCCAAAGGTCGGGGGGTTCGATCCCCACCACATCCTGATTTTTACCTGTCACTTTCCACTTCTTTCGCCTCTGGCAGTGTTGCTAATGTGAAAATTATCAAGCAGCACCGTGGTTCGGAACCCACGTTAACCATCTTCAAACAGGACCATGCCTAGTAAAGCACTATGGTGTTCAAACCAATCATCAGATTGTTGACTGCTTTACGTTACACTACCTGGGGGACGCGTATTCAAAAAGATTGGCAAACGCGGCTCTAGAGACCTTTGGTACATCCGACTTCTCTCCCACCTGCTTGCTGGACGCCCGCAAGAAATCTGTGCATGCCCACAGAAATTGTCCGAAAGAAGAGGCAACATTCGTGTAAATGCGAAGTGAGCAGATATTTGGGCACGCGCGCAGCTCCTGCCAGAGAGGGGCCGCCGTCCTTGGCGGAGCGCTGGCCTGTGGAGAAATCAGTGCACCTGCAGCAGCGCCCACCTGCCGCTGGAGCCGGTCCTGGTCTCTGCAGCTGCCGCGCGGCAGGTGGCAGGTGTGAGGCACGGCACGCGACCTCTTGTTTGCTGCCCACTGCAGGCAGCCGCCCCCCCCCCCCTCCACCACCCGCTGTGGTGAGGGGCCAGCTCTTGGGCGACCGCACCATGTCTCGGTACGCCGGCCTGGCTGACACGTCGCGCGTTCTCGCTATTTGCTCACGACAGCTTCTGTTGACGTTCCAATCCGCGAAAATTGTCAATCACTTACGTTAACTTTTTCTTTACCGGCGCTGCTTATAAGCAAACATCATCCTTCTGTACATATGCTACATGTAAGAGTGTATGTAACCAAATCCTCTCAAATATAAAGCTGAGTGTCCGTATGTTTGTGTGTTCGTCTTGCATACAAATCTACAGTTCTGATCCAATCTTTTTCAAATTTTGTACACGTAAGCTTCAATCCACGGATTGGGTGGTCGCCGAGAGTGTAAGAACACGTACGATACATAGTTCACGAGATATGACGTCATAAACAATGAGATGCGCGAAAAACTGCTGCATTTACCGAAAATGGCGCTAATTTCTCTTAAACCACTGGACCGTTTTCAACCAAATTTGGTACATACAGGGTGTTTCACTAAGTGAGTTTGGCTCTGTAACTTATAAAATAATAGGTGACGGGAAATTTTAATGCTGTAGGTCAACACAAGAAATGTTACACTTTCTGCGGAGCTATGAACATAGTTTATTGTATCATATTCCAACGAGTTACTGCACAAAGATATAATTTTTTTATGGAACAATAATTTTTTCTATCGTGCATTGGATTCGTTGAAACCAGCTGCGTCCAAATCAATTTAAACTACATTCCTATCACTGTTAGTTTGGGAGCTACAACCCTTCAAAGTTTCCGCAGAAAGTGTAACGCTTCTTGTGTTGACCTACCGCATTAAAATTTCCCGTCACCTATTATTTTATAAGTTACAGAGGCAAACACACTTAGTGAAACACCCTGTATATTCCTTACCGTGGCCGGCCGCGGTGGCCGAGGGGACTGAGGCGCTTCAGTCACGGTCTGCACGGCCACTACGGTCGGGGGTTCGATTCCCCCCTCGGGCATGGATATTTGTGCCGTCCTAGTTCGTAAGTAGTTTGTAAGTTTAGGGACTGATGACCCCGTAGTTGGGTCCCATAAGCTGCTTTTTTTCTTTTTTTTTTTTTTTAAATCTTCTTTCACCCTATTTAATCGAATACACCAACTGTCTTTTATTTCTATCACTGTTTCTTCGATGTATAAATTGAACAGTAGGGATGGGAAGCTGAAATTTAGGTAATGTAGGCACTTCTTTCTTGGCCTTCCATGCTTATACTCTTCTTTTGATTCTCGCACGAATTTTATGTTACCCATATTTCCTAATAACTTAATCCTATTTTTCTGAAAACTTCTAACGTCTTGACCGGTTCGTATTGCCAAACTCTTTCTTACGATGAGAGTGTTGATTTATCGCACGACTTGCTTACATTGGCAAGTAAAACGTCTGACCTGCAGCACTGGTATCTACGTCTTTGCTTAGGCCAAACTAATCATCATGTAAAGAAACTTCTTTCTTCTCTATTATTATCGCACAGCGGAGGCTAACCAGAACATCGCGACAATTCATAACACTAGAAGAGATCACAACCTTGTAGAGTGGTCTGAATCGCGAATGGAACCAGTTTTCCGACAGTAAGTGGTCTGCGACTATTCATTATTAACTTAACAGCGTAACACATTACGACGTAGGCCTACAGCATGAGATCCCTATCATTAGTATGGTGTGATTCATTCAAGCAGGATTTCGGTAAACTATCCCGTAAGCAAATATGAAAACACATTTGCTTAACTAGGCGCGAGACACATAAATAAGCAGGAGTTTGAAACTCGTTTAAATGGCACACACCAAGCCCCCTGAGGTAACATTGCCGTAATGTACATACCAGTTTGTAATTACACTTTATTACCCAGAATATGTACATGTAGAGGGAAGCAGCCTCCCTAGAGTCTGAAACTTACTTACGACGAAACAACGTTGTTTCTCCAGTTATTAAGGCCACACAAGACAAACAAACTCGTTGCCTTTACAAGAGTTAATACTAGTTCCCAGAAGAAATGTTAGGTTGTGACTGAAATACCCATTTGAATAGTAAGGTTTGTTGCAGTATTCAAGGTCATAACTCAGAGCTGCAGGAGCTATTGGTAATATAGATAACGGTTAATGTGTGGTCGACAGTTCAAAATAGCTTTGTTAGATTTTATTGCTGCCGAAAATTGTAATCCACTTTGTATTTCATAATATATTGACAGAGTTCCAAAGTTTTTAATGAAACTGAAAAATACAAACTACCGTAAAAATGTAAATGACTTGAATAACATACGTGCCATTCCTGGCTAGTATATATATAGCCGGCCGCGGTGGCCGAGGAGACTAAGGCGCTGCAGTCACGGTCTGCACGGCCACTACGGTCGGGGGTTCGAATCCCCCCTCGGGCATGGATATTTGTGCCGTCCTAGTTCGTAAGTAGTTTATAAGTAGTTTGTAAGTTTAGGGACTTATGACCCCGTAGTTAAGTCCCATAGACTATACAAACATTTAGTATATATATCGGATAGTTTCAGTACAATTAACTATCAGATTTTGATATTACACCATCCGGAACGAAAATGCAACTGCGTATTTTGCATATTTAGTTTGACGATAACTTTAACAAAACATAACACTGATCAGCCAAAATGCTCCTCCAGAACATCAAACACGCCCCTGCTTCTATGAGATCGAATTCCGTCTTGGGTATAACACACTAGCTAAATACCCGTCGTTGCCCGGGTATTTATTTATTCCTGCCTTGAGTTAATACTTTGTCCATTTTTTTCTAAAATCATGTTATATTTATCGGAGAATATGTAAGAAATAACGCTGTCTTGCATAATGTACAAAATTTTGAGTGCATTATCCAAACAAAGAAAGAAAGTAGTCAAAATACAAATGACATACAAAATTCGTACGCTCTCATATTTATTGAGTTATATGTTGTACTATTGTATAATTTTTCAGGTATATATTCATTTGTATAAGTGCTGTATGTCTGTAAAATCTCTTGGGAATACAATTAATAGTAAAGAAGTAATAGGTTAGAACTTGGTGCGTGATGGGGCGGTTTTCCATGAACGTTACTTTTTATGTGCTCATATCTCATGAAGTACGTGTCGTACTGTGATGCAATTTGGAAGTACATTCAACTATATGTGTGTATACTCCTTGGTTGCACAGTGGTAGAGTGCCAGACTACAAATCCAAAGGTCGCGGGTTCGATCCCCATCTAGGATTTTTATCTGTCACTTTCCACTTCTTTCACCTCTGGCAGTACTCCTCATGTGAAAAATTCCGAGTAGCACCGTGGTTCGGAACCCACGTTAAACTGTAGGTCCCCCTATATCTGGCTGGGTAAGTCAGTTCGAAGGTCGGAGGAAGGCAACGGCATACCACCTCCAAACAGGACCATGCCTAGTAAAGCACTGTGGTGTTCAAACCAATCTTCGGATTGTTGACTGCTTTACCTTACTGTCTAGAAAATTCCTGCGGCTACAATTTGTAGTGTAGAAATTATAAATCGTAACGTCATACCGAATGCCATAGTTTGAGTCCATGAACAGCGGAAAAGTAGTAAGCGAGAAACTTTTTTTCCTTTCATCATATTACTATGGTTTCGGCAAGAAATAGTTCAATAAAGGTTTGAAATTACGTTTAAAGTTCGTTGCAAGTCGCTAAATTATCTCATCCTCATATACTGTATTCATAAAGCCCCGTACTTTATATGTAGAGCAACCAAAGTCGAAAAATTCCTTAATTTATTAAAAGAACGGGTCCGCTGCGTCTGTTAAATTGCTTTACTGGAGGACACACACGACCGGTTTCGCAACTTTAAGTTGCATCCTCGGGTGTTATTTGCTTAGAAATGAATGAGAACTATCAGAATTTTAAGCAGTGTTAACATCAATGTAAGGTCGTAATAGTCTTAGTCTACTTACATTAAATCATTACGAAGAACTGATAAAGCTCATTACCTATCATTTGATTTCGGGCTTGTAATATTCATATGTGGCGATATTTGAAGCCATCCCCGTATCTAAAAGGCAGTAAAAAGGAAAAATTAAAAAAAAAAAAAAAATCAACTCATTGACGTGTTTTACGGCCCACTTTGGATCTGTAGTTTTATAAGTTTTTGCAAACATTTTGGACCAAAATAAAAAAAAATTAATTAATAAGTGTGTCTGAAATCCTTTTAGGAAAAAAGTTTAGGTAGTTGCGGGTTCCGAACCACTGACGTTCAGCGTCACAGTGCAACGCATTGTCCACTAAACTACGGCTAACAATCAAATCTTGTGCCTTTTAATATCGTACTATTGATGGCCGTTGTTAACTGATGCTAATATGGCATTTGTAGACACTAGATTATCATTTATCGTACGAAGAACGACGTGTTTTTGTTAATTCTTCAGTGCACCATTGCTTTGAAATGACAACGTGTAAGTTACAATAAGAAAATCATCAAACGCAAAATGGCGTATGCCAGAGAGAGTTCTAGGCGAGGAATGTCACGTGACCTCTCCGAACGGCTGGTTTTCGTTAATTCAATGGGGGGTGTCAAATCTCCGTTATTTTTACAGATATCTCTCAAACGACACGAGATATGGAGGAAAAAAAAAAAAAAAAAAAAAAAAAAAAAAAAAAACCCATAAGGGAACAAAGTTGTAGGGAATTTTCTCCTCTACAAATTCGGTTATTCAATTTTCGCGTCTTCTCTGCCAATTAGGGTATTCAATTTTCGTATCAGATGAACGGTTCTTTTGCAATTAAAATTACATTACAAAAGGTTTTTTCTGGTATTACTACCTTTTTTTTGTCCGAAAAATTTGAAAAAGGGAGGGTCTGGTCTCTGGCGACCTACAATTATGTCTGTAAAATTTGGTGCTGATCGGTTGAACGGTACGTCTTAAAAACAGGGAACACGTGACAGACAGACATCCCAAAATCGCCGTTATTTTTGCAAATGTCTCTGAAACGATACAAGATATGAAAAAAACATAAGAGAGCAAAGTTGTAGAGAATTTTCTCCTCTACAAATTCGGTTATTCAATTTTCGTGTGAGATGAATAGTTAAGCCGTTATTTTCATTTAAATTTCTGGCTGTCAAAAGACGATCGCAAAGGCCCACTTTTAGTGTTACTACCGTAACCTATCAGGAAGTTGTTGTATTTACCTCCTTTGAAGACGATCTGGGGAGTGACGTGGTGTTAACGGTCTCCGTCTGGCCACTGGTCGCGGGCCGTAGCGCAAAAGAAGTCCTAGTATAGGGAGGGGATCTTGAAAAATGTGGAAAAACTTGTGATTCGAGGTGTAACGTAATAATAGAGAAATTTTAACGTAATTACGCAGCCGCAAATCATGTTTCGGTCGGACTCCACTAATAACTAAACTCAAACCGTAACTACGGGGTCATCAGTCCCTAAACTTACAAACTACTTATGAACTTAGGACGGCACAAATATCCATGCCCGAGGGGGGGTTCGAACCCCCGACCGTAGTGGCCGTGCTGACCGTGACTGGAGCGCCTCAGTCGACTCGGCCACCGCGGCCGGCACTAAGAATTTAATTCCTAAAAAAATCGCTTTAGCTCCACAATAACGGCATCGTTTTACCTCTTAAATGTAACTAGGCTTAGTGCGAGCGCGATCGAGACGTTTTATAGATGTCGCTATGGGCTGCACAGTAAGATCTGACCGCCTTGGCAAGAGGCCACTGCTCTGGCGCCAGATTCGTTAGAATTGCAAATGAGATCCGCCTATGATTTATCCGCAAGCCCTGCGCATTAATGTCAATTGCGGCCTAACGAACGGCCATCCGGTCTGACTAATGGCTAACAAGTACACTCACTACTCGGCCAAGTCTCCGTGTCCACATGCAAATGACTGGGGTGCGAGCAGCGGTAGACGACGTGGCACAAAAATGTCGCATAAAATATTCACAATCTTCGTTTACTCTGCTGTGAGTTGTCATATTATCTGCTCGTTTTCGCCAAGGACGCATTATTTTTGCCGCGCTATATCCGATCTACTTATGGTGGTGGGTGCCGCATTCTACGTCTCCGTATAGGCACAGGACGTACTGCAGTCGTTAGGTATCGTGTTGAAATTTCCAGTTCAGCGGCATTTCCTCTTCAGCGTACGGCAGCATCACATTTGCCGAGATGTCTTTGTACATTTCTGTGTTCATTATGCCATTGATATGGTGTATTGGACCAATGCCGTACCATGAAAATATCCCCATACCGTAACACTTCCGCCACCGTATTTCACACTTTTTAAAGAATAGTTGGGATTAAATTCCTGGTTTGGTGATCGGCGCACATAGACTTTCCGTGTAAGGCAAACCTATTACACTCGGATTCATCGGACCAAAGGATGTTCCTCCACCAAATATTTGGTTTTTGTTCATTTCTCCGGGCAAAAGCCAACGTTTTCCGAAAAAATGTTCAAATGTTTGTAGAGCTTATGGGACTTAACTACGGGGTCATCAGTACCTAATCTTACTAACTACTTATGAACTAGCTAATACTAAGGACGGCACAAACATCCATGCCCGAGGGGGGATTCGAACCCCCGGCCATAGTGGCCGCGCAGACCGTGACTGACGCGCCGCAGACCGCTTAGCCACCGCGGCCGGCCAACCTTTTTCGAACATTAGCTTTTGAAACATGTGGCTTCTGTCTCGCAATGCGCCCATTCAATTCTGCAGATCTCAGTCGTCTTTCAGTCGTTGAGGTTCATGGTTGAAAATCATGTTTGTCGTTAAATAAAATGGCTTTCAGTCATGGTGTTGACAAATATGGGTCTTTCCTTACTTCCTAGTGATAAGCCTGTCTACGCGAGATCGCTCCCTGTTATCCATCTGCAGCTTTGATTGTATTGACTGTCTAACGGCGTTCTGGACTCGTTTTCGCAAAACGTGTATATCTTTGGCTATTTGATTCCTAGACATCCCACTTTTGAACATCCGGAACATTACTGTACGCTCATCATCACTTGTATGCTTTGCTACACCCATCTAGAAGAATTTAAACAAAACCAAACGTCAATTTACATACAAAAAACTGCAAAAAATTTGAACGGAACCTATTATTTTGCCCCATAAGACGCATCTTTTAGCACGTCTAGCTCGAACGCTTCCTTTCGCAGGACTACAGATAGCAGCGACTTCTTTCCTGATGTTGTCTACATGGGACTGACAACACGGCACTCGTGGAGATTTCGCGAACTAGTAGATATCCTAGCTCTTAATCTCGTGAATAGAGTTGGCTTTATTATTTTGACCGCCACTGTATGTTTCCAAACGTTTGACAATAACAGTTTGTTCGGCTCATCAGTGTATATACCTTGCAATTCTAGTGCTGCCACCTTTTCTCCACGGGTGTTTATTGCACTACTGACATTGAACAGATGTGGTACTCACATTAATATGACTGAACCATGTCAATAATTTCACAGTCGCCTTTGACTGTAAAGTTATTCATTTGGATATAGATTTCCACTGTTCAAAGGATCAAAATGCAGGCCTCAATCGCAAAATTAATAATTATTTAACATGGTTTCGGCAATAACTATGATTGCCTTCATCAGAAATTATAAAATAAAACAAGTCACATAATAAAATATACAACTCAGCTCTAAAGCTTACGTCACAAAATTTAAAAAGAAACTTTTTGCAAACGCTAGGCACTATGGGCTGACGGCTGCTTGGAGGCAAGGCAACCATAGTTATTGCTGAAACCAGGTTATATATATATATATATATATATATATATATATATATATATATATATATATATATATATATATATATATATATATATAACGTCAGATCGGATTGATCGGATTGACAGTCCCCACCAGACCACGATTGACGTTGTAACGGTCGCTGACAATAGCGGTTATGTTCAAAATTTTAAAATTTTCACTGTCGATCCTGGATACGCCACTGTTTGACGTTGTAACGGTCACTGACAATGGTAGTTAACATTTTCACTGTTGCAATTTCGGCAGCATGGTTGTTACCAAAAACCAAGTAATATAACTGTGCATTAGCACGTAACTTTCCAATCTGAGTCTTACTTGCATTTTGTTAGATTTTCTCCAGAATGCGAGAACTTACCCATTGGATATATCTTTTTAATTATAATTATTTCTTTACCATGCTTACTTTGGTCTTGTTTCTGTACTGTGCACTATATCAGAAAAATTCTTTACTTCTTAACGCCAAATTTCCCTTTCATCAGGTCGGCGCTCACTACAGAAGTACATCAGAGCTCTGTGGATCGTTTCGGGCTTCAAGTAGGTTTATTACTAGGCAAATAAACTCGCCATTCGAGAGGCACCACAGTAATAAGGGCTCTTGACGACGGAGGAATGAGGATGGTAAGGCTTTGAGGACCAATTACTGGGCCCCTCTAACAGCCAACCAGACATCCGCAGTGGAAAAAGAAATTGCTTAGCGGACATGGTTCTGTAGAGGAGACGTCATTTAAATAGCTGCTTCGTAGTATAATGGATAGACCTAGCTAGACGCCTCTTCACATCGACGATTCGTTTATCGTTGAAGACCATACGAAACACCTACAATATTATAAAATTTGTTTGCCATTGATAAAAAAGAATGAGTTGAAAGTCACGTCGACGTCCAGGTCATTAGTAAAGGAGAGCCAGACTCAGTCGCGGAACGTGGGACGTCAGACGTTCTCTTATCAAAGATACTGCTCAGCATTTCCCTGCAGTGAGTCAGATGAAACCTAAACTGAACGGCATTTCAGCTTTTCCCGTACACAAATTCTGCCACTTCATCACAGCGCCAAATCCGTCGAAAGACAAACATCTCCTGTGATAGGTTCATTGGGTGTTCCACGAGAACTGACGTTTCTAGAAATTAAGTTTTCTGACGTTTGTCTTTGGTCAAATCCCTGTTTCTGTACTCGACCGGATGAGATATCTGTCAATGTACGGCACGGAGTAAGGTTACTAGTATTAGATGAGAATTGTCATATGAACAGTTTTACTTACATATGAGGCCGGCCGCGGTGGCCGAGGAGACTGAGGCGCTCCAGTCACGGTCTGCACGGCCACTACGGTCGGGGGTTCGAATCCCCCCTCGGCCATGGATATTTGTGCCGTCCTAGTTCGTAAGTAGTTCATAAGTAGTTTGTAAGTTTAGGGACTGATGACCCCGTAGTTAAGTCCCATAAGATTTACAAACATTTGAACATTTGAACTTACATATGAGGATTTATAATTTCTTTAATTCAGCATAATTAATATAGTTTGAATAACTTTCAACATTGCCTTTTTTCTGGCTCTTTTCTATGCGAAATGTCTGAAAACAGTTTCTCCTTGAGACAGCTCCACATTTTACAGCCGCATGGCAGTGGATCATCGTATTTCTGCCCGACTATAATGCATTCTGGTATACATTATTTGATAGCACCTTCTGTTTACAGACTGAAGATTACATCAAGGGCACATACAGAGACTGTTCGATGTAAGTGACGTGGATATGCAGATTGTCTACCTCCAGTTTAGGCACCACTACCGGAAACTGCGAACTCTGGACAATCGGCAGAGGTGAAGAACAGGAGGGAAACTCTCACAGGAAAGATCACAGCTGCACCGGGTCTCCGTATTGTTAGGCCGGAATCCAATTGAAATCCTGAGAGAGAGAAACAACCTTGTCTCGCTCGTAACACGCAAGCCCGAATCGCCGTTTCCCCCTCCGCGGTGGCCACGTTTCGTGACTACCCCCGGCCGCAGCAGGAATCGAACGGGCCTCACGCCATCTGGCGGCCAGACGGGGTGCACCGCATGTGGCAATTAAAATATCGCCGGCAACAATGGCGGCGGCTCTCTTCCGCGGCAGAGGGGCCACAATGGCGGCCATTGTCGGCGCGTGCACAAAGAGCGGCACGCACGCAGACGCCGCAGGTACGCGCCTGCACAAAGCGGCCGTCCCCAGACGCCGTGGCCTGCGGCGGGGCTCCTCTGCCTGCAGCGCGTCCGTCTCCCGCAGGGCTCGCTCTGTCCGAGCCCACGACGGCCGCACAGGAATTTCCCGCCGCTAAGACCACCCCACTGCACGTTCTCTCATAACTGCGGTACGTACACTAGCCTTCTAGAACCGGAGTGGGCAAATAGCGAGCCGCAGGATTTCGTGCGACCACTCGCCAAGATATTGCCAAAAATCTCCAGAAAAACGAGGTTTCTTTTCCAGCGAGAGCAAACATTCCGACTAGAATAGACGTCATACGCAAGCGCAGTGCAGATTCTGTTTGCGCGGACAGTTTTCCTTGGCGCACTCGATTATGGGAGCACTTCCATCAACTACCTCATACACGGCGGATCCCACTACTCCAGCAGCTTTGTTCTAGAATGAAACTTACACTTCGCAGCGGAGTGTGCGCTGATATTAAATATCCTGGCAGATTAAAATGGTGTGCCGGAACCGGGACCCGAACCTGGGACATTTGCCTTTCGCGGGCAAGCGCACTACCACCGACACGACTCACATTCCGTCCTCTCTGCTTCTGCCAGTACCTCGCCTCCTACTTGCCAAACTTCTCAGAAGTTCTCCTGCGAAACTTGCACTCGACTAGCACTCCTGACAGAAAGGATATGGAGGAGACATGGCTTAGCCACAGCGTAAGGGATGTTTCCCCAATGAAACTTTCATTCTGCAGCGGAGTATGAGCTGATATGAAACTTCCTGGCAGATTAAAATTGTGGCCGCGGTGGGGTAGCCGAGTGGTCTATTCGAGTGGCGGCCGCAGTGCGGGACGGACGCGTGGCGGCAGTGCTGGCGTTCGCGAAGTAAACAACGGCTGAGTCGCTGTGTTTAAGGTTAGTTCTAACCGCTTTGCTTAGCTAATTGTGGCTGTGTTTGAAACGAAAAAGCAGACAGAATGAGCACGATTAATATCTTGAGGAAAGATACGATCAAATTTACTTTCGACAGATGTCATGTAAGACCGAAAGCATATGAAGTGAAGCAATGGTTTATAGAAAAAGTACAGATTCATGAGAGTGACGTAATAGGTGTATATTTGTCCTTTGTAACAAATGCTGCGTTTGTGAAACTGAAAAGTCCTGAACTATGTTGTTCAATAGTAGATAAGTTTGGCGGTATCATAAAGTTCAATCATTCTGACGGTAGTGTGAGTGACGTTCCTGTCTGTCACGCTGGTTTAGGAATTCGGACGGTCCGCATTTTTGAACTTCCTTTTGAAATGCCGGACGAGGAAATCAACAAAGTTCTTCGGCCCTACGGCAGAATAATTTCCAACATCGCCGAAAAGTGGTCAGAGGCCCATATGTTTCCCGTGTTGAACGGCGTCAGACAAGTGAAGATAGAACTTTATAAGCACATACCCTCATACTTAAATGTGTGCGGCTATCGTGCTTTAATAATATATGACGGACAGCCCAGAACGTGCGCCCTGTGTAATTCCACGGAACACATCAGGAGCGAGTGCAGCAAGAGGCGCGTCCCGCAGCTGCCGGCTGCAGAGCCCGCCGTGCCCGGCCAGGCGGTCGGCCTCAGGCTGACGTACGCTGCCGCCGCGTACCCGCGCGGCCCCGCTGGGCAGGAGGAAGTGGCCGCCGCACCGGCCGAGCCAGTAAACAACACAGAGCCGAGCCACGTAGAGGAAGCAAAGACCAGCGACGCGAGCCCCCCAGCTGCGGAAAACGGTGACAAACCTTGTGAAGCAGATGTCCTATCGAATGTGCAGGCGCCGACTTTTGCCAACACAGAAACTGGAAGTGGACGGCGCTCTTCGGTTATACAACATGAAGAGACAACGACTTCCGAAATATCCGCAATGGATTTCGAGGAAGCGTCAGGCAGTCAGACGCAGTCCACAGAAGGCCAAAGTGGAGATGGAAATGTAAACCAAAATCTGCAGAAGGACGGCACAGGGAAAGAACTCCAAATTACAAGTGCAATACAGAAAGATTTAAATACTGAGTTGAAAAATGGCAATCCAAAACGGATTCAAGATAAGGAACAAGTATCATCTGAGAGATCCTCGGCGGATTCTCAAGACAAATCACCTGACTCATCCAACGGAGGATCCCCAAAGCGAAGAAGGAACAAAAAGCGTAGGTTGGCTCACGAAGCCGCAGAAAAAATTGCCCCCCTTCTACAGGAAAAACTTAAAACTGTCAAAGAACGACAGAAGCAAAAAGACGTCTCACAGTCAGCACAGACTTCAAAGGCTCTCCCTCCAGGAAACACAAGGGAAGAAACTGACAACACTGAAGTGGACAGAGACGAACCTTTGTTAAGTCCAGGCACTTCAGAGGCGCGATTAGATTGGACACAGGAGGCAGATGAAGAAATGGAAGATGCGTCTATACCAGAAGAAGATGACTTTTACTAACAGTTTGAAATGCAACATGTAGACAAACAGAAAGAAGATGGAGAAAAGGAGAAACTTAGAACAAGAAATATAACTGTCCTCAACTAGTAACCACTTTCTCGCATACTATTAATGGAACAAGATTATAACGTAACGACTCTGAATATAAACAAAATACAGAACGCAACTAAAATGGCCGCCCTTAAAGACTTTCTGTATCAGTCTGACACAGATATAGCGCTATTGCAAGAGGTTCAAATCAAAGACCTATATATATCTGGTTATAAAACACTTTTAAATGTAGCACCTGAGCACAACTGTGGAACAGCTATACTTGCAAAGGATGGAATTGAAGTAAACGACGTCTGCATTTTAGAATCGGGGAGGGGTATCAGGTGCAAAATGTTTAATACAAATGTAATAAATATTTATGCACCATCGGGCAACAATTTAAGAGCAGAAAGAGCCAGATTTTATAAAAGTGATATTCTCCATTTACTAAAAGACAACCCTGCAAATGTTTTAATAGGAGGTGACTGGAATTGCGTTTTAAATGAAAAGGACCAACGCCCAAATTTCAATAAATCTAGAGAACTTGAAGGTTTAGTAACAAATATGAAATGGAGAGATGCATGGGAAATCAAATACCCCACCCTTGTTAGGTTTACTTACATTACTAGTAGATCGCAGAGTAGAATTGACAGAATTTACGTCTCATCGAATTTCGAAAATAAAATAGCTGCAATCGAAGTTATACCCACTATATTCTCCGACCATCTTGCAGTCAAATGCAGCGTAAAGTTGGCAAAACAGAAAACGTACTGGGGTAGATCACTGTGGAAATTAAACACAAGTATGCTGTTAGAAAACGAGCTAAATCAACAAATAGACGACGCCTGGCAGGCCTCTTTAAGACAACGTCACAAATATAGGTCAACTGTCCAATGGTGGGTTACGGTTGCGAAGAAGAAATTGAGAGCTACTGTAATATCATACGGCAAAGAGAGAATGAGATGGACTAGGAATACAATGGAATTTTATTACTCCTGCTTACGAGAATTATATGGACAACCAATGACAGATGATATTTTAAGGCAAATAAATCGAACAAAAGCAAAACTAATAAATATGAAGAGTACACAGCTAGAGGGCTTGAAAATTAAATCCCATGAGCAAACTATTGTAGAAGGGGAAAACGCTTCAGTATATCACCTCATACGGCATGCACAACAGAGGAGACGAAATTTCATTGAACACCTGCGAGCGGAGGATAAAAAAATCTTGTCAAATCAAAAAGATATCCTGAATGAGGCATATCGATTCTACAACACTCTTTATAGTGAAAAGGAGATCGAAGAATCTGTGACAAGAGATTTTTTATTCACATCTGGACTTGCGGACGCAATAACGGAAGAGGACAATCGGAATCTGCAAGTAGCAATCACTCAAGAAGATGTCCTAGATGTTATTAAGTCATCTCCGACTAAAAAGTCACCAGGCCCTGACGGATTGCCCATAGAGTTTTATAACTCATATTGGCATATAATAGGGAACAAGTTCACTGAAATGATTAATGAAATTGTGAATGGGGAACCTGTCCCTCCAGATTTTAAACAAAGTATCACAGTGTTGATTCCAAAGGGTAGGAATACGGAAATAAAGGATATCAATAAAATGAGACCAATAAGTTTACTTAATTCAGACTACAAAATAATAGCCAGAGTAATTAAGGATAGGTTAACACCAATCCTAGAGAAGATCATTGGGTATCACCAAACGTGTCTTTCTGGACGCAGTATTTTTAAAACCGTAAGTGAATATAGGGATATAGTCTCCATTTTTTCGAACACTACTGAACATGGTGGCCTGGTTTTTATAGATTTCACAAAGGCCTTTGATAGGGTTAATCATGCCTACCTTTTTAGAACCTTAAAATTCATGGGCCTCAATGTCCACAATCTGAAAGTTTTAAAAAACATTTTAACGGGAATGAAAACAAATGTATCTATAAATGGTCACTATACAAAGGATATTTCAATTGCTGGTGGGATTCCCCAGGGGAGCCCCTTGTCCATGATGCTCTATGTAGTTGCCTTGGAACCTCTGATGCGACGGTTGGAAGAAGCACTGGAGGGTATATCTGTTTCCGGAATGAAGAGGGTATGCAATGCATATGCCGATGACGTAGGTGTGATTATCAGGAATAATGACGATGCTGCAAGATTAACAGAAAATGTGTACCTTTACTCTCAAGCAACAGGTGCAGAAGTAAATGAAACAAAGAGTGCCTTTTTAAAACTTAATGGACTCACCGACGTACAGATTGCCTGGGCAAAATGTGTTGAACATCATACTGTTTTGGGTCTAACTCTCCATAGTTGCCCACTTCGAACGATAGTCTCCAATTGGAAGACAATTCTAGGCAAAATTCGCGGCTCTCTCATATTAAATTACATGAGGGATCTCAATATGAAGCAAAAAATCAAAATCATTAATTGTTCGGTTTTATCCAAAGCAACATACATTGGACAGGTCTTACCTATACCGAAAGACATAGCGAAAGCTATAATGGCAACCGTTTGCCGTTACATCTGGCACGGTCAAATATTTCGAGTGGCTGTCGGAACAGTGACTTTAACTGTGGAAGAGGGGGGACTTGGTTTAACGGACATCCGGAAGAAAACTACCGTTTTATTTATAAAGAGGACCCTGCAACTTTTTGATAAATATCCAAGCAGTATAACGGCAAAATTGTTCAAATTGTTTGAGCCAAAAAGCTTTCAGCCACCTGTAAACATCATTAATATCAATTATAAATTTAAATATATTCGAGAATTTTTCTTAGAACTAAGCTACTTGCAAGACATTGCATGGGATAAAAACAAGCAGAACTGCAAGTATTTTCTCGAAAGAATGAGATCCAAGGACAACCAAAACAAAATGGAGGTTAAGAAACCCAATAAAAATTGGAAAAATATCTGGAAGAATATAAGCAATAAAATTCTTACAACGGATACACAGTCTGCATGGTACGGAGTTGTAAATAATATTATTAGCACGAATGAGAAATTATATTCCATAGGCCTCAGTGATACAAGCAGATGTTCAAAATGCCATGAAATCGATACATTAGAGCATCGCTTTACTTGTAAAGGATTGGCAGAAATATGGCAGGATGTTAAAAACCAAGTCGCCTTCCTAAGACGGAGCGATGGGAGAGACATTAATCCAAATGTTATTTTCTTCCCAGAAGAAATTTATTTCCCAGCTCAAAAAAACAATGCTATCGTATGGCTACTAGGACATTTTGTTACCTACACCATCAGTAACAAGGGGACTGATTGTCTACAGGAATATAGAGAATATGTACAAAGAGAATATTATAAAATTTACCAGATGAAAGATCATGTGAAAAACTTTGGTAACATGTTGCGAATTGTGTTCCAGAAGCAAGGAGTAGGATGAATAAATTTCGGCGGTAGGTGCTTGCTAAAGTAGGGGATTGCTGCTGAGGGTGAAGTACGGTGGGGACTTCGTGGGCCCCGTGGCCGCTACGGTAGCCGTGAAGGCCTCAGCAGAACCCTGAAACAGCTGGCCAGTGGCGACGGAGATTTATTAAAAGTTATTTCTTTTATATATAAAGGACCATAATGTCGTTCTGCAATCCCCATAAATGAAAATAAATTCACAATGTTCATAATAACATAACTTAGATGAATTTAGTATAGATTGAAAGGTGATAAAAATCAGTTATCTTCGCAAGAAGTACCTTTTATTTCTTTTCTACATTTATTTCGTGTGCGAGGTGCCTTGCTCACATTGAGACAAGCATTACGAGCCTAAATAAGAACTCAGAAGGAGAGGCAATTTGTTTTTAGATTAGCCTGATTTTACAATGTAAGGATATTATTTTTTTTTTTTTTTTTTAACTCCTTTGTAAGGAACCCCACAAGAACTACTAATCAACAAATGATTCGAACAACAGGGTTGCTTTCCGAAACCGAAGGCTCTCGAAGTTATGAGAAGACGAAATACGGATGCTAAAATGCTCAGAAGGAAAAACGGAACAGGACAATCACAAAGATTGTGGAACTATCTGCATTTGGCAGCAAACTATGAGAAGACGAGCTTCGGAGCTTCCTAGGACTGGAATAACAACCGAGATAAAAAAAAAAAAAAAAAAAAAATAAATAAATAAATAAATAAAAAAAAAAAAAATAAATAAAAAAAAATAAATAAAAAAATTAGCACACCATATGAAAGGTTCAAAATCAAGTGTGAGAGACAAAAATTTCTTTACTTTTATTTTCAAGAATTTATTTATAGCTGTGAAGCTTAACATTATTCTCAAACAGAAGGCTAATGAAAGCCTACGCCGATGAAGGCGACAAATGGTGAGTGCAAGGACGGGCTATAAGGGGAGATGGGAGGCCCAAAAAAAAAAAAAAAAAAAAAAAAAAAAAAAAAAAAAAAAAAAAAAAAAAAAAAAAAAAGTGGTCTAAGGTGCTTGCCCGCGAAAGGCAGAAGTCCCAGGATCGGGTTCCGGTTTCGGCATACAATTTTAATCTGCCAGGAAGTTCCAATTCTTTTTAGAGCTCGACACGTTGGCTGATGGGAAGGTAGGTCCCGTTACTGGTGTCGTGAATGCAGGGGCGCTCCATCACAGAAAATTCAGATCTCTTCTTGAGGATGTGGGGGCAGAGTATGAAGATGTTCTTTATCATAACTGTGTAACGTGATTGAGCCTACAGAAACAGTTAATAGCAGTCTGGGTTTTACAGTATGAAATTATCTTATTTATGAACACGAAGAAGATATCTCACCATTTTGTTACTAATTAGGATGTGAGGAGTCGATATATGAGATGATATTTCCCGCTCATAAAGGTATAAAAGTAAAGCAGTTAACAATCCGGAGATTGAACACAATAGTGCTAGGCATGGTCCTGTTTGGAGGTGGTATGCCGTTGCCTACGTCCGACCTTCGAACTAACTTACCCAGCCAGTTACAGGGGACCTACAGTTTAACGTGGGTTCCGAACTACGGTGCTACCCGATATTTTTCACATCAGCAACACTGACAGAGGTGAAACAAGTGGAAAGTGACACATAAAAATCCCTGGACCTGGCGGGGATCGAACCCGCGACCTTTGGATTTATAGTCTGGCACTCTACCACTATGCTACCGAGCTGCACTTCCAGCTAATATATTTGAGGGGAAAAAACTGAATGAAGCTAAATAAAACACTGCAGGGAAAGGGATTGTTTGCACATTAAATGTGGACATATATATAAAAGCATTTAAATCAAAATGAGTGTAAACTGACGCATCATCTTTGACTGGCCGAGCGAGTCGACTGTCAATTATTACTCTCGCGAGTGAGCAGTTGTTGGAGGGGGATCAAATGTTTGTTAAGCTTATGGGACTTAACTACGGGGTCATCAGTCCCTAAACCTACAAACTACTTATGAACTACTTACGAACTAGGACGGCACAAATATCCATGCCCGAGGGGGGATTCGAACCCCCGACCGTAGTGGCCGTGCTGACCGTGACTGGAGCGCCTCAGTCACCTCGGCCACCGCGGCCGGCTTGGAGGGGAACATAGTTGCCGTTCGCTGTCGTACAAAGAAGTGACACAAATGGACCAGCATCACGGAAATAGCGTCGCAGCAGCGCCAGAGTAAAATTAATGTTCCGTCAGTGTATTATTCAGATAATGGAGTAGGAGATGGGTATCGAGAGTAGGAGATGGACAATAGAGATGAACTGAACAAAAAAATACCCGGGAAACAAATGTTAAAATGTTTGTAGAGCTTATAGGACTTAAGTACGGGGTCATCAGTCCCTTAACTTACAAACTACTTATGAACTAGCTAATACTAAGGACGGCACAAATATCCATGCCCGAGGGGAGAACCGAACCCCCGACCGTAGTGGCCGTGCAGACCGTGACTGGCGCGCCTCAGACAGCCCGGCCACCGCTGCCAGCACCCGGGAAACTCCGGGTTTTGAACTAGTTTGTAATAAAAGTAAGATATACTTTTTGACTTAATTCTGAGGGCCACGTCTTGGTGGTACAGCTTTTGGTATGTTTGTATCTTATTTTGAATATTTGCTGTTCCAAACTAGATTACTATAAGGAGTGGACAAAATTAATAAGAACGCCTAACATAACACAATAAGAATTTATTTTTAAAGAGTCCGCCCTCAGCTGCATCTTCTCGAGGAACGGAGTGGTGAATAGTCTTTATAGTTTTCAACAGAATGTTATGCATTCATGTAGCAAATTATCCACCAATTATTTAGGACCATACAAGATCGTGGAACCACTGCGCTGCATTGGGTTGGCTTGCAAGGGATTAGCAACTGCAATAAAAGTAAAAGCTCCAGAAGTACTGTTTACGTCGAAACACTATTATACTCAAGTGAGCAGTTACCGAAACATTTGCACAGTGACTGGCAGAAGAAAGCAGTGGACTCATATTGAAGAGACTCACTGACAGCAAACGCGGGCAGTGTTTAGTCAGCGTTGAGTGAACTTTAACCCAGTCCTCACAAAGCAGTCACTGCTCGCACCATGACTAACAGCCACGTGACCCAAGCGGTCAGCGATCACCGACCGAGGTGTTGGACGGGTGACTCGCATTAGAGAGGACAGTGATTAAAAAACCTTCCGGTCACACATATTTAGGTTTTCACTGATTTCACTAAATCACTACAGGCAAATTCCGGGATCCCACCGTTGAAAGGGAACAAACGATTTGCTTCCCCATCCTGACCCACACATTCAGAGCATGAGCTCCGCCTCACGCTGTTGACGGAATGTGAAATCCTAATCATCTTTCATACAGAAATGTTCAACCTGCTGAGGTCATCGGTACCTAGACTTACAAACTACTAAAACTAACTTACGGTAGTAGCCGAGCCGTCTAAGCCGCCTCGCTGCGGAGCCCGTGGTTCCTCGCCGTCGGAGGTTCGAATCCTCCCTTGGACATGTGTGTGTGTTGTCCTTAGGTTAGAGTACCTTAGCTTAAGCAGTTTGTAAGCTACGAAGTTACGGACTGATGACCACGCAGTTTGGTCCGAGAGATTTACAAACATTTGAATTTTTTTTAACTTACGGTAAGTACCACACACACACACACACACACACACACACACACACACACACACACATACGCAAGCACAGATACATTGACTTACACACAACAGAAAGTAACACATAAACAGTAACTTATTCGAAGATGACAGACATATTGTAGCGATACATTAATATTTTTATTTAAAATTATATCTGCGACGCTTGTCGCTAGCATCCGTTATCTCTGATTATCCTTGTTTCAAGTAATCGTTCAACTATTTCAAACGATCTGGAGAGAAAACGGAATCGCTTGTCGTCTTTCGTTTTTCTACCTTTATACTGAGCGGACGTATTTTACTCGACCTCCCGAACTATGTAAGTGTGAGCCCTGGTTAACATCCTTTAACGTAATAAACTTTAAATTTCATTTGGAATTCCTATTTTATTTAAATAATGACTATTTCTCCCCATCTTTCATTTAATTTATAACTTGATTTTCAGCAATATTAGTAAATTGATGCTTGGTCGTTGTTGCCTATTGTCTCATGATGAAAAAAGAACATTCTCGATGCAAAATTTATTTACTCTCACTTTATATTAAAAATTGAATTCAATGCCTGCAGGAAATCTTCATTCTGTTAAAAGCGAAGTCCCATAATTTCTTTAACTTTCGATGACCATAGTGATCAAAATTGCACACGGTCTTAAAACTTTAATAATTAATAGTCATGAAACCAAGCATCAGTTTACGAGAACGAAGATATTAATCAATTCATACAGGTTCAACTGCAGTGTTACGGCTTCCACCAATGAATGCATACCAGGTAACTGATTCCGCTATTTTCTTATGTAATGGTGCTTTCTGGTGTTGTAATTTTTAACTTATATTGCTACTGGGAACTGACGGCGGAATCTTTTGTGGTCTTTTCAGTGTATTAAACATTTCAACAAATAATATTCATTGCTGATCTTACGGTTAGTTAAATTTCAATTTCGGTTTTCAACTTTGATCTTGTGACAACACCAGCGATAAAATACAGAAAAAAATCATTACAATATACAGCAAGCAAGGAAATAACAATGCTGCGAAATCCTCACCGTACGTCACACACTGCGATAAACAAAACTTACCGTCGTGACCCCCAACGGAACAAGCAGCACAAAGAAAACACAAAGGCAGCAAGGGAGTGAAACCTGATCCCTCATGCGCTCTTCATCTCCCCGCAGTGTTAGTTCAAGGCAACAATACGGCTCAGAGTGACAAAAGGAAAATCCCCTTCCCTGCCACCACCAACACAAGAAAGCAAACTGATGAAGACGAAACATTGTATAACAGCCACTGTACCGTGATACAACACAGGATCTACCGTAAATCAAACGATATACAACGTAATCGTGAGTGATACCCCACTGTTTTTCCTTTAATTGCATATTTATATTAATTGTCTCAAACGCAAACGTGTTTTTTTTTTTTTTTTTTTTTTTTTTTTTTTTTTTTTTTTTTTTTTTTTTTCGCTCTCTGATCAGTTTGGGTCTAGAGTGTAAAAAAAAAAAAAAAAAAAAAAAAAAAAAAAAAAAACTTTACGTAATATAATCTACATGGCGAAATGTGTCTGCCACGATGCTGTAGTATTTTCATGAAAATACTTAGATTAATTAAAATACAACAGCATCGTGGCAGACACATTTCGTAAGTAACTCAGCCCGTGCTATTATTAAAACATGTTCAAATGTTTGTTAAGCTTATGGGACTTAACTGCGTTATCATCAGTCCCTAAACTTACAAACTACTTATGAACTCCCATCAGCACAAATATCCATGCCAGAGGGAGGATTCGAACCCTCGATGGGGAACGGCCTCGCACATCGGAGCACATGCGCTCAGCCGCTCCACCGCGGCTTAAAACATGTCAAACAAGAAATTTCACAGATTTAATAATGGATTTTAAAATTTCGAATAGACATATAGAATAGTTTATTGCTGCCGACTGCGTGACATCTGGCACAATTACACACTGCATGGATTAACTGAATAAATGATCGCACTTGGCTACCATTCACTTTGCGGTGCTGTGATAACGATCTTGGTATTAACAATACTCTAGCAATAGTCTTTATCATCGTTTACAGTACAAGTACTTGAAATACCTGCTTCTCAGACGGACTTAATTGTTAAATTAAAAATTCACGCCATAAGAAAATCCTGATATAATTATGTTAATATTCAGAAGTCCTAAAAAACGAGTTTTGTGTAAATGAAATAAAACTGTACCTTCAATGTACCGTATTTAGTTCTATAAACAAAGAAACCATATTCCTCAAAACACACATTTTTGGTCTATTTCTAGCAGTAACTCGTGTAAAAGAGCAGCACTGTTTTCCAGTGGGTATACATTGATTTTTAAAAGATTGTAATAAATATTGCGCACAATTTTGAACATTTTATCGTAATATACATATTAAAAGGTAACGGAACGAGAAAAACAGGTCTTTTTTTCTCCGTAACTCAACGGACGAGTGTCTCCAGCTGCGACGAGAACATTGGCGACGAATGCGTGCGCACACACACACACACACACGCACACACAGACACACACACGTGCTGTATCCCTGGAGACGGCAGTTCCATGAACGCTATCGCAGCTGTGATAGTCTTATGTGAGCAGATATCAACTGCGGTGTTAGCGTACTCCTCAAGCGCTCCACTCACGTACAACGGATTTTGAAACGCGGAAAATACCATCGTCATTTGCACTTTGAAATGCTATTCGCAGCCAGGAATTTAAAAATTCGTGAATCGTATTAATTAATCATGGGTACAATTAAGCAAATGTACGACTAAATTTTAGGGGACAGAAACAATCGGTTAGTCAGTTGCACAAGAATGGGAACTGAGTGATTTTTTTACCGTATCGAGCTCCACAGTTGTTCTTGCAGTAGTCTTTAGTAAAGCTGTGAAAGGAACGAAAATATTCGTATACCTAGGTACCCGTTACTAAAAGAAACAGCAATCGTTACCAACGTATCGTTACTCGTTACTCTCGTTACCAGTGCCACCAGAAATACGGCCGCTACACTGTCTTGGAAAAGGTGAAAATTTTTTAACTGTTACTGTTAATATTACTTAAAAATTTTAATCTGCCACGTTAGTTTCGCTGTACTTGTTTTTCCATGTTCGCAGTTAAATAAAAGGGAAAGGGTCCGCCGGCCGCGGTGGCCGAGCGTTCGGCGGCGCGTCAGTCACGGTCTGCACGGTCACTACGGTCGGGGGTTCGAATGCCCCCTCGTGCATGGATATTTGTGCCGTCCTTAGTGTTAGCTAGTTCATAAGTAGTTTGTAAGTTTAGGGACTGATGACCCCGTAGTTAAGTCCCATAAGCTATACAAACATTTGAACATTTGGAAAGGGTCCGCCTTTGACCAGTGACCCAACAGCAAGATATCACAGAAATATCCAACCGACACTAAAGAACATCAATAACATATTTAAAAAAGGACAACTAAAAAGAATGCTACAAAAAAATTAATAAATCCATAAGACCACGGCATAATAGCCCGGAAATTTTTAGTAATATTTTTACAGTTCGGCAGGTACGGTGGTCGTTGGAGGGCTGATGGGGTGCTCCAGCGGTTCGAGCCTGCCTTGGTGGGTGGATATGTCGCACCCAAATTGCCAACAGTGACTCCCGGCTTGTTGCACGTTCCAGAGACCCACTAATTTAATTTGTTGCTACAAGTAACAGTTTTATGGACTCACTAAACGCACCTGATGGTAAGACATAGCTCTCGAAACTCGGATAGTACATACAAATAATAATAATAATAATAAAAATAACATCTGTTGTGGTGGATCCCATTATTAACTCTCGACCGGCAGCGCTGGTGCAAATCTGCTACCACTTTTCTTTGTTGAATGGAATTATCTGGGACAAACACATAACTACAGATAACAACATTAGGATATATGAAACAATAGTTCGGAGCATTATTACATATGGTTCAGAAGTGTGGACAACAAAATGGCAACTGAAGTCAAAATTATTAGCTACAGAAATGGATTTCTGGAGACGTTCATCAAGAATATCAAGAAGAGAAAGAATAAGAAATGAAGTAATCAGAGAAAAAATGAAATCTAAAAATACAATTATTGAATTCATCGAACACAAACATCTAAAATGGTACGGACACGTCAGAAGAATGGGACACGAAAGGCTTCCAAAATGCATACTCGACTGGACACCGAACGGAAGCAGAAAAAAAAGGGCGACCACCTACCACATGGATTCAGGAAGTTCAGTCAGCAATGAGGAAGAACAACATTCCTGAGGACTTATGGGAGGACAGAGAAGAGTGGAGAACAATAATTCGTAACTTAATGTAATCTAATATAGGTACTGGAAAAATGTACTTTACATTGTAAAACCAGAATAATAATAATAAAACAAAATAAATAAAAAAATAAATAAAGATGGTCCCAGACACATTGCAAATACGTTTCTGTTATGAAGAAAAAAGAAAGATACGCCATTTGACGTCAACAGCCAATAGCACGCCTTGGGTGATATCCCCGTGCAGAGCGAATCAGTGTCGTATGCCGCTGGCTCTGGGTTTCCGCGTACGGCGCTCTGGCGGCCGTATCTGGGCACAATACGAGGGGGTGGGAGGGGGTGAAAGACAGGGGAGGGGGAAGGGAGGCCCTAGCGAGCTGCGCCGCCGTTATTGCAGCCGCCAGCTCGGCACGAGAGGTCGGCAAACAGGCGCGACGATCCGGGTGTCAATCGCCAGATTAGATAACGGGCTCTGTTTGCCGACGCTGCCACCGAGGTGCGTGCTGGTTCTCGCCTGAAGTCGCCACAACGTGTTCAGTTTCCTTCTATTCGCATAAAGGCCAATTCACACAGTCCGTCACCGGATGGCAAGTCACATCAATGATTCTCGGATAGAAAGTTTTGACGTAACGTCTGCTAATATCTGAAGTAAACCTATTTTCGTCACAATCGTGTTTCAGTAGGCGATTACATGGATTAAACGCAACTGTGACGTCTTAATCTTTATTATTATTATAGAAGACTACACAACTACACCAGAATTCGTATCAAGAACAGCTGCCAGCGCGGTACAGTGGCTGTTATACAATGTTTCGTCGTCATCAGTTTGCTGTCTTGTGTTGGTGGTGGCAGGGAAGGGGATTTTCCTTTTGTTACTCTGAGCCGTATTGTTGCCTTGAACTAACACTGCGGGGAGATGAAGAGCGCATGAGGGATCGGGTTTCACTCCCTTGCTGCCTTTGTGATTCCTTTGTGCTGCTTGTTCGGTTGGGTGTCATGACGGTAAGTTTTGCTTATCGCAGTGTGTGACACGCTGAGGATTTCGCAGGATTATTATTATTATTTCCTTACTTCCGATATACGTCTGTGCCGGCCGCAGTGGCCGAGGGAACTGAGGCGCTCCAGTCACGGTCTGCACGGCCACTACGGTCGGGGGTTCGAATCCCCCTCGGACATGCATATTTGTGGCGTCCTCAGTATTAGCTAGTTCGTAAGCAGTTTGTAAGTTTAGGGACTGATGACCCCGTAGTTAAGTCCCATAAACTATACAAACATTTGAAACATTTAAAAATAGCTACCCCTGGAGTATATAGCAACTTAAATCACTTAACTGTCTCCCAATCCCGACTGTAGGCTATACCAATTGGGTTCCTTTCAGAGTATGCTGATGCACTAGCCCCATACCGAACTACAATAGAGTCTCGATTATCCGACCTATACCGGCCGCGGCAAGGTCAGATAACCGGAAAGGTCGGATAACACAGAGAATACAAAGAAACATAACAAGTATGAAACATTTATTTGAGTATAGTAAATTTATTAAACACGTGAACAAGAACTGAATATAATATTAAAATACATTAGACGGCACTCAAAGAAAAGTGATACGATATTAATCTACACAATTTTTATTAACAAAACGCAATACGTCCATTCCACTACATATCTAGGTTAGCACTGAAGAGTGATGAGCAGCAGAGGGTGACAATGAACTGAGTGATAATGACGCGCGCCAATACACCTATAGTTACTGACCTGTCGGATGGCTCACGGCTACTACGTACCGGCCTGGCGCGGTGGAAGGGTCGGATAAACACGGAAGATCGGATAATCGAAGATCGGATAATCGAGACTCTACTGTATCATATAAAACCGTTCGCTCAGCGGAAGATCCCTACCAAAATAAAGTTGCACAGCTCACTCCAATATTCAAGAAAGGCAGTAGGAGTGAGTCGCAGAATTACCGGCCTATATCATTGACGTCAGTTTATAGTAGTATTTTAGATCATATACTATCCTCAAATTTTATTTGTCAATACATAATAACAGTATTTTACACGACAAATGGGAATACATCAAATCTAAATTTATATAATATCGATCACCAGATGATGGGCTAAGCTCGAAACATGTTGTGAATTGACAATAAATAATCTACTGATTACATCTATTGATTATTCAAGCAATCTCTAGCAATTTTAGAATCATTATAAAAAAAAAAATTATAAACTACCTCGAAGAGAACGACCTTTTCAGCTAGAGTCAACACGAATTCAGAAAGTATCGTTCTTGTGAACCACATCTAGCTCTTTATTCACATGATGTGATGAGTGCTATAGACAAGTGATGTCAAATAGATTCTGTTTTTCTAGATTTCCGGAAGGCTTTTGACACTGTCCCTCTCAAGCATTTTCTAATCAAATGGCGTGCTTATGGAATATTGCCACAGTTGTGAGATTGGATTCGTGATCTCCTGTCAGAAACTGTAATTGATGGTAAGTCATCGAGGAGAAAAGAAGTGATATCTGGCGTCCCTGAGGGACGTGTGTAAGGCCCCTACTGCTCCTTACTTATATAAACGATTTAGGAGATAATTCAGTAGTTCTCTCTCTTTCTCTCTCTCTCTCTCTCTCAGACTGTTCGCGGATGATGTCGTCATTTATCGGTTAATGAAGTCACCAGAATATCGAAAGCAGTTGCAAAATGATTTAGATAAGATACTGCATGGCGAAAACTGGCGATTGACCTTTAATAATGATAAGCGTGACCTCTAAAAGAAAATAGTTAAACTTCAGTTACACGATAACTCAATCAAATTTACAGGCCGTAAATTCAACTAAATACCTAGTAACAACAATTACGAAGAACGTAAAATAGAAAAAAAGTAGAAAATATTGTAAGGAAAGCGAACGAAAGACTACGTTTCATTGGCAGAACACTTAGAATATGCAGTTCTATTACAGAAACCGCCTACACTACTCTTGTGCGGCCTATTTTGGAGAATTGCTGCGATTTGTGGGGTTTACACCAGGTGGGACTAACGGACGATGTAGAGAAAGTTCAGAAAAGGGAAGCTCGTTTTATATTATCGCAATATAGGGGAGAAAGTGTCGCCGAAATGATGCACGAGTTGGGGTGGAAATCATTAAAAGTAGGCGTTATTCGTTGCGGCGAGATCTATTAGCGAAATTTCTTTCACCAACTTTCTATTCCGAATGCGAACATATTTGTCAGCACTCACCTACATAGGGAGAGATGATCGTCATAACAAAAGAAGAGAAATCAGATCGAAAACAGAAAGATTTAGGTGTCACATTTTTCTCGCGAGCTATTAGAGAGAGGAACTGCAGAGTAGTATCATAAAAGTGGTTCGATGAACCCTATGACATGCACTTCAATGTGACTTAGCGAGTATCTACGTGGATGTCGATATAGCGATCTATTGCAAACGTTTCAAGACAACTTGACTTTTTTTTCTTTTCAATCGTCTCCCTAAACTCGAAAAATGGTTTTACAATAGCGTAAGTGAAAAAACAGTATCAAACTGTTTATACAAAAAAGATTTTAATTTTACGACGCAATTTTCATTACATAACATTTTCAATGAAAAAGTCAGCATTAATGGAGGAGAAAACCTCAGTTGTTTACGACGTTATTAACAATTCTCTTACAAAAGTTGTTTGATGTCTCACTGTGTTTATATTTGTGACTGAAAATATATGTCGATGTTCTGAAATGTTTTTGCACTTCCCAGCACTTTACCCACATAAGTTGGTTAAAACCATACTGTACATTATAAACTTTTGCTTTGGCCGTCAATAACATTTAACGTTGTGGTTTCCTCCATTCCAGTATTAAACTATCTCGTTTTATATAACGGATCGCAAGTAATAACCTCACATTCGACAATGAATATTGGGCTGAGCGAATTGACGCGACGGACAGCGTGAATACACCTTTACGCGACGTGATGTTGACGTGACGCACAGTGTGAAATTGCCTTAATGCGAGCTCGTTTTTTAACAATCTAACGTCACATAGGCAGGATCTGTTGCATCGATTCATCCAACCAAAGTCTGCCATCTGGTTTCTCTAGAAGAGTGCTGTTGGGCCACAGACTGGAACTTTGGGCTACCGTGATATACTTGGAAAGAAAAAGAGGGGAGAAAAAGTGATTCTTCCTTGTTATGCAAAGAACTCAGCCAAGACAGGGGCCACCATATAGTTTCAGTCAAACAATAAATCATGAAAAGAAACGCAATGTTGCGAATACTAAGACACATAACCAAAGAACGATTACCAAGTCATCCAAGAGCGAACTCACAAACTGAGATAATGACCCGTTTCGATAGATTCTCATTGTCAGATCTGTGTAATAACTATTGCAAAATCTGTGTTATAACTGTTACTGAAAAAATGGTGGAAATTTAGGCAATTATGTCCACTGTATTATAAACATAGCTGGGTTCAATCACTGAGAAAAGATAGAAGTTTGATGGAGCCAAATTAGGTGAATAAGGCGGATGTGGCTACAATTATCCGTGTATGGATTTTTGCAATGGAAACGACACTTTTAAGAGAGCGCGCAATATAGTGACGAAAGAGGGCTTTTTTGCTTCCCAATCCTAGCTGTTGTTGTTCGAAAAGGGGTCAAACATTATTCGGATATTTGCAATCTGATGTGTTTCCGATCTTCCTTTAAGAGTCGCGGCACACATCTAGGAAACACTTTTCTCATATCCAGTTCATCATCTGGAATTAACCACGGCCGGCCGCGGTGGCCGAGGTGACTGAGGCGCTCCAGTCACGGTCAGCACGGCCACTACGGTCGGGGGTTCGAATCCCCCTCGGGCGTGGATATTTGTGCCGTCCTAGTTCGTAAGTAGTTCATAAGTAGTTTGTAAGTTTAGGGACTGATGACCCCCGTAGTTAAGTCCCATAAGCTTAACAAACATTGGACATTGGAATTAACCAGTGTCACACAGTTTAGTAGACAGAAAGTTCATAGGAACTGAAAAAAGTATGTAGGCCTAATTCTAAAAAATTCATTCTGTACCTCCATCACAAAATAAATAAATAAATAAAATAAAATAAAATAAATGCCCAAATGTTTGTAATTCTATGGGACCAAGTCCATAGACTTACAAACTACTTACACTAACTCGAACCTGGGACTTCTGCCTTTCGCGGGCAAGCGCACTACCGACTGTGCTATCCCGTCACGACTCACGATGCCGCTTCACAACTTTACTTCCGCCAGTACCTCGCCTCCTACTTTCCAAACTTCACAGAAGCTCTCCTGCGAACCATGCAAGACTAGCACTCCTGGAAGAAAGCATATGGTGGAGACATAGCTTAGCCACAGCCTAAGGCACACTCCGCTGCAGAGTGAAAGTTTCATTCTACTTACACTAAGTTAAACTAACCTAAGGACAACACACACATCCATGCCCGATGGAAAATTCGAGCCTCCGGGAGACCGCGCGATCCGTAACGTGGCGCTCCAGACCGCCCGACTACTCCCACGCAGCACCACAACAGTGCTTGCATTACTTACATAAGTGTCTTCTTTGTTCTGCTTGCTTACCTGAAACGAAGAAAAACATTCGTTATACTCTGAAGGATTAAATACCCTTTCAGTTAAAATCTACAGCTACAAGTATTCGTTATTAGAAGTACTAGTTATTCATTGACGTAATACAAATTAATAGACGTTGATATTTTCAAAAATGGCATTTCTATTCCTAGGACTGCGTAAATTAAATCGACTGAGATACATAAATAACTTGTCCCTCATTGAATTAAAGGGAGATGAGAGCAGAGAATTAATGAACAACATTTAAAACAAATAAAAGTAAAAATCAGGATCACAACGAAATGTTGTTTGATTCCTGTGAACAAAATGCAATAATTTACGATGACGTTTCACTACCACAAATAGTTTTTATTTTATGTATATATCACATGTAATGCATATTTTTGTATAGTATTTTACAACTTTACAGTCATAAAAACAGGTATCTTTGTATACTGTTATACAATTAAGACTACACTCATACAAGCAGTTGATTTTTTTTATATATATTTTGACTAAGTTCTTTGTTGCACGTTCTCTTTAACTTTAATTAAAAAAAATAACATGACCACCTTATAGAATTTTATACGACCAGATGATGCGATGCGATGCGATACAGCGATCTTGGCGTTTTATTATTCAAGATATTTAAAGTAACTTACGCCAATGATAGCATACATACACTTGTCCGTGGGAGGATTCGAAACTCCGGCGGGTGCCTAGAACCGCGCGATCATCCCGCACGGATTCTATTGCTACCAAACTTCACAGCTCCTGTCGTCTTAATGCCCACAGGCAACATACTAGAATGTAGCTTACCGTATGTATTCGGTACTAACGAATACTTTGGCCGATACGAAATACGGAATAATTACTCATGAATATATTGCGTTACTCGCATCTACCGTATCGATACGGACTTACGAATACATTTCGTTACTCGCATCTAACGTATCGATACCGTACGAACTTACTCATTTCGTTATTCCATCTACCGTATCAATGAGAACTCTGTAACGAAACCGAGTACGAAGAGTACATATATTCTGTGATACTATTTATTATAAGACGAGTAATTTATATAGACATCCATGACGAACTTTAAGTGCATATTGCGTTGCTCTACGATTTCAAATGGTTATTTTTGTTTTTAAACATTTTGGATTATACTTTTTCGTTCGGTTTGTTGATTACTCCTCGATGATCTGACGTCGGCTTTTAACACAAACATACGTTTTATTATATTTTTTGCCCGTAAAGGTTTTAGTTTAATAGTTAATTATTTGTTTTTGATCTTGTCTAGCATAAAAAAGATTTGTAGAAAGTATTCAAAAGTCATCATCTACACATTTTCATTCATGACGGTATTATCGTAATTGTTAATGTCTCATAATACAGTACAACAGTCGCAAGTGTAGTGCTACTACTATGCTCAGTCATATTGGGATTCGTACGAAATATTCCGATTGATTCTTTTCGAGCCTCTAAGTAAAGTGCGGGAACAGTTTAAAATGGAGGTCGCGGTTAGGTCTCGCTAATTTTGATCAGTTTGTATGACAATTGGGAATGGACTGTACGGGTCCTTGCCACAAAAAGCAGGCATAAAGTATCTAGGTGGCAAATTTAAATGTTACAGTAGTATTAACGGTAACAGTTAAATTTTTTCACGGTTTCAAAGAGAGTTTAGCGGCCTTATTTCTGGGTGGCACTGGTAAAGAGAGTAATTAGTAACGACACGTTTGTAACGAGTACTGTTCCTTTTAGTAACGGATACATATGGATACACCTCTTTTCGTTACATTTGAACATTTTTTTTAAATACCTGGCAGAGAGTTCATCAACCACTTTCATAACCTTTCTCTACCGTTCCATTACCTAATAGCGCGGGGGAAGAAAGAACACCTAAATCGTTTCGTTTTCGATCTGATTTATTTTATTGGGATGGTCATGTCTTCCTATGTAGGTGGGTGCTAGCAAAATATTTTCATATTCAGAAGTAAAAGTCGGTGACTGAAATTTCGCAATAGATTTCGCCGTAACGATAACGTCGTTCTTTTTATAATTCCCACCTCAAATCGTGCAACATTCCGTGACGCTTCCCCTCTATAACGCGATAAAATAAAAAGGGCTGCCCTTTTCTGAGCCTTCTCAATGTCCTCCGTCAGTCCCACCTGTGAGGGTCCCACACTGGGCAAAAGTGCTCCAGGAGAGGACGCACCACTACGGTCGGGGGTTCGAATCCCCCCTCGGGCTTGGATATTTGTGCCGTCCTAGTTCGTAAGTAGTTCATAAGTAGTTTGTAAGTTTAGGGACTGATGACCCCGTAGTTAAGTCCCATAAGCCGTACAAACATTTGAACATTTTTGAAGAGGACGCACAAGAGTGATATAGGCAGTCTGGTAGAGATGTTGCATCTTCGAAGAGTTCTGCCAATGAAACGTAACCTTTGGTTCGCCTTCCCCACAATATTTTCTATGTGTTGTCTCCAGTGTAAGTTGTTCGTAATTATAACTCCTAGGTATATGGTAGAATTTACGACCTTAAGATTTGATTGATTTATCGTGTAACTGATCTTAATACTAAAGAGGCACTAACATAGTTCATATATCAAGTATTGAGCCATATCGTGCAACAGTTGTCATTTGTACACACACACACACACACACACACACACACACACAAACACACACCCACACACACAGTACTTACACTACTTATGTAAGCACTTATGTTTACCATATATAATAGTCGATGTGTGTGTGTACGTTTTAGAGCTGTGAGAGTTTTCCACTTCTTTCACATCTGGCAGTATTGCTCACGTGAAAAAACACCGAGTAGCACCGTGGTTCGGAATCGACGTTAAACTGTAGGTCCCCCTGGCTGCGTATGTCAGTTCGAAGGTCGGAGGAAGGCAACGGCATACCACCTCCAAAACAGTACCATGCCTAGTAAAGCAATGTGGTGTTCAAACCAATCTTCGGATTGTTGACTGATTTACCTTTTTATCTATGTAGATGTAGAAGATATGTAGAAAGATACCATGTGGGGTATTTTATTACACTTGTTAACAGAGCTTGCTACGAAACTTTTAGCTAGTAGAATTTCACTTTGAAATGAATAAGTTTTGGGTCACCATGTATCTGCCTTCCCGCGAGAGGCATGGGTCCGCATGAGCCATCCGCCATGATCAGAATTGACCCCTCCCGTACCGGTGTGTGTGTGTGCTCTCTTTGCTTGATACCGCCGGCCACAGGAAGGGAACGACCCCTCTCGACGGCCAGTTTCATGCCGGCTGACGGCGAGACGCTGAATTATTCGCCACTCGCCCCCGCTAGCTCGTCTATTATTAGCGACAAGCGCCGGTAGTGCTGTAGGGGTGTGCCGTGCACCTCTCCACTGTGCACGGTCAGCCCCATGCAGTCACCGCAGGCATCCGCCTCGCGTCTTAATCCGGCGCCGGCGGCAGGTAAATTTATTCATGAGCCGACTGGCCGGCGGTCGCCTCACCCCTCGCCAACCCCCGGCTAACCCGGCCCTTCCTGAAGAGAGCACAAGCTGAGCTGCCGCACAATGACACCGCCCGCGCTGCTGAAAGGAACCCGCCCCCCCCTCTCTCTCTCTGCGGGCAAACTGACAGCCACCTCCTCGGTTCCTCCGCTGGGAAAATCAAGCCCGCCCCAGGCGCGCGCGCCGCCAATAACGTTGCCATATATCTCCCCCTTTAGTGGCGAATTTCCGCGATATTGCTGTACAGCGCGGGTAAATGCTGCCGCTGCCGCCGGCGGAACACGGCAGCGAGGAGGCAGCGAATGACGACGAGACGACAGCCTCCTTTCCGCGCGGAGATGCTCCCCGCAAGGGACTCGGCGCCGAAAACAGAACCGCAAAGTAAACACTGGAAAACGAGATATACATGACGCGTGTAGGGGAATTACAGACCCCTCTGGCGGAAAGAGAAGCAGCTGCATGAGCATCGAGCGCGAAATGGAGGCAGATTATAATTGCGACATGAACTCACAAAAATGTTCAAATGTTAGTAAATCTATCGGACCAAACTGCGTGGTTAACAGTCCGTAGCTTACAAACTACTTAAACCTATGTAAACTAACCTAAGGACAACACACACACCCATGCCTCAGGGACGACTAGAACCTCCACGGCGAGCAACCGAGCGCTCCGCAGCGAGACGCTTTAGACCGCTCGGCTACTCCAGTGCGGCCATGAACTCACACACCACCTTGAAAATTAAGAGGAGTACTGGGAATGCAATGAGAAATGCGAAGGAAGAATCTCTGTATATCTCCTTCTACCCGAGAAGAAAAATAAAATTACAATCAAAAGGTGTCGAAACCTATTGAGTTACCGTCGGCCATACACATAAAAGCAGCTTACATAGGGTACTGCAACATGAAAACATGTGCCAAGTTTCATGATGATCAGTAACCCAATGATCAGATATACTGATCGATCAAAAAAGGTTCAAATGTTTGTAAATATAAAAGACCAAACAGCGTGTCTCCAATACAAGTGTAATGATGTCCTTACATTGCAGATAAAACAAACAAAATCTGTGAGAGTGTCGCTGAGCAACCACTACATTGTCTACGACATCGCAGTACGTACGAAGATATGACGTACATTTTTACAACTAGAACTACAATATACACACAAATACGACCAATGTTTTGAATACAAAAATGTCGGAGTGGGTAATTTGCTGGCTTCACGTTTTCATTGTTAGGTTACAGATTCTAACTTTTTAGCAACGACGACGCTTGCTGTCTTTCAGATGTTTTGGGTACAAAATAATGGTTGAATGCATAATTTGCGGGCTGTGGTTGTTCTATGAGATTGTATATAGGAATTATATCCATTCATACCAAGAACAGCGTTATTGACTTTACACCTTTGTTTGCATACATCTACAAAATTTATGTACATACTGTTGTTTATAATAAATTTAATAGTTACGCAAGGTGCCAATTTATTTTCAAGTTATTTTGTTTTATCGAATGAAAGCAATAATTCACAAATAATACCCTTTTTATCTCGATTGACAGACTTTTGTACGATATCTGGGAAAGTGTAAGCAAATTAAATGAACAGCTGTAGCTGTACGCGGCCCATTTATCTCCAGGTCGAAGGGCAGCGAAAACACGTCCTTACATGGTGTTAAATCTAGGCACAACAGACGCCGCTATCGCTAGCGCGGCTACGTCAGGGCAGTGCCGTATCACCATGGTACTCATAACACTCATCAGATGTCAATGACGAAGAACTAATGTCTGCAGCATCATCTACAGCTGTGTCCAGCAAGCCAACTCTGGGTGAGTGACAGCGGGAACTTTGTGAACCATTGTAACTTCCTCCTTTGCCAATTTTCCTGTACCAGTTGCGTATGTTTCACAGGAAAAGAAACACTGTCAGGTAAGCCTCTGTGTGGGCTCTGATTTTATCCTTATGGTCTTTTCGCAAGATATACTTGGGAGGAAATAATGTATGCTCTCCGAACTTTGCTTAAGTACTGTTGTCCACAAAGAGATGCAGGCTGCATCTCTTGCACCGTCTGCCACTGAAGTTTGAGGATTAAAAATCAAAAACAAATAATAATAATAATAAAAAGCTGTAACGATGTATGCTGCTCTCTTTTGAATATACTCTTATCAGTTCTATCTGGTACGGATCCTACACTGACGAGCAAAATTCAAGTATAAAATAAAATAAAATTCTTTTCATTACCATCACCTCAGGCTGCCGCACTTTCAAGTGCGGCAGCCGGAGGTGATGGTTGTATGTCTGAGTTGTATGCCGGTGTGATTGCGTCAATGTTCTATTTTCTGACGAAGGCCATGCCCGATAGCTGAAAGTGTTGTATGTGTGTGCCGGCCGGCCGCGGTGGCAGAGGGGATTGCGGCGCGCCAGTCACGGTCTGCACGGCCACTACCGTCGGGGGTTCGAATGCCCCCTCGGGCATAGATATTCGTGCCGTCCTTAGTATTAGCTAGTTCATAAGTAGGTTCTAAGTTTAGGGATTGATGACCCCGTAGTTAAGTCCCATAAGCTATACAAACATGTGAATGTTGTATGTGTGTTTTTTGTATGTGCCTGTCACAGCTCGTCGCCACGTCTTTGCGGTGACATTAAAACTTTAAACATAATTTAAAACCTTTATTGAACTATTTCTCGCTGACAGCAATAGCAAAATTATGAAAGGAAAAAAGTTTCTCGCTTACTAATTATCCGCTGTTCATGAACTAGAACTACGGCATTCGGTATGACGTTACAATTTATAATTTCTGCATTACAAATTGTAGCCGTAGAAAATGTACACACAATATAGACACATGTAGTTGAATGCACCTTCTAAATTGTATCACAGTATGACACGTAGTTCATGAGATATGACCATATGAACAGTAACGTTCATGGAAAACCGCCCCATCACACACCAAGTTTTAATCCTATTACTTCTTTACTACTAATTTTATTCCCAAGAGATTTTACAGACATACAGCACTTATATAAATGAATATATACCTGAGAAATTATACAATTGTGCAACATATAATTCAATAAATATGAGATCGTACGAATTTTATATGTCACTTGTATTTTGACTACTACCTTTCTTTGTTTGAATACTGCACTTATAGTTTTGTACATTATGCAAGACAGCGTTAATTCTTATATATTCTCCGATCAATATAACATGATTTTAGAAAGAAAAGGAGATGAACACAGAGAGTAGGGATAGGAGAAGTACTAACTCAAAGCAGGGTTTTTAACTAGTATACAGGGTGTTACAAAAAGGTATGGCCAAACTTTTCAGGAAACATTCCTCACACACAAAGAAAGAAAATATGTGGACATGTGTCCGGAAACGCTTAATTTCCATGTTGGAGCTCATTTTAGTATTTCCCTTTAAATGTAAATTGAACTAATTCATGCAGACAATTGTCAAAATACTCAATTGTTTCGTTAGTATGTACTGTATTTCCTCGATTCACCACCAGTTGGCACAATTGAAGGAAGGTAATGTTGATTTCCGTGCTTGTGTTGTCATGCGACTTATTCCTCACTGGAGCACGTTATCATAATTTCATACGGGATACTCTACCTGAGCTGCTTGAACAAGTACCTTTACAAGTACGACACAACATGTGGTACATGCACGATGGAGCTCCTGCACATTTCAGTGGACGTGTTCGTACGCTTCTCAACAATAGATTCGGTGACTGATGGATTGGTAGAGGCGGGCCAATTCCACGCTCTCCTGACCTCAAGCCTCTTGACTTTCATTTATGGGGGCATTTGAAAGCTCTTGTCTACGAAACCCCGCTACCAAATGTAGAGACTCTTCGTGCTCGTATTGTGGACGGCTGTGATACAATACGCCATTCCATGCGGCGGAGGGTGGATGCATGTATCCTCGCTGACGGAGGACATGTTGAACATTTCCTGTAACAAAGCGTTTGAAGTCACGCTGGTACGTTCTGTTGCTGTGTGTTTCCATTCCACGATTAATGTGATTCGGAGAGAAGTAATAAAATGAGCTCTAACAAGGAAAGTAAGCGTTTCCTGACGCATGTCCACGTAACATATTTTCTTTCTTTGTGTGTGAGGAATGTTTCCTGAAAGTTTGGCCGTACCTTTTTGTAACATTGCAGAACGACATGTTGACCATAGCTGTTTTTAATTCTCAATGCTACCAGTTTCGGTTATTTACCATTGTCAAGCGTTAGCAGAGATTACCTAATAGCTTAACATGTCGGAATACAAAAATACAAAATTATAACACAAGTATTCGTTGTCATTGCTCAAGTTACTTTTTGTAACATCTTGTATGTTCTCCGATAAATACACGATTTTAGAAAGAAAACGAGATGAACACAGAGATAAGAGATAGGAGAAGTACTAACTCAAAGCAGGATTTTCACCTAGTATATGTATATATAAACTCAGTTCGGTATTCGGATAACGATCTACCCTGCCAACAGCGCCCATGCCTGCCCAACGAGGCACTGTGATGATTAAACGATCCTTCCTATTTGACGGTATCTTTAACCCAGACCGACCTATCATCGGCGGATCCGAGCCAAAGAAAACACACACCTCCTTAGAAGGCCGTGTGAAGCGTTACCTTATGAGGGCAAGGCGAAGGCGCGCGAGAGCCAAGTTATCGTGCGCGCGGGCGCGCAGTTAGTTACGGGCCAGCTGCCCGCTAGATGGGCTGTGTAGGCCGGCAGATAACGCCGCGGCCCCGATACCGGCGCAGAGGGCGAGCTGGGCAAACAGCTGCCGCCTCTGTGTGTGTGTGTGTGTGTGTGTGTGTGTGTGCGTGGGCGGGTCCTGCCGCTACAGCCGCTGTTTGCGTTCCGGGCTGCGCCGGGCGACCCCGCCGCCGTGCGCAAGCAAATCCAGGGCAAGGTCAACATTTTCCTGTACCGACACCTGAAATCACGTTCTCTTGCCTAGTTGCCGGGCCAGCTAGGTAGGGGCCGGAAGAGGGGGGGGGGGGGGGGCGGGGGAAGGGATGGAGGCGAATCAGGCCTGGTATCATGCTGGTACCTGCGAGCTGGTGTTTTGATAGGTTTCAGCTCTGCCGTAGAGCCAAATTTACGTATACACTCACAAGGGAACATCATCAACTCGACTTCATATTTTCTTGTAGAAAAAAAAAAATCGCACTGACATGTTTTACGGCCCACTTTAGATTTGTAGTTTTATAGTGCGCCTCGGTTGCACAGTGGTAGAGTGCCAGACTACGAATCCAAACGTCGCGGGTTCGATCCCCGCCAGGTCCTAGGATTTTTATCTGTCACTTTCCACTTCTTTCACCTCTGACAGTATTGCTCATGTGAAAAATACCGAGTAGCACCTCCAAACAGGACCTTGCCTAGTAAAGCACTGTGGTGTTCAAACCAATCTTCGGATTGTTGACTGCTTTACCTCTTTAAGTTTTTGCAAACATTTTGGACCAAAATAATAATATAAATAATGAAAAATTAATCAATAAGAGGGTCTGAAGCTCTCTTGGGGAAAAAAATAGGTAGTAGCGTTATAATCCAACGCCTTGGCCACTACGCTACGGCTATCAATCAAAAGAAGAATCCTTTAATCTCTCACTATTGACGGTCGTTGTTAACTAATACTAATATGGCATTTGTAGACACTAGATTATCATTTATCGTACGAAGAAAGATGTGTTTTTGTTAATTCTTCAGTGCGCCATTGCTTTGAAATGACAACGTGTAAGTTACAATAAGAAAATCGTCAAATACGCAACGCAAGATGGCGTATGCCAGAGAGAGTTCTGGGCGAGGAATGTCACGTGACATCTCCAAACGGCTGGCTTTCGTTAATTCAATGGAGGGTGTCAAATATCCGTTATTTTTGCAAATATGTATCAAACGATACGAGATATGAAAAAAACATAAGGGAGCTAAGTTGTAGAGGATTTTTCTCCTCTAACAATTTAGGTTATTCAATTTTCGTGTCAGATGAATTGTTAAGCCGTTATTTTCATTCAAATTTCTAGCTGTCAAAAGACGATCGCAAAGGCCCACTTTTAGTGTTACTACCGTAACCTAAAGTGGGCCAATACATGAGCTATATATCAACCCTAGAAATCGATATCACGTGAAAATTTGGGCCATTATTCAGATACACCGCAGTTACGGCTTCTTCAAAGTACAGATTTTGAGCATTCGCTCGGGTTGTCTTGACTCGGCCTGTTTCACTGTGGCCGCTTAATGCCAGAACGCGAAGTGCTGTGCAATGAAGGGTCAACGACAACAGCGAGTCTCCCGAAATGTGAAATCTGAAGAGCTAGTGAAGTGGAGGAGGAAATAATATTACAAAATGAAACGTAGTTTACTCCACTTCAATAGTGTCAGCTTTACATATAAAAAAATGATGTGCTTGAAAGCTATTGAAAATTAAATTACGTTACACTGCTGGTTGAAAAACCGTCTCATTTGTTTCCACAGCAGTTGTGACGCGTTGTATAAAACGCAAACGTCTCGTTGCATATATTCTTCTGTTACGGAGACGGGCAAAGTGCTATTCGACGATTTACAATCATCAAAGCAGCTTTCACCATCATTGACGACCTCAATTCCACGTCCAAGCTCCGTTGAAGCAATGAAAGTGCTCGACAAATCTGACGGTGGTGAAATGGCAGCGTCGTTATCGTCGTTATCATCAAATGTTCAAATGATGTACAGCTTATGGGACTTAACTACGGGGTGATCAGTCCCTAAACTTACAAACTACTTATGAACTGTTGTTGTGGTCTTCAGTCCGTAGACTGGTTTGATGCAGCTCTCCACGCTATCCTGTCCTGTAGAAGCCTCTTCATCTGAGAAAACGTTCGGCAACCTACATCGTTCTGAATACGCTTACTATATTCGTCCCTCGGTCTCCCTCTACGATTTTTACCCCAACTTATGAAATAGCTTATACTAAAGATGGCACAAACATCCATGCCCGAGGGGGGATTCGAACCCCCGACCGTAGTGACCGTGCAGACCGTGACTTGAGCGCCTCAGTCCCCTCGGCCACCGCGGCCGGCGAGTGAGGAACAACCCGAGTGCGCGAATGTTTAAAAGCTGTTCTTTGAGGAGGCCGTAATTTCGTAGTATCTGAATAATGGCCCAAATTATCAAGTGATATTTCTGGGGTTGATGTCTAGCTCACTTATTTTTTTCTCAATGAACCAGGATCGTAAAAAGAGCTCTACAGGCGACTATTTTCGTCTCTTTGGCCTACCGTCTTTAGGTGAATAAAAATTATTTTGCTTAGTATGAATCAGCCATAACACCTCTAAGTGCAGCTACAGAATCATGTGGGTACACAGGTCCTACACACACACACACACACACACACACACACACACACACACACACACTAAAGCAGTGTTTTCCAACCTGTGGGTCGCCTTTCTCGGGGGTCGCCGTTACACCATAATGTAACTAGGGGTTACAAAAACCTGATTATCTAAGTGAAATATATTCACCGTTAAAATGCTGAAAATTAAGAACGAATAGAAGTAGAACTTTTCCATAAAGCGTATGTGTTAATTATCATATACTTGAAGAGTTTCTATTTAAATTGTGTACGTATTGGAAAACAACGAGAAAAGTAAATAAAAAAAAGCAGTGGCGCCTTTCGAACATTCAACCTTACTTCCTGATTATTTATACCACTGATTTAGTTTTTTTTATTATTATTATTTAGTTTTACGGTTGAGCTACGGTGGCAGTCGGAAATTTAATTTCCTTACATTTAATTAATAATGGTCAAAAAACTTTAGTTTCCATTTCCTCGAGAGATTTTGAGAGTGGCATCGAATGGCTTTGGCTGATTACTATTTGTGTTCCGAACTTCACGTACCATAAATACAAAATATTGCAAAAATCCTATATCCGCGAGTTCTCGTTTTGTGTAGCGGGTACATCCATAGACTTACTAAATAAAAACTAGACCGCTCGCTGGCGCTAGTGTCGCGTCCCCACATTGAACGTGACAGAAACCGTCATTTGCAGGGTAACAGTGCGTAAAAATGGTCCGTTCGTGTGCTGCTTTTAATTGTATCAGTGAGAACGGAAGCAAAGACGAAGACGGAAACAATGTTACATTTCACAGATCAGTCATTACTTGTATACCGTATAGTATTTTCATGGAGAAATAAGAAATCATGAACGTTTGTTTCTGTTTAAGTTTCCTCTTACAAATAATTCTCTAAAACTGAGAAACGTACTTTGGCGCATATCAAGTACTTATATTTGCATATAAATTACTAAAAATACTAATTTTTGCTGAGTGAATAACTAGGCCTATGAGAGGTATTTATCACATATAAGTATGATGCAGAAGTAGGTCGAATAATTGTTTTTAGACAGTTAACAGGTGGTGATTTTACTTCGTAAATGGTCAAATATTTGGTCGACTGTTGCATACTCAAGCACTTTCAGAGGTACAATCTCTGTTAAAAAGTAAGGTACGAATGAAATGCGAATTAAAAATTTTATGAGTTATTACAATTATTCCCACCCAAATTCGAGGAAGTTGAAAGAAAAATTCTATGGAATATGGAAAGGAATGTAGACAAAAATGTGATGTCCAAAAATAAGCGTGCAAAAAGTACAGAGTAGTTGGCGAAAAGTAAACAGGACCTGACAGAAAATTACGTGAAATAAAAAATAATCGCACTCTCTGCTACTTTACAAGTTTCATGCAAATATCTCGCTGAAAAGTCACTCCACCTTTTCAGAAAAGAGCCTTACATTCCTAACATTTTGTGTCTCTATGCAGACGTTATTTCGAAAACTAAGAGTCTACATTCATTTAAGAATATTTTTTAAACAGACTGCAATAATCAGTAATTTTTTTAAACCTTGCGTTTATTTTGTGCTTTATTTTGCTCTTGTTAAATCTCGTACACTTCAAATCACAACCTCAGTACTAGGATTCTTCCCTGCAAATGGCGGCGATCGGCCGCTTCAATTTGGGAAAAGTTGCCTCTTCTTCGCTAAGTCACCAAGTAACAGCATCATACGAACACTCATCTCAGCAATTCGCGGGCGCATACGTTTGCAATAGGTCGCTGAATGAAAATACCCACAGCGGCAGGATGGAATGGTTGTGTGTCTGACATTTGACGAGTACCATACAGCCGTGCAGTGTGCGTTCGACCTCAGGCGCAGTACAATGTCGCTTACTTTCTGTGCGTTCTACATGCACAGCCGTTGTATGCGCTGAAGTTCCAGCAGAACCGTTCTGCAGTACTAATTAGCTGGAGCAGTAGCCTTTATTTTGCTTGGCGTGCTTATTCGTTATCTCAAGAGCTCTCAGATGAGTTCACAAATGGCAATGCTGAGCAGTAGATACTAGTTCTCGGAATCGTCATCATACGTCATTGCGACGTTAGTCTTTTTTACATGACGCTGAAGTACTGTTCTGTGACTCAAAGTTTTGCCCGGCATATATCAAGCTTGCATAGATAGCGGTAATCCAAAGAGGTGAACAGCCCGAACCACTGACAATACATTTCGGCAAGGAAGTATGTTCCCTCCCCCCAACGCCGCTTTCTCAAAGCATTAGGTGGGGCATAATCTCCTCCTCCTTCTCCATTGTTAACCTCATTGTTGCTCCCACCCATACCTTATCAATAATAGTAAAAATAAAAGGATTGCGTCAGAATAAAATTTATTTATTTGTAATTGAAACAGCAACCAGTACGGTTTACCAAATGTTTGTTTGCTGAAACCATTACATCGCCTCGTGGATGTTATAGATTCGTTGCCCTGGAATAGACAAAAAATATTTTGAACACTATTTGGCAAAGTTTATGTTAGATATGCTTATTTTTGCCTCTTTCAACACATTTATGAAGAGGATTTAAAGAAAATAACAGATGAAGTTTGGCGAAAACTCACTTTATGTGTACTTGTCTCTGACGAATCGTCCTGCGTTTCTCTTATGTGGCCGCGGTGGAATGGCAGTGCGCTCTAAAGCGCCTTCCTGCGGAGCGCGCGGTAATTCCTCGTCGGAGGTTCGAAGTCCTCCCTCGGGCCCATATATATATATATATATATATATATATATATATATATATATATATATATATATATATATATATATATATATATATAGTGTGTGTGTTTTGCCATTCGGTTAGTTTAAGTAAGCCCAGGAACAGATAACCACTGTAGTTAAGTCCCAAAGATTTAGAAACATTGAATTTTTTTCTTTAACATAACGCGTCTTCGGTCATGGAGTGTGTGGCGTGTTATATTACAGAGACGCACTTTACGTAACACCTTTCTATAAAAGATATGTAAGGAAGCCAGCTCACACAATAAACATTCACAAAGCGTGGACCAGTTTCACAGAAGAAAATAAACAATGTTTGCTAAGACGTTACAACGGAACAAGTGTTAGATTACAGACGAAGTGCGCGTGTATAGCTATAGTATAATTTATCTTTGCTTGCGCAGGGAAATTGATTGTATGAGTAGTGAAATAAAGCCAGAAAACTGTAATCAAAATAAAATTCATGAAAGTAACATGGAGTACGTGATCATAATCACATACAGACACCTAAGGTCTGTCGATTCTCACTTCTCTCGCTAAGTTAACCAATGTCCTATAATTACCAGCAGAAGTTGTAATTTTTAAATTTTTGATTACTTTTTTCGGACATTTTAAAATCAACTAAGTCCTACAATACCATGGTTGGCTACTTTGTTATTTTTGTGGATTGACGGGCTTCTATCAGTTATGATACAGAGAGGCCTGTCAACCCACAAAAAATGAGCATGAAGCCAACTATGATATTGTACGACTTAACCCGTTTGATTTCAAAATGGACTACGATATCCGAAATTTATAGTCAAAAATTTAAAAAAATATAACACTGTGCAACTTCACTGATATTCATAGAAAATTGGTCAAATAATCAACATGTTGCATGCAGAGCCTGTTGTTGTTATGGTCTTCAGTCCGGAGACTGGTTTGATGCAGCTCTCCACAATACCCTATCCTGAGCAAGCCTTTTCATCTCCTCATAAGAACGACAACCCACATCCACTTGAGTCCGTTTACTATACGCGTCTCTTGGTCTCCCTCTGCGATTTTTGCCCTACACACTTCCCTCCAATGCTAAATTTACGATTCTTCGATGTCTGAGAATGTATCCTACCAAGCGATCCCTTCTTTTAGTCAGGGTATGCCAAAAATTACTTTTTTCATCAATTCTGTTCAGTACCTCTTCATTAGTTATGCGATCTACCCACCTAATTTTCAGCATTCTTCTGTAGCACCACATTTCAAAAGCCTCTTCCTCTACCTTTCCGCACAGCTTATCGTCCATGTTTCACTCCCATACAAGGCAACACTCCACACAAATGCCTTCAGAAAAGACTTCCTTACACTTAAATTAATATTCGATGTTAGCAAATTTCTCTTTTTCAGAAATGTTTTTCTTCCCATTGCCATTCTGCATTTTATATCCTTTGTACTGCGACCATCATTTGTTATTTTACTGCCCAAGTAACAAAACTCATCTACCTCCTTTATTGCTTCGTTACCTAATCTAATTCCTTCAGCATCACCCGATTTTCTTAGACGGCTCTCCATTACCATAGTTTTGCTCTTGTTCATGTTCATCTTATAAGCACCTTTCAGCACACTGTCCATTCCGTTCAATTGCTCTAGCATACTAGAAATAAATAACTCCATAAGTTCACAAAAAGAAACAAGGAAAAAATCGAGAGAGAGGGGGTAAGAGAGAGTAGGAGAACTGTATGGGTTTACAAGAGAAACCAATAACTTCTGAACACAAGGAAGAGTTCGTCAACCTTTCGTACCGAGTAGGCTGAACAGTTCTCCGAACGGCGTCAGTCAAGTGATGTAAAATTGGTTAAGGCAGTTCGCTTACGACGAGGAAATTGGAGTGCAAACTCTAGCGAAACGCTTGTTTCTTTTTCAGATTCGCGCCGCTGCATTATTGTTAGAGGGGAGAGCTTTAGCCGCAAGGCTGCAGGCGGGTGCCAATTGTTTTTCGCGGAGGGAAACAAAACAAGAAAGAAAACAAAAGGGAGCGGTAGGCCAGTTGCCCATTCCGTAGCAAGCGCATAGACGCAAATATCAGCTCCGGCGTACGGTCGTGCGTGCTCGAAAATGAACCCACGAATTGGAACCGCTGTGGAGGAAGAGAGAGAGAGAGAGAGAAATACGGCGACAAAGGGAGAATTACTGCAGTAAGTAGGCGGGCAATATTCATGTGCGCAATTGGAGGCACTGGAGCCCGGCTAAATGGCGAAAACCCGCCTTGCCGCTTCACTGGCGCCGATAGTTCGATGAATACGGAAAAATCCTGCGAACGAAATACTGTGTGTGTGTGTGTGTGTGTGTGTGGGACCTGGCAAACGCGGCGAATTGCTCTCATGAATATTGAAAACGTTCGGATTACCTACCGGTCAAAAAGATCACGTAGTGATTCATGCGCTGCTTCAAAACTACACTTGCTGGATTGCAATCCTGCTGTTACCCGGGGCATTAAGGTCACCAGTATTGTAATCAGCTGCCTTCGCTGTATTCCGCTGAAGACACTGCAGCAACTTCTAAATATTTTGTTATGCGTACTGGATATTGTGAACTCAGCGGCCGTTAATAATTGTTGGTGAAAAAAACAACCAGCCACATATGCTTTTAAAAATGTTTTATATCAAAGCCATTACCGATTTATGGCTACCTGGCCCATCTTCAGGTGGCTACATTTCTTTATATATTTATTTTTTTCAGTAGCATGTCGTCTGCTTCTTTACTGCAAAGGAATACTTAGAAGTTCAGTGCCACATAAATCTGTTTCGCAGATAAAAAGACATATTTAGGCGCTTGTATTTACTTAAGTACAAAATGAGACAACTTTGTGGATTTACTCGAGTCCTGTTGGATGGCGAACTTTTCTTTTTGTGTTTATCTGGTAATTTTTCATGTTATAAACACTACTGTATTGCAATGAGAACATATACTGTAAATATATTATCATGACACATTACAGAATATTCAATACACAATCTGGAGCAGAAAAATGCACTAAATACCAGATGTTTTTGTTTACTTAAGAGAGTTTGTCCACCGCATGGGAGTAGCCGCGTAGTGGAAGGCATCACGCTACGGACTGGGTACTCATGGCGGAGGTTCTCCCTCGGACATTATATATATATATATATATATATATATATATATATATATATATATATATATATAATATATATATATGTGTGTGTGTGTGTGTGTGTGTGTGTGTGTGTGTGTTGTCCTTAGTGTTAGTTTAAGTAGTCTGTAAGTCTATGGGCTGATGACCATAGCAGTTTCGTCCAATTTTAACATTTGAAAGATTATCCAGTTTGTGTATTGATTATTCTGAAGAGTGCCATGATATTTGCAGAATATGTGCTTATTTCAATGCAGTAGTGTTTGTAACACACACACACACAAAAAAAGCCAGATAAATACAGAAAGAAAAGTTCGCCATCCAGCACAAGTAAGCCCACACAGTTGTTTAATTTTGTTATTAATTAAATACAAGTAGATAAATATGTCTTTTTATCTGTGAAACAAATTGATGTGGCACTAAAGTTTAGATTATTTTTGTGAAGTAAAGAAGCAGACGACATGTTAATGACTGAATTAAATATACAGGGTGAACCACCTAACATTTGCACCGCAAATATTGTGGAAACGGAAAGTGCGACTGATATGCGGTTTTCATAGAATGGATTGGTAGCCAGGGGCTAGTATTTTTAGCCAACAAACAGATTTTAAGATTACTTAGAAAGTGTATTTTTATGCAAACATACAATTTTTTAAATGGAACAATTGTTGTTTCTATCATGCACTGGAATTTTTGACACCAGCTGTGTAGAAAGTATTTTGAATGACATTTTATCACGTTTAGTTTTCAGCTACACCCGTCATGCCTTCAGTGTCAGATCTTATTGAGTGTACCACGTATTCTGAATACCATCTAACTCTCCGCTCACCGAGCGAGATGGCGAAATGGTAACGCACTGGACTCGCATTCGGGGGACGGTGGTTCACATCAACCTCCGGCCATCCAAAATCCGGTTTTCCGTGATTTTCCTGAATCACTCCAGGCAAATGCCGGGATTGTTCCTTTTAATTGGCACGGTCGATTACCTTCCCCATCCTTAACTCAAAACTCCGTGCCTTAGATCCGTCTCTAATGACCAAGTTGCCGACGAGAAGTTAAACCCAAAGCTTTCTTCCCTTTACTATCTAAAAACTGTCGTTTTCTGAGCACTATGTAAATCACAATGTGATATCGGATAGGTAGACTAAACATTGAAGGTAGTGGCGTAATAGAACGATAAAAATACGCTTATAGCTAATGACATTATCGCAGATCCAGAATGTGAACTAATTTAGGAGAAGATTAGAGTTTGATAGCGGCTCAAACATGGTATTCGGATACTTTTCTACACCCCCTGCCCTAAAAGCAGTAGTGATGGCATATTTGAGAGGAAGCTTGGAAAATATGTCAGGTGTACTTCCTAAATATGATACAGAATCACCGGCAATCACAGATAATGAAGAACAATAATAGACCGCATTAAAGAACATCATCAAAGAGACTGCAGAGAATGGTATCGGTACAAGGGAGAGAAGTGACTTGTTTGACGACAACAATGAAGACGCCATCATGAGAGCAAAGAGGAATGCTTACATAGCCATTGCTCAAGATCCATCCTGCGCCGAAGACAAAGCACAATTTTAAAAGCTCAATCAGGAATGTCAAACTGAAATACCAACAATCAAGAACAAATGGTGGAAAAAAAAAAAAACAACTTTGGAACTCCAGAATTTTCTCGATGCCAGGAACCTGAGTGGCTTCTATGCTGGAATTAAAGAGATGTATGGATCCACCGGCTCCTCACCAGGAACACTGAAAGCTGCAAACACCACCATCCTCACTGACAGCCAGGACGTCTTAAATCGCTGGAAGGAGCACGGCAGCTCACTGATCAACCGCACTTCTACTGCCGCTGGTAATTTTCTCTAACATGTCTTATAGCACGCTGCACTACCTGGACGTCTGATCCAACCTTTCAAGGGGCCGTATGAATAAGGAAGACGACATGCTCCAGAGAATATTATCGGAGCAAACGAAGGGCCTCTGAGTAAGTTGTCAATTTCGTATGAATAAAAACTTCGAAGAATGTGCTCAGAGCAGGAAGTTCATTCTCGCTAGTTCCCCTCCTTCTTGAGTAGGTTCTCCTTGTGTCGTGTCCGCCACGGCCGGCCGCGGTGGCCGAGGGGACTGAGGCGCGCCAGTCACGATCTGCACGGCCACTACGGTCGGGGGTTCGAATCCCCCCTCGGGCATGGATATTTGTGCCGTCCTACTTCGTAAGTAGTTCATAAGTAGTTTGTAAGTTTAGGGACTGCTGACCCCGTAGTTAAGTCCCATAGACTATACAAACATTGGAACATTTGTCCGCCACAGATCAGCTGTTCAATGGCGTATTTCTTTAAACTAGCCCGATCTGGAAAATTATTCAGTGTACAAATATGGAATACGCGTCTATGTGTTCGGGAAGATCTGTACTATGTTTACATATCAGTTTACTGTGCAGCAGCATATTATTAAGACTAAATATGGACTTTTTACGAAAATTTATTCTTTTGGCAATGTTACTAAATTTTCGTCATGCGAGAAACCTTATTATTGAAGTTGGGTTGGCACAATTTTCGAACAAAATTTTAATAATACATTACATTGTCATCTGTTTCAACATGGAATGCTGTCAATGCTTTCTAACACAGGATACTTTTTGTCAAATATGACACACAAAGGTCTGCTCATTAGCGATAGGCCATGCGATTTTGTTGCAAAAGACTGCTAGGTATGTTATAAGCAGTTATTAATTTTACTGTCGTGTATAATTAAATCAAACATCACATAAGTTACGATTACGAAGGCAGAAAACGCATCTTAAGTAGGCCAACCGATTTGGGTAGAATGAACAAGAGCAGTACAAAAATACTTCAGTACCGTATCTCGTATTGCAGCAATATTTATTTTGTGATACAGTCTGTGTGCCGCGGTGGAGTAGCCGAGCGGTCTAAAGCGTCTCGCTGCGGAGCACGCGGTTGCTCGCCGTGGAGGTTCGAGTCCTCCCTGAAGCATGGGTGTGTGTGGTTGTCCTTGGGTTAGTTTACCTAGGTTTAAGTAGTTTTTAAGCTACGGACTGATGACCACGCAGTTTGGTCCGATAGACTTACAGACATTTGAACATTTTACAGTCTGTGACGTCCTGGTATGCCCTTTATTTCGAATTACCTTCATAAGGCCTTATTAATAGAGCCTGTTTAAAAACATACAATAGTATTTTGTTATGTAGCTGTTTACAACTGTAAATACGCACTCCAAACCAACGGGTAAAAATCGTAGCCGAATCCATTTATGTTTCATTTCTATGTCGGTAATGAAAAACTTCTCTGATATCACTTTCGTCATTATATTAAATACTTGAAGTGTCACACTTGTGAAAGAAACGACTCTTCAGCAAAATGTTTTTATTTGCCTACACTTTTTAGCAACACAAATTTTGTCATTTTTATTATAAACCACAGTAAAAGGTACCTTTAATAGAAGTGATTCAGCATGAAGTATGCTGAACAGCTCACTTCAGAAAACAGAGAATTTTCTCCGGTCAAGGGATACTTCTCTAGTTTTAATCATACGAAATCGGAGAATGTTCCCTGTTGTGAGCAATTTGCCCTACTCTTTTTACTCACTCTGAGAGCGAACTCCGTTGAAGTATATTCTCCGATTCGCTTTCTTCATGCGAACCTGAGTTATGTTCTCTGGAATTCTGAGTATAAAATAGATCGATTTATTCATACAGCCCAAGATTTTAGCAAGGCAATAGGTATTATGAAACCAGAAAAGGCTCCTGGACCTGACAACATCTCATTGCAGCTTATCCGGGGTGGCGGCTTGCCTCTAACAACTAGGCTCTTCTCACTCAATCTGTTAATGTGGGAAACCCGCAAGGTACCAGCCGACACGAAGAGCTCCACAATTATCGTCATCTTCTAGAAAGGCGATAGAATGTGGTAACTACTGTGGAAATATCCTTGCGCTCTGTCGCTGGTAAAATTTTTGCCAGAATCCTTTTAAACTGCCTTCAGACATTTTCGGGACTGATGACCTAGCTGTTTGGTCCTATCCACTCCTAAACCAACCAACCATTTTCAGACACTGTGCTTCCTCAGTCTCATTGCAGGTTTCGCGCATCAAGAGGGATCATCGACATGATTTTCGAAGCACAACAACTGCAGGAGAAGTGCAGAGAACAACAAAAGCCTGCTGTTAGTTTTATTGATAGACTGATTGGACTGCTAAGACATCAAAGACAAGGGAAGTATCAGGAGAGAAATGAAAGCACGGATACGATTATCAGCCGCAGCCGACGACGACGATACAGTGTCACATGGAGATTTTATTTTACGAACTTTACGTTAGTTTAAATGTTATAAAGTCCTTTCTGAAAGCATTTGTCTGGAGTGTAGCATTGTACGGGAGTGAAACATGGCCGGTAAGGAGTTCAGGTACAAAGATTATAGAAGCTTTCAAAATGTGGTGTTACAGACGAATGATGAAGATTAGATGGGTAGCTGCTTAACAAAATTGGGGAGAAAAGGAGTATGTCGCATATCCTGACTATGGTAAGTTTGTGGGACACATCAAGGAATCGTCAACTTAGCAATTGAAGGAAATGTGTGGGGTAAAATTCGTAGAGGGAGGCCGACGAAGAATACAGTAAGCAGCTTCAAAAAGGATGTAGGTTACCGTTCGTATTCTCAGATGAAGAGGCTTGCACAGGATAGGGTTGCGTGGAGAGCTGCATCAAACCAGAATGCGAACTGAGGACCACAACAACAACAACCTTACATAGACTGAGAGAATCTAATCTTGAAGACATGGCGGTAGGGGCACCGAATCGAGTGAAAATTGTTCTCCGCGGTTTATTCGCCAAAATTAAGCCAGGAGCGTAATGTTTGTAAATATATCAGACTCAACTGCGTGGTTATTAGTCCGTAGCTAACAAACTACTTAAACTAAGGTAAACTAGCCTAAGGAAAACACAATCACCCATTCTCGAAGGGGGAGGGGACTCGGACCCCCGACGACGAACAGGAAGTAGTCTTTCGGTGTGTGTGTGTATGTGTGTGTGTGTGTGAAGTCTTGGCGGGAGGAGGGAATCAGTTCTCAAGTTCATTAAGGTCATTATCCAGTTGAAATGTGAACTCATTTCAACAATTAAAATTGGAGCGCAGGTTGCATTTTGAACGACTAAAAATGCCTCTATTATCCAGTTATCCACATCCCCGCTTCGAGCAGTTAAACAGAGAATTGACTCGAGCAGGTAACATTTAGATCTGCTGGTAACAAATGCAGTCTTAACTTTTCAGCTGCGTTAGCGCAGAACAGGAAATCAGTTACCATAAGGCCGTTACGACATCACTGAACATGGCTGTAAAAAAAGAGTGCGAAAGTGAACTTTCTGTTCTGCAACTTCGATGTGAGACAGATTACACACTAAATGAGAGTTCTACATTACAATTTCATATGCAGCAGTGACAATGATCAGAATCAATGGGCAAACTACAAGAGCGTTGCTCAATACCATTTAGACCGACACAGGTGGCTCAGTGGTTCACCTACTGGACTCGCATTCTGTAGGAAGACGGTTCAAACCCGCATCCTACCAGCCAGATTTGGATTTTCCGTCGTTTCTCTAAATAGCTCCAAGCAAATGCCGGGATGGTTCTTTTCAAAGGGCACGCCTTGTATCCTAACCTGTACTTAAAGAAGAAAAGAATATATATATATGAGTTGCTGTTCGTTAGTCTCGCTAAAACTCGAGAACAACTGAACCAATTTGGCTCACTTTAGTCTTCAAATATTCCTGTAAGTCCAGGTAAGGTTTAAACGGTCATAAAATATAGAAACGTTGTCCGGAAAAGAGGAAAATCGGGAAAAACTGAAACAGCTTTTTCCAGTGAGCTTGTCCAATTACGATAAAAGTTTGTATATTTCATGTTGAAAGCAAGAGGAAGGTTCGCATCAAATAAAAATTTGGAAAAGTCACCCGGAAAGTAGGAAAATTTAGGAAAAACCGAAAGCGATTTTTTTTCTGTGAATAAAAATCAATCGCCAGATGGTTGTAAGAGCATCACTTGAGTACGGCTTGACAGGACAAGGTTTGTATGAAATAAATTCTTTGGAAAATCTAACGGAAAATTGGAAAATTTAAGAAAAACTGAAAGTGCGTTTTTCAGTGTGCGTTTTATTGAATTCAGCACTATAACTGGATATTCACACGATGGAGAGGGGTGATACATTTTTTTTTCATTATGGTCTTGAAAAGTTTTCAGTAAAAATAAAATAGGGACAGTTAAAAAGGAAAGTCGCAAAATTCGAGCCAAGTTCCTTTTTCAGTGTGTTTCTAAATGTACTTAACTCTATAAGTTGAGAACCGTTCATCCGATTGCGATAAAATTTTGATTATTTGACGCTCAGCATTCTTATGAACTAAAGATTTGGGAAAGTTACCTGGAAAATTAGAAAATTCGCGAAAAACTGAAAGAGCTTTTTTTCAGTGGGATATCAATATCATTCGTCTGATTGCGATAAAGTTTTGATATTTGACGTCCAAAGCAAGAGTGACGTTCTGATGAAATAAAAATTTGGAAAAGTATCCCCAAAATTGGAACATTCAGAAAAAATAGAAAGAAATTTTTGTATAAAATATCAGTAACATTCATGTAATTACGTTAAAGTTTTTCCACATTTTATTACCGTTTAATCCTTCCCTGAACTTGCAGGAATGAAACACGAATATTATCCTGGACATGTGTGCGTGATTTGCCCACTCTTTCCGCCAACTATCGAGCCGATACTTCGACTATCTGATGATGCCTTTATAAAGCTACTGGATTTAAATTAATATGGTTTGTTTTAAGAAGTAAATAATACGAAGTTCACCGGGTCATCTAGTAAATAAATAAAATTTGAGCTTGTCCCCCGTCTCTAAAAACCACGCTGTCGCTGTCGCTGTCAGGTTGCAAGACTCCGATCTTCCATCCTACAATACCATTTATGCACGTCAGCGTCGAGTAAAATTGTGTGGCCGCGCGGAAGTGGCCGAGCCGTCTGGAGCGCCACATTGCGAATCGCGCGGCCTTCCGCGTCGGAGGTTCGGATCCTCCCTCGGGCATGGATGTTTGTGCTGTCTTTAGTGTAAGTTAGTTCACAAGTATTTTCTAAGTTTAGGGACTGATGACCCCACAATTAAATCCCATAAGCTTAACAAATATTTGAAGATTTTAAAATTGTTTGACATAGGAAAGAAGCTACCGTGGTTTGATAACCCAGAAGACTGGTAAGAAAGCAAATTTATACGTATCCAAAGCCTAGCAGAACAATCTATGGAAGCGGTTACTACTATAAAATATCTCGAGTGTGCATACGGAACGATTTGAAATGGAACGACTACATAAAATTAATCGTGCGTAACGCAGATGTCAGACAGATTCATTGCACGAACACTCGGGAAGTGCAGTCCATTAACAAAGGGCAGCTTCGGGACACTCGTTCCACCAATACTCGAATACTGCTCCGCAGTCTAGAATAAAGGCGATAGGGAAGAACCAAAGAAGAGCAGCAATGTTCGCTACAGGTTTATTTAGGAAATGGAAAAGAGACAGGACGACTCAAATAGCAGTCGCTGGAAGAGTGGCATTCTGTATTACTGTGTGGTAGTACGTATGTTTCTGGAACAGTTGAGCAATATATTGCTTTCACATATGTATATCTCGCGAGAATATTATGAGGATTAAATCAGAGAGATCAGAGACCACACGGAAGCACACCAACGACTGTTTTTCTCAGAGCGTAGACCTACGAGGCCGGAACTGGGAAAAACGAGGAAGTGCTAAAAAAAATGTTAAAGATCTTTGTAAAGCTATGGGCCGAAACTGCAGAGGTCATGAGTCTCTAGACAAACTACCTTAACTTACACAAAGGACAACACACACACACACACACACACACACACACACACACACACATGTCCGAGGAAGGACTCGAGCCTCCGACAGGCAGTAGCCGCGAACTCCGCTGCAAGACGCTTTAGAGTGTACGGACACTCCTGCGTGGCAGAGGAAGAGTCAGTGGTACCCAAGGTACTCTCAGCCACACACCGTGGGGTTTCTTGCAGGCTATAAATGTAGCTGTGGATTTCTGACAGGCAGAAACGCATCAAATGCACCAAAAATACAGGAAGTGCAATATTCATTAAGGAATTTTCAAACAGCTATAAAAGTTCCGGGCTATTTGTTATTCAAACTCAAAGTTACGTCCTCAATTACAGATAAAACTTTCAAGAGTAATCATAGCTTCTTAGGATCTCCGTCCGCAGCAAAATAGCCCGGAATATTTTAATAATTTAAACATTTTCGGCCGTGAAAGCTACCATTTATGAAAGGTCAGAAAATTATGAAAATATTGTAAATACTACTGTAAGGTATGATATTATTGGCATTTAGTTACACGGAACTTCGTATCATTACCACGAAACTTCATTGCGTTTACAATTGCCTGGCATGTTTTGTGTGTTTCTGGGCGATCTTAACGTGTTTTGTTGTTACTCCTTGTTTTTAAGGTCTTTAAACCACGATTGCAGTTTTTTTCTATATTCATTTATTGAAGTTTCCGGTTTCTACGATATAAATCGTCATCTTAATATTACACTAGTTTCTTTCCTCATGTATAAACTTTAGAGACTTGGTAGAAACAAAGAATCTCTCGCCATACTGTAAAATTGTCAGCTTTTTAGCACCAACAAAGTATATCTTTTCACCTAGAATTTACAGTAAGAATACTGTAGTAAATAACTACTGCAACCAGCCACAAGATTTTTATGAATCAATTTATTTCACCGTTACTAGTTTCGGGCCTGAGCCCATCATCAGAAGCTAGTACTGATTTCACATGTACATTGGTGTCTTCAGTCTTCAAAGAAAGATCTTCTTTATACATTACAGGAGAGAGATATGCGTTTTTGTATGACTTCATGTGGATCAGTGAGGTGTGTAATATTATAGTGATATTCTTATACTATGTTAGTAACAATTTATACTCAGTATTGTACGTAATGGAACGGGTTATCAAGTAGTTATTCTGTAAAGTTTTTTATTATATATATTTTTTTATTATTTTTAATGTTTGTAAATCTATGGGACTCAACAGCTTGGTTATTAGTTCCTAGCTTACAAACTGCCTAACCTAAGGTGAACTAAACTAAGGACTGCCCGACTGCCCGAGGGGGACTCGAACCCCTGACGGCGAACGGCCGCGAGCACTGCAACACGCACAGCTAATCCAGCGCGGCGTCTTTTCACTATATACTTCGCGTTATAATGGTGGAGCGCCTTTTTCTGTGAAGATAGAATGTGCCCGCAGTTGTTCTGTTTAATGACGCTCGTATTTATGGAAATCGTAATTCCGAGACTAGAAATATCGAGGACTGCACTGTATCGAGTTCAATTTACTTATTGTATAACTTCCGTTAGACACAATGAGGAGAAAAGAATTCAATTTGGAAGTACTTTTATAAAAGTGCCATCGATTTGTCTAAAAATGTTCGCCTCTCAAGTCATCTTCTACTGGCCCCTTATAATAGGATTTATTGAACACAATGTGTATATATTATATTTACAGTGGTATGATTCAAGTACAATCGTCTTTTGCGTAGGCCGTCAGTGATTGAGTCCTTGACATGTAAGTATGTGGTACTGTCCACAAAACTGTCCACTCAGTATGCAGGTACACAGCTCTGATGGTGGGTGGTGTCCTCGTCGACCACAGATCTTGTAATGGAATCCATGAGCCGCAGCTTTCGTGTACACATGTTGTAGCTCGAAGTTAGGCTTATTCCATTCTTCGGTGTTCAAGCCTGGTGTAAGGAAGAAATTCGCATCTATGACTGCTGCTTTTTCGTCCCTTATTCTGATGTGTGTTTCATATGCCGGAGTGGCCTGCAGTCCGTGGCTCTGTCTGATCTCTTTCTCAAAGTAGTCTGTGTCCGCTAGTAAGTATATAATCCTCGAAAGAATTGATTTGGATACTTTGAGGACTCTCCCGAGGAAGGTTGCTTTAACTAAGTCTCTTCAGGTTTGCAGCTGATAGATGTACCCATATTTTGGTGGTCGCGTAGCATGCCATTGGGGCTATTTTGATGTGGAAGAGTCGTAATGCTGTGCCTGTAGAGAGTTCGTGGATCCTCCTTATGTCAAACAAGGCCTTTGTCACTGCTGAGCACTTTTCCTTTGTATGCTTGGATAAGGATCTGCCTGTTACCTGCACGGTAAGTCCCAGGTATTTGTAGGAATTGACAATTTCCGGCTTCTCAGTACCACATAATAGGATGTCGGTTTAGGTGATGTTTCCTCCTCTTCTGAACTTCATGGTCTTGGTTTTACCTGTATTTATGACCAGACCGTTTATTTTCGACCATTCATGTAGTCTGTTGCCTTCTATTTGTAAAATCTGTTACTCAAAATCATAACCATTTCGTCCGCATACAGAAACATATGTAAGTCTTCTGCCACCTCTCGTATTACATCATGTGTCAGCAGGTTAAATAATGCCGGCCGCGGTGGCCGAGGGGACTGAGGCGCTCCAGTCACGGTCTGCACGGCCATCACGGTCGGGGATTCAAATCCCCCCCCCCCCCCCCCCCACGGGCATGGATATTTGTGCCGTCCTTATTATTAGCTAGTTTGTAAGTTTAGGGACTGATGACCCCGTAGATAAGTCCCATAAGCTACATAAACAAACAAACAAGGTTTAATAATATCGGACTGAGAGGGCCCCTTGAAGAACACCATTGGTCTGGAGTGATCTACGTTGTCGCTGATGGTCAATAGATTCACTCGTATTAGGCTTCGTATAGGGAAGGTATCTTGAAAAATGTGGGAAAACTAATGATTTCAAAAAATGTTCAAATGTTTGTATATCTATCGGACCAAACTGCGTGGACATCAGTCCGTAGCTTACAAACTAGTTAAACCTAGGTAAACTATCCTACGGACAACAAACACACACCCATGCCCCAGGGAGGACTCGAACCTCCATGGCGAGCAACCGCGCGCTCCGCAGCGAGACGCTTGAGACGGCCCGGCTACTCCACCGCGGCACTAATGATTTGCAGTGCAATTTAAATATAAAGAAATTTTAACTTACTTACGCAAGTTACGGTTTCGATCGACAATAGGAGCCGAATATTCGGTTGCGATTTCGTTTTCGACCAAATATCATGTTTCGGTCGGACTCTAAAAAAATTAAATAAAGCAATTTTTTTTTCAGTAAACTTGCTTTTCCCATCTACAGAGAAACAAGTACTTTAAATACAACATTATTTTTAGATTTGTATTTTAATGTCGACTGTACTGTTGAGAGTCGCGCGCAGGGCGGCCTCAGTGGATGTTCACGCTCCGCTGCACAGCGCTGCGCCGCTTACGTCACGCACAGTGGACGTGTGATTTCCCACCTCTGGCTCTGCCGCCACGCGCGCGCCCGCGCAGCAGGACACGTAATGAGTGAATTTCCCCGTCCGCCGCGGGAAGGAGGCTTAATTGGCGCGAGCTGTTGCGGAACACGTTCTCCCGACGGCGTAACCTGGGCGACGGCATTCACCGGCCGCCGTCGGCACGTCCGGAATTCTCGCAGCTGGCGTGACTCTGCGAGATCCGCGAGGCGACTCCCAGCAGGTGCCGCCGAGTGCGCATTCGCACCTCAAAGAGCTCCCTGTTCTGGTGGCTGCTCTAGCGACCGCCTGCACGAGGTTCCGTCCTTTTAATTTAACGACAACACGAGTCCGATTCTTAAGTTACTGCAAGTCAGTCTAGAACCATTACCGGATAGTTGAAAAGTGTCACATTGCTGCCTTTCGCTGCTGTAGTTACTCGACCAGTTTCGGTCGTATGGCGATCATCAGGTTCATTACAGCATTCACGGCCTCGTGTTACTCGAAATATAAAAAAACGATTGTATGTATGTCATGCTGAGGCCGGTATTACACTATCAAATTATTCGACAAAAAATAGTACGAAAAATTGGATGAAATATTGGTCCTATTGTTTGAGAGAGCTATTGGATGAAACACTAAAGACGGCATTACACTATCATCCATGTTCTGCTCAGCGGTTGCAAACTACAGCTACATTGTGTCTAAAAAAAAAAAAAAAAATAAAATAAAAAAAAAATAAAAAAAAAAAGATCATATTTGGTTGAAACCAGGGGTGTCAAGGCGAGATAAATGAGTATTCAATAAATTATTTTGTAGCTCTCCATTCTTCACAATTTACAATATAATGGGAAAGGCTGACACAGTGTACATGAATAAGACTGTAGGTTGCTGAAGCATGTTTCATTAAATGCAGTTTTAAACACAAAATGTCAGCATTGACAAAGGGAAAAAATCTACGTTGTTTATGACGTTATTAACAATGCAAGGGGGGAATTCAAATGTTCAAATGTTTGTAATCCTATGGCAGCAAACTACATTGGTCATCAGTCCCTGCCGCGGTGGAGTAGCCGAGCGGTCTAAAGCGTCTCACTGCGGAGCGCGCGGTTGCACCCCGTGGAGGTTCGAGTCCTCCCTGGGGCATGTGTGTGTGTGTGTGTGTGTGTGTGTGTGTGTGTGTGTGTGTCTTTAGATTAGTTTACCTAGGTTTAAGTCGTAATGTGAGTATTGCTTCCCGTGTTCCTACATTTCTCCAAAATCCTAACTGATCATCCCCGAGGTCGGATTCCCCAAGTTTTTCCATTCGACACACTAGTAACCCTATTTGCGCACGTGAGTTCTGTAATAGCTGGAGTATTGTAAGGTGACGCTATTTGAGGTAAGGTACAGGCTTGCCGGCGGTCCTCCCGAACCGCTGCAGAGCGCCATTTGCAGCGCCACACTCTTTCAAATTCTGAAGTCAGCGGGGTAAAATACAGGGAAAGGAGAGTTATTTATAACTTGTACAAAAGCCAGACCGCAGTTATTAGACTCAAAGGGCATGAAAGGAAAGCATCAGTTGGGAAGGGTTGTAGCCTTTCTCCAATGTTTTTCAATTTGTAGATTGAGCAAGCTATAAAGGAAAGCAAGGAGAAAATTGGTGAAGGAATTAAAGTGCAGGGGGAAGAATTAAAAACATTGCGTTTTGCCGACGACATAGTAATTCTGTCAGATAGAGCAAAGGACCTGGAAGAGCAATTGAACGGAATGGACAGTGTGGTGAAAGGTGCTTATAAGATGAACATTAACAAGAGCAAAACTAGGGTAATGGAGTGCAGTCTAAGAAAATCAGGTGATGCTGAAGGAATGAGATTAGGTATCGAAGTAATAAAGAAAGTAGATGAGTTTTGTTACTTGGGCAGTAAAATAACAAATAATGGTCACAGTACAGAGGATATAAAATGCAGAATGGCAATGGGAAGAAAAGCATTTTTTGAAAAAGAGAAATTTGCTAACATCGAATATTAATTTAAGTGTAAAGAAGTCTTTTCTGAAGGCATTTGTGTGGAGTGTTGCCTTGTATGGGAGTGAAACATGGACGATAAGTGGTGCGGACAGGAAGAGGATAGAGGCTTTTGAAATGTGGTGCTACAGAAGAATGCTGAAGATTAGGTGGTTAGATCGCATAACTAATGAAGAGGTACTGAACAGAATTGGTGAGAAAAGAAATTTTTGGCATACCCTGACTAAAAGAAGGGATCGCTTGGTAGGACACATTCTTAGACATCGAGGAATCATAAATTTAGCAATGGAGGGAAGTGTGTGGGGTAAAAATCGCAGAGGGAGACCAAGAGACGCGTATAGTAAACAGATTCAAGTGGATGTGGGTTTGCCGGCCGCGGTGGCCGAGGTGACTGAGGCGCTCCAGTCACGGTCAGCGCGGCCACTACGGTCGGGGGTTCGAATCCCCCATCGGGCATGGATATTTGTGCCGTCCTAGTTCGTAAGTAGTTCATAAGTAGTTTGTAAGTTTAGGGACTGATGACCCCGTAGTTAAATCCCATAAGCTTAACAAACATTTGAACATTTTTGGATGTGGGTTGTCGTTCTTATGAGGAGATGAAAAGGCTTGCTCAGGATAGGGTATTGTGGAGAGTTGCATCAAACCAGTCTCCGGACTGAAGACCATAACAACAACAACAATGTGAGTATTGCTTCCCGTGTTCCTACATTTCTCCTAAATCCAAACTGATCATCCCCGAGGTCGGATACTCCAAGTTTTTCCATTCGACCCACTAGTAAACCCTATTTGCGCACGTGAGAACTGTAACAGCTGGAGTATTGTAAGGTGACGCTATTTGAGGTAAGGTACAGGCTTGCCGGCGATCCTCCCGAACCGCAGCAGAGCGCCATTTCCAGCGCCATTGTGTCTATGCGCTGGCCCAGACGGCGCAGGCCATGAAACGCTATCGCGGATGTGGCTGGCTTCAGCGCAGGTCGCGTTTTGCCGAAGCCCCGCGACAGCCGATGCCTCCGCGGCAGGCGTCGGTGCCAGCCTCGCTCATAAAGGCACGCGCGCCTCCACGCGCCCCCATAAAGCGCTTTACCTCCGCCGTAAAACAATTGTTATTGCCGACACGCGCGCGCCAGATAAAGTAGCTCCGGTCGCGAAAAAGCCCGTATAGCGCCGCGAGGTGGCGGTTACCGGGCGACCACACGCGCCGTGCATGCCCCGGCACTAAGTGAATGCCGCGGCCCTCTTTATAAACGACCCCGATAAGGGATTTACCTCGCAGTCAAACTTGGGACAGGACGGCAGGGACAGTGCTTCCACCTGGAGTTTCGCCGCCTGCTTCAGCGGCTCGATTTTACCCTTCCTTCCACCTTTCGGTTGAGCGACAGCCCATTGCCACCGTGGCATCAGGCCCAGGTTCACACTCACCTTGAACTTAGTTTGCTGCCCAAGGAGAGCACCCCGGCTTTGGTATACCGCTCGAGGCTTGTCGAACTCCGTTCGCGGTTAGATAATGCCATATTTATTTACACTGATGTTTCCAAGAGCACTGACGGTGTCGGATCTGCCTTCGTCGTCGGGGCAACCGTTTCCAATGCAAGCTCTCTGACCGGTGCTCGAATTTCACGGCTGAGCTTTTTGCCCTCCACCAGGCCGTTCTGTACACCTGCCGCCACCGCCATCCTTTCTATGCCATATGTTCGGACTCCCTTAGTGCCCTGCAGAGTCTTAAGGACCCTTTCTCGAACCGTCCTCTCGTGTATCGGATCCAACGCTCCCTCCAGTTGCTAGCAGATGACAACTGTCACGTTACTTTTCTGTGGGTCCCTGGCCACGTTGGTGTGCCCGGGAATGAGACCGCCGAAATAGCAGCCAAGGCAGCAGCTCTTTTGCCTCGCATGGCTACCTGTTGCGTCCCATCGGACGATGTTCAACGGGCTCTTCGCCGGAGTATCGTGTCGTCCTGGCTCAGTGCGTGGTTCTCACTGTACGACAATAAATTGAGAACTGTAAAACCGATCCCGACCGCTTGGAGGACCTCCTCACGCCCCTCTCGGCGAGAGGAGGTCATCCTGGCCCGTTTGCGGATCGGTCACTGCTGTTTCAGCCACCGTCATTTGCTAATCGCCAAACCCGCACCGCTGTGCTCCTGAGGTGAATTGCTGACGGTGCGACATGTTTTACTGTCTTGTGTTAATTTTAATCATCTCCGTGTAGCCCTTAGCTTTCCGTCTACTCTGGAGGAAATTTTAGCTGATGACACACGAGCAGTTGCTCGAGTTTTGCGTTTTATCAATTTGGCCAATTTATCAAAGGCTATTCAACCCTTTTAATTGTTTTTTATCTTTTGTTTATAGCCTTCTCTTGATATTCCAGTTACCAATTTTTTTAGATGTAGCGAATCTCTGTTCTTGTCTGGGCGCTAATGACCTTAGCAGTTGTGCGCCCTAAAACCACAAAAAGGACAGAAACAGTACGGGAAAATGTAATTTGTTGTTGTTGTTGTTGTGGTCTTCAGTCCGGAGACTGGTTTGATGCAGCTCTCCACAATACCCTATCCTGAGCAAGCCTCTTCATCTCCACATAAGAACGGCAAGCCGGCCGCGGTGGCCGAGGAGACTGAGGCGCTTCAGTCACGGTCTGCACGGCCACTACGGTCGGGGGTTCGAATCCCCCCTCGGGCATGGATATTTGTGCCGTCTTTAGTATTAGGTAGTTCATAAGTAGTTTGTCAAACTTTAAGGTCGTAAATTCTACCAAATACCTAGGAGTTAAAATTACAAATAGGCGAAAGACATGTAAGCAATCATTCACACATATTTCTCAAATGTGTATCGAAGGAAAAAGGAAACAGAGGTTTAACATGGGATTCATATTGAAGGTGAAAGGATTCAATTATACAAAATGCGTCTGAAAAGTTCGGTGAATGGCCTCAGGAAATAAACAAAATGTTCAAATGTTTGTACAGATTATGGGACTTAACTACGGGTTCATCAGTCCCTAAACTTACAAACTACTTATGAACTAGCTAATACAAAGGACGGCACAAATATCCATGCCCGAGGGGGGGGGGGGATTCGAACCCCCGACCGTAGTGGCCGTGCAGACCGTGGCTGGCGCGCCGCAGACCGCTTGGCCACCGCGGCCGGCGGAAATAAATAAAGAGTTACACACAAAATACCTTTACTAGCCTTCAGAGTAATCTGCATTGGTTACAATACGCTTCTGACATCGGTTGTACTGCTGTTGGAAACTGTCAGCAAGTGCTTCTTGTGATGGCACGCATTGTTCGATCACTGCAACCACTCAGACACACGCGTTTTACTCACTGATTCGACACCATACACTTGCACTAACATACCATAGGTCTCTGTCGCCTTTTTGCCTCATTAGAAATAAAACTTGATGTTAAAGCATTGACCCATTTGCGCTCCATGTTGCAATGACACGAGTTCTCACACTGACCCTGTTAGCTTCAAACGTTTGTAAACCATTCGGACCAAACTGCGTGGTCATCAGTCCGTAGCTTACAAACTACTTAAACTAAGGTAAACTAACCTAAGGACAACACACACGCCCATGCCCTATGGAGGACTCGAAGCTCCGACGGCGACCAACTGCGCACTCCTTAGCGAGGCGCCTTCGACCGCTCGGCTACACCACCGTGGCTGACCCTATTAGCTGTGTCGAAACGTGTACTACCACTTCACTGCAGTGCTTTTCACCATAGGTGTCGCCTGTTGATATGTCCCTCAATGTGTATGTGAGGACAACTCATCCTCGTCAGCGCAGTTTGTAAAATACGGGACAATTCACGTAACATTTCAGGCGCACCTTGTAAGATTCATGAACGACATTCCTGACCTCACTGAAAGTGGAGATAAATTGCAGAATGACAAAATGAGGGAAATATTGATTCAGAACAAAAGAGTAAGAAATAGTACGCTAATGAAGAGAAACAGAAATGAAATTAGCACTAAACTTAATTGAATAGGGAGCCACAATGAAGAAAAAGCCAATAAACTTTATTTCTATAGACGTAGAAATCGAGGATGACAAAAAAATAATAATCATCATCATTAGAGACTGATTATGCCTTTCAGCGTTCATCTGGAACATAGCACTTATAATAAAATTCCTCCATGATCCCCTATTCAATGCTAACATTGATGCCTCGTCTGATGTTATGCCTTTTACTTCAAAATCATTCTGTACCGAAGTACTTTCTTCTTGGTCTACCTCGACTCCTCTTACCCTCCGCTGCCGAGGTCATGAGTCTCTTAGGCCGGACGCGGTGGCCGAGGGGACTGAGGCGCTCCAGTCACGGTCTGCACGGCCACTACGGTCAGGAGTTCGAATCCCCCCTCGGGCATGGATATTTGTGCCGTCCTTAGGATAAGCTAGTTGATAAGTAGTTTGTAAGTTTAGGGACTGATGACCCCGTAGTTAAGTCCCATAAGCTTTACCAACATTTGAACATTTTTTTTTTTAGTCTCTTAGGTCATCTTGCTTCTCCCATGCGTGTTACATGACCCCACCATCTCATTCTGTTCGCTCTAACTGCTTCATCTATTGTGTTCATTCCAAGTTTTTCTTTGATTTCCTCATTATGAACACCATCTTGCCATTGTTCCCATCTATTAGTACCTACAATCATTCTTTCTACTTTCATATCTGTATCCTCTACCTTATGAATGAGGTAACTTGTATCCACCCAACTTTCACTCCCATACAACAAAGTTGGTCGAAAGATAGAGCGGTGCACCGCTAACTTAGTCTTGGTATTTACTTCCTTCTTGCAGAAGAGAGTAGATCTTGGTTGAGCACTCGCTGCATTAGCTTTGCTGCACCTCGGTTCCAGTTCTTTCACTATGTTGCCATCCTGTGAGAAAATTCATCCCAGGTAGTTGAAACTGTCTATCTGTTCTAACTTTGTTCCTCCTACTTGGCACTCAATCTGTTTAAATCTCTTTCCCACAGACATTACTTTCGTTTTGGAGATGCTGATCTTCATATCATAATCCTTGCAACTGTGATCGAGTTCTGAAATATTAGTTTGCAACCTTTCAATCGAATCGGCCATTAAAACTAAGTCGTCCGCATATGCGAGACTGCTTATTTTGTTTTCGCCTATTCTAATCCCGCCCTAACAGACTACGGTTTTCAGCATATGATCCATGAATAATATGAACAACAGTGGTGACAGGTTACAGCCTTGTCTTACCTCTGAAACTACCCTGAACCATGAGCTTAATTTGCCATCTACTCTAACTGCTGCCTGACGGTCTACGTAGAGCCCTTTTATTGCCTGCAGAAGTTTGCCCCCTGTACCATAATGTTGTAGAACTGACAGTAGCTTCATCCTAGGAACACGGTCATAAGCCTTTTCTAGATCTATGAAACATAGATAAAATTCTCTGTTCCACTCATAGCACTTTTACATTACCTGCCGTAAGCTAAAGATCTGGTCCTGACAGCCTCTAAGAGACCTAAACTCACAGTGATTTTCATCTAACTTGTCCTCAATTAATACTCGCACTCTCCTTTCAACAATACCTGAGAATATTTTACCTACAACGCTAAGTAAAGAGAGAGAGAGAGAGAGAGAGAGAGAGAGAGAGAGAGAGAGAGAGAGAGAGAGAGAGAGAGAGAGAGAGGGAAAAAACAACAAAAAAAATGTGTTACCATAGGCCAACAGAGCGTAGTCTTCTAAACATATTAAGTGCATAGATAGCTTAAAATAGTGTATAAACAACCAACAGCCAGTCGTTTGCAACTGCAGAGATCTTGTATTTTCATCGTCGGTCACGTTCTATCGTGCTTTAAGCTACCGAAATATTCCGAAGACGAGAAATTTCAGCAGCTCGAACGTATTTGCGACAGCGACAAATCACCCGTGTCCCAAATTCCATTACGCGCTCGGTGGCGCACGTAACACCCGGGAAACGGATAAATGTAAACACTGGCCCTCTGGTAGGCGTATAAATTTTAATTAAAGGCAAACATTACTCAAAAAACGAAGTGACGAGTTCGCTGGGGGATTTAAACGAATTTGTGTTGCGCACAATGGAGATTTGTGGACAGTGGTAGATATTTTTTTTTCTCCGAGGGAAAAAATAACTGTTTACGGAAATCTGTGGTGTCAAATCGGAAACTCTGCGTCTAATAACAAAAGTATTACGTGGAATGTTTGTCTGAGATGTAAATATTTCCTTTAAATCAAATATCTACTTCTACAAAATAATTATGCAAGTTGCCTTGCAATGAGTGGCGGACAATACTTTGCTGTCCCACTACCGTTTTTTACTTTCTTGAATGCGAGTGCTTTAGGGGAACAATTAGTATAGGTAAGATTTCGAAAGAGTTTCAGTTTCACTATTTTCATTATCACTAAGGTTTAGTGATTCTATGTGAAATGAAGTAACTTACTGGTGTGAAAATATTAAGGTCGAGAGTAAATATGCACGATATGTCAATGCCAAGTAACATGGTATATCGATGAAACTAATCAAAAATAGCATTTAATACCATTTAACGTGTATTTGAATAACAAGAAATCAAGGCTCTTAGAATTAATTTCGTATGAGACAGACAATTCCAGCTATAGTCAGGTTAGTCCTGTTGTGTTTGTTTGTTCACTGGAACTTGTTTTCCGGTTCACTTTTATTTTCCTCACACTCCTTTGTGTAACACGTTTGAGGATCGCATTTGGCGTACCAGTCACGTTTCGTGGTCATCTCCTAATGAGATGTAGCTTTATTCTGCAAAAAGCCTTCGTCTCAGGTAGGTAAAACATAAGGTACACTCTTCAACAAATGTGTTCTTGAATAAACATTACATTTAAACGTCTTGGTGTCAAGAATTGTGATGATTACATTTGACGAACGATTAAAGTTTCACAAACAAATTTTTCATAACAGATCTTTATTTCATTATGCGGTGGTCGCTAACACATATCTGTCGACATACTGATAGCGTATCAAGAAACTAGACCTATGTGCTGTACATCAAGTATTCGAGGAAAATATTATCAAATAATTGCCACCAGACACTCTACTGGCGTGAAGAAGCAAAATAGTTTAAGTTCTGGATTTCTTCTGTATAAGTCGCACTACGGTATTCAGCTATTAAATGTCTTAAAATTCTAAACGATTTTGAATTATTATTCCCCCTTTTGCTATAAAACATCAGTAGTTCTCTATTCATTAATGTGTAGATGTGATATGGAAGAATTTTTGCGAGTTTGGTTCTGTGCGGCCATTGCCTTTCAAATTAATCATTCCTTCGGTAATCTGTTTTTATATGGGACTTTTACATAGAGTCTGCAGTCTTTTTGTTATTTTTATCGAGTTCGAATATTTAAGTGTGAGCAATTTTTTCGCCCCGCGGTTACGACTACAATTTCACAAGGTGAATGGCACGCACCAAACAAGCTGTTCTGCAATAGCGATCTGATTTCCAAATCAGCAACTACGGTAAGATTTGTACTTACTTTACAGCTTTTTTTTTATTTTTTTTTTTTTATTTTATTTTTTTTTTTTTTTTTTTGGAAGCATAACCAATATCTGTCCACGAGCAACGACTAGATGCAACTATCAATAGGAGCAGTCTTGCCATCCTTTCTTAGATTTTCCGCTCATTTTCAGATGATTTTCAATTAGATCCTACCATCCATTTCTTTGTGTCCATCAGCTGCAAAATCAGTAGCCATTTTTTAGTTCAAAATATACTTTGCCATCGTTAGAGTACGCGAGAACTTATTAAACACAGATTTTGTCCTATCCCTCTAACGTAATCAGGCAGATAACGTTAATACTTCAAAGGGCAAAGAATTATTTTGTCCACACCAGCATGTATCATTCAATTGGTTTTCATAATAACAGCAACCAGATGCTCTTAAACTGGTTTTATTGGACCGGTTTTGGACATTCGGTGTCCTTCTTCAGACATATATTGGTACCCTTATATAGAACGGTTTCAAGTAGTTAAAGCCCTTAATCAGACATACATTGGCGCCCATATAAAGGTGGCAATGTATTTCTGGTGAAGGGGATTAAGTACCCGAAACAGGTCTAATAAAACCAATTTAAGTGCAACTGATGGGGTTGGAACACTTGTGAGAAGGCACATTTTTTTGAGGAGTGACATTTGTGAGAAGACCCGGGCAATCAGGTAGGAGGTGGTCTGTAACCCGCCCAGTTATTGCTCTCGGTTGCTATAACTGCAACTCTTTTCTGGGAAACCACTCTCCTTCACAGACCAGAACAGCATATTTCAGTACTGCTGTTGTTGTGTTCGTAAGTGTTGCTAGGATGGAGTTTACCAGGAGAACGGAAATGAAGCCTCATGTGATTTACAACAGTTACCAATATATGGTGGAATATATTATTCTCGCACATTTACCTGACCTCTGAGCGGAGATTGCTGGGAACGGATGTTCACATTGGCTCGTAACGCATTGGTTGTTAGGTTAGGCGCCACCTCTTTCTCCCAGTGCAGCCATCTTGTAGCGCATAGCTCACAGTTTTTAAGTGGATGTGGTGGATGTGTAATGGGTTAACGTGTCGCAAAATCATTTCCAAGTATGAGTAATCGAAATCAGTAACGTATACTTACACATTATGAACACCATAAGTAAACCCATAACGAAAGAATAAACAACCACCACACAAGAATCAACAATAAAGTTACAGTTGCTACGCCGCACAATGCTGTTACATTAGTAAGGTTGGTAGAGAGCATAAACATTCCGCAACTGCATCAACGCAGGCGATCGCCCATGCGTCACGTAAAAGTGGGGGAATAATACCAACAAAGAAGTTATTGCCACCAAAAACAACTTATATTTAGAGTGAAACTTTCACTCTCTAGCGGAGTGAACGCTGATATGAAACTTCCTGGCAGATTGAAATTGTATGCCGGAAACGGAACTCGAACCTGGGACCTAACCATTTCGCGGGCAAGCGCTCTGCTATTGAGCTATCCCGACACGACTTACGGTTCGTTCTCATAACTTTACTTCCGCCAGTACCTAGCCTCCTACTTTCCAAACTTCGCAGAAGTTCTCCTGCGAACCATGCAAGACTAGCACTCCTGGAAGAAAGGATACGGTGGAGACATGGCTTAGCCACAGCCTAAGGGAGGGATGGGTTGGGCTGTTTGGTTGCGATAGGGGGACTAAACTACTGAGATTCGGTCCCCCCCGGTGTGGAGGGGAAGGAGTGAGGATAGGAAAGAATGGGAGGAGGGGAGGTAGTTTCTAGTTAGACGGGCCTATTTATTTAAGACACTTCTTGACGGAGATGGGTAACCAGAATACTTTTATTTGGAAGGGGGTCGCGTATTGGAAAATGTTGAAAGACACTAAGCGGTAGCAGGTGTAAATTAATAAATGAATAAATAAATCAATATGTCTGATTAACGTCTTTCTTTAGACACGATGGAATTTAAAAGTTTGTGGTCAGATTCTGGTAAGATGCCGCGAAAATCCTGAAAGAGAACAGTTTATTTGTTTCTCACCACCAAAGGCTAGACGTTGTGGTGTCGATGCAGCTCACAGATTCTCGATTCATGGTCTGCAATTGTATGAACCTGTAAACCTTGAATTCATTTTTTGGCACAAGAGAGAATGTCTCGGGAATGAATCTCTGTGCACCGAACGGGCAATCCACTGCCCAATCTGGAATTTCCAGCAGTTCTGTGTCTAACGTAACAGTCAATTTTACGATCAATTTCAAATGAGGTCCCGTGTGTATAATCGTAGCTTCCGTATACTACCTTTATATTCAACAGAAATTGCGTGTGCAAGAGATTAAATAACTGTAGACGAATGCAGAACTTACTTTTGAGTTAAAACATATATAGATCGTTTGTGATACATCCATTAACATTCCATATAGAATCCAATCCTCATAGAGAATACTCTAACCTCCAATAACAAAAAACAACTCCTATCTCTTCCTAGCAATTACATAGAGATTTTATATGTTCTGAAAAATACTTTACAATAAATTCGTGATTAATGATCATGCTTTTGATACATATTGAATACTGCAAAAATTCTAATTAGTCTTGAAATTAATTTACAACGTGACAAAATCTTTTATAGATAATTACGTGGCTAACAAATATACCTATGTGACGCAGAGTACTTACAGGTATCTTATAGAGGTACCGCGGAAGGGCCAGTGTAGCAACTTGGCCGGCCGCGGTGGCCGCGGGAACTGTGGCGCTTCAGTCACGGTCTGCACGGCCACTACGGTCGGGGGTTCGAATCCCCCCTCGGGCATGGATATTTGTGCCGTCCTTAGTATAAGGTAGTTCGTAAGTAGTTTGTAAGTTTAGGGACTGATTACCCCGTAGTTAAGTCTCATAAGCTTAACAAACATTTGAACATATTTTTGTAGAAACTTGCGAAACAGCCCGTGCCTTTACCTGAGTGTCCCGGATTTCTCACAACTGCCTACATATTCCAAGTTCTCACAAATGTGTCGCTTCACAAACGCCACAAACTCCAACCGACTGCTGCTACTTTAGGAAAACAGCCAAAGTTTTCATTCAACAGTTTAAGGTCCGTAGACAGAAAAGCAACGAAAGCGTTTTCTCCCCTGTTTTTTAAAGGGAATTCCACCTTTCTTTGCTACATCAGCGTAAGTAATTAGCTGACCGAACGTCCCGTGTGCGAGACAAACACGATCAGAACCACTCGACTGAAAGTCCCGTTACCGAGGGCACGAAAAAATATCCCTCCCTCCCTTACTCGAGCATGACGTAAGGGACATTTTTCCGCAGAGCGGTGGGTGGGTGTGTGGCGGCGGCTGGCTTCGCTGTCGCGTTTTCCTTCCCCAACCCGAAACGGTTTTTCCCCGGCGAAAGGACTCGATGGCGTGGAACCGAAGCGACCCTCCGCGGCCGATTCACACGCCGACTTGTTTTCCCCGCGGCGTCTTCCCCTCGCCTTCCCGCCACGCCCCTCGGACAGCGGGCGGACAAGGGACGAACGAGGCAGCGCAGGAGGGCAGAGGCCCAGAAAGAGCCACGGAAACAGAGTGGGCGGTTATTTTTGCGCGTCCCTTTGATGAGCAGCGCGCGGAACAAACGGACGCGTGGCTGGCCTGATCAGTCGCCGGCCCGGCATGCCGACCGGACGCCCGCCACACGCGAGTAAACACACGCGTGTGTGCGTGGCCCACACACACACACACACACACACACACACACGCACACACGCACACACGTACGCACGCCAAAATCGCCCTCCGGCACGGTCGCCCAGTACAGGGATTAGGGCAGAGCCGTGTACCGCGCGAAGCCCCGTGGCAGTCGGCCACCGCCTCGCCTCGCCCGCCTGAAGCCGGAATTGGAGGGGTTGCATTTTACAGCAGTCAGCTCCCGGTCGCCTTCCCGCTGTGGCTCAACAGTTCCTCTGCCACCTGCCGCCGCGCCGCGAGTAAATGTAAGCGCGACTGGCCGAGCAGGCAGTGAAAATGGGTTCAGTAGAAGTAACAGCCTCTGGCCGTGCACCAATAAGGCTCCAGAGAAGGCATCGCTCGTTCGAAACTAAGCTTGACCTTCCCTCACACGATATCTTAAGCCCCGTTTACACCAAAGCGAACACGAGCGGACACTGGCGAATGCGCATTCGCCAGGAATTCGCCTGTGCGCGCACACATTGGCTTGTACTTGCGATAAGCGTTCACACCGGAGCAGTGGCGACGCTAGACGAAAACTGGGCGTCGGCGAACACGTCTTTGCGAGGCCCCTTTCATTTTTTCAGTAAGGAAGAAAATGTTAAATAAAATGAGCTGAATTGTACATCAATAATTATTATACTAAACTTTTACTAGTATAATATACACGTATTATTGCAGTGACAAAAATTATAATAAAGAAACACAAATTAACATAGAGAAACTTTTCGGCTTTTCGCCTCACTGATTTTTTAACAAACACAGCATAATTTATACTAGCCGCTGTTTCGGCTTTAAATAATAATACCAATAACGCAGATAGTGGTTTTTTTTTTTTTTTTTTTTTTTTTTTTTTTTTTTTTTTTTTTTTTTTTTTTTTTTTTTTTTTTTTGCGGGGTCTTTGTGATTTTCAAGTATGTCTTAATCAATTTTAACTTTGAGAAACTTTTTTCGGCCGAAGCTGTACTCACTAACTGTGAGCTTGATTCTGATTGTTGTATAAGCATTTGGATATACTGTACTACTTACAAATTGTTTTCTAAAATGTACTGAAGAAGTTGTTTTTCAAGTATTTAACTAAAAATTTCATCACTGCTGCATTCATTCGGAAATAAATAAGGAAACTAAATAGCTGCCGGTGGGGAATAGCCGAACTCACTAAGGCGTCATACCATGGTGAGCGAGGTCGCTCTTGTTGAGGTCGAATCCCACTCTTGGGTACGACTGTTGTGTTTGTCCTTTGGTTAAGCTAGTGTACGTTAGATGTAGGTCGTCGCTACATAACCAAGCAGTTGAAAATCTCCGTTAAAATTAAAAAAAAAAAAAAAAAAAAAATTTAACAATGTTTCGCGAGGACCCTCCAGGTGCGAGGCCGTCGGCGGTTGCCGACGCCTAGCGCCGCCACTGCACCGGAGCGAACGGAAGAGAAAACAGCACACTACCGCAAGGCGAGCATACGCAGTTTGTCGCACACGCTAACGTCGAAGCGGAGAGGACGCGAACTTCCTTTGATGGTGCGCCCTGAAACCGACACCCAGCGGAACACAAGCGAACACCTGCCAATGCGAGCCGAACGTGACCGAACAGCGCGCGCATAGCGTTTACACCAGAGCGAATGCTCGTTCGCTTCTATTCGCTTCGGTGTAAACGGGGCTTTACGAGTCATTACAGCAGTTTTTCACGCATATTATTATGAAGGGTGACCGAGTGTTGCTCGGCATTTTTTTTCCTGTTACATAGTAGTACTAGCTTAAACCCGCGGCTACGCTCGCGTGTTGGTTGATTATGATTAGCTATCTTTCAGTTGTGTGCTATGAGATTGGTTTTGAAGGATGAAATGAAATACAATACCTCCTTTAGAAACAAACATTTTTAATCGACATTATCAGGAAAGTAAGTAGTGTAGATCAAATCACGCGTAAAAATGCACTCTTTTCGAAGAATCCAATCACGAAATTCAACAGTAATCATTGTAATAATATCACAGATCGACCATTTGATGTAATGCGCGGAAGCGTCAAATCGATTTTTTAAAAAGAGATGTATTAAAAGTTATTTATTTTTCACTGCTTTATTTATTTATTCTTATATTTCCTTATTCGTATGCTTATCCTTACAGAGAAAGAGCTGAAGACATTGTAGCACGTTTCGCTGTACGTAATCTCCTTGCTATAGAGTCGCAAACGTCATCGCTGGCCTTCAGTCCGAATTTTTTTATAATTTGACGACTTACAACCACCATATATTCCACCCCCCCCCCCCATCGGCATAGAACTGCTATGGTGTACAACGGGAGACTTCGGACAACAATTACACACAGACCATTCATTTGCGTTCTGTAGTTTTCGCTGCAGAGCGAAATATTAACATACACACACAGGTAGAATTTTCTATACACCGATAACTTTCCATCGCAATATACTCCACCGTTTTATCATTATCAACCCTCAAGCAACAATGTAACCAATAAAACCATTTTCAAAGAGTAAATATAATTTTCAAAGCGTAAATATAATTTTCAAAGAGTAATTATTGTTCCGCATTTCGCGTCATATTCTTCAAATTACTAAATATCCATCAGATCGCTATAAAACCGTGCCTAAAATCTTCCTCAGGTATAAATTAGTAACTGTACAAATATTTAAGTCCCTGCGTCTTGTCGTTCGGACGTGTTAAGCGTACACTGAACAGACATATATATATATATATATATATATATATATATATATATATATATATATATAGCTATCCAATCGCCATAAAACCGTGCCTAAAGCCTTCCCCGGATGGACATTAGTAACTGTACAAATTTTTAGCTATTTATGTCTTGTGGTTCAGATGCGATAAACGGACACCGAACAGACATTCACATTTATAGATATAGATTGATATACAAATATTTTGCAACACTACTACCTACGCAGGAATTGCAACCGCTAAACGAAAATAACCAAAAATGTACCTAGCTGCCGCGGTGCGCGCTGTTGCTCTCCGTCGGAGGTTCGAGTCCTCCTTGACCACGCAGTTTGGTCCGATAGATTTACAAACATTTGAATTTGGATTGTACCTAGTTCAGTGTCATAGTAAATACTTTTGGCCAAAATGTTCTAGATATTTAGAAGTGCACAGGTTTGCTACAAACGCAGTTCGTTAGTGTAGACGAAGAAAACCGTATCTAACATTTACTGTAGTGCTGCTCACCGCGTTTTCGTGGCTAACATTTGTAAGTACTCATGATGAGCAGATGAAAGTAGTACGTTATTTTTCTTAATTTGTGCAAAATCCTATGTTTATATCTTATGGTTGACTAGACCTTGACAATACATTTTACTTAATCTTTTTTTGCCATGATTTGTAACGTTTTTAGTTTGTCCACATAACGTATAAGAATATATATAATTTTTACCTATATCTAAGCACTTTACGAATGTACAGCATCTACTATACGCAGCGTAAATGTTATCATCGGTTATGACACTAGATCATTACATCAGATCTATTAGCCGGCCGCGGTGGCCGAGCGTTCTGCGGCGTGTCAGTCACAGTCTGCACGGCCACTACGGTTGGGGGTTTGAATACCCCCTCGGGCACGGATATTTGTGTCGTCGTTAGTATTAGGTAGTTCATAAGTAGTTTAAGTTTAGGGACTGATGACCCCGTAGTTAAGTCCCATAAGCTATACAAACATATGAATAACCAAGCAGTTGAGTCCCATAGATTTAAAAACATTTGAACATTTGAATTTGAAATATTGCAAAATAAATAAATAAAAATAAATACATAAAAAAATTTAAAAATATTATATATATATGGCGATTTAGACTCTTCACTTAAATGGATGAGTGGTATGACTTGGCCTCAAGATAGTAGTAATGTAATACCGAAACTAGTTGCATAAGTAAAAGAATATATTTTTTCGGCTGTTTATGGATAAATAAATACTTGAAATTAAAAGTAATCGAATGTGATGTCAATTCGGATATTTATTCACAAATACAAACGTCTCTAAACAGTATACGGTCATCTGTGATTGAATGCAGGGTGGCATGTAAACAGTACTTTGCTCGCTTTCACGTCATTTCCGTGTCAGGCTGACAACATACGGAACGTCCGTCCGATGTCGTATGCTCCTGATGAAACAGCCGGTATCGCCGTACGCGTTCACGCAATATCACCGGGAGATGTTTGGGTAAACAGACCTCCCGCAAATGCCGCCTGGACCACCGAACACCGCCAGGGATGCAGCGCCACTGCTCAGTCAATTTTCTGGCGCACAATGCTTCATTACTGTTTCGAGCGGCGACCAGCCACGCCACAGCGCGAGCACAATGCGTTATCCTCCATTCAGCTGCTCCCTCCCCTCACTTACGCAGCTAGCAAAGTCAACCTGTCCAAAAAATTGCCACCACCATCGCGTCCCTCGTCCCTCGCCAGCACCACGCCCTCGCGAATCCGGCAGAAAAATCCGAACGTCACGTTCGCAGAGGCGCACTCGACCGTACAGCGCGGGGTGTGGCGTCATCAGTCGGTGGACTTTAATCGAAAATTCTGCGCGCCCAGTAAAGCCCCAGCTGGCGGTCCGAAAAAAAAATGGCAAAAAAAGGGGGTGGGGATTGTGGCTACGAGTTCGCACGCACAGTGCTCGAAGCCGTGTGAACGCACGGGAGGCCGCTGCGTGTGCCGTGCCACGCACTCAGGGGGCAAGGCATTAACGAGGACGCGCATATCGATTACGGAAAGACAAAAGACTGCCTCCCCTCACCTACCGACAAAGCGCGGTCGTCTCTGCCCCCCCCCCATCCCCCCCCCCCCCCTGTGGCACACCTCGTCGCGTCATTTTTACCCCCTCCACCGCGTGTGGTTCGCTCCAAATTCCGACCATATGCCGCGGCACGGGGGTGACCTGCAGCTCACAGATGGCAATTATTCATTCCTCCCCCCCCTACCCCCTCCTGCGCCTACTGTTGCCGGAATAACTAGATTGCCGGCCCCTCTCTGTAGTTCCGGCAGCGGCCACACTTGCAAAACGGGGCGACCCTTCCCTGAATTCGCTCTGTGTAACGTCAGGAACAATAAAGGTTGGCTGCCTAGCGTTTTACCGCCGTCGAACGAACAGCTGGTTGTCATAAACAGTCGCCGACGGAACAATCGACAGTGGAGGGAGAGTAACAAATTACACTCATCGCTTATTCAATACATGCGCCGTTCCCCCCAATTCCCTTCTCTGTCATATACTCTGCAGTGGTGCCAAAATTTTGGATGATAAATCGTTTAACCCATTAGCCTTGAACGGTCGGTGGCGTCAAAAAAAAACTCAATAAAGTGGCAATGGATAAAAAAACCGAGTGCACGTCAAAAAAAAAAAAAAAAAAAAAAAAAAAAAAAAAAAAAAAAAAAAAAAGCAAACGCAGTGAATTTACTTCATCACTAATGCTAAAGAAGACCGATGGTAATTATTATTATCCTTAATTTCCCATTGAGGGCTAAAAACAGTTTTTTATTCGAGGCACATTTTTCTGTCTCTTCCTTTATTCTTCCCCGAAACGTCTCATTTATTCACTGTGTTTCAAAATGTTCAAATGTCTATAAATCTATCGGACCAAACTTCGTGGTCATCAGTCCGTAGCTTACAAACTACTTAATCCTAGGTAAACTAACCTACGGACAAACACACACAGCCGGCCGCGGTGGCCCAGGGGACTGAGGCGCTCCAGTCACCGTCTGCACGGCCACTGCGGTCGGGGGTTCGAATTCCCTCTAGGGCATGGATATTTGTGCCGTCCTTAGTCTTAGCTAGCTCATAAGTAGTTTGTAAGCTTAGGGACTGATGACCCCGTAGTTAAGTCCCATAAGTTCTACAAACATTTGAACATTTGAAACACCACGCACCCATGCCCCAGGGAGGACTCGGACCTGCACGGCGAGCAACCGCGCGCTCCGCAGCGAGACGCTTTAGACCGCTCGGCTACTCCACCGCGGCACTGTGTTTCACAGTGCACTTCTTTCCTACTTTTCTTTTTTTCCACTTTCATTGTCTCCTCAAATTTATACACAACAACGAAAAGCCTTACTTTCTATATTCCTCTCCGCTAGTCATTGCATGTACTTTGTCTTTATGATTTTTTACATAAGACAGGGTGTTACAAAAAGATACGCCCAAACTTTCAGGAAACATTCCTCACACAGAGATAAAGAAATTATGTTGTGTGGACATGTGTTACTCTGTGACTGCAGGCAGACTGTTTCGAGAGAGCGTTTCCGGGGAACGAAGACGCCCTGGGGCAGGCGCGGCTCGTGGTTTTCATAGTAGGGAAGGCTCTGACATTTACCGATCGGAACAAACTTAGACCTCGACCTACGTATCAGTCTGTAACCACGACGATTTCCAGAAATGGGGTTGGGGAGGGGACAAGGTCATATTTTACGTGAAACTTTACGTACTACACCTTCTTCCCGTTTCAGAAGCAATTAAAAATCACAGGCTAAAACCAACATAAAGCCTTCTGATAGCTTTTATCTACTGATATTACGTCTCAAGACTTTATCGCAATAAACAGTACTAAATGACATCGTTTACAGGAATCTTTAAAGTGGTGTGGATAAACTACACTGCTCGCTTAATATTATGATAATTTCAATTGTAAACATGAGGTGTACTAATAATTATGAGTAATAGTGAATAAAGTGCGCATTTTGACACACTTCTTTCATTCTTATCCGAACTCCATTATTGCGGCCACTCATAACAGAAGCACCGTCGTAACACTGAGCTACCAGTTTTTCCGGTTTTTTATGTATGTTCATTTTCTGCAGCTCGCAGAGAATTGCTGCAGTTACATTCTCTGCTCGTACAAAGGAAATAAATCTTTCATTTATTTTCCCCGGTAATTCATAGCGAATTATGAAGACCAATTGGGACATATTTGCACAGTCAGTCGTTTTGTTTACTTCCATTGCAAGGTAATTTGTCTGCGACAGTTCACTCCTTATGAGATTGAGGCATACTTCATAAATCGGTTCTAGTAGATCATTTTGAAGTAAAAGTCACTAAAACTTAGCTACAATACACGCACAAAAGACGAAACTAATAACACACATTAACCGCAAACTCAAATCAGCGAGAACGGAATCGAAAGTAACGGGACATATTTCGCGCGCTTTATTCTTACATCATTTTCGACTCTCTCGCTAGGTGGTGAAACTTTACGGTACCTCATTGTAGTGCATTCTAGTGAGAAATTGGCGAACTTATTGTAACACCGGATGCAACAGCCAATATCAGAAACAAAAAGTTATCCAAAACTCTATTAAAACAGTAAAACTAACGAGTGGTAAACCGCACACCAAAACATAATAGACATATACAAAGACAAGAGTGTGGTGTCGCACAAGTACAAAGTGCGCGCCACCTACTTTCGCCGCGCGCCGCCAGGCACGCACGGCGCGGCGTTCTCGCGACGACGGCCACGAGCGCCCTCTGCGACGACTCCGCTCGTGGCCACCACTGAAGGACATCGTCGACTTCGCACTTCGCACTTCGGACTGAGATAGCAACGAGTTAGGACCTTCGTAATCCGATAGGCACGAGTGAAGACTTTGCTATTGTACAGGCACTAGGCAGGCCTCTAACAAATATGTATCAACATTCTGCAGTACTATGTAAAAGTTAAGTATTGTTACATTCTGTGCAATATATATCTCTTTCTAATTTACTCTAGTGTTTATAGTTTCTGGCTGCTCCCCTCCGTACCTGCACCAGCGGGCTATCCTTATTCCTGTGTCGGTCTTATTCCACTCGGCCACCGACACCTACGACGAGGCTGGGACACAAAAGCGGCGACGAAGTTGGGACACAAAAAAGAGATTCGATAGTGGAGTTTCAGCCACTCTTTATTCTCTTTTCAAGTAAGGAGAAGAACGTGAAAGTAGTGTGGTAGGACACTCTTAGGCTACAAGCTCGAAGCCTTCGAGACGCCCATAAAAGCAATACACCAACGAACCTCCACTCCCAACCCTCCACTACATGGAGCTAAACGACACCTCAAGGCGCAGCCTTAAGGCCACTACCCGATTGGAAAACATGGTTCAATATCAACATTTCCCAAAACAATTATCTTCATTCTTTACATCCGTGTGACGGAAAAATGCTAAATGAATTCTGATGATTATAATTCTTTAATCTTTGTTGATACATATATTTCAATTTTTGTTTTTGTTTTTTGTTTTTTTTGTTTTTGTCGGCTCCGCCTCAGAGCCTATAAATACGAGCCGCGCCTGCCTGAGGTGAGGGCGGCGTGGAATTACCATAGGTACAGCAGCGGCTTAGCGAGGGTACGAGCTGCAGGAAAGTCGTGACGTAGTAAACAGGTAGTTTCCAGTCAGACTAGGTGCAAATGTCACAGATTTGTGGTTGGGTGCAAATGTCACTGGGTGCAACTGTCACATATCCCAGCTGACTCGGTTACGCCGGGCGTATTCCTACGCCACCCGGCTTTTACAAGCCCAAGCACGACCGCATCGGCCAGTCTCGTGCTGGTCTTCGCCTTCCATGCCAGCAGGACGTCTCGCTACGTTTCAACATACTCAATTCGGACTCAGTTACGGACTTCGCTCTTGCTGCCTGCCACCGACAAACCTTTCTGTAACGGATTGTGTCACAACACTTGTAGTAATAAACTGTATTTTGGTTAAGCCCACGCCTAATGTTAATTGTTGTGTGCCACTTCGAATACAACATTGCAGAGCATCCACGTAGATGTCGATGTCAGCCCGCGGGTTCAAGGTCAACACGAATACCGCGGAGCATCACCGACTGTCGCTGTAATGCGCCTGCGGCTCTCGCTGTCGCTTCAGACGGAAGGTAATGGGATCACTGCTGCTTGAGCAGTCGTGCAGGAAGCAAAGCAAACAAATTGCCGGCAGCATTCTGTCGTTTACCTAGAAATGCATGTACCGGAATTGACCGATTTTAATAGCTGAAGAATACTGCCCTACAAACTTCCCTCAGCTGCCTATAGCCGGCCGCGGTGGCCGCGGGGACTGAGGCGCTCCAGTCATGGTCTGCACGGCTACTACGGTCGGGGGTAAGAATCCCCCCCTCGGGCATGGATATTTGTGCCGTCCTTAGTATTAGCTAGTTGGTAAGTAGTTTGTAGGTTTAGGGACTAATGACCCCGTAGTTAAGTCCCATAAGCTTAACAAACATTTGAACATTTTGAGCTGCCTATAATCTTTGAACGAACTTGCTGAAAGTAGTGATTTATAAAATAAATTAGCTCGCACAGGCTGATCGTTTTGAAATAAAAAGAAAAAACTTATTTGTTTCGCATTTTGGAGCCATTGGGAATTAATGACATCTATAACTGTTACGCTTGAAACATACGCGGGTTGGAATTTGCAGACTGTTCTGTTGACGATGCGAATGGAGCGTTCTACTGCCTGCAGAATCTCTGGAACACTTCTGAAATGCATGATACGAAGTGGTTCCTTCATCTTCGGAATCAAATCGAAGTCACAAGGACTTACGTTCGGAAACTATGGTGGATGGTACAGTACTTTCCAGTCCCATCGACCGAACAGAGCAACCACAGCTTGCTCTGTATGCGCCCGCACATTCGTGCAAAATGGGTTGCGCAGAAAGTGTTGCCGGTTCTTTCGCAAAGCTGGTCGCAGGTGATGCTCCAACACGAGCAGTAATACAGTGCATTGAAGGTCTGCCGTGGAGGGACGTTATGGGTTAGTGGTAGCGTTATTGTTTGACCGATCGCCCACAAGTGACTGTTTTTCCTCGATTGTGCGCACGCCGGTGACGTGGGACGGGGGAGTCAATTTGCTCGGAGGTATTCCAACAACGTATGCTATCAGCGGCAATAGTAGATTCCATTGCGTAGTGTCCCCACCGCAGTGCTACTATGTAAATCCCAACCCTCGTATTATGGCCAGTACAGCAGTGTTGAAAAAGCGACAAAATACACACAACTAAAACTGCGAGTAGATATGGATACAGATGAAAGGTGTATAGTAAATACGTAAAAAAAAAAATCTTGGAACCCGTTTACATTGGCAGCGTACCAGTATGAAAATAGCAGATATGAGCTTCACTTCTGTTACACGTTTGATCGCTATATTCTTTTGGCGGTGAAATGGAACACCGAAGTTACAACATAAGGCAGCTATTTAGAGAAGACTTTCTATGCTAATGAATATTATGAACAATCAGCACCAGTATTAAGTGGGTGGATGGATAGAATGTTACGGGCGCACGAGAGCAAGGTTTTTAGCACTCTTACAAATGCAATTGGCAATGAGTGTTAAGCAGGTAAATAGGAAGTTAATAAAAAAAAGGACAACAACGAGAATGAACGTCACATGTTATTTCCGTGTGTAACGCAGACCCACATCTCTATCACAGGAGACTGTAAACAAACGTTCAGGCAATGCGGGTACTAGTGACCTACTTACAAGTGCCACCTTCGACCTGGAACGTGCGGACCGCACGAAACCTTGTTTGAAATAACACTCGATCATAAAAAAGAACCATGGACTATATCTTTTCAGTGCAAAACTTTACATACTACCACAAGTGACATTTTAACGGAGATAAACATAGTGGCAAGATAACAAGCATAAGAGACATAATATACGTAATTGAATAACGACATTGTATCATTTCATTTTTCAATCAAATGTGCCGAAATCCCTCAGCTTATAATAGCACAAAATACACGTATCTTACTGACCTGGCGGTGTTTATATCCCTTAACCGGAATCGTACTGAGATTAGAGTGGCGTGTTTCAATTGTTAGACGGTTTTATTGTTGTCGACGCGTCCAAATTGACTCGTGATTCCAGTTAAAGGCAGTTAAAGGATATAAACACCGCCAGGTATGTACGATACGTGTATTTTGTGCAATTATATTTAAGCTGAGGGTTTTCGGCGGTTCTGATTGAAAAATGAAATGATACCCCGTCGTTATTCAATAACGGGGCGAGCTTCGCAGCAGGGCGTCTTAGAGCGCTCCGCCGTTTCTCCGCGGCTGCAATTCATACAAATCTACAGTTTTATTCCTATGTGATTAAACTTGTACCCTTGACCTGCATAAGAAGAGCAATATAAAATTTCGTTAAGATGGATGGCGAAGGGTACTTTACTTACAAAGCTCGACACATACCTAAAGTTTTATTCCAATGTTAATTTTGCACACTTGACCTTTATAACTAGAGAAACATTCTACATAAAATTTCAACACATACCTGCAGTTTTATTGCAATCTTGCAGAAATTTTGCATACTTGACCATCAAAACAAGATGGTACCTTGCGACAGACTGACACCGTTTTGATAATATTAGAACGTTTATGTGTGAAGGAATTCATGGAGAGGGTTTTTATAAACTGCAAGTATGGAAACAGTAGTTTGCAACAAAGAAATTTATAATTAAACTTTCCTTTTAATGCTGATAAATAGTTTTATTAATCGACTACAGCTGTTTCGCATATTATTGCAAATTATAACAACGTTTTTTTTTTACATATATGCTTCGAAATTAAGTATAGCAGATTTCGCTAATGACAAATGTGGTATCTACATTTTACTTTGTTTAGCTACACATAGCATCTGAACCTCTAATTGATGTTATGTGGGTACAATTATAGAAAGTCGTTTATGTAACTGACTTTTCTATTTGACAGATGTTATGTGTTTACAAGGATGTTAAGATATATTTGCCATAATTGGTCTCTGAGATATTTATTTTAAAAATAGGTGATCTCTTTGAATATGCTGACAAAGATTTTGTAATCTGGATTTCGTGGTGTCTATGGTTATGATATAGTGTGTGTCTTTGGTCTCTGAGGAATTGTATATTATTCGGAATTTTGCTTCATCTTTGGCTATGAAGTAATGAATTTCTCTGCTTACTAAAATATTGTCTATTCGGAATTTTGCGTTATCTTTGGCTTTGAAAAACAGTTTTTGTAATTTGCAGACTTCTTGACAATGCCATAATGTGCGAAACAGCTGTAGTGGATTAATAAAACTATTTAGCAGCTTTAAAAGGAAAGTATTAATTTAAAAACATGTCGTTTTACGAAATATTCGATGATGCAGGCCGTATTAAAAAAAAAGTGTTGCAATAAACAGTTTTTCACTAATCGCTACGAAATTTAACGGACATACTAAGCCGCGGTGGAGTAGCCGAGCGGTCTAAAGCGTCTCGCTGCGGAGCACGCGGTTGCTCGCCGTGGAGGTTCGAGTCCTCCCTGGGGCATGGGTGTGTGTGTTTGTCCTTAGGTTAGTTTACCTAGGTTTAAGTAGTTTGTATGTTACGGACTGATGACCACGCAATTTGGTTCGATAGATTTACAGACATTTGAATTTTGAACATTCGGACATACTAGATGTTCAAATGTTTGTAAGGCTTATGGAACTTAACTGAGGGGTCATCAGTCCCTAAACACCGCGGCGGAGCGGCCGAGTGCACTGCGACGCTATGTTACGAGGCGCGAGGTCGTTCCCCGTCGGGAGTTCGAATTCCCCGGGCGCTGATAACCTCGCTGTTGAGCGCCCTAAAATACCAAACATCATCATCATCATCGAATTCCCCCTCGGGCATGGATGTTTGTGCCGTTTTAGTATAAGCTAGTTCATAAGTAGTTTGTTAAGCTTTACAAACATTGAACATTTTGAGACAACACAAATATCTATGCAAAAGTCAACACAGTTTCAGCCGACCAGTTGCATAAAATGGTTTACATGTATAAATCTTTACCTAGGTTTCGGCAAAAGTAATTTTGCCTTCTTCAGAAGTATACCTAATGAAACGTAACACACAAATATGAATAATAGTAAAACACAAAAGTGTTTCTAAAATAAGAAATTACAATTACAGCATAGGTGTAAATGTGCTCACTCAAGCTGTGTGTGGACCGGCTCCACAATTTTATGATGTGACATTGTTTTTAAATTTTACCTTTTAATCTATTGACATGGAGTCAGTCACATTTTATTTAACAAATTTTTAATGTGAGCTTTATGTAAGTACATTTTCACCTATGCTGTAATTGTAATTTCTTATTTTAGAAACCCTTTTGTGTGTTACGTTTCATTAGGTATACTTCCGAAGAAGGCAAAATTACTTTTGCCGAAACCTAGGTAAAGGTTTATACATGAAAACCATTTTATGCAACTGGTCGGCTGAAACTGTGTTGACTTTTGGATCGTGTTCCACCGTTGCTGAATTGCAGCCATGTTTAAAACAAACATCCATGTCCGGTGGAGGATTCGAACTTCCGACGCGGGAGGCCGCACGATCCGCAACGTGGCGTTTCACACCGCCCGGCTACTCCCGCGCGGCACGGACATATCCATGTCAATTTTAACAGACACGGCGAGGAGCAGATGAACCGGAAGGGCGGACTGAACACTGAGAGAAGACGAGAAGAAGGCCCACGAGAGATGGACTGAAACGGGGAAGGAAGCGATGGGCAGGAATATGAGAGGAAGAGATGGAAAGAGAATGAAGATCGGAGGGGAGGTGAACTGAGGGAGTACGGAATAAATACTCAGGCATGGGCGGGTTTTCAGTCAGTAAAAAAATAAAAAAGAAAAATCGGAGGGGAAAAGTACTCGCGAAATGTGTCACAAGAGCTGTCGCCCGTGACAGCAGTGCCGCCCACGGCTTCGGTGGGTGTTCGATCGGGCGGCCGGAAGCAGCTGCGTCAGATCTGGCCGGGCGCGGAAACATTGTGATGCAAACCGGCGTCCGCTCCGTTTTGTGCGCCGGCCGTGTCATTACCTGGTCTGCTCTCCTCCTCTGCCGCGATAAAGAGAGTGAATGCAGGCCAGGCCTTCCGCCGTCGAGCGTGACGCACGAGCAGACTGCACAGCCAGTCAGCTGCTCTCTGCGCTGTTCCGCCGACACTTCTTCATGACTCGACCAGCTGGTGCGCGGTAGCGGGGTTATTGTATTCCCCGCGCTCTGGGGCTAGGCGGTGCCCTACGGCTCAGCTAGGGCCCCTCTCCCCCTCAAAACACACACACACACACACACACACACACACACACACACGCTCAGCGCGCGCACGCGCCCTCGACCCCCCAATGCCATCAGCGCCGTGTTCGCACCTGGATGCTCAACCGGAAGTGTAGGCAGGCGGGCGCGAAAGGTCACGGCAGCACCTCAGGCGACGGTTGCCGCTCCCTGGAGAACTCGTTTGGAGAGAGGTGTTTGCATACAGGCCAGCAGCGAGGCTAACCGCAGGGAAAGGTGCTCCTATCACAGGACAACTAAAGCGAATATTAAAAACTGCGGCGACTGTTGTTTTGGACGAGGTTTGCCAATCGTAAGGACGTGTCCCTACGCGTAGTGGATTTCGATTCTTTTATCTAAACTGTCGGGACGTAATTCCGATCTCTTTGCAAAATGTAAGGACTTTTTTTATTGCTTAAGCGACTTAACTGCAGGGTCATCAGTCCCGAGGATTGGTTTGAACACCACAGTGCTGTACTAGGCATGGTCCTGATTTACCCAGACAGTTATAGGGAGACCTACAGTTTAACGTGGGTTCCGAACCACGGTGCTACTCGGTATTTTTCACATGAGCAATACTGCTAGAGGGGAAAGAAGTGGAAAGTGACAAATAAAAATCCCAGGACCTGGCGGGGATCGAACCCACGATCTTTAGATTTGTAGTCTGGCACTCTACCACTGTGCAACCGCCTTGTACTAAAGACGGCACATACATCCATGCCCCGAGGGGGGATTCGAACCCCCGACGGTGAATAGCCTCGCGCATAACATACCGCCTTAACCATCCAGGCTAATTTTTAGCTTAACCTTGTAGAATATCGTATTTTGCGTCATCACATCTTCGACTACAGATGCAACCTGAAATATGACCAATAATTGAAAGAAAATGTGTTGAAAAAAAAAAAAAAAATGAATGATTGATCCAACGTACCTCAAAGAGGGTGGAACGAAAGAAGAAGAAGAAACAGGTTAAGTAGCTTCTCGATTTACCTGGCTGCATCAAAAATATTTAAATTTAAAAATATATCCCCTCACTCGGTACTTAATATATGGCGTATAAAACGACAATTGGCGTAATTTCAGCCAACGTAGCGTATATCAAGTTATACAATCAAGATGGCAGTCCTGCACAACGTGTCGATTAAGTTGCATGCATTCCGACCGAGGATATATTTACTATTAATCACAGCCCCACCCCCGAGAGCTCGCTGCAGTGGGGATTTCGTGATAACGGTTAACGCCTACATTTTTGAGACGTCCTTCAAAATCGCCTCCAAAGCCTTCACCACTTCTTCTGTTAACGGATAATATATCCCACGACGGCATTTCTTCAAGTTACATGGGGATAAGTCTGGTTTATAGGGAGGGTGAGGGATGCACTTCACATTGATTTTGATTTTTGCAAGATATTCAACAATAACATTGGCAATATGCGACCGCGCCTGATCGTGGTGCAACGTTCAGCCTGCTTCACAGATATGTGACACGCAGAAAGTGATCTTAGGGTAATCCGTCGCTCCTCTTTCACAATGACAGCAGCAGTGTTGATGTTTTCCTCCGTAAGACCAGTAATTCGAGCACCGGTCCACCTTCCTATGAAATTGATTGTCTCCCCTCTTTAAACATTTAAAACAACCTTTGAGCTGTGCTGCAGGAAAGAACAGACTCTCCCTATGCCTCCTGTAACATTGTATAGACCTCAGCTGAAGATTTCTTGAGACGAAATCAGAATTTCGAAACCGTGCATTGTTCCTCACGTGTTACCTCCATCGCAGCGATGGGCGCTACTGAACACCAGAATACTTTCGAACCTCAGGCAGGGTTGCAGCCGGCCGCGGTGGCCGAGGGGACAGAGGCGTTCCAGTCACGGTCTGCACGGCCACTACGGTCGGGGGTTCGAATCCCCCCTCGGGCATGGATGTTTGTGCCGTCCTAGTTCGTAAGTAGTTCATAAGTAGTTTGTAAGTTTAGGGACTGATGACTCCGTAGTTAAGTCCCATAGACTATACAAACATTTGAAACATTTTTTGAAGCAGGGTTGCCATCCAAACAACTTTTTTCCTCGTAAATAAGCAACTAAAAACGTCGTATTTTGGCTGTCAAACCTCGTACATTGGGTCCGGGAGAGGAGGGGGGGGGGCAGGGTAGCAGAGCACTGCTAAAAATTCCATTAAATGATTGTGAATTTAGCAGGCATTTGTTAATTTACAAATTTTGAATTAAACAAATAAAATGTTACGGTGACCATTTTTTTTCTAAACACAAATTCTGCTCTAAGGAGGTTCATTCTATAACCGCCTTGTTTGGCACACATTACTCGTCTCGCCAACGCCACCTGGTAATAAGAGGTAGTTGCCAGATTCCAGCAAACTACGCATGCGCAGAGATGCTGCTGAAACTCGATCGCATACGCAGCTTGCTGGAAACTGGCAGCTGCTTGAAAGAGCGGAAGGTCAGAACCTTAGGGGCTAGGCAACGTCCGTATGCTACGCTAATACTGCCACAATGAAAATTTTGCCCCTTACGGTCATAGAATTTTATTCCACTTACGGGAGAATCAAGGATTTGCAATAGGGCATTATAAATTGAGGTTAAATGAGAATGCACATTAAAAAATAATTTCACCATGAGATATAACAGTTAGGTGATAATTCACATGAAATCACACAATTTCTCTGAAATAAATAAAAAGAAAGTCAACAATAAGAAGATTGGTTTGAACATCAAAGTGCTTTACTAGACATGATCCTGTTTGGAGGTGGTATGCCGTTGCCTTCCTCCGACCTACGAACAGCCTTACGCAGCCAGTTACAGGTAAACCTACAGTTTAACGTGGATTCCGAACCACGGTGCTATTCGGCATTTTTCACATCAGCAATTCTGCCAGAGGTGAAAAAAGTGGAGAGTGAAAAATTATCTGTCGGAATCTCGTACATAACTGTACAAGGTTGGCGTTGTTCTCGTACCTCGTGCAGTAGACCACAAATATCGTATTTGTACGAGAAACCTCGTACGTATGGCAACTCTGCGGTAGCCTGCCTCTCACAGGCGGGAACCAGGAGACCCAACGATGAAACTACTACAGCGTGATTGTTTCATATTAACCTGATGGAATATTATAATAGTAAATTTTAGCACAGGAAATTATGAGCGTAACAAATTATGATCATTCTTTATTGAAGAGCCCTGGTAGTTGATTAGTGAAAAGACGTTGTGAATTACGTCTTCAAAATTTATATAAAACTGGCCTACATTTATTTTCACGTTATTAGGTGGAACACCCTAAGTTATTCCGATGAATATTTAAGTCTCCGCAAACGCATTACCTGAGGAAGTGCGTGCGTTAGGTCGACTTCTCCGTCAGATCGCAGTTTTAATATTATGGAATTCAGACACTACACTGTTACTGTTAAATTACTCAGCTTGTTAACATGCATTATTGTTTTAAGAGAGATCACATTGTAATACAATAATACACCGTCGCATTAAATTGTGTCGAAGGCAGTATACACGCACTCACTGTGTCGTTCCTCTGAAAGTGTCGAAATACAACATCTTCTGATATATTTATAATCTCATGTCATAGTTAACGTAGCTCATCTCTAAAAAATTAGTATTTTCGTGATATTTCCACAAATCGAAACACGAATCTGTCCTCACAATGATATGCAAATGTCTTTATACGCCGTAAGATGTTTAAAACCTATGCGAAAAGTTTGTATATGCCATAATATATTTAAACCCTTCTATTAAGGGCGCCGGTAGAAAAAAAACTGCCCTTCATAATGACTCAAGGGTCGAATCGCAGTTTACTGGAATTCAAAGGCCTGGTACTCTGCTGCAACAAGTAAAATTTTCATAATCATTTCCTCTTCGAACATTATCAGGAACCCTTTTGTGGCCGTTTTAATAAACGTTGTTCTATATTTTTAGTGTTAATTCTCTATGAATAATCCTGTTTTAGAAAATATTCATGACTGTCATCGTCACGAAAGCAGTTAAAAGTCATATTAGTAACCTGTCGAAAGCTGGAATTTTTATAGTGAATTAACGCAAAAATTTGGCACATATCATTATCTTACATAATACGTACTCTGATCGACCCCTTCTTTTGATTCTCCATAATAAATTCTTGTTATTAAACCTAGCTGACTGCAAATTAATTAAAAAAAAATATTTTAAACAGGCTCTGCCTTAACTTTGATTACTCAGAGTGTACAATAACTAACCTGTGTTCCTCTAAGTATCAGGAAAAAAAGAATGAATAAGTAAGATTTTGTAGTCGGTTTTAAAAGCATTGAATTACATGTTAGGACTGCAACATTTCACTCACAGAAAGGGCAAACCGAGGATAAATCTGAAACCTTGAAACAGTGTAATGTAATAACTGCAATTTTATGCATTTTGCTGTAGAGTTGCGCTTTTCTGATACTGAAGCGCAACAAGCATCTTTTTTTTCTTTCTGCTGTACCTCAGAACATGAAACTGTGTAACAAAAACCCTAGCCCAAGGCAGGAATTACATATTTATGAGGCTTCCGCGATGCAACAGCGAGACGGTGTTTTCTACTGTCTCGGCGGTATACGGCCTCGCAGCGAGCTTTTGTGCGAGAAAGCGTTTTATTCTCAGGTGGCCAACTTCATATTCACTTTTCATGAGCTCTTCCGCAGGGCGCGTTACGGAGCAGATATTTGTCAAGAGCGGGCGAAGCACTTAAGTCGTTTTTTGTCAAATCCATGTGGGTATGTGAACCTTACTTCTCTCCCTTTTTGCCTCCCCCCTCTCTTCCTCGCGCTTTCTCTGTCTCTCGCCCTCTCCCTCTCTCTTTCTTTCTCCCTATTTTCTTTTCCTTTTTCCACAATTCACGAAATTTGCGAAAAACGTAAGACAGTTGCTCCTAATGTGTCTTTTCAGCTGATACTTTCATTTCTTATTATTCTAATTTGGTCACCGTTTTTTACTTTGCTTTTCGATAAAAGGGAGAGAGTTGGATTCGTAGTTCAAACACACACTTCTTGAATTAAACTTTCACTCTGCAGCGGAGTGTGCTCTGATATGAAACTTCCTGGCGGATCAACCTGGGACCCAGGTTCGAGTCCCGGTTCCGGCACACAATTTTAATCTGCCAGGAAATTTCACAGACTTCTTATTTGCGGTCAACGAACACGCAAAACAACAGTTGCAACATATATGGAACGTTTCCCAACAAATGAAAGACACTTCTTACGCAGTGCTGCAACCTCGGATTTCTACACAGCCGTGGTTTATGAGGACTCATCTGGACCGATCCGCGATTACTAGCTTCATTCGGCTTCGCTTCAGTCACGCCTCTTGGAAAAAAGCATCTACATCGGACATTCGTCTGCATAAAATCAAAATTAAGTTTATTAAGATCACCGGACACAATCTGTAGGCTAGGTATTGTAACATTTAAGGTTTGCTTGTGAATATGTGAAAATGTTTTGAAAAAATGATTTGAATTGTAATGTAATGCAGCTTCAGCTACTTTGGTAACTAATAGTCTCACCACCAATGAGGAACACCAGTGTTCGCTTAGAGTTTTCACTCTCCCATTCTGTCAGAATGTACTTCTGTTTTTGTTCAAAAATGTTCTAATGTTTGTATAGCTTATGGGACTTACCTATGGGGTCATCAGTCTCTAAAGTTATAAACTACTTATGAACTAGCTTATACTAACATCCACAAACGACACAAACATCCATGGCCGAGGGGGGATTCGAACCCCCGACCCCAGACCGTGACTGTCACGCCGCAGACCTCTCGGCCACTGCGATCGGCCCTGTTTCTGTTTACTTAATTGTATGTACATTGTCACTGTGTGTTGTAGATGGCCACATTGAGTTAAAAGGCAGAAGGCCAAATAAATAAATAAACAAAACAGCACCGCACGAATGATGCGATGATTACTTAAACGAGATTACGTCTGGTGTCTTGCCCCAATATTGCCCAGTCTACATTTATGTTGCGTCCATTTTCATCTCGATAAGATATTGTTCCATTATATTTACAGAAATCGTAATTAATTTCTTGTTTTAATTTCTGCATACACGGGGCGAAGAAAATATGCTGTACTTGGATGTCAGCATTCGATGCCTCCTCTAGTTTTAATACAACAGTTTAACAAGAAAGTTCAGATCGTTTGTATTTTGTAAACACACATACGAAAACAAGGAATTGGCGACACTGTCACATCGTACAACTATGGTTAAAATCCTCCTCAGGTTCTTACTTCTTATTTTTCTAAACGCCCGTTCCCTTGACAGTGTTACCAGCTACCCGTTTTCATGGCAGATCCGCAATAATCGACCAGACGTTTGCGGTAAGTACGTCAAGACAACAATGCGATACAATGGGCGAAAAAAACATACACTTCAGAGATGTAGTGTAATAATAATAAGCACTAGAGGGGACCGGTATACATAAAGCAACAGTCTCGTCACGGTATCTCAAGATTGGTTGGTAAATACAATGTCCCAATCACGATATTGGCGCAGCAGTCTGGAGACACCTGTGAGACGAACTAGTTTTATATGCATCGCGACACTAGGTCTTATCGTTTGGAGAGTTTTTGGATTCTATTCCTACATTGTTTGTACACTAACTAGACAGCGTTATATCCCAGATCACGTAACATCTGGGGTTACATCTCTGTTGCTCCTGCTGATCTAGCGCGCGGCTGGGATCTGAGAGGTGGGTGGTTCGAAACCTGTTCGGATTAAGTATTTTTCAGTCGCGCTTTAACCTAGCGTTTACGTCTCAGCTATGTAGGTCCTCTTTCCCCTGTTGCCTAAGTGGGGTGCATTCGGGACATTCAAGTCGCCGAAGTGGCGTCCGCTTCAAGACTTGAATGAGGCCAAAGAGCCGCACGAAATCGTAGTTATATTTTTGTTACATCTCTGAAGTGTTTGAGCTTGTTGTCTTTGCATGCCTTCGGAGCAACCGACAGACTTTTTGGAAGAGGAAAATACGCTGCCACTTGCGATTCGCAGTTTCCGGATTGCACTGTTGCCTTGGTCGATTGTCTCGATCTGTAGCCTATCGAAAAAGTCTGGTCGATGGCTGCTGAACGACTGGTCGCTGCTACACACTATCAACTTTTGCAGTATGTGAATTGTTTTAGGATAACATACAGACGACCATATTCATACGTAATTATGTTTAGGTCATATATCCACATTGATGTTGAGGCATATTGTTACTTTTCGTAAATGTAGTGTATATCTGTCACTTTTTACTGGGTAGAATATTAAACTTTTTCAAGATTTCGTTTTAATATATACGGGCATGGTGGAACTGTGCATTCTTAAGTACCTTAAGTACCTTAAGTACCTGCTGTTGTCCTTTCACGAGTGTGAATTTTTTGCCAATACATCGTAACTTTTAGTAGACAAGTTCAAACAAGATTAATACAGTATTGAAAAAGATGTCACAATCAAAAAGGGTAATAACTTTTTAAGAAATGCTTAGTTGCTTAAAATGTTCAAATGTTTGTTCAGCTTATGGGACAACTGCGGGGTCAAATATTCAAATGTTTGTAGAGCTTATGGGACTTAACTACGGGGTCATCAGTACCTAAACTTACAAACTACTTATGAACTATCTAATACTAAGGACGACACAAATATCCATAGCCGAGGGGGATTTCAACCCCCGACCGTAGTGGCCGTACAGAACGTGACTGGCGCGCCGCAGTCCACACGGCCACCGCGGCCGGCAACTGCGGAGCCATCAGTCCCTAAACTTACTAACTTACACAGAAGACAGCACAAACATCCATGCCCGAGGGGGGATTCAAACCCCCGACGGAGAACGGCCTCGCGCATCGTAGCATAGCGCCTCAATGCGCTCGGCAACTCCGCCGCGGCTGATTCTATGAGATGAAATACACATATTAAATAGCACACTCTAGCGGCAATTGTGGGTATCTTTGCTATAATTGCATCGCCCTTTCCAGTCTTATGAAGTAGTTCTGACAGTCAGCAGCACATATAATGTTGTATTTTGTTGTGAATATTTCTTTTGATTCTGTACTCGAGTCACCATCTGTACTAACAACGTCGAGCACTTCTATAAAGGCATAAATGCTCTAAGATACCAGATATGTGATTAATATGTGAAATATCATTATCAATGCTATATTTTAGACATCTGTATACATTGTACATTTTTCCTTAGACCAAAAGATAGTACCTCAGAGTACCAAAACCGATCGTCAAGATAGATAAATAATAATGAATAAAATTGCGATCTTGGCATAATATTAATTTTAAGAAGGAAGGAAGGAAACTTAGGGTTTAACGTCCCGTTGACAGCTTTGTCATTAGAGTCGGAACTTACGCTTGGAATTTTGGGTAAGGGTATGGTAGGAAATCGGCCGTGCCTTTTGAAAAGAACTATCCCGGCATTTGCCTGGAGTGATTTACGGAAAATCTAAATCTAGATGGTCGGAGCTGCATTTGAACCACCGTCCTCCCGGTGCGTTACCACTGCGCCACCTCACTCGATTATTAATTTGAAGATATGGAAGTAGCATAAACTGCCGTACCCCAGCAACACAACAACAGCCTCTTTGCTAAAACGTGTAGCAGCGGTTATAGCCAGTAATTCCGGTTATAATCAATACTGGTACCATCATCTTCTTAGTTTGACGTGTGATGTTTCTACTACCTGTTATCTCCAAATAAATTTAGTTTTGATATCTCCGATCTTTTTTTTAAATTGCATTTTCAGTACGCAGCAATATGTTCTCTATGACATTCTTACCTTTTTTAAACTTTTAATTAAATATTATTTTCAATAAAAACTGCCAATAGTTGAACATAAGAATAGAAAAGAAGGCTAAGAAATTATGAATTATTCGCAGGTAGCTAGAAAACGGCATTATAGCCGAAATAGACATATCGAAAACCGAACAACTAATTAATAAATATTTGAAACAGCAGACAAGGATTATTTTTCTTTATAATGTATTTGTAAAACGTATATCGCGCTATGGACGCAAAAGAAAAAAAAAATAAAGAAAAAAAATTAAATAAATAAAAAGAAAGAAAATAGCTGCATAACAACATATGCATGGAGTCTCTGGTGATAGGTTGTAACAGAAATTTTGAAACAAAAATGCAAGAAGATTTAAAAACAACTGAAGAATCTAAAATTAACAAGTGAATTTTCCTGTGGATGAATGTGGCGTTGGACTGAAGTTCGCTAGTGTATGTGATGCTCGTTAATTCACGCAAGTAAACGCGCAGCCAATTGATCAAATGCGAATCGCGTCGGATTACTCGAAGCCCTTTGTGAACAGCTTGGATCACGAATATTGCAAATGCTGGTATGAAAGCCCACTTTTTCACTGAGGCCATTCGGTAGCCGGTTTGACACAGAAAGTATAATCGGATTAATTGCCTAAATAGCTGATGGTCTTTCATGTATCATGGGATACTGAGAGCTTGGTATGAAGAGCACAGGTAACTCCACGACATAGGAATATCAGATCAGTATCTAATACATCAGTGGGATTTGTTACAACGCGCAAATCAAACAAAACTTGTGTGCCATTCGCGGACATTTGTGTATAGTAACAATGTATTGTTTTCAACTTATGTATTTTTTATATAGTGACTAAGTGCATTGTTGCACTTGTTATTTTATACCCAATTTTTTTTAACAAGATGACCAGATTATAACATATATGTGACCAGATGATGGTGACACAGTGCACCGAAACCGGTCGTCATTTAATAAATTGTTAGTGTGCGATCTTGGCTCGTCATTTTGAAAACTATAAAACGTATAGATCGTCTCCAGACCAGACTATGTCAGGTAATATTATTTGTGTATAGCTCGTATGATAACAGAGCTAGCGTAGCAGCTGAGTTTAATCCTATCTAGTTCAGGGGGAAGAAAAAATATATGCGTTAATTATGTAGAGAGATTTGGTTAGATAGGTTGTCTCTCCCACATATTATATCTTCATTCCGTGATCTCCTCCATATTACCATGAATTTAGAGTAACTGCATTCGGTTGTGATGAAAGAGCAGTATTCATGAGGTGCCGTCGTAGCTTTTGAAAGTACAAAATCTCTAAATGTTCACCACCTGTTATCGGTACCTCACACCACTCTTCATCAGCTACATACATCTCTGTCCTGACTTGCTCTAAGGCTACAAGCCAGAAACATCACATTATAAACGGTGGGAAATGACCACTCATTGACGAAAGATCTATAAAAATGATAATTTTATCGCACCAAGCCAAGAAGATACAGTAGGAAAACATCTGAATTACTTAATTTACTCATTCCAAGGAAAGCGACCTCCAATGAAACTGAAATATTGTTTTATCAAGATCGAAAAATTAGTTGAGACGCTTCGACAATACAAGTAATTTTACAATGGAGAACTTGAATGAATATGGAACTTCCTGGCACATTAAAATAGTGTGCCGGAACCGGGACTCGAACCTGGGACCTGATATGGATCGTGTAGGGATAGCTCAGTCGGTAGAGCGCTTGCCCGCGAAAGGCAAAGGTCCCAGGTCCGAGTCCCGGTTCCGGCACACAATTTTAATCTGCCATGAAGTTTCATATCAGCGCACACCCCGCTGCAGAGTGAAAAGTTTCATTCTTGAATGAATATGTTTCTCTCTCTCTCTCTCTCTCTCTCTCTCTCTATATATATATATATATATATATATATATATATATATATATATAATGTCGAGGTCTTTAGGAACGATATAAATGTAACACGTTATCACCCCAGACGATGGTACCTTTTCTGTGCCAAAACCGGTTGTCTAAAAAATGAAACTGTTTTGTGAACTTGGCAAAATAATATTTCATTTTAAAGCTGAATGCTAAAAGTTCGACTAAGAATGGTCAAGAATTAGGAACGTAAAAGAGAGATAAAATAACATCCAGTAAATGCAGACAAGAGGAAACTGAAGCTAATTTGAGTATTCAGATGAGTGCGTGATTTTTTAATATGTAAACCGAAAACTTCTTCCTAGAAGTGGATTCAGGTACTCACTACAATCTAAAAGAAATCTATATTTAGAAAGAACATTATGCATTCTCGTTTCTGGAGGCACACAAGTAAAGAAAACTGGAGGAACTTAAAAGTCGGAAACAATCTGTTGAAAAAATGGAAATGAAAATCATAAACAGGTGTTCATTGACGGCACAAATATGTAAAGAAACAAGATGGATTCTTTTGTGGCATGCAATGAAAACCACAAATCACATGTTAGTTCGAAATTAAAGTCATGCACGACTTAACTTCTTGCAAGAAGTCTTGAGAAAATGTTTTGGCATAACAGGGACCAGAACAATTGGTCTTCAGAATAGACATAGACTCAAGAGATTATATGTGTGATTTGAACTATGTTCTCTTTACCTTCGCAAGACTGAAAACACATTCACATTCTGCATTGCTATGGGATGTGGTGAGGCTAGAGAGCACTACTCTAGAAATACGGTTATGTCTACGAAGTCCATCGCCTCTACGAAGTCTTCGTCATGGTTTCCAATTGGAATACTTGCAGTACGTTGATTTGTAACCATACTGTCATATAGGCCTACACGAAGAGCTGTGTACTGCCTCTGCGTGAAGCTCATTCGCCGACTCATCTGAAGTTTCACTGTCTTCGTTGCGTAACATATTGTGAAACTTTCCCAAGAAAAAACGAATGGAAGAAAACAGTACATCTTCGATTTTGTCTAACCTAGAGTGCAAACTGGTTGTTGATGTAGTGACAGACAGTACGTACAAAAGTATTTTCTCACTGATGAAAAGAAAAGGGCTTTATCCAGTATCCGAGAGATCGATCACTATGTTCTAGGTCTGAATACCAATAAATAAATCATCATCATTCCTCTGAATTTGCGGAGCAGAGTCTGCAGACACCTAAGATTCACATAGAAGAAATGTTATTCCGGCTTTAAATTCAGTTCAAATGACGACACAAACATCACAGTGTTAAAAGTATCAATCATATCAAAGAATGAGTTATCGACTATCGCAGACTAAAACTGCCAGTCTAAGTGAACATGAAAGAAGTTGAAAAAAAAAGTGATGTACTCCAAAGGAATCTAAGGATAGAAAATTAACATTATTAGAAATTCTTGCTATTAACAAACACGTATTCACCCTTATTGATGTAATAGAAGCTTCTTAATATTTCTCTGACCATACGTTAATAATTGTGTCAAAACCGTTCCACACCCCCATTCCACACTCAGCCATTGTCCCTTCCCACTTTTTGAACCCCGCAACACATTCTACCCATACAACACACTCCTCACCAGCATAAATAATTTTGTCTCATAAATTCCCAGCCCTTTGATTAGTATGCCTAAATAATGTAATTTATTCAAATGCTTCTTTGGAATTTATATTATTCTTGCACCATAACTCAGCTGGACAATGTGTATCACATACTAACCAAGAAATTTAATATTTACAATCATTGTAATATAAGATGTATTTATTTTTATTCAATTTGCGTTTCTGATATCGATACATAGTCACACAACTCACATCTCTTTGGGAAACCACCTTTGAACAACAGGGTGCTGTCGTGCCCAGTTTCAGCAAGCTTCTTAACTTCAACGATCTTCTGATTTTCATTTTTGCCCTTCGTCGATGCCTGTTTAGTGCTAAGATAGTCAAAATCGTCATCAAAACCGATCTTCGAACCATATGACGATTCGTTTATGCAAGATTGATTTCCTAACAGCTGGAATTCATGAAATGTTTTAACGAAATTTAGATAATTTATCGCTGTCCATATCCTCTACCTGCGAAAATGGGAGATAATTTTGATGCGGAATTACTATAGGTAGACTTGCTAGGAAATCTAGGACCAGCACGTGACATTTCTTACCGCAATAACCATTTCTGTAGAATGACCTAAACATCATTACAAGATACAGTTGTCGTAGCATTTAAACTTCTGAAAGAAACTGAAAACAGACTAGACTATCCTGCTAACACAGACAGACCATTAACTCCAATGCAACAGGTGCATTTAACTCGACGCCCGGCGGTCCACGGGTACTTAGTTGTGCGACCGTGCTTTTGGTAGTTTGCTCTATGTTTTTACCGAAAAAGAGAAAAAACTTTGTGTAGTAAGCCATTTACGACAAAAACTAACAAGTTTAGATACTGAAATAGAAAGTATAATTAACTTGGTTTACCATCTAATTTGTACAAAATAATTGGTTTCAGAATATATATATATATATATATATATATATATATATATATATATATATATATATATATATTGTCATGCAATGATATACATACATACATACATACATACATTATATTCCTTGTGACAATAAAATCCTTGAATAGTCCGCCAATATTAATGTAGATGAACTATGAACTACATTTGCATTACTGATCTTCGAAATGGTCACCTCCAATAACGATGAGCCTCTGAGATCTGCAATAAAAGTCCTGGAAACTTTGCACTAACTCTTTCTTTAGGATGGTTTTCAAAAGCCTCATCCCGTTTCGTTGGATGTCAATAAATTATCAAATTTCTTCCATTTTAAAGCGAATTTGAGTCGAGGGAATAGAAAGAAGTCTGGATGAATGAGATCCTGCGAGTACGATGGATGTTCAAGTTGCGCGACAACGCTTACCCACACACAGCCAATATCGTCAAACAGTTTTTGGAGAGAAATGAAAAATAAATAAAAATGAAAAATGAAAAGAAAAGAAAGAAATAGTATGTAACCATACTCGCCGGATTTCAATCCTCCAGGCTTCTTCCTATTCCCTTGACTTGTTTTGAAAGGTATTTGACGATGTTCCAGACATCCAGCGAAACATGACGAGTCTTTTGAAGACCATCCCAGAGAAAGACTTCGTTCAAAGTTTCCAGAAAATGTATCGCAGATCCCAGTGGTGTATAATTATGAGAGGGGACTATTTCGAAGGGCAGTAATATATATATATATATATATATATATATATATATATATATATATATATATATATATGGATCGCGAATTTTTTCCCCAGAAATATTGTGGGTCGCACTGCAAAAAATATTATACACCACTGGTGTGGAATATCTGTACAGTATTAAGTTATCTGACGAATTCCTACAAAGCCGAAAGTAGGTTCCTAATGGACTAATAAATAAAAAATATGTTGTAATATAAGTACAACGCACTCAAACATTTTAAATATCTATGTTTTTCCAAGTACTGACGGAATAATAATAAAAATAATTGCATAATTATGAATAGGAATTAACTAATGTTTGCTTGTGGAGCAGGTAGCTGCAGTTTTAAAGCCGGCAAGCACCGTTTATTACGACGTGACAGCGCAGACGAGGAGCGCTTACCGCATTCAAAAGACACCAGAGATACTGTTTTTTTTCCTCTCTGTAACACCCGCACTCCTGTTTTTCACGGCAGAAGCTGAAAGAGTCGTCCGGATTCTATGGGCAGACAGGATACAGAGAGAATAAACAGCGGGTTGGCCGCCTCTCTTCGCGTGCCATCCACCCATTACTGTTGACGTCCCGCCACGCGGAACGAACACATTCGGCGCGACTGCCAGGCGGTGCCTTTGTCGTGCAGGTGACGGCGCCACAAAAGTTTTGCGCAACTCTCACTTGCTCGCAACGCCATTTGCGAGGTGCGGGGGCGCATTTTACATAATCCGCGGGGTGACGTTTGAAGCTAATTAACTCCTAGCAGAACTGACAGTCGCAATAATTTTCCCCGAAAACACCGCGTCAGCTGGGGAAAAAGTACAGGTGCGCTCGGAGAAAAGGAAACGCGAGGGAGCCACAAACTGAACTGACACAAAGGGGAATTACAGTCTGAGGCGCAATCACAGATACCCTCAAAGGGCAGTAATTGGCACAAAGGCATCTAGAATAAGGCGGCCAACTTTTTCAAAATTCAAATGTTCAAATGTTTGGAGAGTCTATGGGACTTAACTACGGTGTTATCAGTCCCTAAACTTACAAACTACTTATGAACTACTTACAACTAAGGACGGCACAAATATCCATGCCCGAGGGGGGATTCGAACCCCAGACCGTAGTGGCCGTGCTGACCGTGACCGGAGCGCCTCAGTCTCCTCGGCCACCGCGGCCGACTCAAAATTCAATGCGGGACATATCGAGCATGTGAAGGAGGACTAAGATTACGGGACTCATTATGCCAGTTATTCGGAAACTAGGGAAGAAATTTAGGCGAGCAGAGTAGGCCTACTCACTCACTTTTAAAATAACATATGTAACATGTTCAAATGTTTGTGAATCTATCGGACCAAACTGCGTGGTCATCAGCCCCTAGCTTACAAACTACTTAAACCTAGGTAAACTAAACTAAGGACAACACACACACCCAGGCCCCAGGGAGGACTCGAACCTCCACGGCGAGCAACCGCGCGCTCCGCAGCGAGACGCTTTAGACCGCACGGCTACTCCACCGCGACTCTAAGGGACATAACTACGTTGGTCATCAGTTCCTACGCTTACAAACTGCATGAAGTAACTTGTGCTCAGGCCACCACAAACACCCATACCCGAGGGTGGACTCGAATCCTCGACGGCTAACAGCCGCGCGCACCGCAGCTGGGCGCCTTAGTGCGAACGGCTATTCTGCTGCGGCTATCTGCGTGACATTTTATTCTTAATTTTCAATCTTTATTTACAGTTAAAAAATATTTTCTCATGCTTCTATTTTGCATTTTAGAGCTAATAAATATCCATGCCCGAAGGGGAATTCGAACCCCCGACCGTAGTGGCGGTGCAGACCGTGACTGGCGCGCCGCAGTCCCCTCGGCCACCGCGGCCGGTTGTTCGGTGGAGCCGCCACTTTTAAACGCACATAGTTATATATTTTTGACGACGTTACAGCGTTCATTTTTAATTACATAAATCGCAATTTGCGATCACTTATGGCTTCACTGTACTAGGCTTAGATGTAATACCAATGTGCGGCGAATGAATATTTGTGCCCGGCAGGGATTCGAACCCGGGATCTCCTACTTACTAGGCAGATGCGTTGACCACTCCGCCACCGAGGACACAGTGACCAACTCGACTGCAACGGACTCATCCCTGCACGTCTCCCGCCACACCCAAATCTCCATTCGCCACGCTATCTCTTTCCTGTTACCACTGCCTATTTATTGAATGTTCATTTGTTTGTAGGTCTATGGGACTTAACTACGGGGTCATCAGTCCCTAAACTTACAAACTACTTATGAACTACTTATAACTAAGGACGGTACAAATATCCATGCCCGAGGGGGGATTCGAACCCCCGACCGTAGTGGTCGTGCAGACCGTGACTGGAGCGCCTCAGTCTCCTCGGCCACCGCGGCCGGCACCTACTTATTCTGTAATGCTCGCAGCCACAATACTGTATTCCCGCATCAGAGAGAACAGACCATAAGGTATCGAGACACATTTAATTGTCGTCAATTATGTATTTTTGACGACGTTACAGCGTTTACAGGAGTGCGACTCGTTGTTATCGACAAGGCTGCTGAGTTAAGTTTTGCAGACTGCCATCAGGGCATGTGTGGAGGAGAATTTGCGTAGGTGCTACAAAGACCGTAGCATCTATATCTATGCAGACAGCCAGGCAGCCCTGAGATCACTGGCAGCTCCTGCAACAAGGTCTAAAATTGTTGCAGAATGTCACAGGGTTCTGGTGGAGCTAGGGGAAAGCAATAGAGTAAAACTATTGTGGGCCCCTGGCCACTCGGGGATCAGTGGCAACGAACATGCCGACAGATTAGGCAGGATGGGGGCAGAGACTCCATTTATTGGACCGGAACCTGTCCTGACAATCACCAAGGCAATGATCAAATTGGAGCTACGTAACTGGCTCAGAAGACAGCACGTAGAATATTGGACCAAAGTATATCAACAAAAACATGGCAAGGTAATGATGCCAAAGCAATGTTTTAAAAGAAGCTCTGCAATCTTGGACCTGAACAGGAGAGAGAGATTAGACTCATGGTTGGATTGCTGACAGGCCATGGGAATTTCAAAAAACACCTACATACAATGGGAATAACAGAAGAGGACACTAAATGTAGGATCTGTGATGACGGCGACGAAACTGAATCACATCTAATCTTCGAATGCATTGCATTGGAGAGTAGAGGCACAGAACATTTGGGACAACCAGACCCGAAGAAATTGTGTCTAATAAAGAACTGGTAAAGGGACTCCTTGCACTGTTCAAGGGCATTGTTTGGCTTTACTAGATATACAGGGAGCGATGCCGCACAATAAACTTAGTTTCGGTGCGGGCAGTGGCGGGTTGGACCAAGACTGTTTTGGCTTCCCTGAGAAAGTAAAATAAAATAAAATCAACTGTCAGTTGCTAACAACTTTTACAGCAGTAAGTGTCGCGACTGTATATGTTAGACTGTCGTACAACCAAATGTGGCTCACGTGGCGTCATAGCCCGTATAACTGTCAGCAGATATTGGCTCACGTGGCAATCAATGTGTCAATCGTACTACAGCAATAAAATATTCGAGGAGCAGGGTTTGCAGGAGTCCGTCTTGCTGTTATCGACAAGACTGCTGAGTTAAGTTTCGCAGGCGTCGGAATCCTCAGTGGCGGTGACGTGGTGTTTTTTAGCGTCCGCTGACAGCCGCGGCGGCCTCAGCACTTCCGGAAGGCGGCCAGAGGCCCTCCTCCTCCTCCTCCTCCTCCGCCAGCTGCGCGTTTCCCGGAACACCGCGGCAGCAGCGGCGGCCACCTGTGGCCCGCCAAGATAAATACCGCTGACGTCACCAGGCCTCCGCGCCGAATAATGCGTCCAGCCGGCAATCCATCCCGCGGGTAACCGCGAGGCGCCTCACCGCGCCGGGACAACCGCTATCCACCTTTCTCTCCGCCGCGGCAGCAGAATAAATGAGCCGCGAGAGTAATGTTCTCCACCGGCTCCCTGATGTCTAGATGTATGCACGTAGAGAAAGCTGGCCTTCTCTTGGGCGTCTTCATTATTTTGAGAGATGGGGTGGACGCCAGTCTTTGCCAGCTCTAGGTACTCTCATTAAGATTTTTGATATGGTGCGTGTCTTTTTCCGGACATGTCCGACAAGAACAGACACCATAGCAGTTATTGTACATACGAGTGTTTTTGCTGTTTGGGGCCTGCAGCATAATAAAGGTAATATATTGACATTTTACTAAAGAAATTCCACATTTGCTGCTAAGTTTAGATCAGTTTCTATTTTGTCACCTCAGACTGTTTCGGCGCATTACTACCATTTGCTAGTGTCCTGCACACGTAGGTAATAAGTTTTATGTAGTATTTCGGTTTTTTTTAATTATAAATTTTATTCTGAAAGTAATAAAAAGGTTTTTTACTTACTTCTAGATGGAATGCCGTGCATATATCATCGTATTGGACTGTCTGATGTGTGTCAATTACGTTTTGCTAATATATATATATATATATATATATATATATATATATATATCATCTAATATTTTCGATGATATATGTTTACAGATTATTCAAATTCAAATGTTTGTAAATCTATCGGACCAAACTTCGTGGTCATCAGTCCGTAGCTTACAAAATACTTAAACTAACGTAAACTAACCAAGGACAACACACGCGCGCACACACACACGCACACACACACACACACACACACACACACACACACACACACATGCCCCAGGGAGGACTCGAACCTCCGACGGCCAGCAACCGTGCGCTCCGCAGCGAGGCGCCTTAAAAATGTTCGAATGTTTGTACAACTTATGGGACTTAACTACAGGGTCATCAGTCCCTAAGCTTACAAACTACTTATGAACTAGCTAAGACTAAGGATGGCACAAATATCTATGCCCGAGGGGGATTCGAACCCCCGACCGTAGTGGCCATGCAGACGGTGACTGGAGCGCATCAGTCCCCTCGGCCACCGCGGCCGGCGAGGCGCCTTACACCGCTCGGCTACTCAAATGTTTGTAGAGCTTATGGGACTTAATTACGGGGTTATCAGTCCCTAAACTTACAAACTACTTATGAACTAGCTACTACTAAAGACGGCACAAATATCCATGCCCGAGGGGGTATTCGATCCCCCGACCGTAGTGGCCGTACAGACTGTGACTGACGCGCCGCAGTAGCTCGGCCACCGCGGCCGGCGCTCGGCTACTCCACCGCGGCTTACACATTATCCTTTGATGGTGACAAAGATGATGTTTATATCGCTATCTGTTAGAGTTGCGATTTACGGTTGTTGCATTACATTTTAGTGCACCGATTTTGTAATCAGTATATATAAACGTCGTTTATATATATATTAATTACAAAATCGGTGCAGTTGAATGTAATGCAACAACCAGAGATAGAAATTACAACAGATAGTGATATAAACATCATCTTTGTCACCATCAAACAATAATCTGTAAACATGTATCATCGAATCTGTCAAATTAAATTCAAACTTTTTTTTTTTTTTTTTTTTTTTTTTTTTTGTAATACCAAAAGGTAAATGACATACATCAGACAGTCCAATACGATGATGTATTTTCGTCATGCCAGCTAGACATAAATAGAAAAACTTATTACTTTCAGAATAAGATTTATAAACATATGACATACTATGTAAAACTAATTACCTATGTCTGCAGGATACTTGAAAACGGCAATAATGCGCCGAAACAGTGTGTTGTGACAAATTAAAACGAGATCTAAACGAAGCAGCAAATTTCGAATTTCTTTAGTAAAATATAATAGTATGTCCACAAAGTAAGTTCCGTTTGGATATGTAAAACAAACGTGTACATACACAGAAAACATCCAGTTTCTTGACCGTATTGTCATTGTGGATAAAACTTGGTGTCTCCGATAACACTTTTGAACGGAAAGGCAAAAGATTGGCGTTCTCCAACATCGTCTCCTCGGTAAAAGATCAGAACCTAAAAATCACGCATCGGAACGATGCTCGTAACATTTTTCAGTAGTCAAGGCATTGCCACAAGGAGATCCTTGCTGAGGAAACGACTTTGAATGCTGCAAGGAACGTTGAAATTTTGAAACGTTTCATGAAACGTCTACGAAGGGTACCGCCCCAGTACAAACAACATAGTTGCTGGTCTTTTATTTGCGACAACGTTCGCTCACATTCAGCCAGTATCGTCAAACAGTTCCTGGCAGAAAATGGGAGGTGTAACGTGAACATCTACTATATTTGCCGGATCTCAGTTATGCAGACTTCCTCCCCTTCCCTGGACTCAAACTGGCCTTGGAAGGAAAGATATTTGACGAGACTCCTGATATTTAACAAAATGTGACAAGGCTTTGAACACCATCCTAAACGAGCACTTCGTGGAAAGTTTCCAGGACATGTATCGCAGAGCTCTGTGGTGCATAGTCATGGCAGGTGACTATTTCGAAAGGCAAAAAGGGACTGTAGTTTATAGTTTATCTACGTCAATGCTACAGGAGTATTCACCGAAGTTTATCGTCAGAGGTTCTGCTATATCTACTGCTGTAGAGGCATCAACGTGGTTTCCGAAAGCTATGAACACATGAACCCCAGCTCGCCCTGTTCATCCACGAGGCCCGGACGACAGTAGATTCAGACTCCCACGTCGAAGCCATGATTCTTGACTTCTGCAAGACGTTCGACACGGTTTCACACCATCGCCTGATGGACAGTGTGTGAGCATGTGGAAAATCAGAACAACTGTGCGCATTGACTGGAAACTTTCCAGCTGACAGAACGCAGCATGTCATTGTCAACGGAGAGAAGGCTTGAGAAGTTGAAGTGACAGCCGGGGTTCCCCCTTTAGTGTATTAGGACCGTTGCTTTTCACAATCTATACAGGGTCTTTAAGAATATACAAAAATATTTTAATGTTATTACACAAGTAAAATTCAAGAAAAAAAGTTCATATAAACAAATGTTAAGTTACAGTCTTATGGCTAATAAAGGTTCTGCCTGAAATTTAACCACCTCGCTAATATGAAGCCATCCAAAACTGTAACAGGTTAAAATAAAGCACGATTTTCATTTATATTGTTATTACTAATCTGGTGAATCTAATAAAACATTCGTGTATCTTCGATAGCGGAAGGCACATTTTACCGGCTCGTTGTGTTGCGCCGCTATGTTGACATTGAACTCGAGGACCGACACGGTTCGGATATTAATTATATCTGCAGAACATGCTAATTTACACGTCGTGTAAATATAAATTTCCTATCGCTAGTCTTTCATTGTGTTCTATTTTTTTCTGAACATGAAAGTAAATAATCCGAATCCGCTAACTGAAAATAAAGCAGTACAGCGCGTTTGAAGAGATTAAGTTTCATTATTAGGTACGATTAAAACATATTAAAAAGGCATGACGCTACCTCTCGTTTTAATCACATCAAATGACACGAGTTTACCTCCTGAAACGAGCTGTTCAAATGTTCAAATGTTTGTTAAGCTTATGGGACTTAACTACCGGGTCATCAGTCCCTAAACTTACAAACTACTTATCAACTACCTTATTCTAAGGACGGCACAAATATCCATGCCCGAGGGGGGGGATTCGAACCCCCGACCGTAGTGGCCGTGCAGACCGTGACTGGAGCGCCTCAGTCTGCTCGACCACCGCGGCCGGCGAAACGAGCTGTAACAGAAGCATTAAGTACATTTAATTACGGCAGCAAATATCATGTTTGACCTGTTTTTAAAAAATCCATATAATACAAGAGAACTTGATTTCGTAAGTATTTCCCGTCCGGCGATTACGGACCCTGAAAGGTATTTAATGCAGAGGAACCGGTCCGTTCCATTATCAGCGTCAAATTTGGCGCAGTTTCTAGATACAGTTTATTTTTTCTACAGCTCTCAATTCAAGATACCATAAAACTGTTCAAATAAAATGATTTCCAATCCATGGTGTACAACAAAAATCAGTTAGAATAAATATTCCTTCAAACCGTCTTGACTGCAATTTTTTTATTAGTTAATGACGCGTTTCGCCCTTTACCAGGGTATCTTCAGATTATCTGCGTGGCAGAATTTACACAGAATTACAAGAAGGGGGAATTACAAACGGTTATAATGGTACATGGGCTTATTTGGTGTTAAGAAGACAGTATAAATGGTAAACAAAGCTTACAATGCGCTCTCCGTGGTGTGACACCGTAAGTTGTCATTGCGGTGTTTCTATTTTTCTGGAATGTTTTTTTGGATTTCCTTGTGGCCCTACAAATGTTCGGGTAACAACGAATTACAGTTGGAACATACTCGGTAAAGATGTGAGAAACATAAAACCGATTTTTAAGATTACCTTAATAGAAGCGGTGGTCTCTGGTGAATCTTAATCTGGTGATTTCATGAAATTACGTTTGCGTATCACAGCCAGTGAGGCAGCCCCGGTGGGGGGGGGGGGGGAGGGGCAGGGCTAATGGGGAGCTAATGCCCCCCCCCCACCACCACCTCCTCCCAAAGATTTTTTAATTCTATTATTTTTTTATTGTTTTCATTTTTTAAGTTTTTTAAACAGGTCGGCACCGGAAATTTGAAGTATAACACATGTAATAAATCACAACGTAACTATAATTATCCAAACACACGTGAACGTGACAATGGGTCGCCAACGTGATGCCGCCACTGAGAACGTGTGCTGCTGTTACTGTGAGCGGTTGCAATGCCACCGCGACCAGCTTCGATGATGTTTATTGTTACTGCTAAGCTGAAGTTAAGAGCCGATTGTTCATATGCGTCGACCCACTGCTTAGCAGGTCAGCAGCGCCACGGAGTAGAATCTTATGCACAACAATAGTGTTATATTTGGTTCCACTACATGCTGGTGACTGGTACATATATCACATGGCCGAGGAGACTAAGGCGCTCCAGTCACGGTCTGCACGGTCACTACGGTCGGGGGTTCGAATCCCCCCTCGGGCATGGATATTTGTGCCGTCCTAGTTCGTAAGTAGTTCATAAGTAGTTTGTAAGTTTAGGGACTGATGACCCCGTAGTTAAGTCCCATAGACTATACAAACATTTATTTTTATACATATATCACAAAAGTCAGTCTCAGTTGCATAGTTTTTCTTTTACTGACGCATTTCGCCCTTCTGAGGCATCATCACATTATATAAATATGAGGTGAGCTATTTGTCATCATGAAAAAAGCATATTGGAACACAACCTATCGTCATTGTTGTTTAAAATAATTTTAAAATTTCGGCCTGAAGTGGATGTGGGCAAATATAAAGTGCTATACCAAGCTGCTAAATGCAAAACGGCGACATTATGACTGAGTGACTTACGTTAGGTGACACCAAACACATGTTGCGCATAGGACTGAGCGGCGAGATGGGCTGGCGATGGCGATAATGACAAATAGCTCACCTCACATTTTTATAATCTGATGATGCCTCAAAAGTAAGGCGGCCAACGTTTTCAAAGCTCAATGCAGGGAATTTCTAGGGGGGAAGGGGGGGGGAAGGAAGACTCAGATCACGTGACTCATTGTGCCAGTTATTCTGAAACTAGGAAAGAAATGTAGGCGAGGAGAGTATGCCTACTCATTTTATTTTAAAGTAACATACCTAACATTTCAGCTTTTAGAGCATTGCGCACCACACATTTTGATAATTAGCTTACTCCGACCAAAGAATTATGTTTTGCAGTAATTTCGAATTAAATTTAATGAAAACTACTTTTTAAAACTATTTGAACTACTCTGTTATGAAAGTTCTCTGCGTGCAGTGCAGAGTTTAATTGTGCTCTACTACATACAATGCTCACTCACTTTCGTTGTTGCATTTTCAGATACTGTATTTGCACATCATATTTTAAATACGTTTATTCAGATCGTGATAATATTACATTATGTTTGCCACCTTGAGCACCGAAAAATATTCCATTACACTCATTGAAACGTACTCAAGGAGGCACAGAAAATATGTCAAAACCAGAATCTTTTAATAAGTCATCCTTTCACCAAATGCAGTACCAGCTTAAAACAAAAACAACTACCACTGCTAACGAATTTGTCATTTTGAAATAGAAAAGGCGTACAGGTGTTTTTTCCCCTGTGTACCGCTTTTTTTCTTCTGTATTTAATGTGACGGCCATTTATCCTAGATGATGCATTTGGGTGTTTGTATGCGAATGTGACATTATTTTACAGTATCTCTTTAGGCAGGGACCTGAGAGTACAGTGAAATGAACAGGAATCATATTTACTGTCTTGCTTGTCAAAAGTAGATTTGTTTTTTATAAATATATCATCATTTTAAAGGAAACACTTTACGAGGATAATTAATTTATTTAATGGACAAGATTACATACAATAATCTTCTCAACCATAGAGCAGGATATGAGGAACAGAATTAAACAATTTTCCCTATTATATCGCAAATTCGAAGGCCACTGTTAGGCTGTAACAGAAGAGTAAGGCTGAAATTGCCCAACCGAACATTCGTGACGAGAATATTTTTTAATTTCACTGCTGCTATGTTCTGATCAGCTCACTACAGCTAATATGCTCTACTCGAATTCTGCTTCTGATTTGCTAACCATAACACGTGCACATCACACAGCGTAACTTACCTTTCACACTTCGCATAGCTCTCGCGCCATATTTGTCAAATTTTGTATTTATACTTCACCATCAGCTGCTACCTGGCATCAAAAGTCTCCAAAAAATGAGTCAAGAACAAATAATACAAAATTTTTAGTGAGGTACGCCGAGCATACCCACTCACATTTTGGGGTATGCTTGAGCGACCGAGTAGTCAGCGCCTATAGTTTCTATGATAGAAAATTGAAACTCCACAAAAAAAATCACTCTGACGTGTTTCATAGCCCACTTTAGATTTGTAGTTTTATAGGTTTTAGCAAACATTTTGGACCAAAATAATAATCTAAATAATAAAAAAATTAATTAATAAGAGTGTCTGAAACCCTTGTAGGAAAAGAAAAATTTAAATCCTGGGGGTTCCAAACCACTGCCCATCAACATCACATTCCAGCACATTGCCCAATACGTTACAGCTAACAGTTAGGAATTGCGTCCTTTAATCTCATACTATTGATGGCCGTTGTTAACTGATGCTAATATGTCATTTGTAGACACTAGATTATCATTTATCGTACGAAGAACAATACCTTTTTGTTAATTCTTCAGTGCGCCATTGCTTTGAAATGACAACGTGTAAGTTACAATAAGAAAATCATCAAATACGTAACGCAGGATGGCGTATGCCGGAGACAGTTCTGGGCGAGGAATGTCACATGACATCTACGAACGGCTGGTTTTCGTTAATTTATTGCAGGGTGTCAGAACTGAGTTATTTTTGCAAATATCTCTCTAACGAGTCGAGATATGAAAAAAAGAAAGAAAGAAAGAAAGAAAGAAACACATTAGGGAGCTAAGTTGCAGAGAATTTTCTCCTCTACCAATTAGGTTATTCAATTTTCGTGTCAGATAAACGGTTCGTTTGCAATTACAATTATATTACAAACGGCTTTTTTTGGTATTACTAACGTATTTCTTGTCTGAAATATTTGAAACAGCTAGGGTCTGGTCTCTGGTAGCCAAAAATTATATCTTTAAAATTTTGTGCCGATCAGTTGAACGGTTCGACCTAAAAAGTGGGAACACGTTACAGCCAGACAGACATCGTCAAATCGCCGTTACTTTTGCAAATATCTCTGCAACGATGCAAGTTATGGAAAAAAATTATCCATAATAGTGCGAAGTTGTAGAGAATTTTCTCCTCTACCAATTAGGTTCTCTAATTTTCGTGACAGATGAACGGTTCGTTTGCAATTACAATTATATTACAAACGGCTATTTTTGGTATTACTACCGTATTTTTTGACCGAAAAATTTGAAGAAGGGAGTTTCTGGCCTGTGGCAGTCTACAAATATCTTTGAAACGCTACGAGATATGAAAAAAAAAAAAAAAAAAAAAAAAAAAAACATAACAGAGCAAAGTTGTAGAGAATTTTCTCCTCTACATATTCCGTTTATACGATTTTCGTGTCAGATGGATAGTTAAGCTGTTATTTTCATTTAAACTTCGAGTTGTCAAAAGACGATCGCAAAGGTCCACTTTTAGTGTTTCTACCTAATGCGCCTCGGTTGCACAGTGGTAGAGTGCAAGACTTAAAGTCCAAAGGTCGCGGGTTCGATCCCCGCCAGGTCCTACGATTTTTATCAGTCACTTTTCACTTCTTTCACCTCTGGCAGTACTGCTCATGTGAAAATTACCGAGTAGCACCGTGGTTCGGAACCCACGTTAAACTGTAGGTGCCCCTATAACTGGCTGGGTAAGTCAGTTCGAAGGTCGGAGGAAGGCAACGGCATACCACCTCCAAACAGGACCATGCCTAGTAAAGCACTGTGGTGTTCAAACCAATCTTCGGATTGTTGACTGCTTTACCTTTTTACCGTAACCTAAAGTGGGCCAAAATGCAGTGTTTGCTACTGTCTGATTTGAAATGAAATGGCCCGTACAGTAGCGAAATGGGCGCACCGGTTGCGGGTGTCTTCGGCGTGAGTGTGGAGAAGCGTGCGCCAGCTTGCGGTCGGAGCAGACACCCAATACTTGTGCGGCACGCACAGTAGCGGTAGCTTGTTTGTCGCCGACCTACGCGGCGCGGCCCGTATCGACGCTGCGCCAACAGGCAGCTGCTTGCTCGCCGCTTGTTCTCGCCGCAGCTGCACCGGGCCGAAGGCCAGAGGCCGCCCTCGACCACAAACATCGCCGCTCTCCCCGTGAATTCGCCGCTCCGCCCAGCTGCCACGCACACACGCACGTGCGTGCGCGCGCATTTGTCTCAGGTGGCGGAACAACGCGCCCGCCGTAAACAATAGCAGCCGCCCATAAAGGCGGGGTGCGCCACCCCCCGACAACCCCGTATTACACGCCGCCGGGGGACGAATAATTTCATTTTACGGCCACCTCTGCCGCTATTCACCCCCTGGCGAGTTGCTCTCCGCGCGGTGACGTACGACGAGTGTTGATGCCCGCGCGGCGTTAACTTATAATCCGATTTGCACTTAATTCGATCTCGACCGGAGGTATCTCGGCGATTAGATCTGCTGTTGCCTTTGTACGCTGGAGCAGATAGGCAATACCGCTCATTCTTGCTGCGCTTACATCTAGATATGCGTCCAATTCGCACGTAAGGTATCTCTATTACTATGTTTACAGCCTGCTACACACCTACTATGTTTACAGCCTGCTACAAACCAAGTGGAGCGACAGCAGTGTGACGTTGGGCCGAGGAAGCTGGTCCAGAGTCCAAGACGATTAATAATTCAATCAAAAATTGTTCAAATGTTTGTTAAGCTTATGGGACTTAACTACGGAGTCATCAGTCCCTAAACTTACAATCTAGTTATGTACTACTTATGAACTAGGACGGCACAAATATCCATTCCCGAGGGGGGATTCGAACCCCCGACCGTAGTGGCCGTGTAGACTGTGACTGAAGCGCCTCAGTACCCGAGGCCACCGCGGCCGGTAATAATTCAATGAATAATAAATAACACCATCAGCCCTATTCTCATATTGTTATTTACTGGCAACCAGTTTCGACGGACCACGCCATCATCAATAACAAATACGTAAGTATGATGTGCAGTGTCCGCGTTTATTGATAGAACTAAGCAAAGTCCTTCAGACATGCATGCATGTTTTAGGAGTTAAGTGGTTTGGCTGCATTTATATTTGGGTCGCTATCTACATGCACATAAAAAAAGGGGGATCCCAACTGAGAATAAGTGGGACGGGCTTACCAGATCCGGCATACGCCTTAACCCTGCATTGCTAACACCTGGTTTTAACGCTCGCTACTAGAACACCTGTCTTTCAGGGGGGTTTGAACTTTTGTTACTAACACCCGTCAATTCGGCGAGTGTGATTGCAAACCAACACTCTACCCGTGTACACTTGTTCATCAATTGTTCCTCAAAGCCTCACAGCTCACTGACAATTTGAACATACCCGGATGTTACTAAGCTAGGGTTAAGGCGCCTACACCTACATCTCCATACATACTCCGCAATCCATCGTAAGGTGCGTGGCGGAGGGTACAGTACCACTACTTTCCTATTCCACTCCCAAATAGAACGAGGAAAAAAAGGAATGCCTATATGCCTCTGTACGAGCCCTAATTTCTCTAATCTTGTCTTTGTGATCACTACGCGAAATGTAAGTAGGCGGCAGCAAGATCGTACTACACTCAGCTTCAAATTGCGGCCCCCTAAATTTCCTCAACAGAAATTCACGAAAAGAACGTCGTCTTTCCTCTAGCGATACCCTACACACGTTCCGATTTGTCGGCACGAATTTATCGACTGTTCGATAATTTCAAGGTGTAGCATGGTTGGTCGGGCCTGGCCGTCCAACATCCGACCCCCACCCCCCACCAAACTGTGAGTGTGTAGCAACCAGCCTGAGATCGTCTGTTGTCTGCACAGCGAAAAAAAAAAACACCAGGGAGGTACTGCAATAGCTGCGTGCAGTTGGTCGGGTCTTGGGTAGGCTGCTACGAATTTGGTTGGTTCGTTGGTCTGTTGGTTGTACGAACGATAAATCGGAGCGTGTATAGGGATCTTTACAACCAAGGATAAAGCCCCCAAAAACCTTGGTCGGAACCGGTTATGGAACGTTCTCCCAGGCAAAAAATTAATGATTAGGAGAGCAGGAATGCACACCTGACAACCAAATACTTGGACGCCCGAGATACTCCACAGAGGTCTCCCTAGAGGCACTGGACCCGAGAGCGCGTTATCCTCTGCCGGATGCACAGGCCGATTGGCCACTATTAGAGGCACTCCTGCTTTCCTAATCATTAATATTTTGCCTAGGAGAACGTTCCATAACCTCTGAAAGGAATAAACAAACGAACGACCATCGTCACCTGCTGTACAAAAACCAACCTGTGCCCAAAAGGCTACAATCTAGACGAAGCTTCATGCACTCAGTGGAACCAACCGTAGCTTCCATAAAATCACTGTGACAAGAACAACATCCTGAAGCCCTTATCACAGAGGAAGCCTTACCCCAGGGCTCCCACCTAGACTGGCAACACTGGAAAACGCTGAACAGACTTCGTGTGGGTGTGTGGCGGTCAAAACAACTTATGAAAAGATGGTGCTACACAGACAGTGACGAGTGTGTGTGGTGCAATACAGACGATGGAACACCTTCTAAAATGTCCTCTAGTGGACGCATCTAGAGAGTGCACTCAAGAGGACCTCCTGAAGTACACTGGGACAGCCGCAGCTTACACTGATTTCTGGACGAGCAAAATATGATTCAATTGTTTAGTGCTTGTTGTATTTGTCTATCTCTGTTTTTATAGTTTTAAATCTGTTTTCTATATTTTATCTATGTATTTGAACACTATTTTTTGTAAAAGCACTTAATTCTGTACTTTATATTTTACCTCTGTATTTTACTACTGCTTTCTGTAAGAGCACTTACTTTGTAGTTTAAATTATGTGCTGGCTTCTTTCAGTTACATTTGTGATGTAGTTTCGTAAAAAAAATGTTCAAATGTTTGTTAAGCTTAAGGGACTTAACTACGGGGTCATCAGTCCCTAAACTTACAAACTACTTATGAACTACCTACAACTAAGGACGGCACAAATATCCATGCCCGAGGGGGGATTCGAACCCCCGACCGTAGTGGCCGTGCAGACCGTGACTGAAGCGCCTCAGTCGCCTCGGCCACCGCGGCCGGCGGAGTTTCGTACACGAATAAATAAATAAATATGCCTCTCCATGGTAGTGAGGTAGGGCTGCCCCCACTGTGTCGCGATGTGAGGCTATCCGGCTATCCGGCGTCCTTGCCGGCGGCAGTGGCAGCGGCGACTGTCTGTCCGGCGCAGCTGCCAGTCGCACAGTGAAGTGAGGAGCAGCAGCAGGAGGAGGGACTCGTCTCCTCCCCGCCCATTGTCCGCCTGTCCGTCACGGCTGGCCGGCAGCGCGCCTGCGCACGCCGCATTCCTCGCGGGCTGTAAAAGGTGCTCACTGTCTATACACTGCCGCCGCTGCTGCTGCTGCTGCCTCCAGGCCCGCCACTGCAGCCCGTTATGTTAACCCGAGGTGCTGCCCGCTCAGTCCCTTCTCTTCCAGGCCCCAGGCCAGCGCAGCTTCCGGCCACAAACAAGTTACTCTTGGTAGCTTCTACGGATATCCAGGTTCTGAAGTATTGCCATCGGCAAAATGAAGTAAAACGGTTCGACGTCTTTCTGTCGGTTCTACGGAGTGGAAACAACGACTTTACGGCAACCGAAAAATTTTCAAATATTTGTCAAGCTTAAGAGACTTAAATGCGAGGTCATCAGTACCTAAACTTACAAACTACTGATGAACTACCTTATACTAAAGAAGACACAAACATGCCCGAGGGGGGATTGGAACCCCCGACCTTAGCGGCCGTGCAGACCGTGACTAGGCGCGCCGCAGACTACTCGGCCACTGCGGCCGGCTACGGCAAGCGAGACGGCGGTAATAACAGAAAGTTGCTGGAGAAGAGGTTGTTCTTGACCTTTGTTTACCAAACGAATTACACAAGCAGTTGGGTGCAGATACTGCAGCCGAGGAGACTGAGGCGCTCCAGTCACGGTCTGCACGGCCACTACGGTCGGGGTTTGAATCCCCCCTCGGGCATGGATATTTGTGCCGTCCTTAGTCTTAGCTAGTTCATAAGTATTTTGTAAGTTTAGGGACTGATGACCCCGTAGTTAAGTCCCTTAAGCTTAACAAACATTTGAACATTTTGGACTATACAAACAAACAAGCAGATACTGCAGTGAGCTGGTAGTGCAATGCAACAACTACGCCACTTGCCCGAAGCTTTGGCACGGAGAGCCGTACAAAGATTGGAAGCGGGTCAGACACAAAGGGAGGCGGGTGCAGCTATCGGAGTGTCGCAAAATGTAATTTCCAGGACATAGACGCGATTTCAGACAACAAAATGTTCATATGTTTATAATTCTACGGGACCAAACTACGTTGGTCATCAGTCCCTAGACCTACAAACTACTTAAACTAAATTAAACTAACCTAAGGACAACACACACATCCATGCCCGAGGGAGGATTCGAACCTCTGACTCGGGAGGTGTCGCGAATCGCAACGTGGTGCTCCAGACCGCTCAGACAACAGGAAGCGTTAAAGGACGGTAATGCCAAGAGATGACCGTTATCACCGGTTAATAGCCCATCGACAAAGGAGGCTGAATGCAACTCGGCTGCAAAGTACCCTCCAGACGGCAACAGGACGCGAAATATCAACAGAAACAGTCCGAAATGCCCTTCGGGAATGTGGCCTCTACATTCATAGATATTTTGTGTTCATCCGGACAATCGTCATTCCTTCATCTGGAGAGAACGTGGAGCAGTCCTGCTTATGAGCAGGAAACATCACCATATCATGGTGGTGAAAGAGTGGTGTAGGCAGGAGTCAGACGTACGGACCCCTATGTCGTTCAGAATGGATCTTTGACTGCTCAGAGGTATAGGAGATGGGTTGCTTCTAGCGGGCAATAGCGCACATCCCTACAGAGCTTCACAGGTGGACAACATGCTTGAAGCTATGCGAATTGAAGAAATGGAGTGACCAGCTTGTTCACTGGACTTAAACCTGATTGAGTTTCTCTGGGATGCACTTGTCAGACGCAATACAGCCAGACCAGCACCTCTCACGTCGGTTGCAGCGCTGGATATTGCACTCATAGAAAAATGGCCAAATATCCCTTAAGAGCTGATTGATAACCTCATACTGTCTATTCCACGCAGGTGTGCAACTGTACTGGCCGACCGAGGTGATAAACACACACCACTTTAGAGGGCAACGTGAATGACTTTTTTCCACTGTTATGGTAGCCCCAGGGTAGTTGAGACACAAAATATCGTACAGTATCTCACACAAATTACGATTGTTACTCTCACTTACGGTCTTCCTTCCATTCCTGCGTAAATTGGGAAAAACAAACAACGAATCAGGAGTCATTAGTACGACATCTGTCACTTTAGGCTGAGGTAACAGCAGTTCTAGGTCAATATTTCACCATGTTCGGTAGAAAACGTATCAATTCCACCATTACGTTCTGGATCGAATAAATTGTATTATAAGATCGACTGACAGACTTCAGTTATTTAAATTCAGTCCTGAGAAAATCTGAAATTCTGTACACTAAGGACATGTTCTTCTGCCAAGAGCAAACACTATTGTTGCCTTTTATTTACCCAAACATGTGCCGAAGAAGTTTCTCAGTGGGATTTTCTGTGTTAGTACTACATTTCGTATGTCATGTAACTGTTTGACATTTGCTGCTTTCTGATACACAGCACAGTGGGAGAACACATGAAACAGGATGGTCGAACGAGTGAGCATTACATAAACAGTGAAACAGTGTACCAGTAACCGTTCTACTAATAAATAGATGTGTGAATTCACAAAAAACTACAAACAATTACATTCTGGAAGATTAAAGGTGAACTGCCACGTGAAATACATAATTTAATATTAAGAAAATGTCAATGATGACGGAGAAACTTCTGCGATTCATGTCTGTTTAAATAAAAAGCAACAATTGTGTTTCCTCAAGGCAGAAGCGCATACCCTTATTATGTGCTAGGAAGCAAACACTCGAAGAAAGAGCATCAACCACAAACTGAGAATAGCAGTAGTGCAACTTGTATGACAGTCAGCTGCTTGTTAAAACTGGCTTTCGCTTACACAGTTCTAACAATAAGTAACAAATTAAGAATGAACAGAAAAGTCTGTAAAAAACGGTGTGATATTTGTTTTTAATAAATGAGCTAAATGTAAAGCAGTTCAGACATTTCTGTAACTGTCAGACGCACTTCTATAGAAAAGCCAGTAGTTAACATTGCTACTCCTGTCACCAACTAAATACGTGTCACACGTAATTATTGAATTCGCCTATTCCATTAAAATGCGACATAATACACTGATGTCCCAGAAATAACATTACCCGTAAATGGGACGAATACATTTTTGATAATACAGAGCTCTGGAGTGAAATATTTATCAGGAAAAATTGAAAGCATAATACACATGTTTTAGCTATGTACTAACACCAGGCTGACCCAGAAAGGATACACACAAAAATCGTAATGTAGATATTACCACAAAGAAGAAATGACTTAGTGGCTAAACTCTAAGATCGCAATGAACGCAAAAGATGGAAAGTCATTAATGAAACTTCACTCTTGACAGATTCAGTGGGAGAAGTACGAGGGTTGTGGTCCATTAAGATACTGCGAAGTTGAAATATCCTTTCGATAAGTCGGAATTAACTTCTACGATTTAGGCATATCACTTCAGGAAGTGGATTCTCGCGTCCAATATCACCGGCATTCTCGTCTGTTTGAACTAGAGCGTCATCTCCACAGAGCTCGGAGTGACATTTCTTCATAAGGAACAAACGAACAAAAATAGACGATGTGACGGAGAAAGTATCCATTGAAATGGTTACGGAATGAGAATTATGATACCTTCAACAAACTCATTACGTTCACATTTTAAAGTAAACGAAATTCGAAGAAAAGACGTCGAACGAAGCAGTTTTTTACTGTACTGTGTTTCGGGGAAACAACCCAGCCAAACGCGTGCAGATAACGAACGATAAGAGTTATCTAACGTGTGCGCACGAAGCAGTCTAAAAGCGGACAGGAAATTACGAAGAACTTGTCACGGCTCAGCGCATACTGTTATCTTGAAGCATAATTGTCGTACCTTTAGGAAAACGTATCGTAAAACAAAAGGACTGAAAGTTTTAAACTGCGTCCAGGAAACACAAATATGCCATTACAAAATGCAAGGGTAATTATGAAAAAGTGCAGATTAGAAACGGCCGGTTGTAGACGTTAGTTTGGTTTCAGGAATAACCTGGGCAACTTCAAATGACAATTCGGTTCTATTGTAACATGTTGAAATTTAAAATATGTAACAATACTGCTTTGTGGACTATTAAATTTTGGAATCGAGCCCTGCAATATGCTTTGAAATAGATATTGTAAGATTTGTTAAGTAAAAACACCCGAGATCGCTAATTACATTTAATAAGATGACCCGTTTCGGCAGATTAATCATCGGATAGTTCATTTCATGCGCCGATGATTCAATTTTAATCTGCCGAAACCGGTCATTTTAATGCAGATACTGAGTGGTCTTGGCTGTTCTTACTTAATAAATCAATTGAGCAGATCGCCTCCCCCCTAAGTGTGACAAACTTTTATGGAATAACAATCGATGCATACAGTGGGAACGCCTTCGATAGTGTCAGAGCCGGCCGCGGTGGCCGAGGGGATTGAGGCGCTCCAGTCACGGTCTGCACGGCCACTACGGTCGGGGGTTCGAATCCCCCCTCGGGCATGGATATTTGTGCTGTCCTTAGGATTAGCTAGTTCATAAGTAGTTTGTAAGTTTAGGGACTGATGACCCCGTAGTTGAGTCCCATAAGCGATGCAAACATTTGAACTTTTGATAGTGTCAGAAGCACTATCAGTATAAATCGACGCCAATTCACAGTAGTTTTTGTACTAATCGCCGATCACGGAAAAAATTAATTAAGACACTTCTTGAAATCACAGCCCAAGTCGAGAAGAGACGACAAATCCAACAATGTATCAATATCACTACGATTCAATTGTCAGAAAATATTCTGCGAGTGTTCATTCGTACACGAGCGTAGATCGGAAAGGAATTTCCGTTTGATAATAAAAAAAAGGAATCTAGTACAGATACAGAAAGGAATTTCACAAAAATCTTTAACACATTACTTTTCAACGTGACTTATTTGCCTGCCGCGGCGGATTAACCGTGCGTACTGGAGCGCCGTGGTGCGGTGCGTACGGCCGTTCTCCGTCGGGGTCTCGAGTCCCCCTTAGGGCATGGGTGTTGTCCTTAGTTTACCTTAGTTTAAGCAGTTTGTAAGCTACGGAATGATGACCACGCAGTTGAGTCCGATAGATTTACAAACTTACTTGTCTTATTTCCTGTATCTCCTAAGTGGAGGGCATCAATGAACTTCCGCCACAGGACTCTGTCCTGCGCCAGTGTCTTGATCTCAATCCAGGTTTTCCCTCCTTTCTCGGTCCCTTCTGCTATTCTCCTCCATGTATTCCTTGGTCTGTCTCTTCTTCTGCTACCTTGTGGGTTCCATTCCAGGGTTTGTCTTGCTGCGTAGTCTTAATCACGTCGTGGTGTTTACCCAATCCACTTCAATTTCCTACGGTGAATCTCAATATCAATGGGTGTTTGAGGGGTTTTTCTCCATATTTCTTCATTGGAGATTACTTGTGGCCACCATATCCTCAAGATATTCCACAAACTTCTGTTCACAAATGTTTGAAGTCTGCTAATCAGCTGTTTGTTAGTTTTCCATGATTCACACCCTTGGAGCAGTACTGACTTGACATTTATATTGAAGATGCGTCGTTTTGTATAAGCGTTAAGATCCCTTGATTCCAGGTTGGTCTCAGCACTGCAAATTCAACTTTTAAATGTAGCCCCTGTATTTTTCCTATCATTTTTCAAGTTTACATATTCGTTTGTCATAGAATGTTGCCGCTGGAATGTCAAGCAAGTGGTAACATGTTGTGCATCTTCATGTTTTCGCGGCGCAATGACTGTTCAAAAACCTTTCGTGCGTGTAGCCGCATTAATTTCTTTTAATATTTCGGCTGAGTACCATCCAGCCACATTCAGAGAGAGTCTAAGACGCGCTTCGTGCTTATATACGCGCGTGCTGGAGCTCCAGTCTTCGACTCTCTCTGAATGTCGCTGGACGCTACTGACAAGGAAATTGGCTCGAACAAACACACATACACCTAAATCGTATGAGAGATAATGTAAGGATCCATTATTGCACTAGTGATACTCCCGCATCTGCAAAACTCTGCAGTCGTTCGTTAGAGGCTTATGCGTCTGCCTTGCCACATTGCACTTTGACCTGTCGGCTCGCCAGTAGGGATGGTACAGTGTGCCTCCGAAGTTGCGTTTCGTGACGTCATTGTGTGGTGAAGCGTCAGATGGGGCGGCAATTGATAATCAATCCTGCTAATGTATTGCTGTTGGTTAAGATGAAGTTACGAACAACCATTCTTCGTGAAGATGGTATTAGTATAGAAGATGAATCATTCGCATGCTTTCTAGTACCTGTTATGGTACAGAAATATGAGCATAAGTTAGATACTGTTGTTACCAACTCATAATAATGATAATAGGGATGATAATAACGAACAACTCATTGCAAGCGGTAGTGCTACGGTAAGTGCGGGAAGAGGCGATGGAGGCAGTGGCAGTGAACACCAACAGTCTTTCGGGAAGAAGATTAAAGTTGCAACTATCATCACAGCTTTTGATGACAATACGCTAGGGAACATGTACGATGATTATTACATAAGTTATAGTTAAGAAATCTGCATTACGTATGGCGTCTACAATTACATCTACAGTGCTATCTAGAGCATGGTTGCAGAGCTTTGCAGAAAAACGACACCCACCAGCACGTAGAGATCCTGTAACCAAACGTTCATACAGATATGTTTGTTCGAGCCTAAGTAGTTTCCTTGTGAGACGAAATATTAGAAGAAGTCAACTTTATGTGGCTGCACGTCTGAAACTTCTTTGAATGGTAACGTTGTTTTACCGGTTCAACGTTGTTGATGTGTTTACCACCAATGGGCGATTTCAGATGCCCATTGAGATGAAAAATTAAAAAGCAAGAGCATTCACTGTAAATCTACCTTTTTATTTCTACGACTGTACTAGCCACTTCATTAGAAACCAGAGACAGAAGTCCCATTATTCGTCAGGCACTCGATCACGCCTTTCCTTAATAGCACTCATTGCAGTTTCCCCGTAAACCTCACAGATCTCTTCATGTATGTCGCTTGACCTAACTTTCACAGCATTCAGAAAACGAATCACCGATCTCAGTTCACACACGCCAGGAGTTTCGATCAAATATGTCGCTGTATACCATCACTGCGAACAACAAATAGCGACCTCATAATTATGTCTTTTCGTTCTAAAAAAAATGTTCAAATGTTTGTAGAACTTATGGGACTTAACTACGCGGTCATCAGTCCCTAAGCTTAAAAACTACGTATGAACTAGCTAAGACTAAGGACGACACAAATATCCATGCCCGAGGGGGGATTCGAACCCCCGACCGTAGTGGCCGTGCAGGCCGTGACTGCAGCGCCTCACTCCCCTCGGCCACCGCGGCCGGCTTTTCGTTCTCCTTGAACCAGAGATACTTCTGCGCATGAGCGGAACTGCGATCATAGTAGCGCCTCGAGTAAAAATAGGAATGGACTCTACTTTCGAAAATACACTCGTACATACATATTGAGCCACCGTATAACGTCTATGCTATATTCATCCGTACGGACCCAAATTTATTTTGTCTTCACGGTTCCAAGGTGAGAGGAATTTAGGTAGTAGGAGAATCGGTATGAAGACAGTCGCAAATATTGACTTTGTAAAATGTTCAAATGTTTGTTGAACTTTGGGACTTAACTGGGGGTCATCAGTCCCTATACTTACAAACTACTTTGAACTAACTTATACTAAAGACAATACAAACATCCATGCCCGAGGGAGGATTCGAACCTCCGACTTTCTTAACTTTATCAATAATGTTTCTTCTCTCTCCAAGTTCACGGAGGATTTCCGTAACAGTCACCTGTTTATCGAACGTAGAGTTAACAGATCTGGCATCTAAAATGCTACGATGTCTTCTTTTAATCTGACATCGCACGGCTGTGGGATACGTATTGATAATTATTCCCGTACTTATTCTTTAATAGATTTTTATATTGGAGATTCTACGTTGCTTTTACACCAGTCTACCAACAAGTACATTATTCAACATTTAAAAGCATCGATATTTTAGAGTTTATTGTTATGTCTCAGCCATGCGTTAAATATGAAACTCAAATCAGCACTGACGACTTCCCAACATCGCAAATGTCTAATCTAAACCAAATTTGTACCGCTACACTAGTGAGGTCATCGTCAGTGGCGGCGATTAAACTTTATTATTCCCACTTATTCGAAGGAGAAGGGGGACTAATTCATTTCCTGCGACATCCATAGAGACTACAAGTGCAAACTCTATTACTTACATTCTCGCTCGAAGTGGAACGTGTCACTGTGAATGATTATGTAACAATCTGAACCGGTCGTGTTATGAACAGTCTGCGCAACGAGTCATATCTCTTCATTCTTTTACACTTCCATTCCGTAAATGGGACATGAAAGTGATACATAACGCGTTTCAGGCGAATGAAACTCTGCCAAGTTTGGCGAAGCGCCACGAATGTTTCCGATCACTTACTCTATCGCTGGCATACAATCAGCGCCTTGCTGGAACCGAGTCGTGCGGCCAAAATAATAAGAATATGGAAAAAGCTTACTTGCATTCAGTAGCGAATAAAATAAATGTTTAAATGTTTGTATAGCTTATGGGACTTAACTACGGGGTCATCAGTCCCTAAACGTACAAACTACTTATGAACTAACTAATACTAAGGACGGCACAAATATCCATGCCCAAGGGGGGATTCGAACCCCCGACCGTAGTGGCCGTGCAGACCGTGACTGGAGCGCCTCAGTCCCCTCGGCCACCGCGGCCGGCTGCAGTAGCGAATATATATGGACAAGATTACTGTAAAGATGAGTTATGTAATTTCAAAGAGATACCATAAGATATTTTGTATCAGTTTTGCTACCAATATTCATAGTATAATGTGCACTGGAGCCGCTTTTATTTTACCAAGATCATGCTTTTTTTATCGGTGACAGTAAATTTTAAAAATGTAGGTTTTTTCTTTATCTTTATTATTTCTGGGAGGAGGGGACAGGTCCCTTATATACGCCCCTGCCACCCGGCGTACACCATATAGGCCTTCATCACCTCCCTAGCAGCCATATCCCTAACTCCGTAACGCGCCAAACATTGGAGCTCCCAACTAGAAGCAAACTCACCCTCTGTATTATTCCGGATCTTACAGGCTGGGTGGAGACCTTAGTACAAGCGACACCACACGGCTCAGAATCAATGTCTGGTAGAGATAGCGCATAAAACACGTTGCTCTGGATCGGTACCCCGCGAAATCTTTCGCTGTCTGCCACGTACGGGGGAGACCTCCCACGCAACCACGGATTGGGTGTCTGCCTTGTATGACTGACGGGGCTCGTCGAAAAACATGTGGAAAAGCATTACTAGGACTCAGGAGCGAAAATATATAAATTGGGGGCAAGATTAATACAGAAAGAAGTTATGTAATTTTAAGAAACTAGCTCATGATATTTTTATCAGTTTTGCTGCTCATATTCAGAGGCTAATTTGCACTGAAGTCCCTTTTATTTTACCGAGATCAAGCTTTTTCTACATGAAGATATACTTTTTTCCCTTATATTCATTATTTCAGGGGGTCAGGCCACCGACCCCTCCATCCCCCTTATAATGCGCCCCTGCTAAGATTATTCGATATGATACCTATATGAAGTCCTTCGAAATAGTCACCTCCCATAACTATGCACCGCTGACCTCTGCGATATATGTCCTGGAAACGTTGCACGAAGTCTTTAGGATGGTGTTACAAAACTCGTCATGTTTCGTTTTATGTCAGGAATATCGTCAAATCTCTTTCCTATCAAAGGTAGCTTGAGTCGAGAGAGCAGGATTGAAATCCGTCAATTATGATGTTAAAGTTGCACCACCCCCTTCTTTTTTGGCAGGTACTGTCTGACTGTATTGGATGTTTGTGGGCGAGCGTTGTCAAGCAACTTGAACATCCACCATACTCGCTGATATTAATCCCCCAGACTTCTTCCTTAGATTCAAACTCGCTTTCACGATATGCCTGACATTCAGTGAAACGAGACAAGGCTTTTCAATACCATCCCAAAGGAGGACTTCATGCAAAGTTTCCAGGACATGTAAGCTCAGCGGTGTATAGTTCTGGGAGATAACTATTTCGAACAGGAAGGTATATGTAGTCCATAGTTCATCTCTACGTTAATGTAACTGGACTGTTCAACGAACGTCATAGGTTGTAAACTTCATCAAAATTTTAAGAATAAAAGAGGTATCTTCACTTAAATTTTACTGCTTGACTTAATAACAGAAATGTACATGAAAATGGGATTGTAACTCGAAACTTAGGTCGTATTTTAAATAATGAATATTGCGAGATAAATATATCGAATGTGAGACATTGAATTAAAACTTGCACCACGGTCGAGATTCGAGCCCGGGATGTGCTGCAGGCAGTCACTTTACCAAATGTTCAAATGTTTGTTAAGCTTATGGGACTTAACTACGGGGTCATCAGTCCCTAAAGTTACAAACTACTTATGAACTACTTACAAACTAGGACGGCACAAATATCCATGCCCGAGGGGGGATTCGAACCCCCGACCGAAGTGGCCGTGCTGACCGTGACTGGAGCGCCTCAGTCACCTCGGCCACCGCGGCCGGCAGTCACTTTACCCTCTCAGCCACTGGGTCTTATGAATAACCCAGAGCACATCTCCTTCCACAGCGCAAACTTCAATTCTGTTTCGATGTTCCTATTTGTAATTCGTATCAGTATTGCCTAGTAACCCGGGTTCGAATCCCGCACTTGGCAGATGAGATTAAATTAATACTTGTTCCATAGATCATATATACGACATTTCGTAATGATGTGGAACGTGTCAGTCTAGTAAATGTTGTTTACAATTGACAATATTTTAAGGATTTTATTACATTCTTTGTTGTTTTTTATTTATTTTTTTAAGCCTAATCTAAAAATTCATTTATATTGTAGAAGGAGTAGCCATTCAGAAATTCCTTTAATTTCTTTTTAAATACTAGTTGGCTATCTGTCAGACTTTTGATGCTACTTGGTAAGTGACCAAAGACTTTTGTGGCAGCGTAATTCACCCCTTTCTGAGCCGAAGTTAGATTTAACCTTGAATAGTGGATACCACCCTTTCTCCTAGTGTTGTAGCTATGCACACTGCGATTGCTTTTGAATTGGGTCGGATTGTTAATAACAAATTTCATGAGTGATTATATATATATTCTGAAGCTACGGTGAAGATCCCTAGATCCTAAATAAAAGTCTGAAGGGTGCTCTTGGGTGGTTTCCAGCAATTATTCTGATTACACGCTTTTGTGCAATGAATACTTTTTTACTCAATTTTGAATTGCCCCAGAATATGATCCCATATGAAAGCAATGAATGAAAATAGGCGTAGTAAGCTAATTTACTGAGATGTATATCACCAAATTTTGCAATGACTCTGATAGCATAAGTAGCTGACTCAAACGTTTCAGGAGATCTTCAATATGTTTCTTCCAATTCAGTCGCTCGTCAATACCTTAGGTACAGATTTATGTTCAAAGTCTAAGTTTATTAATGGTGTCATGCCATTTACTGTATGAAACTGTATATACTGGGTTTTATCAAAGATTAATGAGAGTCCATTTGTAGAGAACCACTTAATAACTTTCTGAAAGATATCATTTACAATTTCATCAGTTAATTCCTGTTTGTCAGGTGTGATAGCTATACTTGTATCATCAGCAAAAAGAACTAGCTTAGCATCTTCGTGAATGTAGAATGGCAAGTCATTAATATATATTAAGAACGGGAAGGGACTCAAGACCGGACCTTGTGGGACCCCATTTTTGATAACTCCCCAGTTAGAGAAATTAATTGTTTCATCTGTATCATGTGAACTGCTTATTTCAACTTTCTGCACTCTTCCGGTTAAGTATGATTTAAACCATTTGTGCGCTGTCCCACTCATACCACAATACTTAAGCTTATCTAGAAGAATCCCATGATTTACACAATCAAAAGCCTTTGAGAGATCACAAAAAATCCCAACTCAATTTCTCGTCTTATATTCCATATCTCTGATACTTGAGATAACATACGTCTCAGGAAAGTCAATTATTGTTTGATATTGTGAAACAAGGTCAAAAATATTTATAGTTGAAATCAGTTACAAATTATTCTTACTGTACAACAATCAGGAGGCGAAAGCGCGACAGCAAGTTTCAAGATAACGGTCTCCTTTCACTTTTAGCAGCTGGCTAATGTAATTCAGGCAGTATTGTGCCTCACCGGAAAGTAACAGTATGGCATTCAGCAGAGCTGCAACACGGATCTTACATGAAGTCAGACTCAATGGCTTTTGAAGAACGGAATAACACGTGTCACCTCCTACGGAAAGTTGAACACACGTTCTCGGGTAACATAAGCGAAGTGGAGCCGTGTCTGAGACACTCGACTCAGTCTGGAGGAACTGGGTTCTATTCCCTTGTAGGATTCTTCATTTATGTATCCTGTTGTATTACGAACTAGCTTACATCAACACCGTAAAACATTCCTTGATATAAATTCATGGCAGATTCTGTCCACAGGCATGTTCAACATTTGTAAATGCTGAATATTCTTTCGTGTCAAGAGACCTATAAGACGTAACAGAGTTATGTTTTTACGTTGTAAGAACGCCAGTTTCGCACAGAGTGGACAGCCATGCCCTGGGCAAAAATGAATTTTTAGATAGGGTTAGTAGAAGTTTAAAACTCATTCGCATGATAATGTTTCATATAAAAATAACAGGTTTAAAAATTGAAAGAAAAAAACATGCAGAACTGTTGACGTTTCATCTCTGCATATTTGCGTTACGAGTCAGCTCTCGGTTTTCACTGTCATCAGTAACTGCTGACTATCACCTTTAAGAATGGAATGGAAACGTATCGCTGATTAGGCTGTAACAGGAAACTGATTTAAAGTTACTGCAGAAATAAATAGTTGGAATACTTAAAGAATATTATGCGGTAAAGCTTAGGTGTTTTTCATCGTTTTCCACTCGGTGTTTCTTTACGTGAGTTTGCGATTACATTTTCCAACCGCTTCAGCATTATGTTAACGAAAGTCACCTGCAAGGTGACAACGTATGGCTTAAGGCGACATACCATGTTAAGTTGCAAAAATTTTGAAGAAGGTTCATAATAGTCGACTCACGAACTAAAAGATTATATTGAGTTTGTGTCAATCCAAAATTGAATTAAGCTTGAATCTTCAAAGGAAACTCACGCGATAGTTCTATCGGGGTGTCATCCTCATTTGCAGTTTCAACTTAAAGAAAAATGTTCTAGAGTTTGTAAAGCGTATGGGACTTAACTGCGGGGTCATCAGTCCCTAAACTTACAAACTACTCATGAACTATTTTATACTAAAGACAACACAAACATCCATGAACGAGGGGGGATTCGAACCCCCGACGGGGAACGGCCTCGCGCTTCATAGCATAGCGCCTCAGTGCGCTCGGCAGCGGTAGTTTTTCATGGTTACGTGTGTGTGTCGCGTAAATTATCCAGAATCATCGTCGGTCAGATTGCAAAATAAAATTGAGAACACTTCTATAGTCCATAAACTGATGGTATATACGAAAGCAAAAATTTGTATGGCAGGAACATTAATACATGCACTGTAAATGGCACGACAGCTATGGACAGTTTCGGTTTTACATATATCAAACTTCATCAACATATTTCTTTTGAGTTTTCAGAACTCGACATCGTTCGAGAGAAGAAATCACTCTGGATTGCACTAGGTGTCTTCACAGATTTCGCACACTTCCTTCAGGTCGAAGGACACCAGGAACTATCGCGGCAACGCAAGCCTCTGAAGAGTCCGTCATGACGCAATCCAGATGCAGTACAAGGTAGGAAACCGTTGCTTGTACGTGCGGTAATAACTGTACTTGCCAGCAGACTGACTGAAGCACTACACACAAAATTAAGCACGTTTCCAGTCTGTATGAGTTTCATCTTTAGTTCAGAAACCGACAACACAAATTAGCAGAAGCATCCCCCTTACGAAGTCGTCGACCGCAAAGGGCCCGAGGAAATGTTGAGGGAGAAGATGCGTCCCTTCTCCCAGGGGACACAGGGAGTCTGTAGGGACCCCTCTCCCCTCTAACCATATGAAGTCCTCTGGAAGTCTCCCGAGCCAGGCAACAAGCGGAATATACCCGGTCTCCCGCGACGAAAATGCAATTCCGCAAGCGCAGGGGCTAAAGAATAAAACTCACCTGCCACTGGAGAAAGTTTCCTCATGACGCACCACCGGGATTTCCACTGCAACAGAAAACATTTGCCAGTCACGTAATGTTTCTTGATTAAAAACACATACTATGCTCTAAATCAGCATTCCCTTATTTAAATATACGATCCCAGTCCAATAAATAATGTGATCTATGGGACCCTCCATCTCTTAGCCATCAAGCCATAACACTACTGTTTGTGCGATCTCAAAGGCAACGATTAATTTTATTTCTGTAGTTCTTGTAAAAAAGATATAGTACATTACACATTATACAATGAATTTCGAGTCAATATTTCGGAATGGAACTCATTTTTCTATATATACATGGTTTCCGAGAGATAAATACTATTACATAACGAGTGTTACTCATTCAAGGTAAGATTTAGAAGCGAATTGTAGTCGTTAATCAACATTCCAGAATGTAGTCAATTGGCAAAAAAGTACATTTTTTACTTATTGCAACTTGTTCAATTAGCCATCGACTGATTCCTGAAAACTCTTTTAAGGTTTTTCGTGTATGCATCGTTAACACTCTCTTATAAAACAGCGTACGTTTTTCCAATTAAAATTAATTTTAATAAGGACTTACGCAATCTTAATATAAAATGCATTCACTTTCATTAGGCCTACGTTTTTATTTAACACAACCCCTTGTACCCCGACATGCTCTGGACCGGTTGTTTTATAGCGCAAATACTCCTTCTTGTTACGGCGACCTCTGGGGTAAGACTTCGCGGTCCCTGTGGTTGTCGTACCCACTGGTTAAAAACACTGCTCTAAATGATGCCTTTTATGGTACTTGATTCCCTCATGCACACCAAACCGAATTTCGAACCCTACTGAAAGCAAACTTCTCCGACATCATGAGTTTCATTTGCTTACGGTAAAACTTAATTCTATATTCCAACTAATTTTGCACATACACTGACAGTGATAGGTACATTGGCTTCATGTACATTAAAATTGTGAACGAAGTACAATTCTCATGGATTTGGGGATGTCAGAATGATTGAGGAAACCAGGACTTTCTTTCTTTGCTATTTTTCTTAAAAATACAAGTGTCATTGCTCCAGTACAGTACAATTAACAGTTGTTTAAATTTGTTTGCACATTTTATTAAAATATCTCATGTATGTCACGAAATAACACATATATATATCTAAAATTCTGAAAATAGTTTGAGAGCTACGTTCTATGCATATTCAGACTTCACCTGTTAAATCTCTAATTTTGAATACAACATTTAGAGCAGATAAAATTTCTGATTACAATATTTATTTTCGTAGATCATAACCACTTTATAAAAACTGCAAAATTCTGATAAATATCAAATCTGGAAATATTTTGATGACTTTTTTCCTGGTACTAAAACCTGTGCCTCACTTCGCTGTAGCAGAACTGAGCAGTACATTTTATATTGTACGTATCATTTAAATAATCCATCAAATTAAAAACTGTGGTGGGGTACAGCTTTTGTCCCTCATGCACTACAATTAGCTTCAGGGGGAGTTTTACAGACAATATAGTATCTCTGTTTGTTTGACAGGCTTTCGCAGATCTAAGGTATCACCATCACTATCTTTGCAATTAAAAAAAAAATTAAAATAAAATAAAATAAAAAATAAATAAAAAGAAATATCGTTCCCAGTGGTTGAAATGTCAGAAATATATTTACAGACTTTCAATAATAATAGAAATTTCAGCTTTGTGGTCATGATATAAAATATTTATTTAAAAATATTGCATATGTATTTCGTAAATTGAATGAACATCCTCAGTCCAGGGACTCATGTCTATCGCTTAAAACTTTTTTACATTTTAGTGTGTGCATTCAATATGTAATGCAAACGTTGACATGTCATTTTAAGTATCTTAATAGTTTAAAAAAAGCTTAACCGGTGTACATGAGTCCCCTAGACTCGAAACTGGACTGTAGATGTTCATTCAATGACCGAAATTGACATACATTATTATAAATAGATATTTAATATCATAACTAGCAGTTGTAATTCCTGTTATTCTTAATACTGTGGTGGTTTGTGCACACGACTGGTAACGGGAGTCTTCATACATTTATAGACCGTTTTTTCTACCATTGCCATTGTTGGGTAAGTATAATTAATAGCTCTGTTAAGAACTGTCCCATGCCTCATGCCTATTTTCTTAGAAAGAGTTCTTCATTAGCAGTACAGAAATATCTCTGCCACTACTTGTACCAATGGACCGAAAGACTTTTCATCTTCAGCGAATCTGAAACAGACACTTTCAGAAATTTTTTTTACCTTCTTCCCATCCCGGAACTTGACGGTGCCTTCGATGATGGTGCTGTTATCCATGACTGAAAGCCGAAATAGTCAGGCGCGGTCCGCTGAACACGCCGCACGGCACACGACGCTCGCGGCTCCACAACACGCACAGACACGCACGCACTGACTACGTCACTCTACATCTGCACCTGGCTGGCGGCACGGGCCGGACGCACCGCAAGACTACCGCCGCGGACCGACGAAACGCGCGCGCCGCTCAGCCGCGCGACGGTGGCGCCCTCGCCCGCGACTGGCCTGCCATCTCTCGGTGAGACCCTGAACTCCTGCCAACTCCCGCCGCGCGTCTCGCTTTCTGCGAGCGTCGTTGCACGGCTTCCAGGTCCGTGGCTTCTTTCCGCGCTTGCTAGTTGTGATGCATCGTGCACGATAGAGTGGCAACAGAGTTACACGTTACATTAACCCTGCGGCAGGCGCGCTTAAGATTGTTACGTCAGTGGGCGCGTGCGGCACTCAGTGCCGCCTACATTTAGATACATAGAAAAGCTATTTACTTTTTATTTTTGGGTGGAGTTAATTATTTATTGTGCATAACATCATTCTTAACATCAACTTTTAATATGATCTGTATACGTATATAGAGGGTGCATGGGACAATTAAAATTGTTACAGTATATCTGACATAAGTTCCCAGGATATTTCGTAAGCACTATTTTAATAACAAATTCTAAATAAATTATAACCACAGATATGATTTGATTGCCGGCCGCGGTGGCCGAGGGGACTGAGGCACGGCCACTACGGTCTGCACGGCCACTACGGTCGGGGGTTCGAATCCCCCCTCGGGCATGGATGTTGATAAGTAGTTTGTAAGTTTAGGGACTGATGACCTCGTAGTTTAGTCCCATAAGCTTAACAAACATTTGAACATTTTACGGTTTGATTGTTTACCATTGTGAAAGCAAGTTTTACAAAAAAGTGTAATATGTATAAAATCTTTGTAAAATCTTTGTACTAATAATAAAGAATTAGGTAGTCAGCTAATACATATCAAGAATCACACACTTTCTTCCTCCAGAGAAGCTCTGCAATCATTACATGTGACAACATTGTGGCAATGTTGCTTGCAAACGAATCTTTTGTAGCTATTGCAAGTGACAGTAGGTCTTTTTTTTTTTTTTTTTTTTTTTTTTTTTTTTTTTTTTTTTTTTTTTTTTTTTTTTTTTTTTACCACCACAAAGATGGCACCTCACACCTTCTTACAGAAGAAGACGCTCAATTTCTACTGGTGTTAGTCCTTTCCTTTGTGCGGACCTGGGAAACAATAAAAAATTCTAATACCAAAGCAATGTTAATAACTAAATCATAATACGCCCACAGAGTTGTAAAATAAAGCTTCTAATGATCAAAACATCCGACAGTGGTACGACTACATGTACTTACATTACCGGGCGCGTGCGGTACGCAGTGCCGTCTCGCTGCAGTCGTCCACTCCACAGGTCAGTCACAGCTGTTATGGTGAGTACAGAGTTGCCAGGTTTTTCCATTGCTCTGTCGCCAAATTTTAAACAAAAATTAGCCAATATATCGCCATCTTTTTATCAATGAAATGCCTAAATATATCCAACTTTTCCTCAGTAAAAATAGTCAAGTATTGCAATTTATAATCAGTTAACAGCATTGTGCTATGGTATTATGCCGTGTGTCTCGACTACAATAATCCTGAAATTCAGGGAGTAAGTTGGTTACTGAGTAACAAGTAACACAAACTGTGGCACTCTCAAATTCATAGACACCAGACTGGACATTCCAAGAAACGTTGTTCTTCAAGGAAACATTTACACGAGTCCAGCCAGGAACTGAACCCACACACACCACCAACTGATCAACGAATCCAGTCGAAATATAGTCATATTGTAAATGTAAGACAGAGACTCGAGAGATATAGTGGATACTAAATTTAAATACAGTTACATTTAACTATCATATGTATTAATTTCAGAACTAATAAAATCGTAGCATAAAACTATTCAAGAATCATTCTACTAGACATACAAAAGGGAAGTTCTGATGTATAGCTTCGATTACTAATCACTTATATCTTCTTCAAAACTGATATTTACAGGCCATGCGAACTACAGGGAAATTACCGAGTGTCTTATATTGACATTTATATCTGCAAACCATTGATAACTACTGTAAAGTGCGTAGCAAAGGGCTTTTCTCACAGTAGCAGTTATTAGGAATTTCTGTTGTGCTGACACGGAGTGCGAAAAAAATTACTGTTTAAATGCCTATGTGCACGCTGTAATCCTCACGATGTCTATGGGACCAATACATATGAGGTTGTAGTAAATTTAGGAGTCATCGTTTAAAGCCTATTCTTGAACCTTTGTAAGTAGGCTCCTCGAGGTATTTCACATCTATGTCTGCAAGTTTAATTTCTTTGCATCTCTATGACTCTCTCACAGATCAAAGATACGTACAGACATTTGTGCCAACTTCTATAGTGTGATTATATTTCCCCAGTATTCTAGCGATGTTCCGTCATATCATTTATACAATGTTTCAAGAAGGATTGCTTTAAATTCGTCTTATTTCAAGTAAAATAAAATAGCCTTTAATTCGCCAACCAATTCTTTTACTAGCCACATTTAATCGCCAGTCGCCATAAAGCTAGAATAGCTATTATTCTAAGAAAAAGATAGCCAAGAATGCGAAAAATCGCCACACCTGGCAACCATGGGTGAGTATATTGGTGGCGCCGTAACGTAGTTTGGCGCGTGACTAAACAATTGAAGCATATCTAGCACCATTGTTGCGTGCTCGGCACGCTGACGTAATTATTGGAAGAAAACAAAATTGGCGGCACTGTATACCGCCACGCGCCCCCGCATGGTTAATTCAGTTGGCTGTAGTATATTTAGTAAAGTTAATTTAGTTCTTCCGTCAGTTATTTCGTACAAACTTGGTACGGGTTCAGATATTATTTACCGACAGGCAACAATCACTATGAGGCTGAGACCTACTACGACCCATTGTTCAGGATATACGACGTCACAATGAAATGCGCAAAAAGCTGTCGCATCATGCGAAACTTGAATGGCGAGATTTTATTCATTTATTCATATTTTATTCATTTTATTCATCCATCATTCGTTACCATACGTCCTCTTTTTCCCGGACGTGTCCTCTTTTTGAGACAAAAAAATATGTCCGGCCGGAATTTATAAAATTGAACGAAATATTCTCTTTTCTGGGTTCCGAGAAAGAAGGTTTATTTTTGTGACATTGGCGACAACGGGTTAGTTCGCAGTTCAGTTCCAAACAGTTCGCAACTATTACGCGCATACACAGAGGGAAATTGCGCCGGTCGCGGTGGCCGAGGAGACAGAGGCGCTCAAGTCACAGTCTGCACGGCCACAATGGTCGGGGGTTCGAATCCCCCCCCGGGCATGGATATTTGTGCCATCCTTAGTATAAGGTAGTTGATAAGTAGTTTGTAAGTTTAGGGACTGATGACCCCGTAGTTAAGTCCCATAAGCTTAACAAACTTTTGAATTTTGAACATTTTAGGGAAATTGCCGTTCACATTTCGCATTCCGCATGGGTTTGACAGCTGCAAACGATTCGGAACTTCTCTGCGAAGGAACGCGGTTGTCTATCCTGTATTCAACCAGTGAATTCTTTTTCTGCATTATGTTCTTTGGTGTTACTTTTGATATGCATTGTGCTTTAGGTTAAAACTGTATTGTGTGTTCGAGATCGTAGGTAGCCTTTTGCTTCAAAATAAATTACGAACTTAAACAAAAATACATAATGACGAAAAGAAAGTTAGTGTTAAATATGTGCTCCTGGAGAAATATAATCATTCAAGACAATGATTAAAAGAATGTAGGAATTAATTATACATTGTGCTATGATCAGTTTTGTAATTTTATAAAATTTTTGAAAGATTATCAAAGGAAACAGAGCATACCAGCTGCTGAAATGTGGTGTACATATTTCCGTCATCTAGTGTTGTTAGTTATTCTGTACTGCTGAAAATTGTAGAAATCTTTTTACTATACCTAGTCATTATGCCAACACAGAACGTGTGTTTTCTCTTGTCAACACACAGTGGACAGGACAGGAATAGATTTAAAATAGAAAATATAAAAGCTATTGTATGTGTACAGTATAAATTCAAACATTTGAAATGCTTTTATCAGTACTTATTAAAAAAACAAAAAGTTCTTGACAGAGATTTCATCGTACACCAAATATAGTTGGTTCAAAAGTGAATAAGACAAGAATGAGACAACTGAGAGTAGTGATGATGAATAAACTGCCAAGGTTCATAATATTTCGTTTTCCAATAACCACACAGGTTTACTGTTTCAGTTTGTAGCAGGTTTACGTGGTTCATTAATAAATTTGTAAATTACATTATGTTAAAAATAAAGTGTCCTCTTTTTTATATGAACTGACCTCTTTTTTGCTGCTGAACATATGGTTAACACTAATTATATGAGAATGAGTGCACTTATCGAATTTCAGTAAACTTGACACATAATTTCAAACATTTACCAAACTTTTTTCTCGCTTACAACACAGAAAAATTATGAAAAAAAAAAAATTATTGGTCCGAGATGGTGTGGAGCAGACCAGGAGCTACGAGTTCCTCATGTGCTGTCATTTTATAATACAAGGAGGTTAAAATAAAGGGAGATGGTGTTGTCACTAAGGTCGGGGGGTTCGAATCCCCCCTCAGGCATGGATATTTGTGCCGTCCTTAGTATAAGCTAGTTCATAAGTAGTTTGTAAGTTTAGTGACTGATGACCCTGCAGTTAAGTCCCATAATTTGAACATTTTTGGTGTTGTCTATGCAGAGCACATATGTCACTTGAAGCCTGTCTGCCATCTTCGCGAGTTGTGGAATGCTATTTCTCCGTTAAAACTATGCACCAAATCGACCGATTTACTGTTAGTGCATTGAATTGTAAGTCAGTGAAAAGTAAGTACTTTCAAACAGCATACTTTCTTGAATAAATACTAACAAATACTTTATTTGCACTCTTTTAACCTTGTACACCACGGCAAAACCGCCGTACGTGTTATTGCAGTTTTTGACGTAAAACATCAGCTCTACAATACGAACACTTTTCCAAGACTCAACAATATGGCGCAAGCAGGATGCACGTTTTCAGCGTAAGGGCATCTCCGTATATTCTAGGTGCAATACGACCAGGCAAAATATGTACGGTGTACATAAAGTCCGGAAACACTTTCAATTATTTATTACACAAGAACCAAACATTGTACAGATATCATGCATATGTCAAATTGAATAGAAAGCGTGAAAGCGTTTTTTTCGTGTACACCACCACAGCGTAGTTTGGTAATTTGCCGATAGTCAGCGCTAGCCGCAAAGATGGGGAGTTAAGCTGCGGAGCGAGCTTTTTGTATGTTGGATTCGACAAAACCAAGCGTGTAACAGCTCTTCAACGGATGTTTAGAACCAAGTGCGGTAAGAAGCCATCGTCGAGGAAGGCACAACAAATTCATAACGGTGGGTTGCTTGTGCCCGGCAAAGAGAAGCGGACGTTTTAATGTGAGTAAAATGAATGTGCAGCGTGTACGACTGACATTCATAAGGAGGCCAAAGAAATCGGTGCGTCGTGTATCCCGTGAACTCGAAATGTCTCCAATGACAGCTTTGGGAGTGTTGCGACAAGAGCTGTATATGAAACCTTTGAAATTAGAGCTAGTGCTGAAGCTCAATGACGACGACACAGAGAAACATTTTTGATTTTGTTCGCAGCAACAATTGAGTATGGGGATGGCATTGTTGATCGTTTAGCGATGAAGCCACTTTTCACTAATGGGAAAATGAACAGGCGTAATTGTCGAATCTGGGGTACAAAGCATCCACACGAATGCATTGAGTTTGAGCGTGACCTTGTCACGTCGAAAACTGTGCAAGCCAATCTTCTTCGCCGAGAGCACTGTTACCGGATATTCCTACTTGGATATGTTGCAGGAATACAATCGTACTCTATATTCATCTCTCTCAACAGGATGGGGCTACGACCCATTTTCATCGTGAAGTTCGGGGTACCTGAGCTGCCACATCGATGGATTGGCCGTGCAACAGAAGGGAACACCCGTTTCATGAAATGGCCACCCCCGATCACTAGATGCCACGCTAGGACAACAATTCGATTACCATATTGACGTCTGCCGGTTCACTCATGATTCAGGGTGGCCACCAAATCTTCATTTTCAAATTCAAGGTTTTTTCCAGGTTTTCCAGGTCAAAAATAATTATTTTCCAGGTTTTCACAAAAATATTGCTCAAAGGTGTTAGCAAACAACTATACCATAAAGAAACTAGTTACATATTTTTAAAACACGTCATCTAAGTTCAACCTTGTCAAGTTGTAATATACACCAAGCAGTAGCGAATCCAGTATTTGTGTTGGGAGGGGGGGCGGGCAGAGCTCATAAAAAATGTGGCATTGTACCTCAAACTGATCTAAACAGAACCAGCTCATATTATAAGGTTTTCCTCGTGGTTTTGGGGGATCTGCAGCCCCATAGACCCTCCCCCTCCCCAGTTTCGACACTGACACAATAGTACAGGGTGCACATTTTAAGGTGACAAACCAGAATAACTAAAAAAAAAAGCATATATTCAACAACGCTTTTCACCATTATGAACGGCGGCAGAGGCTTAGGAAATGATACTAAACTTGAACTGTCTCCAGCGTTTGGGAGCGGTGTGGGTGGCTAGTGCAAAATTTTAAATGGAAACTCCCATTTTTTATTGCAGATTCAGATTCTACAGACCAAATCATGTCTAGTTTGAATTTTTTTTCTTTCAATAGGCAACATATTGGACTGTAATGGTAAGAATTATTTGCCATACTGCTGAAGAAATGTACCACCCAGGAAAGAAAAATGTTAATTGATGATGCTTCAGAACCCAACCAAATGATACCAGATGTACATTTCTACCCGGCTAGTTCAAGTAAGTGTTTTTTTCAGCAATTCATAACTGGTATTCAGACAAGGGCAATTTGGACTAAGGAATCACTTTGGAAGACTGCCCAGTCCACTGTGGAGAAAGGAAGGGATCTCTTTGGGGATAATTTGGTAGCGTTCTGAAGCATCATGAATATGGTTTTCATGTATTTTATTTCCTGTTTAGTACATTTCTTCACCAGTATGGCACGTATTTCTCATTACAGCGCCATCTGTCGTAAAAAAAAAAAAAAAAAAAAAAAATATCAACCAGACCATATATGATGTGGGCCTTAAAATCTGGATCTGCAATTAAAAAATCGGGGTTCCCATTTAAAATTTTGCAGTTGACACTCCCCCCCCCCCCACCCAAACGGTGGCAACGGTTCAGGTTGAGTATTATTTCCTAAGCCTCTGCCATCCTCACATGTTGGTGACAACTATTTTTGAATATCTACTGTTTTTCTGAGTTATTCCGGTTTCTCAACTTTAAATTTACACCCTGTATAATGGACTAAGTTGAGTTCAAGTAGTTGGTGGATACTGTACGTTTCCATGTGAATTGCATTCATTTATATAACATAGCCCGATCATTTATACTAGACTTCCTGATACATTAAAATACAGTCACATCTCATGAACTAGTGATTGAGAACTCATTACATATGATTTACTTCACCTTCAGGATATGAACAACCTTTTCATCTCTTTCAAGTTTTCATTTAGATTGTTCATAATGACTTCAGTTGCCTTTTCGCAAATGAGTTATATTTAAATCTGTTTGGAGGACAATTAGAATGTCAAAAGCCGGCCGCGCTGGCCGAGGGGACTACGGCGCGCCAGTCACCATCTGTACGGCCTCTACGGTCGGGTGTTCGAATCAACCCCTCGAGCATGGATATTTCTGCTGTCCTTAGTGTTAGCTACTTCATAAGTATAGTCCAATAGATTTCGGGAATGCAGCCGCGTAAATTTCACTTCTTCTGCTGATATTTCGGCCGCGTACCTTCCGGCCATCTTCAGAGTGAGTCGAAGACTGTCGACGAGGTGCCGGGCGCGGCCTTATAAGCCTGATCGCGGTGGCAATGCGCGTGCGCGTCACAGATGTTGGTATACTGCATATCGAAGTACTCACACGCGTGCGCTCCCCGTGGCGGAAGCGCTCCGGTGTTCACTTATCGATATATGTTCGGCGGCGGCAACACCTTCACGTCTTCTCTGTGATTTCAATACTCCAAGTGCAGGGTTCCAAGCTTTGTCTAAATTAAAACCTTTATCTCTGTTCAATAAGTTGTTGGCCAGTCTAATTTCAACAGCTTCCTTAAATATAGCATCCCAAAACGAAGATATGGGTGTCAAAATCTTCACATCGCTATAGTTCATTGAATGACCAGTTTCAATGCAATGTTCAGCCACAGCTGACTTGTCTGGTTGTAATTAGACTGGCCAACAACTTATTGAACAGAGATAAAGGTTTTAATTTAGACAAAGCTTGGAACCCTGCACTTGGAGTATTGAAATCACAGAGAAGACGTGAAGGTGTTGCCGCCGCCGAACATATATCGATAAGTCAACACCGGAGCGCTTCCGCCACGGGGGGCGCACGCGCGTGAGTACTTCGATATGCAGTATACCACCATCTGTGACGCGCACGCGCATTGCCACCGCGATCAGGCTTATAAGGCCGCGCCCGGCACCTCGTCGACAGTCTTCGACTCACTCTGAAGATGGCCGGAAGGTACGCGGCCGAAATATCAGCAGAAGAAGTGAATTTTACGCGGCTGCATTCCCGAAATCTATTGGACTATACATTACGCCGTGAAAAGTTGAAAATGCACTTCATAAGTAGTTTGTAAGTTTAGGGACTGATGACCCCGTAGTTACGTCCCATAAGCTATACAAACATTTGAACATTTTAGCATGTCGAGAAGTCGCAATCAACAATGTTAGAACTGTATTTCTTACGGGACCGGGTAGCGCTCACTAGGTGGCGTTGCGTGTAGGTATGCTTTTTGAAAACCCATTAACATATATCGAGGGGAATAATCTTTTGTGTTGACTATAAAATAAATAATTAATGCTGTTCCTGCTCTATGGTTGACAGGTTCTCGATGTACCCTTGTCCGCTAAGTAAATAAATTATCCTCGTAATTGTTACCGCGACTCCTCATTGGCACTAGCCGGGCCCGCATGAAAAACAGTCAGCCATCAACAATACGTACATGATGATTGTGTTTACTATTTAAAATTACCAATGTTACGCCAGTCACAAGAATCGTCTATAATTATTATTAACGAACATAGGCGCCGACTTTTGCAAATCTTGGGGTATTATCAGTGGCGCACCCAGGTATTTCTAAGGAAAAAAAGTAAATAAATACAAAGCAAAGCCAAAAACTTACACAAAACATACACGCTATCGATTCCATATCACCGTCACCATCACGATTATAAGTCGAAGTCCTTTTGTATTTCACTATATACTTATCCATTTTAACGATTTTCACACGCAAGACATTAACCCCTTTAACCCCAAATTTTATTGATTTATGAACAAAAATATTTCTTTGCATATATCTATAAATAATGATTGGATTAATGTATATTTGACAGAATTTTTGATTATTTTTAGTTTTTGGAAAGAAATTTGGGATGACTACAGATGGTATCAGTGAGCAGGATAGGTTTCCTTTATCGTAACTCAGTGGCGCAGCTATGGGGGGGGGGGGGAGGGGGATGGAACCCCCCTCCCCAGAACCCGAAAAGAAAAAGAAAAAAGAAAAAAAGAAGAAGAAGGAGAAGAAGAAGAAGAAGAACAAAGAGAGAGGGGGGGGGGGGGCAAGAAATCGTATAACAGCAATCTGGTAAAGGTAAAGATTTGAAACTTGGGGTTTTACCATAAGCTTTCATTGGAAGGGAGTGAATTAGTTTCTTCAATGGGAGTGGTAGATATAGTCTGTCTGGAAACTGTCAAGCAGATCTATCCCCCGCTCCCCCTCAAAGCCAAGTCCTAGTTACGCCACTGTCGTAACTAATAACATTTTCAGACTGTTGACTACTAATTTAGACATTGGACAATTACTTAATAATAAAGTTCTAAAATTATTTTGTTTCCTTTACCTTGATACAATTATTTGAAAGTATTGTTGCATTTACTCCAACTTCGACATCAAGCAACAATATATATTTTGACAATGCATTGTAGATTAATGCGTTTTGTTTCCTAGAGGTAATGATAGACAATCTAGTCACAATGAATTATTGGAATCCCTGCAATGTTATTCACAATCTTTGAACAAATTGTTGTGGCTAGACGGACAGATAAAGATGAGGGGACAGAAAGGGTTAAGACGGAATTCCATGCACAGGTGACACAGGTCAAAAAGAGCAGAAACTAAGGTCCGACTACTTCGTTCAATTGTTGACAAATTGTTGAAGTCTGAAAATTCAAATTCAGAAAAAAATCTATTACCAGCTGTTGCGTTTCGAGAATTTTGTAGAGCTGCCAATTTGTCAATTAAAACAGAAAGGCCTTCGCAAGTTGTTATGAGGACGGTCTGTTTACAGAATGTTTGTTGTTTGTAAGTCTAATGGGACTCAACTGCGGAGTCATCAGTTCCTAAACTTACAAACTACTTGCGAACTAGCTTATACTAAAGACGGCACAAACATCCATGTCCGAGGGGAGAATTCGAACCCCTGACCGTAGCGGCCATGCAGACCGTGACTGGCGCGCCGCAGACCGCTCGGTCACTGCGGCCGGCTTACAGAATGTTTTCGCTAGAAGGAAGTATGTCGGCTAACTAGTAACGTATGTGGCTGTTAAAAGGTTATCTCAAAAGATACCGGGAATTAAATTTGTAATGTAAAAATTTTCAATGTATCGTAACAAACCCAGTTCATTTTTGGTTATTTAATAGATTACAATTAAAGGTTGCCGCCTTCAGTTTACAATATTGACTTAACAAGCGGAATTCCATTAACATTCGGACTATTTAGGAAACGGTGACTTCACTCACATGTGAACGTGGTTTTTAATGCCTACCAATTCCATTACCTGTTTAATATAATCTTTTTAGAGAGGTGTCTTACAAAAGCCAGTCGGCCATCAATGGGATGAGAGTCGATATTAATTACAGTCAAGAAATATAACGTAAAGAAAAAGTGATATGAAAATTTTCAGTGGGATATGCCTAGCATACCCACTCAAATTTTGGGGTATGCTTGAGCGACCGAGCATACCCGTAGTCGGCGCCTATGATAACGAAGAATTTTATGGAGTTTATAGTTAAAATCAACAAAATGCTTCAGTGAAGAGATTTTTCAACAGAGAATCAGACAGACGAGATCTGTGTTTATGAGTATCACTGGGGGAGGGGTCAATCTCGAAAATTGCTAAAATTTAGTTCAAATAAATATCACCTTTCATTCTAGCTGCGATTTCGCAGTCGCGCCTTACTATAACATCGCGTCTCTTCGACGTACATCACGAGGAATTGAGTCGCCTGGTCGAACAACACTTCGAGATAAATACAGAAATAGATAACGGAATACGTAACCTATAATTATACGACTTTTTAAACCGCCCAGAAACATATTTGAGAATGTTTCTGTGCACAAAAATGAAGCGATGAATATTATTTAACCCGCGGGCACTAGCGATCTGAGCATTTTGCTCACCGTAATTTTAAAACGACTGGCATTTCGTTACATTTCAATATTAAACTTTGAGGTTTTTTCTTACTAAAACTACAGGGATTACTTTTTACACTTATTGAGTACATATCGAACTGGTCGTCTAATCTGAGCAATCGGCTATCACGCGAACGATCGTTTAATTCTAAAAGCCGCGAGATCACATGGGTTAAAAATCCCGGTTTCTGGCTGAAATTCAAGGTTTTTTCCCGGTTTCCCCCGGTTTTTTGAAATTCAAGGCTCTTTCCCGGTTTTCCCGGTTTCAAGGTTCGGTGGCCACCCTGTGATTCGCCTATCGATTGTTCGAGAAAAAAAAGAGCTAGCCTTACAACTTCAGTGTTAGTACGGGTGGTAAAATGTAGTCATTAATCAGTAACATTTCAGTCCAATGGATTTCAGTATTATATTAATTCAAAGGGGTGAAAGTTTTGGCCGCACTTTAAGATAACAGGCTATTAGTAATTTACACAGCAGAACTCGTTCAACATCTAACAAGTATTTCACAACCAAATTGCAGAAAACCCAACTAACCGTTCTAAAATGAACGAACAGGGACAGTATATATGAAACAGGTCGAGGTTGAGCGATCCATTACACACGTGTCATAACACTTGTTCTTCTTTAAACGTCTCAAATATTGAAATGTTGGAAATCTAAAGGACTTAACTACCCTGGTTGTGACCGTAGGCTTACGAATTGCTTAAATTAATTTAAACTAACCAAAGGACAAACACACACACACACCCATGCCCGAGGGAGGATTCGAACCTCCGTCGGCGAGCAACCACGCGCTCCGCAGCGAGGCGCCTTAGAACACTCGGCCACTCCCCCGCGGCTTTAAAACTCTTTTCCGCTGGCTGCTCTTTTAAGGACAGGTTCTTTTCTCTTCTCTTAGAAACGGTTTCCAGAGTATTATCCAGAACATCCTTCACTTGTATAAAACTTTTTATCCTTCCCTCAATCCTTTTATCCCATGCTCTAAAGTTTCACGAAATGTATTTCGAAACTGAATTCCGGGACTTTTGAGCGTCCCGAAACAATATAGTGGGACACCGTGAAAGACGACCGTTTGTCGTCTTCCATATATTTTTTGTATACTTCTGTAAAGTTATAATCTATTTAATGTCGCTAGACTATCATTTTGTTAAAACTTGATCCCCACTCTTTTCAAGGCTTGAGGAATAGCATTTTTCTTTCATGTGTTAAATTATTAGTAGATATTGCTAGGTTTTTCCTATTGTGTAATGTTAATAATTTACTATTATATTAATTAATGTGGCATGAGTACGGCTTCTCCGCTACGGCATTGTCCCTGTGAGAATGTGCAGTTGTTTTACTTTTAAGTGGGTGCGAGAATCTGTGGCTGTCTGAATGTGGGTAGGAGCAGCCCGCTTTGCATCGTTCTCTCTGGCTCAGAGTCGATAGCTGCTCATGCTACCACAGAGGTCTCCATACCCTTTCGTTGTGAGCTACTCGGTGAGCCTTCCCTCAGCAAGAGTCTACTCTCTCTCCGCCCCCACCACCGCTGTTTCTTGGGGTTTCCAGCTTCCGGTAGCAGTTTCCCGCCTCATGACCGCTGGGAATTCATTCTATGCTGGTCTTCTGGTGAGGTAAGGTTGATTCTGCTCTTGTGTTTGGAAATGGTAGCGTTTCATTGTCTAGCACGTTTAACTTAGACTCGTGAACTTAGAATCATTTTTTGGAATATTTTCTCCGATCGTGTGCGGAAATGTGTTCTTGCTTTTCAGTTCAGTGATTTCCAATAGATAAACGCGGTGTGTGTGATTATAGTTGCAGTTTGATAACGGCCTGGTATGTTAAAACCTTTTGTGATCATGTGGCGGTGTATGAACTCTGTGTAAATACTTTCTAGCTTTGTGGGGCCCGATTTCTGATAGGTGATATGTTAATTTTTGTACAGTGCATGTAAAAATCTTCTCATCGTTTCCTTCCGTGAGTGATATGTGTTCCACGTTGTTGGTTCATAGAACAAAGCCTTCAGCTTCCACTCTTGTTTGTTCCATGCCCATCAGGCAAGTAACTATGTGGGTATCCTTCTGATTTCCACTAATATTTCGCGATCTTCTCTCCCCGCCTACTTTAATTTTGGTCTTTCTTCTCCGACTTGTAGTACGCACTCTGTCTTGTCAGTAATTTTTCTCGGAGCCTTGTACTACTTCCTTCAATAGCTTCCTTATATAATTATAAGCATTTTATGGGTTGCATGCTGTAGTTAATTTTCTTTATTTTTCGGAAACTGAATTTATCCCATTTTATCGGTTTCACGAACCACGTGGGTCCGAGTTCCGACTTCCGGGGTTTGCAGCTAGTCCCCTGAATTCACGCCACTTATCATATAAAACCAGTACCTGTTCGATTTCTAACAGACTGCAACTTAAGAATCCACCGTGATTTTGTTTATTGAGTCCGATTTTCAACCACCTTCAGTGGAGTGCGTTCGTGTAACGTACCCATTATGTCTGCGTTAGGGTGTTTTGCTAGCGGTCCAATTCAGATGTAATTTACCTTGGCTATACACAGGCACGACAGACCAGAGCCAACGTCAAAGTGTTTTTGTATATTGTGTTTTGTGCTACCTCCGACTTGCTGAATTTCGCCTACGATAGCGGCGCCTGCTTCCGCCTCGTCTCAGCACGCTGATTTTGGTGAGTTTCGCGTGTGTGTGTGAGCGAATGAGTGTTGTTTGTGAATCCTTCCCTTCAGTAGTGTTAAATCATGTATAATTTAGGTTGGGCACCGTCCACATTAATCCATGTAAGAGATGCATTTTTATTGTATTAATAAAATTGGTTCCCCATTTTGCTTGTTTTCTGTCTTAATAAACAAGTTTAAGTTCAGCATAATCCGTAAGTTGCCCATTAATTGTAGTTTTAGAGCACCTTCCCTCTTTTATTTAATATTGTTCTTCACAAGTGCTGAGAACAAGCTCAGATGCAATTTTTCTTATGTCTAAATTCCTTTGCGCCATAAATGTTCTTTTAGCCACCCTTCTAAGATAACTTTAATTGAGGTGGCTTGCTTCTTAATGTCTGCGTGTAATAACGTGTGAGATGCTATATATATTGACCACTGTAGTATTAACTTCCTGTTATTGAAGTAATTTGAAACGAGTCAGTTCTCAGTTTGGGTCAGGGAACAAGGTTTTGTAGCAGGGAGTAACCGGTAGTTCACATGGACCTTATCTGCTAATTTTAGTGATAAAACAAGGCTCTAGTTTCGTACAGTGGTCGACTTTTAACCGGGACAATCCTGTTTTTGCAAGACGTCTGGCCAACCTAACCACAGCTCATCTCAGCTCAACTCCATTCCAATCCAAATATCAATTTCAGATAACACAATGACGACAATAATAATGACACAGCATTGCTCAGACAGGTTTATTTTTGCTGAGATTATTACAGTAACAATTCAGTTACCTAACATAGCAGCGGTGTCGACTCATCGATGCTCGGCTAGACACACACACACACACACACACACACACACACAGTAACACACACACACTTCGAGCGCCAAAAATCACTCTCGCACTCGACAGTCGATCGGGAGCCAGAGATATAAGCGTACACTTCCAACTATCTACCTACCTACTATCTACATCGATACTCTGCAAATCACATTTAAGTGCCTGGCAGAGGGTTCATTAACCACCTTCATAACTTTTCTCTACCGTTCCATTCTCTAATAGCGCGCGGGAAGAAAGAACACCTAAATCGTTCCGTTTTCGATCTGATTTCTCTTATTTTATTGGGATGGTCATGTCTCCCTAAGTAGGTGGGTGCTAGCAAAATATTTTCACATTCAGAACTAAAAGTCGGTGATTGAAACTTCTCAAACAGATCACGCGGCAATGAATAACGTTTTTCTTTTAATGATTTCCACCCCAATTCGTGCAACATTTCCGTGACGCTTTCCCCCCCGTAACGTGATAAAACAAAACGAGCTGCCCTTCTCTGAACCTTCTCAATATCTTCCGTCAGTCCCACCTGGTGAGGGTCCCACAAGGGGCAACAGTACTTCAAGAGAGGACGCACAAGTGTGATGTAGGCAGTCTCTTTGGTGGAGCTGGTGCATCGTCTAAGCGTTCTGCCAATGAAACGTAACCTTTGGTTCGCCTTCCCCACAATATTTTCTATGTGTTCTCTCCAGTCAAAGTTGTTCGTAATTGTAACTCCTAGGTATTTGGTAGAATTTACGACCTTAAGGTTTGACTGATTTATCGCGTAATTGAAGTTCAGCGGATTTCTTTTAGTGGTCATGTGTATTACTTCACACTTATCTTTATTTAGTGTCAATTGCCAATTTTCGCACCAAGTAGAAATTTTGTCTAAATCGCTTTGCAGTTGCTTTTGATCCTCTGTTGACTTCACTAACCGATAAACGACAGCATCATCCGCGAACAGTCTAAGGGACCTATTCAGATTATCTCCTAAATCGTTTATAAACACGAGGAAGAGTAGGGGACCAATAACGCTTCCCTGTGGAACGCCAGATATCACTTCTGTTTTACTCGATGACTTACCGTCAATTACAACGAACTGTGTCCTTTCTGATAGGAAATCGTGAATCCAATCGCACAATTGGGGAGATATTCCATAAGCACGCAATTTCATTAGAAGCCGCTTGTGGGGTACAGTATCAAAAGCCTTCCGGAAATCCAGAAATATGGAATCGATTTGAGATCCCTTGTCGATGGCACTTAACACTTCATGTGAATAAAGGGCAAGCTGTGTTTCGCAAGAGCGATACTTTCTGAATTCGTGCTGACTATTGGTTAATAGGTCGTTCTCTTCGAGGTAGTACATAATATTCGAACAAAGTATATGTTCCAAAATCCTACTGCAAATCGACGTCAATGAGATAGGCCTGTAATTTTGGGGATCACTCCTATTGCCTTTCTTGAATATTGGAGTAATTTGGGCAACTTTCCAGTCTTTGGGTACGGATCTTTCGCTGAGTGATCGGTTGTAAATTATAGCTAAGTACGGAGCTATTTCATCAGCATACTCTGAGAGGAATCTAGTTGGTATACAATCTGGCCCGGAAGATTTATTTTTGTTTAGTGACTTAAGTTGTTTTACTACTCCAGGAACATCTACTTCTAAGTTTCGCATGCTGGCAGCTGTTCTTGGATTGAATACTGGAGTGTTCACTTCGTCTTCTTTGGTGAAAGAATTTCGGAAAGCTGCAATGAGAGTTCTCCGAAAGGATTGTCCCGTCACTAGTAAGTCCACAATTTGACCCCTTTCAAACTCACTCAGTTTGTTGTGGAAAGCACGAGTGCGTCTCGGTTGTATGGCTCCTGTTTGCTTAACACGGTGATATCATACTGAGCCTAATGGCTGTGAATCATATATTTTCTTTCTCATCTGTGTTTTCTTGTGGGCACGCCATGCCTCGCGTATTACTTATCCAAAATTAATGATTGAGGAATCCTTTTCAAAGTTTCGTTCTCCACTAATGATGAAAAATACACAGATAGTTTAAAGTTTTTGTTTTCACAAAACAAAACAAAAACTTTATTCTGAAAAAAAAAGAAGAATGTACTGTTCGTACAATCTAAGTTGATAACAGGGAAAAGATCGTAAATGGGACATGTACACTACTGGCCATTAAAATTGCTACTCCAAGAAGAAATGCAGATTGTTGTGGCATAAAGTCAGCGCCGCACACCAGACGTGGAGAACGATCGTGGAGAAGGCAGCGATCGACTGAAAGCCAATCACAAGCAGGCGCCGCGCATCCTGGATGGAGTAAGATGCGCGCTCTCTACAAGCGGCTAGGCCGACATACGTCTGGACGCCCGTCAGTTACTATTCAGGAATAGGTCAGTTACTAGTGAGAACTTGGACAGTTACTAGGCAGCTACGACGACAGAACTAAGACAGTACCAAGTCAGAACGCGGCTACGAACTTATCAGTAACTAGGTCACAGCGCAGCTAGTATCATACGAAAGACACCACAAGAAGCAAGAAGAGAGAAGAAACACTTATGTTCTAAAGCTGAGTATTACAATGTTCAATCAATAAATATCTTGCAATCCTAACTATATCTATGTTTTAGATGTCAAAGGATCCTGCACTAATACCTTTATTGACAACCAGACCGGAACGAGTAAACAACAAAAAAGGTGACAAGGTCACAACACGGATGATAAGTGGGTATTCATTGGACAAATATATTACACTAGAACGCAATTTGGGTGCATAGATCCTGAGACGTCAGTACCCAGAACAACCACCTCTGACCGTAATAACGGCCTTGATACGTCTCGTCATTGAGTCAACCAGAGATGGATGGCGTGTACAGGTACAGATGCCCATGCAACTTCAACACGATATCGCAGTTCATCAAGAGTAGTGGCTGGCGTATTGAGACGAGCCAGTTGCTCGGCCATCATTGAACAGATGTTTTCAATTGGTGACAGATCTGGAGAATGTGCTGGTCAGGGCAGCAGTCGAACATTTTCCGTGTTTAGAAAGGCCCGTACAGGACCTGCAACATGCGATCGTGCATTATTCTGATGAAATGTAGGGTTTCGCAGGGTTCGAATGAAGGGTAGAGCCACGGGTCGTAGCACATCTGAAATGTAACGGCCACTGTTCAAAGTACCGTCGTGGCGAACAATAGTTGACTGAGATGTGTAACCAATGGCACCCCATCCCATCACGCCGGGTGATACGCCAGTATGGTAATGACGAATATACGCTTCCAATGTGCTTTCACAGCGATGTCGGCAAACACTGAGGCGACCATCATGATGCTGTAACAGAACACGGATTCACCCGAAAAAAAAAAAAAAAAAAAAAAAAAAAAAAAAAAAGGACGTTTTGCCATTTATGCTCCTAGGTTCGCCGTTGCGTACAGGTGCTCCTATCTGTCATGCAGCGTCAAGAGTAACCGCAGCCATGGTCTCCGCCATGCTGCTGCAAACGTCGTCGAACTGTTAGTGCAGATCGTTGTTGTCTTGCAAACGTCCCCATTTGTTGACTCAAGGATCGAGACGTGGCTGCACGATCCGTAGTGATACTAGGCCGTTGGAATCCAGCACGGCGTTCCGTACTTCTCTCCTGAACCCACCGATTCCACATTCTGCTAACAGTCATTGGATCGCGACCAGCAATACGATAAACCGCAATTCGATACGATATGATAAACCGCAATCCGACCTTTATCAAAGTCGGAAACGTGATGGTACGCATTTATCCTCCTTACATGAGGCATTACAACAACGTTTCTCCAGGCATCGCCGGTCAACTGCTGTTTCTGTATTAGAAATGGGTTGGAAACTTTCCTCATGTCAGCACGTTGTAGGTGTCGCCACCGGCGCCAACTTTGTGTGAATGCTCTGAAAAGGTAATCATTTGCATATCAGAGCATCTTCTTCCTGTCGGTTAAATTTTGCGTCTTTAGCGCGTCGTCTTCGTGGTGTAGGAATTTTAATGGCCAGGAGATATTTAAGATTGCTCCCATCAGCTACCGCGCCGATATAAATGCAATGTAGAAGGTGCCATTGTTGACATTCTGTTTAACTGACATGAGCGACAACTCTTGCAGTTGTTTAGATTCTTTATGCAAGCCGAAGACCTTCTTTCATGCAAACATTGTTTATCACACAATTTCGGCTATACACGTCGATGTAACGGCGAAAAATACACAAATAATTTAACTAACAGCCACGACAGCTCTTGTGGTTGTTTAGATTTTCTTATGCAAGGGAGATTATCACGAGATTTCTGTTTCACACGTCGCTGTAAAACAGCTGTTGGAACTATCCATTTTGTGGAAGCATGAACTGCACGAATGAACTGCTTGTAAATTGAACAAGTTTTCAAAAAATAAAATAAACACGAAAAATTTAATTTCTGTTTTTTTATATGTTTCACAATTAATCAAATTGTATTTAATTATATAAATTTTCTAACAAAGAGACCAATATTTGTTACTACTATTCAAAGTTTATTATCTTTTATACATATGTACTTGCATCTGCTTCTTCTCCATTACTGTCTTACCTATCTGTGACATCAGGATAGAGAGCGAATTACTCGCACGGCTCAATTAGTATTCCATATTAAAGGTTACACAGAGATGGTGCGCTGGGAGCTGGGTGATTACACTGTCATCTGGCGGACGATGTTGAAACGATGCGTCATGTGACATCTGCCGTCGTTGGATCAAAATCGACGACATCTTTTCACGTGTATTTATATTATCCGGTGGTCTAGTATCTGTATTAACAATATTAACAAAAATCAATATAACTGTGTCTCTGCTGTGAAAATTGTATTTAGACTACGTCGGTCCTAACCTTATGTTAAACAAATAAATATATACAGGTAGTATGTGACCTGAAGTAATTATCGAGTTCATCGTTCCCCAAAAAATATTCTTAAATCCAATGTTTTTAAATATTCGTCTTAAAGATCCAGCAGAGGCAGTAAAAGTAATTAATCTAATTTTTCAGATGTCGGCTACTCGCCTTCGCCTTATAATTCATCGATTGTTCTCCTGACAACGTCTTCTTGAAAGTCTTTGAGTTTGATTCAAGGACTGTGTTGTTGGATATTTTTCCTGGGAGAATAGGAATGTTCAAATGTTCGTTACGCTTATCGCTTTCCACTCTTAACATCTTTAAAAAATGGTGAATAAAATTGAATTCTCTGTATACTTGGGCATAGTAGACACTGGGAAAAATAATAAAAAAAATTCTTTCACAAAAAATGTAGCGGGAAAACAACTAGCATAATCGTGAGGGTCAGATTTTATTTCACCAGAATTCTTCTCCGATTTCCTGCTATTTGTTTGATAAATTACCTGAGGAACAGTTATGAATAAAAAATGTTCTAACATAATTTTTATTTATTAGTTATTATAAAAAATGTTACATAGATTACAAATCATATTTTGTGGAAAAAAATATAATAATCACAAAAATTTTATTTCTTTTGTAACACAAACTCATGAAGCAGACAGCTTCACTTTTCGTGAAATAATTTGAAACAATCCTTTTGCAAGACATAAGTACTGATTGCATTTTATGCACTTAGTCTTTGTTCTGGAACTGCAGTGCTCATACTGTATGTTCGTGGTGACAAAATATCGTACACTGTGGGCCAGCGATCAAACGAATCATATCTCTTGTCCAAACCTTCTTTGGGATGGGGTTCGTAAACTTTCGCCTTTATGGAGGTACTGAACGTAGCATCTAACGGTGCTTCAAACTCTTCAGCTTTCCTCTTTATGTCTGGTCACGACAAAAGAGCCTCAGCTATAGACATTCTAAATTTCAACAGTTTCATAATGTTCTTTTTGGCAGTCTGACTTTCACGAGAGTGCTCTCTTTAGGGAAACCAGCAGTTGACCACTGACTATTTGAAGGAAATGGAACAAACAACACTCAGTCGAGGCTGAAGTTACACAGTCAACATCTAACCGTCACAATCATGCTAGTACAAATTTAACACACAATTACTGTGCAAAGATATGAAATTACTTCAAATGTTTAAATGTTTGTACACGACGGCACAAATATCCATGCCCGAGGGGGGATTCGAACCCCCGACCGTAGCGGCCGTGCAGACCGTGACTGGAGCGCCACCGCGGCCGGCGAGAAATTACTAATAACTATCAATATCACAATGTTGTACACACTATTACAAATAACCAGATCCAGCAAATCGCCGATACAATTCAATTTAACTTAACTCTGAGCAACTAACCTGGCGCTGACATAATGCTCACTTCTAAATCAACTTAAACAACATGTGCTGCAATCTGTTGGTGCCGAATGGCAAGATAAACATGAGAAACGCGTGGCGCACAACCTGCGCGATTGTTGTAGGTCGGTTGGAAGCAAGGCAAGAGATTCAGTACGTCGTAAAAACAAAAAAGTTTATGGGACTTAACTGGGGGGTCATCAGTCCGTAAACTTGCAAACTACTTATACACTAACTTATACTAAAGACATCACAAACATCCATACCCGAGAAAGGATTCGAATCCCGACGGGGAACTGCCTCGCGTATCGGAGCGTAGCACCTGAATGCGCTTGGCCATTCCGCCGCGACGGAGAATAGGACCTTGGTAATTTTCCGTTACGACAAACACGCTGCATAGTTCTGAATCCTACACCACTAGCTTCAGCACAGTCTGTAGCTGTGCATTAGCGAGGTTTTTCTTATTGGTTGTTTTTTTTTTTCCGGTAACGTAACACTGCAGTACTTCATATCATCGCTGTTGGTGATATCTGCCTTCTGGGAATATTTCCCAATGATCCTGCCTCTAGATTTAAACAATGCACCAACATTGTCTACGAGATTTTTCAAATATTTGCAGCCTTGTCGATTATGGGTTTCCTTTGCCAACGAAGTAGTCACATTCTCATGTCTTCCTAGAGTTACTTGTAAACCGATTCCGTCATGTCACAGAGGAAACTGATTTTTCATGCTCAACTTTAACGAACACTACAAACAGTAAATAAATTTCACAAATACTACCATGAAAAACCCGTTTTTATTTAGAGTCAAGTATCCGAAATTAATAACTCAACACGGAATTTTGAAATTTTGATTGTGGTTGATGAAGCATTACGAGCGGTTTCTGGCGACCACACAGAGATAATTAATCGTTGCTTGCCCTCTCCTTCCTTTATCATTGACCGATCGTCATTTATTATATTGTACAAAGGAAGGAGAAGCGCTGGTATTCACCCCGTTAACAAGGGGTCCCAAAACTGGATTTCGTAGACCGATTTCCCAATTCCGCTTCTGGAAATCCGCTTCAAAATCTAATGTTTGTAGAGCTTATGGGACTTAACTACGGGGTCATCAGTCCCTAAGCTTACAAACTACTTATGAACTAGCTATTACTAAGGACGGCACAAATATCCATGCCCGAGGGGGGATTCGAACCCCCGACCGTAGTGGCCGTACAGACTGTGACTGACGCACCGCAAAACGCTCGGCCACCTCGGCAGGCTTCTCTAAAGCAGTTTCTCAGTTCCACAATAGATTTTCGTGACCATATAACCGCAACTGTGTTTGAAGCGTTCTTGGCTTGTCAGATTGGGTTTTTCTTGTTAAGATTTTTTGGCATATATAGAAAGAGTAATATTTTTTAATGTTAAATAAAAGTATAAATATAAGAGTGAGCATGAATCTGTGAATTTAAATAAGGAAAAGCAGCGGTTGTGCTGGTTAAATCAGGAACTGAATCAGCTGTTTTTCAGCCGCCATATTAAGTGGACTAGGAAGTCCAATTCAGGCTATACTATGTAAACATGACAGCGAAAAACGTTTTACAAAATTCTGGAAGATGTGTTACATGTAGCCGTAGTGTTTGTCTGTCAGCAATTTTTCTTCGAATAATTAAAACGAATCATTCGGAGGACTATTCTATCACGGCCTTTCTGGATCTTTTATGTGACTGTGAGATGTGTAATAGTATATAAAAATAAAAATGAAATATAAAGAATAATAATTTGATTATCATTATTTAATATTTTATTCCTCGGTAGTTTTATTTTAGGTTCTTTGGAATCTTATGGACATCATTACATTTTAACAATAATTATGGGTAAAGTTTCAGTACTAAATCATTTACTAATTCAGAATTAACAGTAATCACCTTTGAATGAGTCTTTCTGAAAAATTTTACGGCACTTTTCTTGTACCCTTGAATCGAAGATAGAAATTCTCCACCAACTACGAACATTCCCATGATATGAAAATGCCGTATTATAACGATTCCTGCCGCCCCGCAATATTTTAGATATAACATAATTTTTAAAAATTAAGTAGAGACTCAAGAATAGATTATTAGTATCTTTTCCTCAATTTTCTAAAAATTTTTAAACTAAACCAGGCAGGGAACGTTGTATTGACCAGCAGCTTCATTACGTTCAGAGCTACCGGTTTCGATCCTGGACTATTTTAAAGACGCAGCAGAGCAAAAACAGCTCTTTATAACCACATTTCAAATGTCAGTATGAAATGGAAGCAGCATGTAAGACAGTGCTGGTGAAAGCGGATGATGGACTCATTTTTGCTGGAAGAATCTTTGGGATTCGAAAAGGAGACCGCGTATAGAACGCTGGTCCCTCTTTTATGTTGCTCAGGTGTTTGGGTTCCCCACCAGATCGATGTTAAGGAAGACACAGAAGCAATTTAGAGAGGGCTGCTAGGTTTTGTTACTGGTAGGTTTGAGCAGTGCGCGAGTGCTGTAAAGATGCTCAAATGGGAATCACTGGAGGGAAGGCGACATTATTTCGAGGAACGATAAGGCCGGAATTCGAAGCTGACTGTACAACGATTCTACTGTGGCTAACTTACATTTCGCTTAAATTCCACAAAAGTATGAGAGGACTGGTTAAGCAAACAAGATTCAGCCTGGGAGTGCAACGGAAAGGGAAGTGACTACTAGTGGTATGAAGTACCCTCCGTCACGCACCTTACGACGGTTTTCGAGCCGGCCGCGGTGGCCGCGGGGACTGAGGCGCTTCAGTCACGGTCTGCACGGCCACTACGGTCGGGGGTTCGAATCCCCCCGCGGGCATGGATATTTGTGCCGTCCTAGTTCGTAAGTAGTTCATAAGTAGTTTGTAAGTTTAGGGACTGATGACCCCGTAGTTAAAACATTTGAACGGTTTTCGAAGAATCTTTGTACATGCAGAGGTGTCAGCGTGGAACAGCTCACAGCGCTACGTTGGGCGAAACCCGTAAAGTGCCAGTGGGATTGGTAATGCGACATGAAAAGGGGCAAACAGTGCCTCACTCAATCCTCTTAAATGCCGTGGATTTCGTATTCAGAGAGCAGTTCTCAGTCAGAACAGTACGTCGCCAAATCCGTGTCATTTACAACCAGTCTGAGGTAAACTAAAGAGCAGTTTCAAAAATAAAGCTACAAATCACCTATCTGAAAAATAAAACTTCTGTTTCTCTTGGAGTGTCGCTCACCTGAGATAGTCATTTAACGTCTAAATGAGATACTATGCAGACCACATTTAAGTGGGTGACAGAGGGTTCATCGAACCACCTATATACTATTTAGCTCCCATTCCATTCTCGAATAGCGCGCGGGAAGAAAGAACACCTGAATCTCTCCGTTCAAGCTCTGATTATTTTATTCTGATGATCTTTTCTGCCTATGTAAGTGGCAGTCAACACCGTATTTTAGCATTCAGAGGAGAATGTTGGCAATTGTTGTTTCGCAAGTAGCCTACGCCGCAACGATAAGCGCCGTTGTTGTAATGATTCCCATACCAAATCCCCTATCATTTTCATAACGCTGTCTCCCCTGTATCGTGACAATACAAAACGAGCTGCCCTTTTTTGGACTCTTTCCATGTCCTCCGTCAAACTCACCTGACGAGAATCTCACACTGGGCAGTAATACTGCAAAAAACGATTGACAAGCGTAGTGTTTGCAGTCACTTCAGTAGTTCTATTGCATCTTTTAAGGGTTCTACCAATAAAACGCAGCTGCAAGTGATCACTACTTCTGTTAACGTTCAGCCCCTGGGACATGGGCAGTTGCATACATTGTGGCAACAGTCGTACGTTGGCTTCTTTTCTAATTCTAGAACTGGCACCCAGTATATTTGTAGTCTGAACGAAATAAACAACATTGTCCAGACACATTGAGTTCTCTGAATCTTCTATTAAAATTGTTTTACCATGTCCCAGAACCAACAGCTCTAGACAGTTTTGAAAGAGAAATAAACGAAGGAAGATTTGGTTTTAACGTGTCACGCATGTGAAAAAGGTCTTTATCGGATTTAGGGATAAATATGTACTCGTTGGTTAGATACGAGGATAAGTCAAAAATTATCCGCAATGTAGCCGTAACTTTTATTGCAATACAAAGAGCATACCTTAACATCGTTCTTCAATATAGTCTTCTTGCTTTTTAATGAATAATTAATACATACGAAGTTCAAAACAGCATTTTTGTGAAATGTACAATGACATTTACGTCTGACATATTCGTTGACAATATAGCTACATACAGGTGATATTATCTGTTGTCATACGAAGTCAAACTGAGCCAGCTGCTTACATTTGGCCACATGCGGGCTCTGTGGGAACGTCGTTAAAGCCCTCTTTATTGCCTCATTAGGTTTACACTGTTTATATGTTTAAAGGAAGTTACATTATGAATAAATTGAAATAAATAATTAAATGAAACATATCGCGTCTATCATTTTTCTATTATGGATACAATAAAAGAACAACTCTGGATATAGGGTGGACCAGACAAAGTTTTTACATATAATTACACTCGTTACAAAGTTGGAATATTAATTAAAACAAATGGAATAAAACAGCATAATTGACAATAATAAAACAATAACATAAAATAACATTCAGTGGTCAGTATTTTAAGAGCTCAGCAGTGCAATGAGCAGCGTCATCTAGTGTTTAAAAATGTAGCACGTTGTGTAGTGCTAAGCTGCTGCGTTTCCACGGAATAGGGTGGGAAAACATATGTCATGTAGCACCTTATCGGTTGCTAATCAGAAATGTGTTAGGTTCTGAAATCAATACCATTGCAGTTTGTTACTAAATATTAGACAAATAAAGATTCAAGTGAAAAGTTTATTAGTGAAGACGGCTCTGTTTTATTTATAACCGACGTTCTCGCAGCGTGAGCCTGAATAAAGCAAAATATTTTACGCCTAATGCTGCTCCTTTCATTATTGAAAAACGTGATTTTGTGGCCGTTGAGCACACCCCTCCACATAATGGAATCCAATTTTCCTGATAAGTGTTTCTCTGTATTTGGTCCCCGATTTCGTGAAATCCCGACAGCCATTTTCTAATCTACCTCAAGAGCTACAAAATATTTCCTCTGTAAAAAAAGGAATTTGTAGCCAACGGAATGAACTTTTAGTTCGAGTTGATGACATTTCATCCATTTCTTTAACTACTTTTGTCATCAGTCCCTGGGCTTACAAGCTAATTAAACTAACTTACCCTAAGAACAACAAATACACCCATGCCCGAGGGAGGACTTGAACTCCCGACGGCGAGCAGCAGCGCGCTCCGCACCTAGGTGTCTTGGAACGCACCGACGCTCCACCAATTCATCCCAACGGACAAACGTCAATTTTTACGATACCAGAAAAACAATAAAACTGCCTGCAAACGTATTTCTTGTGAAAAGATACTTCTGTTTACTCAATTTCGTTTCACTATAGCCGCGCGTGAGCAGCCGAGCGATCTGGAGCACCACGTTGCGGATAACGCGGCCTCCCGTGTCGGAGGTTCGAATCTTCCATCAGGCATGGATGTTTGTGTTGTCTTTAGTATAAGGTAATCTGTAAGTAGTTTGTAAGTTTAGGGACTGATGACCCCGGAGTTCAGTCCCATAAGCTTTACGAATATTTGAACATTTTTTTTTTTTTTACTATAACTGTTTTGTCGTTGTTATGGTCTTCAGTCCGGGTACTGGTTTGATGCAGCTCTCCACACTACTCCATCTTGAGCGAGCCTCTTCATCTCCTCATAAGAACAGCAACACACATCCATTTGAATCTGCTTCCTATAAGCGTCTCTTGGTCTACCCCTACGGTTTTTCCTCACAAACTTCCCTCCAATGCTAAATTTACGATTCCTCCATGCCTAAGAATGTGCCCTACCTATCGATCCCTTCTTTTAGTCAAGGTATGCCAAAAATTCCTTTTCTCCCCAATTCTGTTCAGTACCTCTTCATTAGATACGCGATCTACCCACCTAATCTTCAGCATTCTTCTGTAGCACCACATATCAAAAGCCTCTTCCTCTTCTATCTGAACTATTTATCGTCCAACTTTCACTCCCGTACAAGGCAGCATTCAACACAAATATTTTCAGGAAAGACTTCCTTACACTTACATTAATTTTCAATGTTAGCAAATTTCTCTTTTTCAAAAATAATTTTCTTCCCATTGCCATTCTGCATTTTATATCCTCTGTACTTCGACCGTCGCATGTTATTTTACTGCCCAAGTAACAAAACTCATCTACCACCTTTATTGTTTCATTATCTAATATAATTCCTTCAGCTTCGCCTGATTTTCTTAGATTGCATTTATTGACGTTATTTCGCTTTTTTTAACGTTTATTTTATACTCTCTCTCAACACACTGTCCATTCCATTCAACTGCTCTTCCAGGTCTCTTTGACTGTGTCTGACTGAATTGCAATGTCACCAGCAAAACGCAATGTTGTTATTTCTTCGCCCTGAACTTCAATCCCTATTTCGAATTTTTCCTTGCATGCACAACTTGGTCGATGTACAAATTGAGTACATAGGAGAAAGGCTACAACCCTGTCTTACTCACTTCCCAATCAATGATTCCCTTTCATGCCCTTCGAATCTAATAACTGCGGTCTGGCTATTGTACAAGTTGTAAATAATCCTCCATGCCCTATATTTTACTACTGCTTACTTCAGAATTTGAAAGAGTGTATTCCAATCAATATTGTCAAAAGCTTTCTCCAAATCTACAAAAGCTAGAAATGTAGGTTTGCCTTTCCTTAATCTATCTTCTAAGACAAGTCGTAAAGTGAGTAATGCGTCCCGTGTTCCTACGTTCCTCCTGAATCGAAACTGATCTTCTCCGAGGTCTGCTTTCACCAGCTTTTCCATTCTCCTGTAAATAATTCGTGTTAAAATTTTGCAACCGTGACTTATCAAACTAATGGTTCTGTAATTTTCATTCCTGTCTGTGCCTGATTTCTTTGGAATGGGGATTATTACATTTTTCTTAAATTCTGAGGGTATTTCGCCTGTCTCAGACATATTACACACCAGATGAAATGGTTTTGTCACGGCTGACTCTCCCAGAGACTTGAGTGGCTCTGAGGGAGAGTCATCTACTCCCGGGGTTTTATTCCCACATAGTTCTGTCAGGGCTCTGTCAAATTCATCTCTTAGTATAGTATCTCCTATTTCTTCTTCATCTACTTCCTCTTCCCTTCCTACAGCATTGTCTCTAAGTTCATTTCCTTTGTACAGCTCCTCTTTGTACTCTTTCCACCTTTTAGCTTTCCCTTCTTTGCTGAGAATTGGTTTTCCATCTGGTTTTTTGACATTCGTAGAGCTGTTTGTCTTATGTCTCTTTTATTTTCCTGTTGGCGGTTTCTCCTTGTTATACATTCTTATAAAGACTTGCATTGGATTTTAGCCACTCCTGCTTAGCCATTTCGCACTTCCTGTGTATATGTGTAACCTTTCCCAAATGTTGTTCAATCTGTACATTGAGCAAGATGTGAAGGAATGCAAGGAGAAATTTGGAGAGGGAATTTAAGTCCAGGGAGACGGAATAAAAACCGTGCGGTTTGCCGTGTAGCTGTCATAATCTAAGTCAAAAGTTTTTCAAATCAAAATGTTCAAATGATTGTTAAGCTTACGGGACTCAACTGGGAAGTCAACAGTCCGTAAACTTATAAACTACTTCTGAAGTAACTTATATCGAAGACAGTACAAACATCCATGCCCGAGGGGGGGATTCGAACGCCAGACAGGGTACGGCCTTGCACATCGGAGCATAGCGCCTCAATGCGTTTTGCCACTCCGCCGCGGCCAAAAAGTTGTTTCTGGGCGACGACAATGTAAATCAGTGCTTTCCAAACTTTCCCTCATGGCGACACCCTTTTAAAGCTTACTGTTTTGCGCGATACCCTTTCAATAATATAAATAAATATGGTAGAATTTAGATGGTTCAAGAGGGGGGGGGGGCAGAAATAAAGTATCGCTTAAATGTAGTTTGTAAACGAAACTGAAATCATCGTACGCATTGACATGTTTAATGTTGATTCTGACTGCAGTAATTACGTATATTCATCGCAAGAAAAGGAAACATTTGGAACTAGGTAGGTGTACAACAGATTAACACCGCAGACAACAATGCCTAACTCACACAGTAATACTTGATTCTTCTACATGCGACCCAACTTCCGAAACTGAGAACTGAATTTCGAAAACTGGTTTTCGCTGTCGTGTGTCGTGTGTCGTGTGTACATACGGTTTTTCTGAATCGACTGAAAACGGCATCTGGAAATTAGCTGCTCGGAATTCTGATTTAGACAGCACAGTGGCTGTTCCCTTTCTGTTCGATATTATCACATTATTTTCAGAAATAAAGAGGATGTATTGATGACTAATGATGAACTATTATTTAAGATCTTTGTTAGGTTCTTGCTTCACCACGACCTCGGAAGTCCCGACATATTCCGAAAAAATGGATAAATATTTGTGACAAGAATATGTATGTAATTTCTGGTTCCATAATCTGTTACATACAGGAAACGGAGAAAAAAATATTATTGCATACCAGAATTCGAACCAATGATCACTGCATTTAAAATACTACTCTCCGTTAATCACCCGGCCATACTCCATACTACACATCGCTACTGAATAGCTTTAGTCAGTGGACGATTGTGACTGCTTTTACAATCGGTGACAGCTGTCATTGATTGACATTTAATTGTAAGAAACGCTACCAAGGGTGAAGTGGCTTGGATAAAGCCATTAAAAAACGTTCAGGTGCAGCTATTTGAGACTACAGTGAAGGTTCTTTCTAGCAGCTGCCAGTTCCAGCAAACTGTGCATGGTACAGTTATCGAGTATCAGAAGCAGCTCTGCGCATGCGCAGTTTGCTGGAATCTGGCAACTGAGAGTTGGTGTAGGATGCGGTGTGTAGTTCCAGCGGGTAATGTTGTACATGCTCGGACCGGACAACATAGATTTACTCGCGATTGACAATCCGGATAATCGCGAATCCCTATAACTGAGGTGCGGATAATCGAGTGACCGATCATTCCTTTAATACGTGATCTGTGGTGCACTGAATGAAGAGAAGGATGATTAGCTGCAGGCGAGTCTTCAGGGTGGAATGAAGAGAAGGATATTTTGTGTTATTTTATGACAAGTTTTTTGTTTTGTTTTTGTTTGTTTGTTTGTTTAGAGTCTAAATTTGTTAGTCTCACGACACCCTTGATACTACTACGCGGCACCCCAGGGTGTCGAGACACCCAGTTTGGAAAGTTTACATGGGCCGGCCGCGGTGGCCGAGGGGACTGAGGCGCTCCAGTCACAGTCTGCACGGGCACTACGGTCGGGGGTTCGAATCCCCCTCGGGCATGGATATTTGTACCGTCTTTAGTGTTAGCTCGTTCGTAAGTAGTTTGTAAGTTTAGGGACTGATAACCCCGTAGTTAAGTCCCATAAGCTGTACAAACATTTGAAAGTTTACATTGTAAATAATCAAACACTGGAAATTAAATTTCTTCCTACTAATAATGTGATTTTTTTTAAAAGAAAAGCTATGATTTTAAACGACGTTATTATATCTGAAATAGTGAAAAAAACGACGTGGAAGTGCAAAAAAATCAAATCCGTGGGAAGGGGGGAGGGGGGAGAAAACGTAGTTTAAAGGCCTAGCGGTCTCGGAGACCGATGTTCCACCTTACTACAGAAAAAACATGTTCCGATAAGAGGGTTAAAACCGTATGCCGGAACGTTACTCGCTGCCGGGACGTTACTGAAACCAAGATGTTCTCCTTCCAATGGGTACGCTCTTAGCACTAGAGTTATCCTGCCTGCCCCACCGGAAAATGCGGCTTAATTATTTTGTTGTAAACTGCGCGTCGAATGTTCCGCCAGTGGACTGGAAAGTTGTGTGGTGTGTGGCGCTGACGTGCGTTACACAGGTTTGCACTTATTCAGCGGCCGGAACACTCGCGCCCCGGGCGTTCTGTTAGCAGGCCCGCGGTCTGCCCGCGAGTACAGTCTGCTGACGAGACAAGTGGCTCCGCGCGCCGGTCACGGCCGCGGCACACAAGGTGCAGGTGCGGAACCGGCTGCTCTGACGTCACGGCGCCAGCTTCACAAACAGCAGCCGCGCGTGACGCGGGAGGTGCAGCCGCCGCCGCCGCCGCGAGTCAAGGTGCACCCGCTGACGTCACAGCAAGTGGCACTCACGTAACGCACAACTCTTTTTTATACTTCCTGCAGTCATTGGTGAAGATGGGATATTCCCTTCCCCAGTCAGCTTCTTCCCTTTTGTGTACAAAAGACATTCGTGTGTATAAAACCATAATTAAGTTTATCAGGACCACTAGACACAAACTAAAAGTATCAAGTGTGTTAGTACAAATGTTCAAATGTTTGTAGAGCTTATGGGACTTAACTACGGGGTCATCAGTCCCTAAACTTACAAACTACTTATGAACTAGCTAGCCGGCACGGTGGCCGCGGGGACTGAGGCGCTCCAGTCACGGTCTGCACGGCCACTACGGTCGGGGGTTCGAATCCCCCCTCGGGCATGGATATTTGTGCCGTCCTTTGTATAAGGTAGTTAGTAAGTGGTTTGTAAGTTTACGGACTGATGACCCCGTAGTTAAGTCCCATAAGCTTAACCATCATTTGAACGAGCTAACACTAAGGACGTCACAAATATCCATGCCCGAGGGGGGATTCGAACCCCCGACCGTAGTGGCCGTGCAGTGTGTTAGTAATACAGTAAAACTTCTGAATAACGGACACCAATGGGGAAAATAAAACTGTTCGCTTTTAAGAAGTGTCCGCTGTTAAGAAAAGGATAAAAATGTTTGTTAAGCTTATAGGACTTAACTACGGGGTCATCAGACCCTAAACTTACAAATACTTATTCACTACCTTATACTAAGGACGGCACAAATATCCATGCCCAAGGGGGGATTCGAACCCCCGACCGTAGTGGCCGTGCTGACCGTGACTGGAGCGCCTCACTCCCCTCGGCCACCGCGGCCGGCAAGAAAAGGATAAAATACAAAATAGTGAACTACCGAAATGATCGGTATGGCGGCCTGTTCGGATCATGAAAATTTCGGATAAAACCGAAGTCTGCTGTTTTCATGCGTGAAACACACCGAATTGCGTCAATATCGCTAAGTACGATCGTTAAACGTGCGAATGCCACGCCGCTTCTTGAACCAATCCAGCCAGCCATAATTTCCAAGGAATTCTTTCCTTCAATGAGCTCATAAAAAGTCATCGCTTTTAGAGAAGTAGAGGACATTAACTAGCACGCCTTTGGCTCTTATTCGTTCATGCCACAAAAATAAAACCTCTTCTAACTGAGAATATGAAAGTTTTCTCATTCTTCTTCGAGATTTCATTGCACTGCTTTAAGCTTGAACGGAACAAAATGTTTAAATATCTGATCAATTTGTATTTCAATTAGTAATCGCACTCATACCGACGTTCAAATCCGCAGCAACTTTCGCGGTGGCATCATTATTCTGCAAAGTGCAAAACTTTTGTTACAACGAGATCACATTCTATGGACATTTTAAAGCATGTAGTGAGAGCACGAAATTTCAAATCGAAAACACACAGACGAACGACAAGGAAACTCTCAAGACGCATTAGACAAAGCTTTCGACTTTTGAAACCAGGCTGTGGCAGCCGTCGAATGAAAACATTGGATACATCTATCGCCTCTTCCGCTGTCCTACACAAGCCCACGCTGCAACACAACAGTGAGTCACTATTGAACGCTTGGCTTCGTCTGCTGTACCGTCTGTTTCTAATCGTCTGTTTCTGCGCGGCATGGACCAATACTGTACGTCATGTACTTCCAAGAAGTTCCAATAGATGGCAGTGCCATGAAACCACGCAATACGAACAAGAAACATGCTAAATCTTCAATAAACACACGTTAGAATTCATGACACTCAGTGCACTGATTCTTTCACGCTGTCCGTTATTTGGAAGTTTTGATTGTTGTTGGGGGACATATTACGGTGTCCGTGTCCGTCATTCAGAATGTCCGCTATTTGGAATAATTTTAGCATAATGGGTAATGTTGTTTTGCAGGGGAATTTTAAAATGTCCGCTATTGAGAGGAGTCCGCTATTGGGAAGTGTCCGTTAAGGGAAGTTTTAATGTATAAGGTTTTGTTTATGAATATGTGAAAATGTTCCAAAATTATTTAAATTGTAATGTAATGCAGTTTTAGCTTTGTTTCCAGTTTCCCATTTTGACAAAATGTACTTCTCTTTATTTAAATGTATGTACTCTTCCACTGTTATAGATGGCCACATTGAGTTAACACTCGGAAGGCCAAATAAAGGAGAAAAAAAACTCTTTTTTTTATAGGCGGTGGGGAGGGGATGGGGAACCATCAGTTCTATGATTCGATCCGCCACAAACTTTTCTCATGTGGGTGTCTTCGTCTAGTAGCCCTAGTAACCTAGGGTGCCCGGATTTAAAAATAAAAAAACGGGACACATATGGGCACCGAAATTTCGCCCTTTCTTTCGGCGTCATCAGCATGAATCTTATGCCTTAAAGCTTACAAAATATGACTGCCTTCTTGTTACTCATTAACACACACACACATATCAACACGCAACTTAATGCACACATCTTCTAATATATAAAGCAGAGTGTCCGTATATTTGTACGTGTTGCATACAAATCTACAGTTTTATTCCAATCTTTATGAAATTTTGTACACGTAAGCTTCAATCCTTGAGGACGGTCGCCGTAAGTGTAAGAATTACGTGCAACACATAGTTTTACGAGATATGACGTCATAAACAATGAGATGCGCGGAAAACTGCTGCATTAAGCGACAATGTTGCTCATTTTTTCCTAAACTACTTAACCGATATCAACCAAATTTGGTACGCACATTCCTTGCCGTTTAGGTAACAATTGCTGCATGGTTAAGAATCACATACGGCACATGTCTCAAAAGATATTACGTCATAACCAATAGAAATCGCAAAAAATGCCATATAATTCGGCGAGACTTTCGAAATACACTGTATGAGATTGACAGTACTTAGCGACTTGCAACAAACTTTAAACATAATTTCAAACCTTTTTTAAACTTTTTCTCGCTGGCAACTATAGTAAAATAATGAAAGGAAAAAAGTTTCTCGCTTACTACTTTTCCGCTGTTTATGGAGTAAAACTACGGCTCTCGGTATGACGTTACAATTTATAATTTGGACACTACAAATTGTAGCGACAGGAAATTTTACAGACGGTGTACACATATATACTTGAATGTAGCTTCTAAATTGTATCACATTCCGACAAGAAGTTTATGAGATATGAGCACATACACAGTAAAGTTCTGCTGTTCATGGGCTAAAACTACGGCACTCGGAATGACGTTACAATTTATAATTTCTACACTACAAATTGTAGCCGGAGGAAATTTTACAAACAGTATACACGCATATAGTTGAGTGTATCTTCTAAACTGTATCACAGTACGACACGTAGTTCATGAGATATGAGCACACAAACAGTAATGTTCATGGAAAACCGCCCCATCTAGCACCAAGTTTTAATCTATTACTTCTTTACTACTAATTGTGTTCCTACTAATTGTGTGACTTTACAGGCATACAGCGCTTATACAAATTAATATATACCTGAAAAATGGAAGAAATAAATAAATAAATACCCGGGCAACGCCGGGTTTTCAGCTAGTAGTATTTAAAGAAACATTATTTCGCTCTTCTTCTCCCACCCCCTCCCTCCTACCTAAAATCTAACGCGTCTCATTTGGTGCTTCTCGTATTTACATTAGCTACTTTTGAAATCACTTCTTTTTTTGTTGTGTGCAGAAAGTGGGACTACGAAAGCACGGAAGGTATGAAAGAACATGAAGTCACGGGGCAAGCATAGGAATTAGGGTTTTTTGGGACAGGACAAACTACTTACACGGCGATCTCATACCATGTGAGATGCTACTACAGAAACTAACTAAACACACTCGCTCAAAAAGTCAAATTAATTGCATTACTAATTAAAGAAAAAATGTTTTATATTTGCCAAATGCAATCAAGTAGGACAGTTACTATTACTTACGAAGTAAATTCCCCCTCAATTATATTTTGCAGATGAATGTATGTCACATAGATTTTCATAAAAATCATCACATGAAGTGTTCTGGAAATCAGTTCTTGTTATAATTATTTCCTTTGCACACTAAATATGTTATTTTCGCGGTCCATAGTGTAATTGTGGTAGAGAACACACTACAGCAGAATTAGTGGGCAGAAAGAGCTAACACAAACCCAGTAATGAGCTACACATTTTTGCAGCACATATCTTCATACGGTAGTAAGTTGAAAATGAGAGACCCATTTTTGCTAACTCGCTTCTCATTTAATAAATTTTCTCTTCGCATATATTTTAATGTGTTCACTTCCTCAAAAAATATGATCCTCACATCTATTTTTTCAAAATATTTTCTTAAAACTCCGGTGAATGGGAATGCTAATTTTGCGATAGCTTCAATTAACTCTCGTGAAATGTCAAAAAAATCTAATTCTTTCAGCATGCCATCTTCTAATAATGAGCTTACTAATGACTGAATTTTTAATAGATCGAAAAGCTGCACATGCATGTGAAATAAATTGAAACATCTTCTTCACTTTGACTTAAATCCTTTTTTCTTTATTTTTGATTTGAGCCCAATTGTTGTCCATTTGATTATACTGAACATTATTTAAAAACACATTAGTTCAAAATATATGGGATCGCCTGTAAAAATCGGGACAATATACGTCCCGCAGTTATTTTAGGTCAGGTCAACCTATAGTATCTTCCATGATCAATTTATTTGCTGAATGTATCCCACCTCATGTGTCCCTCTTTTTATACTGAAGAATGGAAATGAAAATTGAGTATCTTTTAGGTGAAAACCAGATTGGCTTTATGAAAGTTAAGGGTCTCAGAAAGGCAGGCCTGACACTGCCCTACAATCAGATGTTTGTGAATCCAAGGGACGAAACTGCTAAGGTCATCGGTCCCCAGAATAAAAAACTACTTAAAGTAACAAATTAACCTATCCTAAGGACAACACACACACTAATGGCTGAGGAAGGACTCGAAACTCCAGCGGGAGAGCTCGCGCAGTCCATGACATGGCTCCTAGAATCGCATGATAAATATAATATTTGTTAATGTGAATGTATAATTTTTATTGTAATATTGACAATTAGGTAACAGTGAAGTTAAAAGCGTATTTTTATTACAATACTTTTTAAATGTAATATACACTTTATGAAATCATGTGAGTCCTCTTGAGCAGCCGTATAAAATTCTGTAAAGATAACGTCGATTTTGATGCGATAACAGTAGTTGCCACTTTAGGAATAGTAGATTTTGTGTCCTCGGGATGCTTAGGTTCGAAAGGTGGGCTTTGGCAAGCAAGGATTAGCAAGGATTGTGGACATGGTCTGTAAAAGAAAGAAGTGATTAGTTCACATATACGTTTGTTACAACTGAAGATAATACTCTAGGTGTGCTTGTTAATGCAAGGTCCTATCTAATATAGGCTATAGTACACAGTTCTGAAACGATAGCAGTGTTACGGCTTTTCACTGTAGACGGATCTCTGCTATACTGACGTCCTCTTCCGTTGACTGTTAGAGTGAACTCGTGGAACGGTAGCACTGCTAGCTCTGCTTCGTACTCTGCTGTTGTCTGAACTGCCGTGGCTGTGGTGCGTCGGTCCTCTTCTTCTGATTGGCCGGCGCGCGCAGCAAGGCAGAGAGGTAACGATAGAGAGCCTGTATAGGGAGAGGGTGGCCATGCGTGAGACTGCTCCTGACTGGCTGAGAGCCCAGGACGCCATGTTTTTACCAGATTTAGCGGGCTTTATATGTGTCTGAATAGCTACACTGTCCGTTTCTGTACTATGGTGTGTCTTAAAAGCTTCTGACAGCAGTTTCACTGTACATTTGCGTACAGGTTGTCTTGTGGTAGGCAGTGCTCCACTTTTGCACGTCTTTTGTCGGTACTATTTACGTAAATTAACGTGTGCGTTGGTCGTTGACGATACCCTTAGAACTTCGCGGAAGTGATTTACTTAGTGTAATTCATAATGTGTTTTACTTAATCATTAAGCGCAACCAAGAGCAATATCTCGTTGTTCCTCTTCGTCTGTTGGCTGTAAAAACCGAAGTAAAGATTGCTATATGTTGCTTGTGTTCGCAAGGAATGAGGAAATACGGGAAAAATGGGCAGCGAAAATAAACCGTAAAGGCGACTTACAAAGGAAGCAAGGCATTGATGTAATTCAGTGACAGAACTACTGCCTGTGAAATTTCCGCGTGGTGTAGTGGTTGCGTACTGAATTGATTATGTGAAGGATGCGAGTTCGAATCCGATAAGCGGTATTTTTTCTTTAAACGGTATTTCCTAGATTTTTCTTAGTTCATGGTTCTGGTTTTTGATATGTCGTGTTACGATGTATGTTTTAACATTGCTACGGCATCTCCCCTTGGCTGTGTATTATTGGATACTCACAATCCTGTAATTGGTTACGGGATGTGACGTGAGAAAGAGAGGGGGCGGAACTATTTTTGCTGTTTCACTAGAGATAGTATCAGTACTTTTCCGATTTTCTGTGATACTCAAAACGACGTTTTTGGTATTTCCCAGTGTAGGAAAATGCTATAAGATCGACAGCACACTTAAAATGCATTATATCGGGGCGGAAAGCGATAATATTGTACTAATTCCGGCAATGGCTACTCAGACAGAAAATTCTGAAATAGCATTACTTTCTTTGAGATACATAACACGGAGTATCTCTCTTTCTTATTAATCAACTGTCAACTGTAGAAATTACCAGAACATCGTATAATATGGTATTAACAATCGACAATCATAGACACTGTTCCACGAGACTAACTTGCTTAAAAATTTGTTAGGCCTGTATGAACATAGATGAATGGCATTTCCTTAACCACGTACTGATTAGTAAGCTAGAAGACGTGGTTTGGTGTCATGGGTGGAAGTGATGCCTTATTTCAGTCGTTAAGTGGCTGCGTTACTGCCTGGGTCGCTATGTAAGTGCACGTCCCCCGCCCAGTCTGGTAAAAACATGGCGGATACCGGCCGGTTGGCCGCTCTGGCCGCTCTCTAGTGACGATGACTGGAGGCGACCCTGGCGGCCAAAGTACCATGGAGCCACTTATCGCCTATTCTGGAAGTGGCGCAGCGGCGTGTGTAGACCGCCGGCGTTGTGGCGAATGGCGACGACACAGCAGTAGTAGAAGTAATAATGGTTTCAGCGTCGTCTGTCAACAGATAGCGTACTGACATAACTTTCAGAGCGGCATCTGTATAAGAAATAATTGCGCCCTTGTGGTTGAGTGTGATGTAAACGTGTGAAGGAAAGAGGCACCATGTCATGGGAACTGAGCAAGTGTGAGAAGGATCAAACTGAGGCCTTCTTCTTTTGGAGAAATGCCACAAAAATTGGATGTGTTGCGTCAGTTGTGCAACGACGTTGCTAGCAATGGTCATGTGAACTTACTGCATTAGACGACGGCACGTCCTACGTGGTCATCATATTGTAAGCGTACTAGTGTCAAATTGTACAGCTACCGCAACGCAGATAAGTGAGATTTTGAGTCCAGAAGGTTCGATACGGTTGCCAACAGTTTACTAGCAGTGGGACTACGGCCACGCAAACCTCTAGCCTATCTTCCACTCGCATCACTAACACTTGGAGTGGTGGGCTGTGGTCTTCAGCGTTAACAGAGACTCTGCCAGCACACAGATGATGATCGTTTCGGATTTTGACGTAGAGTTGGCGAGCGCTGTCTCGTAGATTGCATTCCTCCAAGGAACACTGGCCCCGTCCCAGGCGTTGTTGTATCAGTGCGGTAAGCTACGACTTCCGTTTACCTTTGGTGTTTGTGGTTGGAACGCTGACCGGGCTCGGTACGTGCATAATGTTTTAACATATGTTCTTTTGCCACTATTGCAAAAAGAGCGTGGTGTGTTGTTCCAACAGGATGATGCTCGTCCACACATTCAACGTGCTGTGCAAAACGTGCAGTAACTTACCTGGTCAGCACAATATCTGGTTTGGCGTCTGATACAGCACTTTTGGGATCTGATAGGACGTGTGACTTGTCAACCAACAGCTCTTTCAGAGCTACGTGAACAGGTCGTTCAGGTGAAGAATAATGCATCCAAACACAGAATTCGTCATCGCCGCCCGTTGAGGCTGCACCACGCATTAATATTGGTGTTACCTGCACTGTTTCAATAATAAATCTTGAGTGACTTGAAAAACTGTAAGAAGGTGTGATAACTTTTTTCCTGCTGCGTACTTTAGAAAAAAAAAAGCACATGATGTAAGAGTACACCTGTCGCTGTATCTTAGATTGATTTAACGTAATGTATATATTGTCTTAAATTTGTTTATTTCATGTATTTTTCATTTGTTGTATGCTAGATATAATTCTTATGTAACGTCATTTTCTATATTGAATCATTTAGTGTAAACCCGCATGAATGCAAGGACATTCTTATGCTGTAAGTTAGCAATGCGTCAGAGAAAATGTTGAACCTGTTGTAAAGACTGTCTTTGGCACAGAAGTAGTAGCTGTGAGTGTCGCGCTTCTGAAGCAGTCGCGGTGCGGACTCGCCAAAGTAAAGACATAAATGCAGTCGCGGAGCGGACTCGCTGTAGTAAACACATAAATGTTTTGTTGATAGTGCAGAGGCACGGTAGGCACAGTGTGGCGCGAGTTTAATGCAATTGCAATAAACCTGAGAAGCGTACTGTTTAATGTATTGAACGAAGTGCGAAACAAGTTTATTTATCTTCGAAAGTGATCAAAGTTTTTTCATGTGTGCAAGAAAAGTATTGTTTGGTATCAAGTCTATTGTCACCGAGTGTGATCGTTGTTGCAGTAAGAGTACCTATTGTAATCATATCTGTCTTGTTTGGATTTCACGACGAAGACGACGAAAGCAGATGAGTACTTTTGTAACATTTTATTTTGTATGCATGTAAATGTAGTGTCAACCCAATCAGAACTTTGGTTCAATTATATATGTCTTATTTTGAAACCAGTCTTAATTTTGTAAGTAGTTGTAGTCACTCCATTGTCATCAATATTAGATTATGTTGATTATGCAAGCCTGTACATTGACCAACAATCATTTTTCAAAGTAATTACGATCAGTTTTAAAGAAATTGCTAGACGAGTTAAAGAATTGCTAAACGTGTTGCAACCACAGAGACTAGTAATTAAAGTGCAACAGAATTTGCAAGTAAAGTAAAGTTGGTTTCATTTATGTAGAAAGTAACCAGGCTAACAGTAGTCAAAGTATTATAGTAGTTTTACCAGACTTGACTGAAGTAATTTTTTATGAAATACGTTAAATGCCAAACTCTGCTCAGCCAGTTACACGCGTACGCTACCCAGGCCCTGGAACCAAAAAAAAAAAAAAAAAAAAAAAAAAAAAAAAAAAAAAAAAAAAAAAAAAAAAAATAGTTTACGTAAAGTTTTATAAGGAACTTGAATGCTTTAAACAATAATATCAAAATTATTGAGAACTTTGACTGTAGTATTTGTGTAGCTCATTGCACCACCGAGTTTCACTGTACTGAGCTATTATCATTGCAATCAGAGTCTATCTGCTATTACAATTTTGATTATAACACGAACACGCAATCACCACTACATGAATTCTGACACATTTATTAGTGAAGTTGTGCTGTTCGTGAATCGTAAGAGGTGCTAGTTGGAGGCTGTAGTCAGATAGAGCCAAGCTTAATTAATTACCACAGTGACTGTTTCAAGTTAATTAATATCTTTTTTTTATTCGAAATTTTAACTTTCACTGCGAAAGTGTTGTTGCGACCCATTAGTTGTGATTTGCTGCAACATTCAATAACGAAATTATTATTACTAGAGTATATTATTACGCATTCTAAATTTTGAGATTATTTGACGACCTCCAACAGGCAATTTTCTTACAATGGGACTTGAACCATTTCTAAGTCATAGAGAATGAAGACTAACCACATTACCCCCGTTATCTCGTGCCTAGACTCAACTCTCAGGTAGAAAATCGAATTTAATGTTATTTTCTCACTGTTGCCTGTAATGCTGTTCGCATTACATTCCCCTTATCGACTAATAAACGGATGGGTAATTTGAAGCAAATCCTTAACCAAACATCTTGGTAACAAGTTTCAAGAACTGACTTTAAACGGTAAAGGTGATGCTACATGAACTGGCCCGATTCACCATGTATGAAATTTCTTTGGTGGCTATCGATTTCTCCCTGTCAAGAATAATGTGTTGAATTTTGTCTATCACGAATAACACAACCGTAAACCCATAAACAGATCGTATGCGCAAAGAAACATTTAAGAATACGAATCGTCACCAGTTTAAGGTACGTGATTAAAATCTAGAACAGTAACAATATACATATTCAGACAAACCTGACTTCATATTCCATACTATGAAAAACTGACATTGCCGAGGTGGGTGGGAGGGGGACCTTGCATGTCTGAATGATACAAATAGCCGAACTGTAAGTGCAACCACAGTGGAGGGGTATCTATGGAGAGGCTAGACAAACGTGTGGTTCCTGAACAGAGGCAGCAGCCTTTTTAGTCGTTGCATGGCCGACAGTCTGGATGATTTAGCTGGACTTGCCACAAGAGCTAACGTGCCTAGGCTATACAGTTAATGCGAACAGCTGGAAGCATGGGGAAACTACAGTCGTTAGTTCTTCCGAAGACAAACAGTTCTACCGAATGTACTGTACATATGATGGCGTTATCTTGGGTAATACATTACAGAGGAAAATATTCCCCCATTTCGAACGGGCACTACACTGATGTTGTTCTCAGGGCAAAACGAAAGATGCAGTCTACGGATCAGTGTGCAATGATAGACCCCTTAATCGGGTAGATAAGTTAGAAAGTAAGATAAGGAAAATGGATAGGTTGACGTTAGATATAGTGTGGATTAGTGAATTTAGGTGGCGGAATCAACAGGATTTATGGTCAGGTAAGTACACGGTTATAAACACAAAATCAGTTGGGATGTTGCAGGAAAAGCTCTAACTATGAATGGGAAAATAGAAATGCGGCACTGCTACTATGGACGACACAGTTTACGCATTATCGTAAAGACAGACCCAAAGCCAACACTCTTCGAATAATTACAATATGCCTACGAGCTCTGCGCATAATAAGATTGCAAAGTGTATGATGAGACAGAATAAATTTATTCAAACAAATAAGGAAGAGGAAACATTGAATCTGATAGGGGATTGGAATTACTTAGTACGAAAGGAACTGGAGGGCGATCAGGGGAAAGAAAGCAAAACTTGCAGTTTGCCGATGACATAGTTTTTAGTCATATATAACTGAAGCAACAGAGTCCTGAAAGGAGGGTGTAAGTTGATCATGAACAAGAGCAAAAGAAGGGTAATGGAAAATAGTCGAATATACTCAGACAGTGCTGAAGTAATAAAAATAGTAGATGGGTTTTGTTATTTGGGCAATAAAATAGCTTATGATGGCCTAAATAGAGAAGGTATAAAATTCAGAATCTCAATGGGAAGAAAAACATTTGAGAAGACGATAACTTTGCTAAAACCGAATATTAATTTAAGTGTAAGGAAGTCTTTTCTGAAGGAGTGCTTGTAAGCGAATGAAAAGTGAACAATAAGCAGTTTGGACTAGAAGAGGACAGAAGCTTTCCTGCGGCAGAATGGCCGTGCGTGCTAAGGCACCCTGTTGCAGTGCGCGAGGCCGTTCGCCGTCGGAGGTTCGAGTGCTCCCTCGGACGTGTGTGTGTGTTCTTAGGATAAGTTAGTTAAGTAGTTTAGGGAACGATAACCACTGAAATTAAGGTTCACAACTTTACAAACATTTGATAGAGGCTTTTGAAATGTGGTGATGGGTAGATCACGTAACTTATGAAGAGTTTCTGAGCAGAATCGACGAGAAAAGAAAACGTGGCACATACTGACTAAAGAAATATATTATCTGGTAGAATACATTCTCAGCCATCAAGAAGTAATTCTTGTTAGAGAAAAGTGTAGGGCCGGCCGCAGTGGCCGAGGGGACTGAGGCGCTCCAGTCACGGTCTGCACGGCCACTACGGTCGGGGGTTCGAATCCCCCCTCGGGCATGGATATTTGTGCCGTCCTAGTTCGTAAGTAGTTCATAAGTAGTTTGTAAGTTTAGGGACTGATGACCCCGTAGTTAAGTCCCATAGCCTCTACAAACATTTGAACATTTGAAAAGTGTAGGGTGTTGCTTGCACAGGATAGAGAAGGTCGGAGAGTTTCATCAAAGCAGTCTTCGGACTGGTGATCACAAACATGTTATGCTTATGTGAAGCATGTAAACAATGCTTTGTTCAAGTCAGTGGGACAGTATCAAAATTTTGTGAGCTGCTCTTAAATAGTAGACACATGTGGTTGAAGAGACAGAGGTGTGCATGGCATTCTATGCTTTGATGGCAACAATGAAATGAGAGTGTAGTAATACATTAATGGATTTTTTTTTAAATAACTTGTGCGATGCTTGTCGCTGACTTCTGCCCTATCTCTGCCAGCGTATCGATAAACATTTGACATTTGTCATGTTCAACTTTTTTTGCAACAAGCTGAAGGGAAAGAGCGGAACTGTTCGACTTACTTGCTTCTACTTGATGCGTTAGGACGTATTCCAGGACTTTGTCTAATTAATGTAAGTGAGAGCTTCGTTTTTTATTGATTTCAATAAACCCCCACAGTTAATTTGAAATACCCTTACTTACTTACAATCCCTTCTCCATTTTCACTAATTTTAAAGTTATTTATTTTTATTAGATCCAGTTCTTCATAAAGTGATGCTCGGGTATTGTTGAGATTTGTTTCGCGATTGTACTAAAACATTCTCTGTGCAACTTTTATTTATTTCGTGTCTATGAATGGTTTGTTACATTTTAATGCCTGCAGAAAAATCTTCGCGATGTTTATGAAGTCCGATAATTTTGCAATTTTGGTGACTATCCTGATTAATTTTCAACACGGCCATAGAACAATAGTAAACGATATGCACAATCCCAGCATCAATTTATCGAAGTAATATTCGAGTCATCTCACCTAGAATCACTACAGAATATGACCGAAATATTAGTACCAGCTCTCAATAAGGTAAAATTTAGATTCCGCCGACTTCTTCCGTAATGTTGTTTTCTGGTGTTGTATTTGCTACCGAAATCACGATCGCTACCATTTAATGGCGGAATCCAATAATTTTGTTTAAATTGCCCCTTCCTTGTCAAAACTGCTCAGTGTTGTTATGGTGTTCAGTCCGGAGACTGGTTTGATGTAGCTCTCCACCCTACTCTATCCTGAGCAAGCCTTTTCATCTCCTCATAAGAACGGCAACGCACATCCACTTGAATCTGCTTACTATACGAACCTCTTGGTCTCCCTCTGCGATTTTTACCCCACACAGTTCCCTCCAATGCTAAATTTACGATTCCCCGATGTCTAAGAATGTGTCCTACCAAGCGATCCCTTCTTTTGGTCAGGGTATGCCAAAAATTCCTTTTCTCACCAATTCTCTTAAGTACCTCTTCATTAGTTATGCGATCTACCCACCTAATCTTCAGCATTCTTCTGTAGCACCACATTTCAAAAGCCTCTATTCTCTTCCTGTCCGCACTGCTTATCGTCCATGTTTCACTCCCGTACAAGGCAACACTCCACACAAATGCCTTCAGAAAAGACTTCCTTACACTTAAATTAATATTCGATGTTAGCAAATTTCTCTTTTTCAAAAATGCTTTTCTTCCCATTGCCATTCTGCATTTTATATCCTATGTACTGCGACCATCGCATGTTATTTTACTACCCAAGTAACAAAACTCATCTACCACCTTCAATTGCTCAGTAATTTCATTTAAAAATATTTCACTAACTTTAATAAGCAACACCATTTTCATATGAAAGCAGAATTACAAGAGGAGGTCGAAACTGACGTGACGTAAGATAAGAAAGGGAAGGTATTTACTGAATCCCAAATTTCAAATGTATCGCCTATTACGTTTAACTTCACTCGAGTAAATCGAAGAATTCCCAGAATAATTCCATAAAAGTTTTTGCAGGAGTTTATACAAAAGCGACGAGAACAAAAATATCTGAAGCGAACGCAGAAGTTCTTAAGCGCCATGTGAGCTAATGCCGTGACCTAGGCGCAAGAGCAAGTTCCCGCACTCGTACTCCGAGGAAAAATGCGGGAATGGAACTCTCTCTTGCCCGTTGCCTCCGTCCTTCTTTTTTAGGAAACTGAGCCGGAAACAGTGGTCCTCGACGAAAAGAAGACCGGAAGAGCGCCTCTCAACGTTCGTCGACGTTCGCGGTCGAGAGCGTATGACAGATGAAGTGGCGCTCGCGAATGCCGTGGGCCGGTGATGCTGCCGAGGCGTACGAGGCGAGTCAAGCAGGCTGGTGAATTCTGGAGTTACAGTAGGTATCCCCCTAGCGTTAAGGAAATGCAGACTTCTGGGCACTGGGCCACTCTGCACGATGAGAACTCCAGCCGGCTGAAGCAGATGAAGACGATTTTATCATCACGACGCATGACGACTCACTTACAAGAGGAGTCGCGGAGCTTCAGTTTCTTGATCGCACAGGACAGAGTTTTGATTATACTGCTGATGACTTCGGGCCGTAATCCAGAAACAAAGCAATTAATGCTCGAGTCTATTTCGCACTAAACTGCTTCATTTCCTGTTCCTTCCGTGCACGCTAAACAGAAAAAGATCAATAGGAAACGTAGAAAATACAAAATTTTAACTGGTCTTGTAATAAAGTTCCTTGTTGTCTTGCTGAATAGTTCGGTGCTGTAGGTAAGATTCGTTCTGTTGTTGTGGTCTTCAGTCCGGAGACTGGTTTGATGCAGCTCTCCACAATACCCTATCCTGAGCAAGCCTCTTCATCTCCACATAAGAACGGCAACCTACATCTGTATGAATCTGCTTACTGTATCCATCGCTTGGTCTTCCTCTGCGGTTGTTACCCCACACACTTCCCTCCAACGCTAAATTCACAATCCCTTGATGTCTAAGAATGTGCCCTACCAATCTATCCCTTCTTTTAGTCAAGGTATGCCATAAATTTCTTTTCTCCCCAATTCTGTTCAGTACCTCGTCATTAGTTACGCAATCCACCCACCTAATCTTCAGCATTCTTCTGTAGCACCATATTTCAAAAGCCTCAATCCTCTTCCTGTCCGCACCGTTTATCGTCCATGTTTCACTCCCATACAAGGCAACAGTCCATACAAATGCCTTCAGAAAGGACTTTCTTAGGCTTAAATCAGTATTCGATGTTAACAAATTTCTCTTTTTCCAGAACGCTTTTCTACCCATTGCCATTCTGCATTCTATATCCTCTGTACTGCGACCATCATTTGTTATTTTACTGCCCAAGTAACAGAACTCATCTACCTCCTTTATTGCTTCGTTACCTAACCTAATTCCTTCAGCATCACCTGATTTTCTTATACTGCACTCCATTACCCTAGTTTTGCTCTTGTTAATGTTCATCTTATATGCACCTTTCAGCACACTGTCCATTCCGTTCAACTGCTCTTCCAGATCCTTTGCTGTCTCTGCCAGAATTACTATGTCGTCGGCAAAACGTAATGTTTTTAATTCTTCCCCCTGAACTTTAATTCCTTCACCAAATTTCTCCTTGTTTTCCTTTATAGCTTGCTCAATGTACAAATTGAATAACATTGGAGAAAGGCTACAACCCTGTCTTACTCCCTTTCCAACCACTGCATCCCTTTCATGCCCTTCATTCACTACAACTAAAATAATTTGTAACGCCACTATTGCTTAAATATAAATTATTTATTTCCATAAAATCTCGGGCGAACTGCCGGATGTCCGTAACTTCTTGCCACGATATTTCGGCGCAGAGTCTTCTGGCTATCTTCAGATGAGTACCGCCGAAGTACTGGCGAAGACGCACTGAGCTGTGCTGTTTATGCCCAATTCAGCCGACATTGCGCATGCGCGTACCTAGCGTTCGCGTTCACTACAGCTACGTACGCTGCTTAGAGCGCCCTCCGTGGTGGAGGCTTGCCGCTTCGATATCAGATCGATTCTCATCGTCATTCAGCTGCAGGAAACTACGCCGACTACGGAGTTTTTCAATGACAGGATTCCATGCAGCATTTATTTGGAAACCGCTGTCTCGATTTATAAGAGTCTCACTGTCAGACAATCTTACTTCTACTGCTTCATTAATAATTGAGCTCCAAAAGTTCGATGTGTGGGCCACAATTTTCGTTTCATTGTAGTTCACTGAATGACCTGTGGAAATACAATGTTCGGCGATTGCGGATTTGGTGGGTTGGATTAGCCGAGTATGACGCTGATGTTCCACAATGCGGTCCTGCACAGTGCGCGTCGTCTGCCCCATATGCTATAGGCGTCTTCGCTAGTACTTCGGCGGTACTCACCTGAAGATGATCAGAAGACTCTGCGCCGAAATATCGTGGCAAGAAGTTACGAACATCAGGCAGTTCGCCCGAGATTTTATGGAAATATCTGTACGCGGGAAAGTTTTAAACATCACATAAATTATTTAATTTGTCGAATTTGGAGAAGTGAATTATTTATACAACTTTGGACATGGCTAATTAATAGCAACCGTAATCAAATTTTTTTTAACAATTCTTTACATCAGCCATCCGGTTGCGTAATTTTTGGGTACTTGATCAATCTTTCATTGCCACTAGGAACAACTTCACCAGAAGAATAAAAACAGTTACATGAAAACATAACGTCAAAAATATTAGGAGGACTATAGCTCAAGTCGATTACAATAAAAAACAGCATTCTTGCCATACAAATAAAACCATTATGGTGTGAATGGCATGTATGGCAAAAAAGCTAGTTTTTATTGTAATCGACTTGAGCAATGTTGCTCCTAATATTTTTGACGTCATGTGTTTCATGTAACTGTTTTTATTCTTCTGATGATGTTGTCCCTAGTGGCAACGAAACCTATGCCAAGCACCTAAAAATTACGCAACCGGCTGGTTGATATAAAAAATTGTTAAAACATGAATTACTTATATATACTTAAGCGATGGAACGTAATAAACTATTATACTGACGATTACAAACGTGGCGAGAATCTAGGGGATTCAAAAATACTCTTAGCATTGCCGAGGAATAATGACTTCGACATTCTGTTATTTCGTTCTCTTTGGGGTGCTTTTTTATACGAGCTGCGTTGAATCATGAAGATTTTTAATTCATTATTTAGTCCTGAAAACATTTTCCCTTTTGGAAACACAGCCAAATGACAAAATATATAGTTTGAAAAACTCAGTCAAGTTCGCAGAAAAAATACTCTGTCCTATTAAAGGTAACCGGTTTCGATCTCATATAAGACCATCATCAGACCGATTTGTGTCCAATTGGTGCTGAGACGAGGAGCGTATGGCGAATGCTTTAAGCACCAACTTGAGATAAATTGGTCTGATGATGGTCTTATGTGAGATCGAAACCTGTTCACCTTTAATAACGAAGTGTAAAATTTCTGCGAACTTCACCGATTGTTTCATATTAAAACGTTTTAATTCATTGCTAAACAAAATTATGACTCATCCGACTGCTTACCATTTCAGCGAATAACATGAAAGAAATTACAACTCTAATGTGGGAAAAGTAATACATTATATTTGCAGAATCAGAATTATTGCTGAAAGTCAGTTTCCGTTCAAAGCTTTTGGAATACCTACCTATCTAACCACCTGAGGTCCTAATACAAACCGAGCGAGGTGGCGCAGTGGTATCACACTGGAGTCGCAATCGGATGGACGGTGGTTGAAATCCGTGATTTCTCTAAACACTACAGGCAAATGCCAGGATTGTTCCTTTCAAAGGGCACGACAGATTTACTTCCCCCATCCTAACACAAAAATCCGAGCGTAAGCTCCGTCTATAATGACCACGCTGTTGACGGGATGTTAAACCCTAAGATTCCTACCATTCTTCCTAATACAATGCAGACCTTTTTTTTAATATTTTCATTTTTCATGAGTGATCTTTGTTGATTACAGCGACATGGGTCCCAACATGAAAAATACGTTACCTTAAAAAATTACGCATTTTTGGAGGAGAAAACGAATCCTCAATTTAAAAGAAAATGGAGGTACCTATTTAATATTTCAGAACCAACTCTCCTCTCGCGTTTTGGAGATGGGGCACATTGGTTTTGCGGGATAGCATCTTTTGTAAAGCTGAACATGTATTTTTCGTATTTTTTTTTAAATCCAGTGTGCTGTTTTTGAAAACAAAAGAAATAATTAGGACGTTGGATACAACTGATACTCTGACATGAGGGGTTTGGAATGGGGAGGGGGAGGAAGCAACGACTGGTGGAGGAGATAAAGAGTTCCAAATCTTTCCACAATGTAAAAACCGTGTTCGGCGAGACGTTTGTCATCTTAGGCTAACACTGAGGCTAGGCGCAGTGGCGTAATATCCAGTTGGACTGTGAGCATGAGATATTTAAGTGGACAATGCAACGGGACTATGCGTTTCGTAACAGTTTGCAGCAAGTCTGAAACGCCCACTGGGTGCTCGTAGCCAGTTGCGGCATCCTGAAGAGCTTTTGTGATATCACACTGAAAGTAAAAACACACTGTTCATCACATACTCTCATTCATAATATGCCACTATCACAGGAAGGATCCCAGAATCAACGCCACCCGTAATTGTTCTGAAAAATTTCTTCACCTCAAAAATTTTCAAGTTCGATGCAGGAGAAATCAGTTGAATGTGTGTTTCTGTTACATATCAACAACTCTGTTTATTCATTGAGTCTCGAAAGGACAACGTTTACTGATTCTAACTCTAATGTATAAAACAGCACGTCTGCTGAAATAACACTGGTCCATTGCCTTCGGTTTACAGCGACAAGGAGAACCGCGGGAAAATTTTAATAGTAGGTGAGTGTTGTTCCTCGATGTTGACCTTGAACCCCGTTTCTGTAGAACGTACTACTGTACATTTCTGTCTATATGGACTTCCACTCTCTAGTCTTTCAAGGTGATTTGCACTCTCTAACCCGCGATCACTCGCGTTGTTAGAAAAAAATCTAACATTTACGATTTTAGTTGAATATTCCATCACATTTCAAAGCTAATGAACTGACCATCTAGAAATGCATTCTTTCATATGTCGTGTTTCAATTAATCTGTGATTCGACAATCAAATATCAACAGTAGCTTGTTAGTTGAGGCATTATTTGAAGTGATGCGCAGTGTTAGATTTTTTTCTAACACGGGAGTCTTAATGCAACAATTACTTCTCCTTCCGTGGAAAACCGCCTTGCTCTACTATCAGCCTGTTTCTTGTACTTGTAACTTGCGGCTGTGTTCCTTTGTTTTCTCCTGAAACTGTTCAGCACATATTACGTCTTTTATGAGCAAAATAGATATTCTTATTGAGTTTTACGAACTGGATCAAGCAATTGTTTATACAGAGTACATGACATTCTCCGTCGGATACGGAAGTATATAAAGCTGAAAAACACTGTAAGGGGCCATCGGTTTCTTCTTGAAACATAATATTCTGATTTCGAACGGTCGACAAAAGCTAGGATGTAATTACTTCAAGTTTGTTCACTTCGCCACTGTCAGCGTCTACAGAATTGTCGCTGTGCATGGTGGATAACATTAGAACATTCTTTTTCTGTTTCATTTTTGAGACGTATGAGCAAATGAAGCAGTTGTTGCTTGGTTTATCTCAAAATGCTGCTGTTTATAGTTGCCTACATTTTACGTCCAGAAGTCCCGGTGGAATTTCTCTTTTATTCTTCCGTAGAGTATCTACTAATGTCAATAGATGGTTGGCATGCATTTTGTTAGATGTGAAATTATTGTCCATCGTCAAGTTTCTGCCTGTTTTGTCACTCGGTCAAATCAATCGTAACACCATGTTCTCTGCATCATTTGCTACTTGATATGACCTAGCAGGCTGTTTGCCTGTATATAATTCCATATTTAGCGTATAAGAGGTTCTGGCATCAGAAAGCGCATGTACCTTGATGCCATATTTTGCAGGCTTGTTTGCTATATACTGCTTGAATTTGAAACTGCCGCGGACATGTTCTAACATCTCGTTTATCGTTGTCAGTTCTTCGGCACTATAGCTCTTCTTGCAAACATCCAAAAATTCGACATGTTCCATACCATGTTTATACTAATTTACAATGCTTTGGTAATAATAAAGAAACGATTTATTGTATAAACGTGTCCTTGTCTGGCACAGAGATGAAAAGATGGAACATCTCATTGTTAGAAAAAATCTAACACGGGAGTTATCGCGTGATAACAATATACGCGAGCGACCGCGGGCTAAACATGAGTGTTAATCCACAAGTGAAAACATGAACCAAATAATCTCGCTACGGCCTCGTGATAATACCACTTATTGATATCGAGCCTAAAACTTTGAAAAAAAAGTTGAAATTTCGTAAATCTAACTGTTGCGGTTATCAGTCTTTAGGATTACAAATTACTTAAACTTACTTATGCTAAAGACAACACACACACCCATACCTGAGGGAGAACCCGAACGTCCGACGGCGAGCAACCGCGCGCTCCGCAGCAAGACGCCTGATAGCGCTCGGCCACTCCCCAACGACCTTAAAACACTCACATACAGATTGTAGCTTCCACACGTACATGAAGCATAGTGATTTTTAAATCAACTCATAATATCGGTTACAAATGCGTCGCTGTTACTTTAAAAAGCAAAGGAAGAACAGTAAACTAAGTGATTATGCGCCCTTTGGCTTTTAAGCTCCGATGATGGGTGTAAACCTGTTATATTTTCAGTAAAAGTAAAATCCCATCCAGACTGCGAATTCTACACTTTAGTGTCCCAATAATGACATACTTTTACTTTAATAGGGGGATCGTTCCGAAAGTAAAAGTGGGAACATGTTACAGCCAGACATCGTCAAATCGCCGTTATTTTTGCAAATATTTCTGCAACGATGCATGATATTAAAAATTGTAATACAGCAAAGTTGTAGAGAATTTTCCCCTCTACCTATTAGGCTATTCAATTTTCGTGTCAGATGAACGGTTCGTTTGCAATTACAATTATATTACAAACGGCTTTTTTTCTCGTTACTACCGTATTTTTTGTCCGAAAAATTTGAAAAAGTGAGGTTCTGGTCTCTGACGACCTACAATTATGTCTGTAAAATTTGGTGCTGATCGGTTGAATGGTTCGTCTTAAAAATAGGGAACACGTTATGGACTGACAGACAGACATCCCAAAATCGCCGTTCTTTTTGCAAATATCTCTGAAACGATACGAGATATGAAAAAAAAAAAAAAAAAAAAAAAAAAAAACCTAACAGAGCAAAGTTGTAGAGAATTTTCTCCTCTACAAATTCGGTTATTCAATTTTCGTGTCAAGTGAATGTTTAAGCCGTTATTTTTATTTAAATTTCTAGCTGTCAAAAAACGATCGCAAATGCCCACTTTACTACCGTAACCTAAAATGGGCCAAAACTGAAGGCATTACTTTCGGTATGGCAGTCACAAAATAAGCAACGCTATGCCTCTTCCATTGTGCGTATCGTGTGTGGGCGCTCGGAAGCGAAAGATCAGACGCGAGAGCTGCACACACACACACACACACACACAGCTCGCTTCCGGCAAGGCAATTTAGCGGCCGATCAGCAGGTTTCGGCGAGCCTAGTGCTTCGCAGTGCCGGAAGCGCCAGGCCTGTTACTGGCTGTAGCTGTCACGCGCCCACGCTCCCCAAGTTCCAGCGCTGCCTCGATACGCCCCGGGACTGACGAGGTCACAGCCCCGCCTGCGGCAGCGGCGTGGGTGGCGGGGGTCGAGGCGGAAGGCGGAAGAATACATTCAGGGGAAGAGAGAGAGAGAGAGAGAGAGAGAGAGAGAGAGAGAGAGAGAGCTGGTAGGGGTAAGAAGGACGGCGCCGATAACAATTTATGACTAATAAACGTTGCGGTGATGATTTACTTCACACCTTATGCATTTTTATTACGTCCTCGGCGCATTGTTTTTACCGGAGCGGAAAATACGGGTCGCGTCCGGGTCATCCGGTCTCCGGGGCCGCTTCTGTTACGGCTGCCAGGCCAGCACACAAAAAAACACGGCGTGGCGGAGAAGCGCCGGCCCTGAGGAAGCCCAGCTGGGCTCCAAGCTGGAAAACATAAACACGAGCGCTATTGGCAGACTGGGTAGAGTCCGAGCGGTGCGAACGAGAAATTAGTGTCTCTAAAATCAGGCTGATGTTCAGAAAAAATTAAAATAGGAATTATAATGTTACTGCCATATGAGTTACGGTTTTAGGGAAAAGTTTAACTTTTATTACTTAATTAATTTTTTAAGTAGTTTGTAAAATAGAAATGGGGTTTAGGTGGTCGAAATTTCGTAAATAATAGTTGTAGGTGTTGGATTTTATAAATAAACTAGCCCCGCTGCTTCGCATGCGTAGGCTGGTTGGTCTGCACGAGTTCTTTTTAATCCTGATGAAGAATCCATATCTTAAGTTTCGTAGTTATAGCTTGAAATTTGAGTTAACAGCAACATATTTTTTAAAATCAATTTTTTGCTTCCTCTATTTTACCCCCTTATTGGTTGAATTTCAAAAAATGCCTAAACACGTCTTTTAAATTCGAACCGCGATTCCAAATCCGAAAATTTGTAGTTCTAATTTCAAAATTGCCTAAATAGCAACATATTTTCGAAAAACAACCCCTCTCCAATTTAACCCCGTTGATGGTTGAATTTCCAAAAATACCGAAACACGTATTTTTTAACGTCTAACCAACTATACAAATATCAGTTTTTGCAGCTCTAGCTCCAAAATTGTATCAATAGCAACGAGTTTTCAAAAATAATTTTTGATCCTCTATTTAACTATCTTACTTGTTGAATTTCCAAAAATACTAAAAATCATGGATTTTTAATCCTGGCCAAGATTCCATATCCGAAGTTTCGTAGCTGTAGCTTAAAATTTGAGTTAACAACAACATATTTTTGAAAATAAATTTTTGGCGTAACCTATTTTACGCCCTTATTTGTCGAATTTCAAAAAAAGCCGAAACACCTGTCTTTTAAATTCGAACACTGAATTAAAATCCGAAATTTTGTAGTTCTAGCTTCAAAATTGCCTAAATAGCTACGTACTTTCAACAAAAAGTTACATCCCCTATTTCACCCACTTACGGATGGAATATCGAAAAATCGCTTCTTAAATGACGCCTACAGAGAAAGATCAACACCCTCCACAAATTTCAAGTTTCTATCTTCAGTGGTTTGGGCTGGGCGATGATGAGTCAGTCAGTCAGTCAATCGGGACACTTCCCTTTATATATAGAGATTCTGGAATTAATTTTGACTCTTTAAATATTTTGGAAGATTGTATAGTAGATGTTGACGGCGGTTACATTATAAAAAGATCTATACATTAGCTTATTCAGTTGTTTGCTGCAATAAAAATTCATATTCATTAAGGCAAGATACCGTCGTGATGTGGGATTGGATGAGTTACGTGGTTTCTTAGTGCAGCGGAACGTGCGTTGAAGTTCACTTCAGTGGCCAAACGGAGTTGCGGGAAAAAATATTATGCGGAATATTAGCTTAGCTTAGCTCTTATTCTTTTCATTGTCCACTCCGAGGAGTGGAGCGGGCTGTTTGAGATCCGGCTTAGAGTCGCGGTTCTATTCAGCCAATTATCAGACAAGCTGCTGGTGGGGCAAAGGGTGGATCCCAATTGGGAATAAGTGGGAGGGGCTTACCAGTTCCGGCATACGCCTTACAACCAAGGAAAACCTCCCGAAAACCTTGGTCGGAACCGGGGGATTGGGACCAATTTAATTTATCTCTGGGACGTTGACCCAGACTACAAATTGATTATCGGGAGAGCACGAGTGCACTCACGACAGTCAAGGATCGGACGCCCGAGTTACTCTCGTAAACTCGTAGAGATCAGCTCGACCAACAGAGGACAAGCATCCCCCAAAAGGAACCGCACCCGTGAGCACGGTAACCTTTGCGTCCTGCGTCCTGGGATGCGGAATATTATCGGACCTTGAAATTTAACATTTACAAAAGGAAACGCGACTGCAGGTTCTAAAAACTGTTTAATTTTGAAGGGGAATGATAAGGGTTGAAAAATTAATAAAACCCACAACAATTACTGCACTACATTTCGTCTGCCGTAATGGCGTCCAAAACAACCACACAATTTCAATGGGCGGAATTTTTTAGGCCAGGTCAAACACGGGATGTTAAGTAAATGGAAGCCCGTCATATGAATTTTTTAGGATTTTTTGTGATGTGTTTAACAAATTAGAGCACTATACTTACATTCTGTATAAATGAATCAAAGGAGTCGCTACAGATACGTCTGATCTAATCATAGGCTTGGCACAGACAGATGAATCGGAACGTTGTTCTTTCTCCCACAAGAAAAAAAAAAAAAAAAAAAAACAACAAGGGAATGTGGCTTAAGGTTCAGAGAGAGAAAAACACTAGATGATTAAAATATTTCCTCGCTCAGTTAATAATTTTACTTGTATCGTTTCAGAATGTTTGTAAATCTCTCGGACCAAACTGCGTAGTCATCAGTCCGTAGCTTACAAACTACTTAAACTAAGGTAAACTAAACTAAGGACAACACACACACACACACACACACACACACACACACACACACACACACACTGATGCCCCAGGGGGGACTCGAACCTCCAACGGCGAGCAACCCCGCGTTCCGCAGCGAGGCGCCTCGGACCGCTCGGCTACTCCACCGCGGCTATCGTTTCAGAATGAAGCGTATAATGCCCCGTCCGGAACAACTTCAAACACTACAGATACGAAGTTCATATTAACAGGACATGTAACATATTTTGCAGGGTAGGTTAGTACAATGCTCAAAACAATTAGAGGATCGGGTGAGATGCACAATATACGTATTGCAGCGATACATTAAATATTTTTACTAAAATTAGATCTGTGACGCTTGTCGTTTGCGTAACCGTTCTCACTTCAATATACACGGTGGTCGATTGATAGCGACTGAGCTAAATATCTCACGAAATAAACATCAAACGAAAAAAAAAAAAAACAACAACAAAGAACAAATCTTTTCTAGTTTGAAGGGGGCAAAGAGATAGTGCTACGGTTGGCCCGCTAGATGGCGTTGCCATAGGTCAAAAGGATATCAAATTCATTATAAAAATAGGTAGCCTCATTTTTTATTACATATTCGTCTAGTACGTAAATAAATATGAATGTTTTATTTGAAACACTTTTGTCGTTTTGTGATAGATGGCGCTGTAATAATCACAAACATATTGCTCACAATTTTAGACGAACAGTGTATAGCAGGTAGGTACGTTTGAACTTTATTTCGTTTGTTCCAATATGATATATATATACTTTTGTGAAATTTTCATACATTATGAGAACGCAAGTTCTTACCTTGTCATTTCCTGTAATTACCTCATGACTTAAATAAATGCTCAAAATGCATTTGGCAATACGCGTAACGAAATTCCTCTCAACAGTGAGTAGTTTGCCTTCAGTAATGTTCTCACATGCATTCAAAATGCGCTGACGCATGTTTTCAGTCGTTTCCGGTGAATCACAATAGCAAATTTTCTTCAATTTTCCCCACAGAAAGAAATCTGGGGATGTAAGATCCGGTGAACGTGGGGGCCATGGTATGGTGCTTCTACGACAATTCGCTTGTCAGTAAATATTCCATTTAAGACCGCTTCAACTGCACGCGAGCCATGTGCCAGACATCCCTCATGTTGAAAGTACATCGCCATTCTGTCATGCACTGAAACATCTTGTAGTAAAATCGGTAGAACATTACGTAAGAAATCAGCATACATTGAATCATTTAGATTGCCATCGATAAAATAGGGGTCAAATATCCTGCCTCCCATAATATCGCATCAAACATTAACCCGTCAAGGTCGCTGATGTTACACTTGTCGCAGGCATCGTGGACTTTCCGTTGTCCAATAGTGCATATTATGCCGGTTTACGTTACCTCTGTTTTTGTGAATGAGGCTTCGTTACTTTTTATCGTCCCGTAGTTTATTTTGTGCCCTGTGTCAAAACTGTACATGACGTTCAAAGTCTTCGCCATGCAAATCCTGGTGCATAGAAATATGGTAGGGGTGAAATTTATGTTGATGTAGAATTCTCAACACCGAAGTTTTTGTCATTCCCAATTCTCGCTCATTTTGTCTGCTACTAATGTGCGGATTAGCCGTGACTGCAGCTAAAACATTTACTTGGGCATCATCATTTGTTGCAGGTCGTGGTTGACGTTTCATTTGTGGCTGAACACTTCCCGTCTCTTTAAATAACGTAACTGCAATTGGTAAACGGTCCATTTTAACACGTGTAATGTATCACGAAGCAAATACTGTCCGACTGGCGAAATGTTAGACGATACCACGTACTTATACGTTTGTAACTATTGCAGCGCCATCTATCACAAAGCGAAAATGTGTTTCAAATAAAACATTCATATTTATTTACGTACTAGACG